>CM029012.1:294837985-295490585 GCA_016801055.1 Panax notoginseng | reverse complement strand
ATTTTCAATTCTAACTTAGCCCTCTATTTATAGAAAATTTTGGTAGGTTTGACCTGCAACCTGATGGCTTTACCTGCTACTATTCCCACCCACCACTTTGAAATATAATTCAGCACATTTCTTCACCAACCACAAGTGGGGCCCACCAATTCTAGAATTTTCCACCAAATGTTAAACTCTGAAAATTCAACAATTTTCTAACCAGTCATCTCGTTAAATTCATAATAAAACATACGTTCATTTTAAACGGTTCAAAATTTGTGGGCATATACTCAACTTAATATATGTATAACATATCCAAAAATCAACAACGATCCAACGGTCGGATAAAAATTAAACCCCCGCAATATATCTCCAAAACCCCTGATTTTTAATACCACCATTCCGACAAAAATACTGATAAAAACCTCAACGTTAACTCCTTCATTTTTAACCACAAAAATATATCCCTCGTTTATATCCACATAAAATAAATATTTCCTTATCATATGAATCAATAATTAATTATTCACAAATAATATTACAGAATCACATTTATGACAACCAGGCCGTTCTAGGAAAAGAGGGGGGCTTTCCAATAAGGATTTCATTCTTTCCTTACTGGCGCCAATTAGATGACCAAACCTCTCCTTAGACAGAACTTTCTAGACATTGTCATAATGCTATCTAATAATACTATTCAAATAATATGAATTATTGATCTGATAAGGGAAATACTGTGCAGCAACAAATATTTAACAACAATAATACAAAATTTTAACGTAGCAATTATTGAATCATAAAATAAAATATTGAACGTAATTACTGAACAGAAATTCAAAAACAATTATTGAGTAGTGCCTTCTTACGTAAGAATCAATAATTTCAAAAATACTATGCAATACCGTGTGCTACTGTGCAATAACGCGTATTACTGTATTTAAACCACCGGTATTCCAACAGTGTTAACGGTAACAACTACGCCGTTATTTGTAAAAACTCAAATTTGTTATTTTCCTTCACCCGACATTTATTCGTTATGGGGCCCACAAAATAATTGCGCCGTCGTACAATATTCCCCGACAGAAAGAATATTCCACGACCAAACGAATATTCCCCGACAATAATGATTATTTTATAACCACTTGCTTATTTTGAAAAAAAAAATCATATTGCACTCATAACTTTAAACTTTTATCAATTTAACCATTTACTGAATTGTAATTATAAGGAAAATTGAATACTTTTATTTCATAAAATTTGGGGTCTTACACAATATCTTGACAGGTACCTCCTCGTATGTTAAGTCTTCAGTTATCTCGTCTGGTTCTTACTCAATAATATAGTTCGGGTCTTTCACATATTTACGAGCACAGATTTGTGAAAAATATTATGAACACACGACATACTTGGCGGTAAAGCGAGTATATAGGCCTCAGTTCCTACTCGATCGAGAATTTTAAATGGACCAACAAATCGAGGTTGAGATTTCTTCTCTTCGTCGACACTTGCTTCTGGAATAACACATTCTTGTACTTTCTTCTTACGCATCAGCTCCGAATTTAAGGCTGAGAGCAGCTTTAACTTTATCGATTAAAGTTGGTTCTAATCGTATATTCGACATCATCACGGGGTCCCTAAAGTCTTTAACTCTATGTCCATCATTTGTAAGTTATACGAATGGGTCTTTGTGTTCGACAATATCGCACTCGTAACCACATACGA
Source organism: Panax notoginseng (assembly GCA_016801055.1). Taxonomy (NCBI): domain Eukaryota; kingdom Viridiplantae; phylum Streptophyta; class Magnoliopsida; order Apiales; family Araliaceae; genus Panax; species Panax notoginseng. The sequence continues at coordinate 295,488,881 of CM029012.1, read as the reverse complement.
TCTTCTACTCAACGCGTCAGTTGCCACGCTTGCTTTTCCAAGATGGTTTTGGATGGTATGATCGTAATCTTTCAACAACTCGAGCCAACGTCGTTGCCGCATGTTGAGTTCTTGGAAGCTCGTCTCACATTCCTCGCTCCATTCGAATTTTGTATCTTTACGAGTTAGCTGAGTTAATGGAGTAGCGATTCGAAAAAAAATCCTTCCACGAATCTCCGATAATAACCAGCTAAGCCTAGAAAGCTACGTATTTCGATTACTAACTTAGGTTGCTCTCAACTGTGAATCATATCCCAATCTTGGATAGCACGTCACAATGGTGTGAGACACCAGATTTTATGAATAAATATTTAATTTTCTCGAAATAATTTTTTTAATATTATGAAATGAATTGGATATAATGTTATAGTTGGGGGTAGTATTTATAAACTTTGCAAAGTATGTAAGTTGTTATATAATATTCTTTTTATCGGAAAATATCCGTACGAAAACTATCAATTTTAGCATGATGAGCGGTTAACCAATCAATCTCTAAAATCACATCAAATGCAAGTATTTTCAAAAAAATGAGATCACATGTAATGTGATGGTGCCAACCTGAATCAATCAAAATTTATAAACAGTGGATGTAACGAAAGTTTCTTCTAACGGAGTTTCAACAGATAAGTCAAATTCTAATTTCTCCGGAGTCAAATTCAAACGTTGAACACAAGCAGGAGAGATAAAAGAATGGTAGAACCGGTATCTAATAAGGTATAGACTTCGCAAGAATTTATGATTAACTAACCCGTGATAACTTCGTTTGGGTTCCTCGTACTTTGGAAAGTCATGACAAACGCTCTCCCTTGAACCGCTGACTTTGACTTGTCTGGATAACCCTTGGTATCATCGTCTCAACTGGACTTAACTTTGCTATAGAGTACATTACACCCTTAATTGCTTCGTTGCATTCCTGATCCATGATTTGAATCATTACTCTCCGATCCATATCGAATTGGGTTGACCGCTCTGCATAGGGTAATTCCGAACTTGATGTTGGATTCTCCCAATTGCTATCCAAAAAGCGAAATCCATTTCATCCATTTTGGCCTTATTGGATCGGACGTCTTTTTCTACAATATCAACGCGTCGTGCGGCTTTTACCCATGCATCCTCCATTCTCATTCGTTCAGTTGTTTCTTCTTTCATCAGAACTTTGATCATAGTATTCTCATATTCCAGCTCTAATATCTTATACTTTGCCAAAAAGTGCTTCTGTTCAAGCATCTCACATCAGGTAACACAATTTTGAATTATTGCATCCCTTTGCTCCACGATCGTCTGCCGTTCTTTAGCCAGCTCTTCTAACTCATGAATAAGATTTTGCAATTCTACATTTCGATCATAAAATTCTCCTAATAAATCCTCATCAGGTTCCGCTTCTTCCTCACTCTCAGCTGCTACCTCTGCGACTAATTCGGGTGCAACTATTAATTCTTCACTTACCACATGAATATCTCTAATTTCTTCTTCGCCTGACATCACATTCTCCTAGTTAGTGCTTAAAGGTGTCTCCACGGTCTCATTCACTCTATTGTTAACAATCTCAGCTACCATTTTTAAATACTACCACAAATCAAGGGTTAATTAAAGAAATTGACATGCAACATAATAACCCTATACTCTGACCAACCAACAAATAAGCTTAGGTAGGACATACTAGCGAAGGATTTACTCGTCTCTCCCCTCCTTGTTCTATTCTCCGATCTCCGCTAGAGACCATATCCCAAAGCTCTGATACCAACTATGGCGCCCCCAAAATAGGTCCTTTCCACCCAACCCATTCTGAGTCGCCAGATACATGGTACAGAAAACAACTACAACTTTATTATTACAATTATCGTGCAAAATACAACAACACAAATATTGTCATCTAGACAGTATTAAAACTCAAATGGAGTTCTCATTACAATTATTGATACACTATCTTACAAAATAGTGAGGACTACTAAAACAATTATCTTGAATCATCATTCCATACCCCGACTAGTTCCCGCTATATTCTCGCCTCCTAAGAAGAAAAATGGAACAAAAAGGAAAAGGGTGAGCTCAACTAGCCCAGTAAAGAATATTATGACTAAGATAATGTAGAAAAAATTATTCTTAGTCCTCAACAGGGAAAAATCTGATAGGATACAACAGACAACAAGTTTTAGATCAACAACTGCAGAGGAAACAACAATTCATTAGAAGAGTTAAGTAGAGAATGAAATCTACTATCATCTATGAATTTAAAAGTCCATCATCAATAATTTATCCCTGTAACATCAATCATCAAATATTCATCTTTGCACTACGGGCCAAAGATATTCATTTATATCACCAGTTGGTCATGTTCATCTCAACACCTATCCGTCTTTGCACTACGGGCCAAAGATATTCATCAAATAATCATTCATCTTTGCACTACAGGCCAAATATATTCAGTTATATCACCATTTAGGACTGAAGACGATAAAAATATTTTCAAGAAAACGAATCCAGAGAGATAAAAGACAAAGATTAGGAATTTGTACTTTAGTTTATCCAAGTTCAAAAATACTCTATAATAATTAATTGTGGAGCAGAATTCAAAAATGAAGATCAAAACATAGGTCCAATCAAAGATAGGAACCATAACAGACAATCTTGGACACAGAAAAGAAAATTTAATTTTTCTATGAATAGTATCGTATTCGTGAATAGTGTCGTATACGTGAATAGTAACTCCGACACTAAAAGGTAGAAATTCCACAAGAAAAATTATCATACTTCGTAACTAGTAACTTATGAATAGTAACTCGTGAATAGTAACTTGTGAATAGTAACTCCGACATGAAAAGGTAAAAATTTCATAATAAAATTTATATTAATATTTCGTAATGATATTGAAAGAAATAATATCATTTACGAAAAAATTAACATCCCTTACCTCAAAAGAATAGTACTTCTGGCTGGAATATCAGATATAACGCTGAAAGAAACTTGCACCGTATAGCAACACTCAAAGTATCAAAATACTTACAAAAATACGCTCGATAATATAGAGAGAGAAAACTTCAGTTTCTGGTGTGATTTTTAATTCTAACCTAAGTAACCTATTTATAGGAAAATGCTTAGAATATCAAAATAGAAAATTTAATAAAATATTAATATATTAAAAAAATCACGCCCACCTTAGAAAATCTTAATTCAGCATGTTTACCACTCATGTGGGGCCCACCCAATTCCAAAAACGTTTTTCTTAAAATAAATATTTTAAACTCCAAAAATCAATTATTCCGAAACTTTAATAATTCATAATAAATAGCCTTTTATCAGAAAAATTCGAATCTTATGTCCATTCCATAGGAAATTCAATTCTCTACAATTTTGTAAGTTTAAGTTTTTTCAAATTCTAAGCAGAAATTGATCGAAATCTACATACGGACGATTTTATAGGCTATAATCAAATTTCAGTCAAAAATGGGGTCCACCAACATGTTTAACATGTTTTCAGCATTTATTGTAACAAAAATATTCTTCCTCCTCATTTATTCATATATCACATATTTATTGTAAAAATATCACCATTATTATATTATTATAATATAATAATATATTTAAATGAATTATTTTATCAGAAAAGATAAAATATTAATTTTTAACAATTATCACTTTTCTAAAAATTCCTCCATTTATATCCACATAAATAAATATTTTTCTTATCATATAAATCAATAATTAATTATTCACAAATAATATTACAGAATCACAATACTGACAACCAGGCCGTTCCCAGGAAAGAGGGGGCTTTCCAATAAGGATTTCTCCTTCCTGGCGCGCAATTAAGTGACCAAACCTCTCCTTAGACAGAACTTTCTAGACATTGCCAATAATGCTATCTAATAATATTATTAAAATAATATGATTTATTGATCTGATAATGGAAATACTGTGCATTGACAATTATTGAAATAATAATAATATAAAATATCAAAGTAGCAATTATTGAATCAATAAAATAAAATATTGAACAGTAATTACTGTAACAATTATTGAGTAGTGCCTTCTTACGTAAGAATCAATAATTGGTGCAATACTGTGCGCTACTGTGCAACACCGCGTATTATTGTGTTTTAACCACCGGGTATTCCAACAGTGTTAACGGTAACAACTACGCCGTTATTTATAAAAACTCATACTTGTCGTTTTCTTCATCCAATCGCTTTCTGTTATGGGGCCCACACAAAACTGTGCCGTCTTACGAATATTTCCTGACAGCAAGAATATTTTATAACCACTTGCTTATTAAAAAATATTTGCGCATTTTACTCATAATTAACCACATTAATCAAATCAACCCCTCAAAATAATAAATAGAAAAAATTTGATGTTATTTATAAAAAGTTGAGGTCTTACAATACATATACACTCACTCCTAAATTACACATAGAACTATATATTCCATGTACATTGATTTATTTCAAATAATATTTACCTTAGACTAGAATATAATTTAGTTGGGTACCAATATTACCTTCCATAAAATTCATTATTCCAATTCTACATAGATATTAAGATAATCATTTAATATTGCTTATTTGTTTAATCAAAGTCATTTTCTCTCATAGGTTTAAAATACTCATTTATTTACTTCCATACACCTCTTGATGTCATATAAGACTTTTTCACACAACTTAATAAATTACATAAGTTAAGCTTACTTTTATCATATATAATAATTATTTACATTCTAATGTCACACCTCATCTTATATTGAATGAAAAATTTTATTATCCATGATTTCTCCTCACATGCTATTGTTCATAATATTAGGAATTAGTCAATCACCTTATGTAATTATTTATTAATAGTACTAATTAATTTAATCATTTTCATCCTTAATTAAATTAGTATTTTCTCATTTCACCACTTTGCCACACTAGGCATAATTTCCACAAGCTTAAACTAAGCTTCTCATCACTTCTGCTTCATTGTTTAATTATCACATGCTTAATCAATTAATTATCACAACTTATGCCGATACTATATATATTTATATTCAAATAAATATGCAAACAATCTTTATTCTCAATATTATAATTTATTAAAATTCGCGGGTATTGCAGACATGGTAAATCTCCCTTATCTCTTCTCGTTAATTATTATTTTCTTAATCAAACACATTCAAACACAACAGACCCATTTTTGATCTCTGTTCCTGTTTCTCTCTCTCTTTTCTTCATCCTCTTTTTTCCTACTATAAACCAAAGTGGCGGCGAATATAAGTTTAAACGTTCCATGTTTGAGGAAACTTCAGATCATCTTATGTTCTCTCATCAAATTCATTTCGAAAGAGGAAGCAGCAGAGGTTATTATGGGATATATCCTAGAAAAGGTGAGACTTGGTATGTCTTTAAGGACTGGGATATTAGATGGAGCTCTGATTCAGAAAAATACAAAAAATACTTTTTCGAAATCGTGGAGATTCTCACAGAATATGTCCATGATGCTGGCATAAGGGTTGCATACTTGGAAATATCAAAGGGTTTGTTGGCCTGTTTCAGCGAATGACAAGGGGATAAATTGGCTCAATTCAAATACCATCCATCGAACTACTTAGATATTCCCATCGAATCCCCTCGTTTAAAATGACTGGCAGTGAAAGAGAATGTGTCCCAAAAGGATCCTTTGAACTTGATCCTGCTACTCTACCCATAGATTTAATCAAAAGCCCTGATGTTTGTCCAACTTTTACAAAAAGAATTTACCAAACCTTCATACCAAGGTTACCAATCTACCTCCGTACCTACAGTTTTTTTATAGTGCAGTTAGTAACCAAACCTTCATACCAAGGTAACCAAACTGTCATACCAAGGTAACCAATCCACCTCCACACCTTCAATTTTTTTATAGTGCAGTTGGTAATCAAACCTTCACACCAAGGTAACCAAACATTCATACCAAGATAACAAAACCTTCATACCAAAGTAAACAATCCACATCCACACCTGTAATTTTTTTCATAGTACAGTTGGTGGCCAAACATTCATACCAAGATAACCAATTCAGTGTTATTAGGTTACAAATTTATTTTGAATGTAATACAGTTGATAGTCAAACCTTCATGCAGTGGGTAGCCAAACCTTCATATCAAGGTAACCAATTCAGTTTTATTAAGTTACCAATTTATTTTGAATGTGATGGAGTTTGGTAGCCAAACTTTCATGCAGTTGGTTGCCAAATTTTCAGATCAAGGTAACCAATTCATACTACAGGTGTGGAGGTAGATTGGTTAACTTGGTATAAAGGTTTGGTTACCTTGGTATAAAAGTTTGATTACCTTGGTATGAAGGTTTGGTTATCAACATTACATTATACATCACTCTCTTATCTTTCTCTTTCCTATGCAATGTTCTTATTTTCCTTTGGACATGACTTTGGAATTGGAATTTCCGGACATAAAGAAGTTGTGAAAAATCAAATATCCACCTCCTTTCTCCATCCCATCGACCATTTTGTGGTTGACTCTAGCTTTGTCTCACCGGTGAAAGGGGAGGAGAAAGATGACGTTGCCAAACCTTCAGACCAAGGCAACCAATTTAATTTTATTAAGTTACCAATTTAGTTTGAATGTGATGCATTTGATAGCCAACCATTCATATAAAGGTAACCATTTTAGTTTTTGTGGGTAACCAAATAGTCATAAAAAAATTTTAGAACAGTAAGAGTTACATCTATTTATTTTTAAACTTTTTGTACGGCGAATCTTCTTCTTCTTCTTCTCATTCTCATTAGCGTTTTGGACAACGGAGATTTGCGGCGGAGTAGCGGAGGAGAGGGCTACTGTGAGAGAGATGAATATTTGAATTTATATATTTAAATTTGAATTATTATTTTGAATTTGAATTTGTTTTTGTTGTTAGATCCCAGATATTTGAATTTGAATTATTATTTATGACAATTATTTCTCCTTGATTTTAGGTTTCTTTATTAATGTGAATTGCATTATTTTTGTAATTATTTTGTGGATGCACTAATAGTATAATTACTTTCTAATTGTTGTATATTAGTATTAAGGACCCTAAAGTTTTTAAGTAGTCATTTATCCCAAGTCCTGACCCACATGCTAACGGGTTGGGCGGTCCACATAAAGGAGAACTAATGAGAGCAAATGGAGGAGGAGAGGAGGCCTACCTTCATCCCATTTAAAATGGTCACCCACTCACAACCAAGAAACAAGAAAAGGGTGTGGAAATTCTGATAAAAGAAGCAAAGGGGAGAGAATGAGTTATTATGACTTGATAAAGAAAAGCTACACAGAAATGAAAGTTACTATTCCATCTGTTTCAAAATTAGAGATATATTTTGATCTTTTTGAGTTAATTCGCGAAATTTTAAAACTCAAAATTGATATAATTTCGTTAAGTTTTAAAAAACAACAAATATAATAATTAGTATCGCTTTATAGTTAGTTTACAATTATTATATTTATTATAAAAAATTAAATAACTTCATAATAATTTTAAATTTTAATATTTCGCGAATAGACTCTAAAAGATCAAATAAAACGAAAGTATTAGAATATTTGAAGTGGCATTATTTGATTTTTATGTTATGAGGAGGCTGGCTCTACGTTGAAATCTTGTTCAGGGGTTCTAATGCATTCTCCAATTTAGGATTGTGAAAATCAGATTCCACCTCCAACCACCTTCCATGAAATCATTATTGTTGACTTTTTGAAAGTTAATTTGAGATATTTTTAAACTCAAAATTAATATAGATTTTTTAAATTTTAATTAATACAATGATAAATATTGTAAATTATCTATAAAAGGTACGACTCATTGTAAGTTTTATTATTTCATAATTTTTAATGAGTCATCTCAATTTTGAGTTTGAAAATGTCTCAAATTAACTTTTAAAAAGTTAGCGACGATCAAATAATATGGAACGGAAGCCGTTTAATATTTCTTCTGAAAAACAACAATATAACATTTTTTTTTCTTCTTTTTTTAACGTACGATAATAAACCAAATGATATTCTAAAAAAACAAGAAGAAAAACAAAAGTCTCAAAGACAGAAGGGAGCTTGATTACAAGAACCACCTGTTTAATAAGAACGAAGTCAATCATAGTGATATTTCCATAACCCTTTTTGATATTTTTACAATAAAAGTGTCGCTATAAATGTATAACGACATCAAAAACCGTCGCTATAGTTCCGACGATTTTGTTATAGAAACATCATTTTCTGTTCCCTAAAAATTACTATATTTAGAACTATCAATCTCTTGCCTGTATTGTTATGCAATAAAATTACAAATTGGAACATTATTATTTTGATTAGTAAACTCTTAAATGTGTGGATTCAAGTCGTATCCATGTTCTCATGTAGCCAACAAAGGCTTTATAACTCACACCATTAGTTTTATCTGTTTTTGATCATTTGAGAAAGACTCAAACTGTTCATTTAAAGCATCCAAATTATTAGAGTATCGGTATATTTTATGAAAGTTTTCTGCCTATACATATACGATTAAAAAATTACCAATAAAAAGTATACAACAAAAAATACATGAAATCGAAAAATATATTATTTCCCTTAAAACCATCCAAAATATATAACAAACTGTAGCATTTTATAAGAGATAAAATGGGAGAGCTCAGAAATCCACTGAGCAAAATGGTAGCATCAGTTTTAAATATACAATAAAGTAAATAATATTTTCAAATTAAAAGTGATAGCTTAATAGTACAGGTACCTCGGGAACAAACAAACAAACAAACATCATCATAATAACTAGAAGGGCACACAATGCATCAATATGAAACTTCATTATCTGCAAAATATCAAAAACTAGCAGCAAACCACAAGAACCTACTTGCCATTTACAAACAGACACTCATATAACCCACAAGGAGGATAACCTTACTTACCACACAAATGCTATAAACATGAAAAATGCCATCAAATCCAGTGTCGCGGAGGCTAGTACTTACGGTTGGATATGTATATGCATGCTTATGAAGTTATGCTGATCCACTACCTTATTTTAGTTAACATGAACAAGTGTACGTACACCACATATGAGCTTACGAGTAAACAAGAGAACACTTTTAGATTTTGATAAACTTGACCAAGCACAGATCTCTTAATCATGTTTATCCTAAGGGTATACGCAATATACTGAAATCACCATTTGACCGGGGGGGGGGGGGGGGGGAAATAAAGCTTCCTTTCTGTTTTCTTCACTAATCTCTGATATAAATATCAATAAGAACGGAAAAAGAACCACGAAGCCTGAACAGTGTTTATTGTGGTTTCAATCCAATGCATCATATATTTGGACACAAAAGCTCTAATAGGTAACCACAATTACAAAAGATTAAGCTAACATAATTTAACTCTCTTTTCAAAGCTGATTTATCATTCCACATTCAGCACAAAAACAAAATGAAATTCTTAAACAAGTCTCTCTTTATAAGATCTAAGTGCCATCGAGGCATGTTTAAGGGGTAAAAGTGAGACAATTATTTAATCAAAAAGCATAGAGACTAAACACACTAGCCTGTAAGGGCAGAATTGAGAGCACTATGCACATCAACTCCAATTTGGGCTTCAGCTTTCTCCAAGTCAGTTGAGGCAGAGCTCAGCTTCTGGGTGAACTCTGCCAACCCCTTCTGGACCTGACTCGAGTCAATTTGATCGACTGGAACAGCCTCGACAGCAATTATATCTGCATAGGAGTTTGCATGGATGAATGCAAAGCCGCTACTTACAAAATACTTTTTCACATCGTTTCCTTCATGAACTGACATGAGACCAGGTTTCAGTTCTGCAATTGTCGGTACATGTCCAGGAAGAATACCCATCTGTCCAGTTGTTGCTGGAACTATGACCATATCAACCTGTAACACCACACATTCTTTTTTATTTGCTACCAAGAGATGGAAAAGTCAAATAAGTATGAATGAAACAAACAATTAGTTTCTTCTGCTTTTAGAATAACCTAACAATTATTACATTCTCATTATCAGGGAGCAGGAGAGTTAAATGTTACACGGAGCACTAGTGAATAGTAAAAATCCCTGCATATTGTCAATAGATGGAAGAAGATGAATTAGACAGGACATATTCCACCTGATTTTCTTAATCTTTAAATATCTGTTTTTATCTATTTACTTTTCTTCTTTCCTTTTTACTTGTATGTGTACATTTGGGATTCATTTTAAGTCTTCTACAACTAGTTTTAGGGATAAATGCATTGTTAAGTTGAGTGTGAGGAATCCTCTTATATACATGTTTTTTCCTACCTACAATATATAAATTTATTTATGTAGGAGCATAAAATAGAAGATAACCTGTATCAATGATTCAATCGTAATATGATAAAAAAAAGTTTGGATCAATATTTAGAATTGGTTGAATTATTTAGTGGGCAAAGGCCCAAAAATGACCTTAACGTTTACCCCGAAGTCCCACTTACACCTTGAACTTTTTTTCCAAGACGTTACAAATTTGGGTCAACTGTGCCCCTGCTGTTAATAGATATGCCACCGAGACAAACGAGACCGACACCTAGACAAATTTTGCTGACGAGACTGACACCTGGAAAAAAATTTGTTATCCAAAAAATTCAGATTCATTCTCTCTCTAAGCCCATTCTTATTAGATCCATTTTCTGTCTCTCTCTAAACCCATTCTACTCAGATCTATTTTTCGTGTTTGCCGGTCTATTCTGACTAAGCTCTTTCTCTTGCACCTTTGCCAAATAAATCACACATACAAAAACCAACATTCAAAAGAAAAACCAAATGAAAAAGAACACTAAAGATTTTCAGAAATAAAGATCTTATTTTTTCCTCCTAATCCTACCTACTCGATTTCATGGTTCGCATTACCGTAGCTAACAAAATCTGTCATTCCATGAGAGAGAATCACTGGACCACCGCCGGCTCCGAGGAGTTCCAATCATCATCAACGATCAAAAACCGCCATCCATACACTACCATTAAACTCTTCGCCTCAACTCCAATCACCAAAACCTTCTAAATACCAAAACAAAACTGCAAAATCAAGGTCAAAATGGGTCCTATTAAGCCCTAGAATCCAACACAGCCTCTCAGATCTGCAAACTCCAGCTAAAATCGGTTTAATCAAAATCGTTTCATTTCCATTGACTACTCAAATGTCAAACAAATAGCTTCGGTGCCTGCCGCCTTTATCTCAACTAACAGACTTTTCTAATTTTTCCCACGAGTAAGTGGAGGTATAGAGAAGAGAAATCGGTTCCTTTGAACGGAGCTCCGACGAGAAAACGTGGTTCCGGGCCGCCGGTGTTGGTAGCACGGCAACGGAGGGGAAAGAGAATTTGGACGGGGAGGAGAGAGAAAATCGAATTGAAGTTCGTTAGAAATTCTTTACGATTATAATCATAAATAACTGAATGCATCATTTCTTTGCTTTTTTCGACCCACTAACAGTATACATATCTCTTGAAATTGCTTCCAACCCACTAACGGTATACATATTTCCAACACAAAAAAGTTCAATTCCTCGCTACCCAAATCGAATAACGAATTGAAGAACAAAAAATTAAAATCAATGTGAACATAAATTGATCTTAGATCCCACTCTCCAAAAAGAAACTTCAAAATATTAAATTTTAACTTCGTTAAATCTCTTCCAGCACTGAAATCAAGCTCAAAAGAGTAAAAAAAGAAGTACAGTACTTATTTTTGGGGAAAGATTTAGGGAGAGAGTAGGAAAGAGATGGTAGAAAATGGATCTGATTTTTTTGGGGTAGATATTACAGAGAAAGAAGGAAATGATTGTGGAGAGAGAAAGAAAAAACAAATAATAATGAAGAGAGGGAGAAAGAGCTTAGTCAGCAAAACATGTGCACGTGCCAGCGAAGTTAGTCTAGGTGGCATGTCCGTTAGGGGCAGGGGCACGATTGACCTAAAATTTGAAACGTCAAGCATACTTTTGGAAAAAAAAAATCAAGGTGGAGGTGGGACTTCAGGTAACCAGAGGGGCATTTTTGCACTTTTACCCATTATTTAGTATTATATTTTAAAAACCTCATTATAAAAAGAATGTGATATTGACTTGGTATCTATTTTTCCGGAGGACTAGTACTTTTAATCGGTGATGCTTCTAATGTAGAAACTTAGCAATATGAGGAAAAGAAAACGAAAAAGAATAATGTCTACAGGTATAGATTCAAAAAGGTGGGTAAAAAAATTTATACACAAAATGGCACCAGTGAGCAAACAAACAGATGTTAATGGTTTCGAAGACTTGGGACGATAATAGTTATGTTATATTAATGCAAGTATTTTATTATTCCGTTATTGTTATGTTATATGAGTTAGATCGTGAAGCACCAGATTCGAGTTACGTGTATTCGGATTTGGGGGTGTCACACTCTAAATCACCAAAGAATGATCTAAAGAAGACTATAACCAGACCCCTATTTTTCATTCCACCAAGTTAAAATAAACTAAAAAGAGCCAACAGCCATCTGGTTAGCTCCCGAGAGTTTTGCCTAAGGATGTCATATAATAAATTCTTAGGCTAGCTAAAATCGCAGTAGTAGCATGATCTTAAATAAGTAAACACAGTTTTGGCCAAAATTAAGACACGAAAAAGTACATGTAAAAAACCAGATTCAGTTCTTATCTTCCCGAAAATTCTTATTATTGCTTTAGACCAAAGTACATTGTGTATGGTTCCAACCTTACCATCTATGCATTTCTATAAATTAAGCAGGATGGCAGCCTCATTTTCAAGTAAGGAAAACATCACAAATCGTTCTTGCATAAAAACTCATTGCCTTTGGCTTATATTTAAGTTTATATGAAGCTTTATACCAAAAGGTAAAGGAGTAGTAATGGGGGAAGGGTTACGGTTAGAGTTGCACCAATGGCCTGCGACCTGGCCTTGATCTGGCCTGGTCAAGGCCTGGATCGGTCAGGCTTGGCCTGCAAGGCTAAGATCAAACCATGTTTTTTTGACAAATATCTGGCCTGGCCTTCGGCCTGGTCCGGCTTGAAGCCTGGTCTGGCCTGGCCTGGCCCCAGCCCTCCATCCCTCCAAAGTCCAACGGTCCAGGCATCCAACCCACTTGTGCAACGGTCCATTACTTAATAGCTATGTTTTCAAACCATGCTACTATTAGGTGTCCCTATAAGCCTTAACTATTAAGCTACGAAATTAGGCATTGTTGAGCTAAGTAGGCAGCTAGATGTTAGTGTCAAAGTGATAAATCCCATCAAGCTAGCTATTAGTGGATTACTATTTAGTATTTACTAACAATTTAAAGCTAATTGTTGTTACAATGGATAGTGTCATAGTGATAAATCCCATCAAACTTTTTTGGCTTCTGCCTTCTTGGCTTATTGCTGACTTAGTGACTCACTTGGTTACTCCCTCCAAATTATATATATATATATATATATATATATATATATATATTACAGATTTCCAAATATATATTTTAGTGATAATATTAGCTAATATATATTATATATGATCTCAAAATATATATATTTTCTGATTTTCAATATATTAGTTAATTTATTTAATATTAGTAAGTTAGTCGATGTCATGATGATTTGATGGATTAAAATTTAAAAGAGACCAAAAGGTAAAAAAAGAAAAAGAAAAAGAAAGTAGCAAATTTAGTTGTCTTATCATTTGTTGGCATTGTTGCTCTGCTAGTCTGCTGAAAACTGCTCCATCGACTGACTGACAAAGTAGAAAAAATAAATTACTTTTTTTTTTGTTTTATAAACAAACGGATAGTGTGCAGTAAATTTTTTTAAAACAAACTGTTATATTTTGTTTCTATAAAAATCATTTTATTAACTGCAAAAATATTCACATTTCACATATCTATATCCTGCAATCTGCATTCTCTCACCAACTTCCGTTTTTAATCATATTCTCTTTATTCACAATTTTCACATCTCTCTATTTAGTATTTTGATATTCTCTAATACTTACAAAGCTTCAACTGTTATTATTATAATTTTTAATTTGTATTATTATAATATTATTACAATTTTATTATTACAATACAATGGATCCCTCCGACTCCAACACTCCACAAATACCGCAATTTATTCAACCGACCCAAATATCATTATGCCTGGAAGTGACGTTGCGGGTTCAAGTACGTTATTTCCACGTCTTACCGGTGAACAAAGCAAACGTACAGCGGCTATTTGGGAACATTTCATCGAAGTGTGGGCTGCTGAAGGTGTTAAAAAAAAGCTCAATGCAAAATATGTAACACCTTATTTGGCACTAAAGGCAATAACACATTACAACGACACTACCATTCGTGTTTGCAAAAGCATAAACTAACCGATGAAAGCTCTCAAGCACAAATTGATCGTTCCGGTCACAATTGGAGTTATGATCAAATATTACAAAAAGAGTGGCAAGCCAAACTAGTGATCGAGAAGGAGCTCCCGTTCAATTTTTTTGACGATGTGCGATGTACCGATTACATTCAAGGCGCATTGCAACCGAAATATAAACAAGTAGAATGACTACTAAATATGATTCAATTAAATTATATAATAAAGCTAAAAAGGAACTAATTGAATATTTTAAAATTTTTGACAGTAAAATTTGTTTAACAAGTGATGTTTGGTCTACTGATCATCAACCCGAGTTAGCTATATTTGTATTACTGCTCATTGGATAGATTCTAAAATGCAAATGCAAAAAAGAATTATAGGATTTGAATTTTTTGAATTACCTCATACTGGTCAAACAATATATGCTCAAATTATATCTATTATTTGTATTTTTAAAATTAAAGATAAAATCATGAGTATTAATTTAGATAATGCAAGTAATAACACTAGTTCTATTAACATGTTAAAAAATGATTTAATACCTGTAGTAAATGGTGCATTTTTTTCATATTCGATGTGTATGTCATATAATAAATTTAATTGTTCAATCCGGATTCAGTTACTTACAAGATTCAATATATAAAATTCGTGTTATGATTAATTATGCTTATGTTTCAAATAGTTGAATTCAAAATTTTAGAAATATTTATCATGCAAGAGGAGAAAATTTTAAAAGAGCAAAATTTGATAATAACACTAGGTGGAATAGTACATATGATTTGTTTAAAGATGTCTATAAACGTAAAATTATACTTATGGAGTTTTATAATACACAAGTTGATCATGAATTAACAAATCAAGATTGGGATCTACTTGGTCAACTTTTAAATAATCTTAAAAGTTTTTAAAAAACACAGAAAAATATCAAGTGGTATTTATTATCCTACAATTCACCATGTTCTGTTTGCATGTTTAGAAATAACAAATATGTTTCGAGATTTTAAGTATGATCCTTTTTTGGCTAACCTTATTTTGTCAATGGAAGAAAAATTTTAAAAATACTTTGAAGACATGGCAACTGTTATTACTTGTGCGGCTGCATTAAACCCAATTATAAAATTACAAGGTGTATAGAAAATATTTTAGAAGATATTGTAGAAAATATGGATAGTACTAATATTGATTATATTAAAAGAAATTTTAATAATACATTTACTGAATTTTATAAACAATATGAATCTATATATTCTATATCTATACATACACCAACCCCTGCCCCTTCATCTTCTAAATTTGCATCATTATTAAAATCATTATCCAAGAAACCAAGAACTTCAATACACACAAGTAGTTTAAACGAACTTGGTTTATATTGTAGTACTGATTTTAGGAGTTTTATGGCTGACCAAGAATTTGAAAATTTTAATATACTCGCTTTCTGGGAAAAACATAAGCGACAATTTCCTACTTTGGCTATGATGGCCCGTGATCTACTAACTATCCAAGCTATTACCGTAGCTTCGAAATCTTGTTTTTCTTTATCTGGCAAGGTATTGGATGAAAAAAGAAGCAGACTTAGTCCGGAATCGTTGGAAATATGCATTTACTATAGAGATTATCTTGCCGCGCAAAGAAGAGTACAAAACGTAATAGACGAGCAAGATAGCTCAGATGATCTCGAAGCCGGAGCAGAAACTGTCGAAAGTGCAAATATATAAAGATTTGAAGATATATTTTATGAAGATTCGAAGAAACTTTTTTGAAAATATTTTTATGAAGATTCAAAGACAAATATTTGTAATTGACTCATTCTTGATTATTGTTTAAGTTATATTTTAAAGTTATAAACTTATACTTATTCATCAAATTATTATTTCAATAAATTAATTTTTTTTACTTATTCATTAATATAATTTGTAAGTTGTAACTTAATTATAAGTTGTAAAACATTACTTTTACTTAATACATCAATCAAGTTTGAAGTTTTAATTATTTATTTTTAATTTTTTGTAAGTATATTTAATTAATATACTAGTTAATTTAAACTTCCTTGTAATTTTCAAGTATTCTAAAATTAAACTCCCTTGTAATCAATATAAAAGGTATTAAGGTAGTGAAAATTAAAGAACTTGTGTAATAATATTTTTTTTTTGTAAACTTAACTCCCTTGTAATTCTTGTAATAAATATACTAGTTAATTTAATTGTAACTCCCTTGTAATTAAAGTAACTCCCTTATAATTTATAAATGTTGTTTGCTAGTCACCTAGTCTATAAAGAGTATAAGGATTAAGCCATTAAGGCATGAGCTAACTGCTAAGCTGCTAAGCTGCTAAGGCAATAAAGCCTACTGCCAACCTGCACGCCAGGCCCAATGCCAAGTGAAGTCCGCAAGTCTTAAGTATAAATCAGTCCAGACAGCAAAATTTTTTAAAAAAATTAAGTACAGTGCCAGACCGGACCAGCCTGGCCTACAGGCCTTAACAGGTCAGATTTTTGTAGACGAAACCTGGCCCGACTTGGTCAACGGCCAAAGCAGACCCAGGCCGGCCTGTTGTGCAACTCTAGTTACGGTTTAGGGTCTTAAGACGGAGAAGAAATAGGGGGGAAAATAAGAAGGATAATAAAGCTATAAAGCTTTAAAATAAAATATTCAATAATTAATCTCTTTTCATATAATGAAGGATTACATATCGAAAAATAACAAAACCTAGTTCTTGGAGACTTAAGGAAACTAAACAAGATAAAGATTCAAAATTCTAATAATAATCTATTATTTTGGTATTTGGTATAGGCTTCCAAAGCCTCTTTTATTGGTCCAACCAAGTTGGGGGCTTGTTCTACATCACGGAGGAGTCCAAATCTTTTTAGACAACTATTCTCCTTAAGTTTTGGCCTATATTTTCTTACACTCACTAGTCGAGGAGATTATAATTTTCAAAGTTTTTTTTAGCAAGAGCTCGATTAAAGTCCGCAACAACTTGTTTATTAAACAAGTCGAGTTCAAACAAGCTTTTCATAACTCAACTCAAACTTGTTTAAGTTCGACTCATTTATTTTGTTTAATCGAGCTAGAGTTTGAAGTTTGAACAGTCAAACTCGACTCGACTTGGGTCGTTTAATTCAAAGAAAAAGTTATCAAAACCATTTATATAGCAGATTGCAGTAATTAACAACCAGCTTTTCATAGAATGATACCTTCACTGGCTTTGCTGGGATGAGAGAAAAACTTAGAACTTGAAACTTTGTAATTTTATTTTTCGTTCCAGTAGATACTAAAATTTTAAACACTATTCTCAGTAGAACCTCAGAACTGTACAATGAGACTCAATACTTTGCTATTTGTGAACAGATAACATTAAAGTAGGGGGCTATTTAAAGAGTTATCCACAGATTGATTCATTTACTATGATCTGCAAGTTAGCAAACAATATTTTCTTATAAACACCAAAAAGAAAGACCAATAACCTACAGCCCTGGGAAGGATCAAGACTTGAAAAAATAATAATTTCAGAACTTAAAAAACAATTATAAACCCAGGCCAGTAAAAAATAATTTATCATCATCATCAACAACTATGGAAATATTAACCCAACTACAACCAACCAAATAATGAATAACGACACAAATAATCCCAACAAAACCCTAATAAGATAAAGCCAAAATCAGTCATTCATGATCACAACAACACAGTGATTAACTGAATCAATAAAACTTAGATACAACAACATTGGTCAACCCAAACAATTAAAGATTCTATACAATATATATTTCAAAAACAAACATACAAGCAAAATGATTAACAGAATCAATAAAACCTAGATAAAACAACACCAAAACCGATACAACATTGGTCAACCCAAAAGCTAAGAATTTCTATATAATATATGATTCAAAAACAAGCATACAGGCACCACTAGATTGAACATAAAACACCCTAACAAAAGCTAGCTTAACAAATCAAAGGGTCTGTTTGTTCAATATTTATTTGTACTAATTACCACTTTGTTTGAGTAAATCCAAATAAATCCCAGACGATTTAAGATTGAAGCAAACAATCCAAGCAAAGGCCACAACTACAAACAATTAAATTCATTCATAAAACTAAAAAAAGTTTAATTTATTTCATCTATTATACTGCATTGCCTCTCAGATGACTGTATCCAACAAAATTTATACAAAATAAGGTAGAAAACAAGCAATCCAATCAAAACCCAGATCAAATAATTCAAAATGGAAATCAATTACCAAAAGATTTTCTTAATTCGCTAATTAAAGGCATTTACCTCTTTGTTAGCCAGCTCCGAAGAGTACGGAAGAACGAAGTTAACAGTGAGCTTCGAGGGGATCGAGGAAGGAGTTGGAGGGCGAGGCTTCATGAAGGCAAGAGGGGTCTTTGGCGGTTCAATGTTCGGGACCACTTTCTTCCAGGCATTCACGAACGCATTATCGGTCGGTGCGCCCGCCTCTAGGTCTGTGGAGAAAGGCCGGGCTATAGCCCTGGTGGCGGCTGTGAATCGAGAGAGGAGGCGAGCTGTGGCGTGACGGAACATGGTTTGGAAATGGATCGCTCGGCTCTCGCAAGGTCGGACGGATTGAGGGGATGCGGAGATTGAATTTTCTCTCTCCTCTTGCGTCTTTCCTCTGGTGCGCGGTAGAAGTGGGGTTGAGGGGTTTTTGGTTAAACTGTCGCACTTCTTGTTGTCTACTGCGTGGGTCTACAAAATAGCCCGAATAGATTTATCCGACCAACCCTGAAAAGATTGATCTGAAATACGGTCTCCATTGGCCTGAAACCTGAAAAGACTTGACGTCGAATATGGACTGGACTTGAAAACAATAAAACTTCAAAGCCCAACCTCATAGCTTGAAAAATCATGTTTTTCTACTCTTTTGTTCCTTTTTACCATTTAACTAGGGATGACAATTTACCATAGGATTAATTACATTTGTTAGTACATTTTAGAAAATAATTACAAAAATCTTACATCCATAAAATAATTACAAAAATATTACACTTTTGTAATTTTATTTATAATATTATTATAATTATGAGTCCTTAATTTAAGGGATTATTAATGGGGCATGTTTTTTAAAATGCGTGATAACCGTCATATATTGTTTGTAAGACTTTTCGTCTTCTTTACACGTTAAAACCCTCTTTTATCTTTCCTCTTTTTTCTTTCCGTTCGTCTCTTGCCGGTCTCTCGCCGTTCGTCTCTCGCCGTTCGTCTTTTTCTCGAAGTTCATAGTCATTTCGTTTGTATTTTGTTTTATTCACCATCGTTGTTTCTTATTATCGTGATTACACAGTGTTCCAGTTGGTTTATTCTTCTTCACTTTCGATTCTGGTTGTGTATAATTTCAGGTCAGTTATTTTGAAATAGTTTAACGTATTATATATTAATGTAGTTTATCAGTCGAATGTATTATTGATTGTTGTGTGGGTTTGTGTTATTTTTTATTTTTTGTATAGAATGGTTGATACAAGGAAGAAGGATAGGAAGAGGAAGAGAATATCGGAGCGTAATTCTGTCAAGGAAGTGAAGAAGTATGTTGTTGATAGGAAGGGGAAGGAAAAGGATTTAGGTCGAAAATCGAGTAAGAATGAGAATAGGCTGGTGATACACAGTGATTTGAAGCATTCTGAAGTGCAGTCAGATTCTCAATTTGATGTTCCTGTAGTTAAGACCAAGGTCAAGTGCTTATCCAGAAAATAATTCCAACACAGAGAATTTTAAAGGTGTGTTAATTTAAATTTTCTTATGGTTACCATTATATAATTATTTGGTTACTTATTAGTATGTATTTGGTTACTGTAAAATCATAATTATTTGGTTACTTATTAGTATGTATTTGGTTACTGTAAACTTATAATGATTTGGTTACTTATTAGTATGTATTTGGTTACTGTTATATTATATTAGTGTGTTACTTTTATGGGTTGGTTACTTATTAGTATATATTTGGTTACTGTGATTTTTTTATTAGTATGTATTTGGTTAATGTAAAATTATAATTATTTGGTTACTTGTTAGTATGTATTTGGTTACTGTAAACTTTTAATGATTTGGTTACTTATTAGTATGTATTTAGTTACTGTGATATTATATTTTGGTTATTGTTATATCAGGTTTTGGTTACTACCATATTACAGTTTGGTTACTAGTTTGTTTTATTTGATTTATGTTAATGTTTCATTGAAGAAAACTGTCTGTTACTTTTTATTATATTTGTTTACTATGTATTTGTTTAGTTTATTCAGTTTGCTTAAATTATTATTGATTACATTATATGGTTAGTGACGTAATGCTGACTTGATTACATTCAGTTTGCTTATGGTTACCATCATGTAATTACTTGGTTACTTGTTAGTATGTATTTTGATACTGTAAGCTTATTATTTTGATACCATTTATGTTTTCTTAAGTTGGGAATTTGGTTTCCTTTTTATGTTGGTATGTTTAATATGTTTTTACCTAGTATACATGGTTTAATAAACTGGGTTTAGTGTATAGGTTGTTTATGTATTGGTTACCATTAAAAGATTGTTTGGTTACCATTATAGAATTATTCGGTTACTTGTTTAGTATGTATTTGGTTACTGGGTTTAGTGTATATTACTATTTTTGGTATAAATTTTTTTATATTGGTTATTAATAACTGTTCAATTATGGTTTTGTGTATTTACAGTTATGGGATCTTTACTACGAGAAATGCAATAGAAAATTCACTGGAAAAGTAATATATTGGTGTGACATGGAAGTCCCAATAATTATTGCCAAAAAATTGAATGAAAGTCAGCTTGAGAAGTTTAGGGCAACATGTTTTGGAAATTTTTTGGAGTTTGTTGAGCATCAAATATATTCACGGATTATTCACCATGCTCTTGTAAGGGAGGTTCACCAAAGGGATGATGATGAGATGTGGTTTTTGTTTGGAGAGAAAAGGGTTAGGTTTGGACTGCCTGAGTTTTATCTTATTTCTGGGTTGAGATGGCAAGGCAATGATGATATCAGTGCATATAAAGGTATGCAAAATCTGATTATTGAAAAATATTTTGGGGCTGAAGCTGTTACCCGTAGTAGTATAGGTAGGGTATTCCGGAAGGCAATTTTTGATGATGATGACGAGGCTATTAGGATGTCATTGATTTTTTTGGTGTTTAATTTTATTCTTTCAACAGTTTCTGAAAATTTTGTTGATGGGGCAATGGTAAATTTTTTATGTTATGGCGATGTTAGTAGTTTTCCTTTGGGGAAAGTTGCGTTTGAAATGACAAAGTACTCTTTGTCAAATGCTTTGAAAGGGCATATGAAGAAAGGAAGGAGTGGTGGTTTAACATATAATTTCTATAAGGACCATTATATTAAATTGTATAAGTTGAATGGTCTTCCATATGTATTTCAAGTGTTTATGTTTGAAACCATTTCAACTTTCAAAACTTGCGGTATATGCAACGACGAGCATCTGTCGGATGTCCGTTTATGTAGATGGAAGGAGCTAGTGAAGCCCCCTTCAAATGACAAGTTGAATGATCTAGTATTTTGTTCTGGACAGGTATGCCGTTTACTATTAAGAATGCATTTGGTTACCTTTAGTTAATTATTTGGTTATTGATTATTTGTGTGAAGTTTACTATTAATATAGTAGTTAGTTACCTTTATATACTAATTTAGTTAATTATTATATTATGTGTATGTTAACAATAAAAATGTTGTTAATTGGTTATTAGAATATACGCAATTGGCTACTGATTATATTATACTCATGTTACTAATAACAATTTTGTTGGTTACTAAAATATACAAAGTTTGGTTACCTTTATACATTTAGTTGGTTACTGATTTATATATATTTGGTTAACAGTATATATATTTTTTTGTTTACTGATTTTGTTTTATGATTCTTTATTTTATCTTTTTGTTATTGTAATTGTATAATGTTTGTCAGATGTTATACTAAAGTGTACTTATTATTTTTCAGCTGAGGGTAAAAAGTTTGATTCCCACGGATGAGGAGAATGAACGTCTTGATTTGGGCAGGTTTCAGTTTTTTAGTGGGAAGGATGCTGACAAGAATGTTGAAAAGAAGTTGAAGGATGACAACATTGGAAGTGATATATCGGTCATCAAAGATGCAATTGATACACGGTTACGGCCGTTGGAGAAAAAAATTTCTGAAATTAAGAAAGACGTTGTAAAACTGCGGCCTGATATGAAGGATGAGCTGCAGATTTTACATGTTCAGCTATGCAGAGACTTTAGATTAATTATTAGAGATGAGTTAAGGGGGATAAAAGATGGTGGGGTCAAAGAAGTTGATAGTGATTCTGATGATGATTCTTATTCCGATGAGGGTGGTGATGCTGATGATGATGATGAAGCCGATGAATCCGATGAAGCTGATGAAGCTGATGATGTTGTTGACGAGCATGCTGATGAGGTTGGTGATGATGGTTTGAAAGCTGTGGAGAAGAATGATGAATTTGAAAATGAAGTTGGAAATGAAGGTGATGATGTTATGGTTGAAGACCATCATGTTGTTGAGGATGTTACGTTTGAAGACCGTCATTTTGTTGAAGATGTTGTTGAGAATGTTGGTGATGTGTCAGATTTTGTTAAGAAGAAGGATGGTAATGAATCTGAGTATGGTAATGAAGTTGAACTTGATGGTATGGTTGAAGTACATCATGAAATAATAAGTAATGATGTTCAAGAAAATGTCAAGGTTAGACTTTTTTTGTTTGTTTTGTTCTGTGTTAGATGTCTTTTTTTATAATGATTAATTGGTTTTTTAGTATTTTGAATAGACTGTGAAGAATGATGATGACGTGCCAACTTTTGACATTTTAAGCCAATGCACGGGGAAAGAAATTATTGTTTATGTTGCTGCTGAGGTTAGTGTTATAACGACATGGCTACTTTTTTTTTTACATGCTTTAGGTTTTGGTTACTATTATACTAGTACATGCTTAAGGTTCTAGTTATTGTTTCAATTTTACTTAGTAACTAAGTCATAAATATATAGTAACCATTATAATGTTTCATAGTAACCAAATCAGCATTAGTTAGTAACAAGTATAATGTTTCATAGTAACCAATAATGCATTAGACAGTAACCAATATAGCATTAGACAATATAATGTTACCAATACAGCATTAGTTAGTAACAAGTATAATGTTTTATAGTAACCAATACAACATTAGACAGTAAACAATACAACATCAAATTTTTATGCGAAAATCTAATTGTATTTGTTACATTTTATGTCAATTGTAAAAGAGGAATACATTCGAGGCAGAAAGCAAATCTGTACTTGATGAGATGGTTCTGACTACACAGGACATAGTTCTGTGTGATGAATTGGAGAAGAGCGTTGATAAAGCCAGTGGTAGACCTGTCCGTGAACATGCAAAGAGTGCTGTTCTGCGGTCTCCATATACTACAATGTTTGGTTCAGCTGGGCTATCGTCTAATGCATCGGGTGCTAGTCAAAGAGTTGCTGTTATTTCTGCATTCCCCAAATTTTGCATGGATATGCCGTCAAAATATGAAGAGGCATTGTTTGAACAATGGTTTAAAATAGGACTTAACAACAGGAAAAGGTATGTTTTTTAATGTTAACAATGTTATAGTTTTTTATGAAACAAATAAATTTGTTTTTGGGTTGTGTGTATACTAATATGGTGATTATTAATGTCAGCGTTTATACTAATATGCTTTTATATTGAAGGACGGACAAATTCCCTGGGAAGAATGACATTATTGAACCTGCTTTTGTATTTGGGTCTATCCCAATTTCATCAAAAATGTGGTTTTATAAATTAAAGACTACTGGGCAATGGTTAGACGACGATGTGAGTTCTTTTTGTCAAATTATGTTTTTATAGTTATGGTTACATTATTTAGTTGTTTAAGTAACTAGCGTTAATAGTGTTGGTTACTGTCATATAAATGTTTTGTTACTGTCATATAACTGTTTTGTTACTATCATATTACTGTTTGGTTATTAGCATACAACTATTTGGTAACTATCATATAATTGTTTGGTTACTATCATATATGTTTTATATATGTTTTGGTTACCATCATATAAACTGATATGTTATTATATAAACATGTTTTGTTTACTGTTATATAATTGTTTTGTTACTGTCATATAACTGTTTTGTTACTATCATATAACTGTTTGGTTATTATCATACAACTGTTTGATTACTATCATATATGTTTTATATATGTTTTGGTTACCATCATATAAACTGATATGTTATTATATAAACATGTTTTGGTTACTGTCATATAATTGTTTTGTTATTGTCATATAACTGTTTTGTTACTATCATACAACTGTTTGGTTACTATCATACAACTGTTTGGTTACTATCATATAATTGTTTGGTTACTATCATATATGTTTTATATATGTTTTAGTTACCATCGTATAAACTGATATGTTATTATATAAACATGTTTTGGTTACTATTATATAAGTGATTGGTTACTGTCATATAATTATTTTGTTACTGTCATATAACTGTTTTGTTACTATCATATAACTCTTTGGTTATTATCTTACACCTGTTTGGTTGCTATCATATAATTGTTTTGTTACTATCATATATGTTTTATATTTGTTTTGGTTACCATCATATAAACTGATATGTTATTATATAAACATGTTTTGGTTACTATTATATAAGTGATTGGTTACTGTCATATAATTATTTTGTTACTATCATATAACTGTTTTGTTACTATCATATAATTGTTTGGTTATTATCTTACAAATGTTTGGTTACTATCATATAATTGTTTGGTTACTATCATATATGTTTTATATATGTTTTGGTTACTATCATACATGTTTTATGTTTTTTTTTTCAAATTATGTTTTTATAGTTATGGTTACATTATTTAGTTGTTTAAGTAACTAGCGTTAACAGTGTTGGTTACATTTATTACATAGTGTTATTTTTTAGCAACTATTAATATTTTATGTTTTTTTTGGTTCAGCACATCAATGTTGCATTATATTATTTCCGTAAATTGGCCAAACATTCTGATAGTGTGCATATAAGGGCAACGACTACGGATTGTTGGTTCCATGCCAAGATGACCTATCTTTTTGAAGAATATTCAAGTAAAAATGCAGATAAGAGTTGTAAGACCCCAACTTTTATAAATAAAGACGAATTTTCTATAAATATCATTTTTGAATATTATGGAGTTAATTTGATATAATGTTATAGTTGTGGGTAATATTTATAAATTTTGCAAAGTAAGCAAGTTGTTATAAAATATTCGTTTGGTCGGAGAATATTCTTTTTGTCGGGGAATATTCGTACGACGGCACAATCATTGGTGGACCCCACAACGGAATTATTGTCGGATTGAGAAAACGATAGAATTATCTTTCTATAAAAATAACAGCTGAGGTGTTACCGTTAAAATCGTTAAAACTGTTGAACTACTCGGTAGTAAAAGTACAGTAATACGCGTGGTTGCATAGTAGCACACGGTATTGATTATTGATGCTTACGTGAGAAGTCACTCAGCTATACTCAATTATTGCTACAGTAATTGCTGCATCATATCTCTTAAATTATTGTCATAGTATCATCTGTATAATATGTTATATTATTAAATCAATAATTGAGACGTTGTGGTAAGTTTGGTTATTTTATGGGGGGCCATATGTCATCATCTAAGAGTCCCTTCGTCAATAGTATTTACCTTGGTCAATAGTATTTACCTTGGTCAATAGTAATTACCTTCGTCAATAGTATTTACCTTGGTCAATAGTAATTACTTTCGTCAATAGTAGTTGTCTCTTCAATATTACCAAGAGTCATTTGACCCTTCGTTAAGACCAAGAGCCACCCTCAGTTTTTCTATAAATAGAGGCCTAGGGCTTCATTATTTTTCACGAATTCATTCAAGCTATAGAGAGAGAAAGTATAGAGAGAATAAGAGAGAGAGAGAATAAAAGTATTCTGCTACATCACTTTTCCAATATCCAGTTCTTTTAAGGTAGGGAATATTATTTCTTTTATATTCATGAAGAGAACTTCTGTTATTCCATTCGTTATTATTCTGTTGGAATAACCAGTATACGCGGTCTACCCTATACTTGGTGACATTCTTCTATTATTCTGTTGGAACATCCTGTCTGTGTGTTTTACACCGGACCTGGTTCCGTTTTTATTATTATTCTGTTGGAACATCCTGTCTGTGTGTTTTACACCGGACCTGGTTCCATCTTGTTATTATTCTGTTGGAACATCCTGTCTGTGTGTTTTACACCGGACCTGGTTCCATTATTTATTATTCTGTTGGAATATCCTGTCTGTGCGTTTACGCCGGACCTGGTTCCATTATTTATTATTCTGTTGGAATAACCTGTCTGTGCGGTCTATCGCATGCATGGTGATTTCTTTTGTTATTCCATTCTTTATTATACTCAGTTGGTTAAGTTTTGACTTCTATACTCCATGAAATTTGTGGAATATCCTTGATAATTGCGTTTCATCCAGTATCTTTTCATGAAAATATTCTTCTAAGCATTCTTGAATTTTACTCCACAAAGCAGTATCATGTTGACAATTTGGACGTTGTTAATTCCTGGATAAATTAATTCTTGAACTTGTTTTATTGAATTCTTATATCATTGTCATCATCCTCATGTTTATAAAATGTTGAAAGTCATCTGTGGCATGTAGTGCATAGATGGACTTGGTATGATTATGACCAGGGATTATTCGGTGTAATCATGACCGTAATGTTACAAATGATGTGGTAAAAGTCCTCATTGGCCGTAGTGCATTGATGGACAGTTGTTGGCATGATCATGACCATTAATGAATATACGAATATCCTTGGCCGTAGTGCAGGGGTGATTCGATGATGTGGATTATTTTATTAAGCTGAGTCCCAGCGATCACAGTGTTGAAAAACCTTTTAAATCATAAAAGATAGTAGAGTTTATTTTCTACTTGACTCTTTTAATGGATTGCTTGTTCCGCTGCAGTTAAACTTGATGTCTATTATATTTTATCAGTTTAACATTGTTGAAGGCTAATGATAATTTATTCTGCATTATCTTAGTCATAATATTTCTTACTGGGCTAGTTGAGCTCACCCTTTCTTTCACTGTTCTCTTCAGGAAATGAGAACGTAGCTGGGGCAAGTCGGGGAACGGAGTGATGGTCCGAATGATAGTATTAGTTAGTAGTCCTCACTATTCTATGTAATGGTGTGTTAATAAATGTAATGAGGACTCCTTTTGAGTATGAATACTCTCTAGAAGATAATATTTGTATTCAAACTCACAGTTTATGTTTTGTCGTATTGTACACGACAGTTGTATTAATCAGTTGTATTTGTATTCTGTACTATGTATCTGACGACCCAAGATGGGTGATGTATACCTAATTTTGGGGGCGTCACAGTTGGTATCAGAGCTTAGGGATATGATCCCTGGCTAAGATGTGAGAATAGAACTAGGAGGGGAGAGACGGGGAATTCCTTCGCTAGTATGACATACCTAAGTTTATTTGCATGGTATTTAATTGGTCGGTCATAATATAAGGATAATATATGACATATCAATTAATTTTTATTTTGTGGCAGTATCTGAAAATGGCATCTGAGAATGTTGAGAATAGCAATGGAGCACAGACGACTGTTGATTCACCACATATCAATAATCAGGATAATGTGCATCAGGAAGGTGCCAATCCTCATGCAAACAACAACACTGACCAAATGATGAATGATCAAATGTTCAGAGGCTTTATGCAATTCATGCAACAACAGGTGAAAGCGGCTCCTGTCCACAACGTAGGTGGAAATACTGGAAACTCTCAGGCGGTCACCGCTAAACAGTTTAAGGAGCTGGGACCACCGGAGTTTAAGGGAGAACCCAAACCACTTGTAGCTGAAACATGGATAAAGCAGATCACCAAGATATTTGATGTCTTGGGTTGCTCCGAGGAGCAAAAGGTTCCCTTTGCCGCCTTTATGTTGCGAGGAGAGGCAGATTACTGGTGGGAATCGATAAAGCGTACTCAACCTGCCGCACTGAAGATGTCCTGGGAGAAGTTCCAAGAGCTGTTTAACGACAAATACTTTCCCGAGAGTATTCGTCACATGAAGGAGGTGGAGTTCATCAAATTGGAGCAGAATAATATGACCGTGTCGCAGTACGAGGCAAAATTTGCGGAGTTATCCCGGTTTGCGTCCCACCTGGTGGATAATGAAGAAAGAATGACGCGGATGTTTTTAAGAGGTTTGAAGCCGGAGATACGTCAACATCTTGTTTCTCATAAACTGTGTTTGTATTCAGATGTTGTAAATAGGGCTCAGTTGGTGGAGCGCGATAACGAGACAACGCAACCAAAAGAGAGCAGCCGGCAAAATGATAATACCAGTGAGAGCAGTCATCGAAGCGGTGACAACAAGCGTGGAGGGAATCAACAGGCCAGAAATGGTAACCACTTCGGTGGTAATCAGGGCCAAAACAATAAGAATGGACATTTCAAGAAGAGGAGATTCAACAATGATGGAAAGACGTCAGCACCAGCACCTGTCGTTAAGGAAGGAGAACGACCACCTATCATATGTTTCAAATGCGGAGGGGAGGGGCACATCAGTCCAAACTGCGCGATGCCGTCCAAAGCATGTTATAATTGTGGAAGAGAAGGTCATTTAGCCCGATTTTGTCGTTTACCGAAAACAAATTCAGCTAGGATGGAGGCACCAAAAGCCGTCCCAGAAAAGTCAAAACCGGTTGTGCAAGGGAGAGCGTTTGTTGTGAACTCCCAGAGAGCAAGGAACCCGAATGAGGTCATCACGGGTAAGCTTATCATAAACTCTAAAGAAGTTTATACTTTATTTGATACCGGTTCAACCCATTCTTTTATTTCTCCTACTTGCGCTCATCGATTAAATTTGATTCCGGAGAAATTAGACTTTGACTTATCTGTGGAAACTCCGTTGGGAGAAACCTTCATTACCTCCACTGTTTATAAGTCTTGTTTGGTTCAAGTTGGTACCCACACATTACCTATCGATCTGATTTCATTAAAAATACTTGCATTTGACGTGATTCTAGGGATTGATTGGTTAACTACTCATTATGCAAAAATTGATTGTTTTCGTAAGGTTGTTAGCTTTCATATTCCTAATCGACCTATTATGCGAATTCAAGCAACCAAACCATTAAAATCAATCGCTGTCATCTCAAGCCATAAAGCTATTCGTTTATTGAAAAACGGATGTCAAGCTTTCTTAGCTCATGTCACAGATCTAAACAAAAATACGTCAGTTTTGAATGATATTTCTATTGTTAATAAATTTCCTGACGTATTCCCTGAAGAACTTCCTGGCCTACCCCCAGAGCGTGAAATTGAATTTTGTATCGATCTTGAACCCGGTACAAAACCCATTTCCAAAGCCCCATATCGAATGGCTCCTATTGAACTTCAGGAGTTAAAGATCCAACTGCAGGAATTGTTAGACATTGGCTTTATTCGTCCTAGTACTTCTCCTTGGGGAGCTCCTGTTCTATTCGTGAAGAAGAAAGATGGAAGTATGCGACTTTGTATTGATTATCGGGAGTTGAATCATGTCACCATCAAAAACAGGTACCCATTGCCACGTATTGATGACCTGTTTGACCAGTTGCAAGGAGCACAATTCTTTTCAAAGATCGATCTTCGTTCTGGATATCATCAGCTGAAGGTTAGAACTGAGGATATTCCAAAGACGGCTTTTAGAACTCGGTACGGGCATTATGAATTCCTAGTCATGTCCTTTGGATTGACTAATGCTCCTGCTGCCTTCATGGATATGATGAACCGGGTATTCAAGGAATATTTGGATCACTTTGTGGTCGTCTTTATTGATGACATCCTTATTTATTCCAAAAGCCGTGAAGATCATGAGCAACACTTGAGGCTGGTACTCCAAAAGCTTCGTGAATACAAGCTTTATGCCAAGTTGAAGAAATGCGAGTTCTGGCTGGAGGAGGTAGCATTCCTTGGGCACGTAGTATCAAGTCGTGGAATATCGGTTGACCCGGCAAAGATTGAAGCTATTCAAAGCTGGGAGCAACCTAAATCAGTGACCGAGGTACGTAGCTTTCTTGGTTTAGCTGGTTATTATCGGAGATTCGTGGAAGGATTTTCTCGAATCGCTACTCCATTAACTCAGCTGACTCGAAAAGATACAAAGTTCGGTTGGAGCGAAGAATGTGAGCAGAGTTTTCAAGAACTCAAGAGGAGACTCATTTCAGCACCTGTTCTAACAATACCATCTGGCTCGGAGGGATTTGTCATCTACAGTGATGCTTCGAGCAAAGGGTTGGGATGTGTTCTCATGCAACATGGAAAAGTCATAGCCTATGCATCAAGACAACTCAAGGAATATGAGAGGAATTATCCTACTCATGATCTAGAGTTGGCAGCTGTTGTCTTTGCACTTAAAATTTGGAGGCATTACTTGTATGGGGAGAAGGTGGAGATCTTTACGGATCATAAAAGCCTCAAATATTTCTTCACTCAAAAGGAACTCAACATGCGACAACGACGTTGGCTTGAACTGTTGAAAGATTATGATCATACCATTCAATACCATCCTGGAAAAGCGAACGTGGTAGCTGACGCATTGAGTAGAAGATCATATGCAAGTACGAGTGCGATATTGTCAACGCAAAGGCCCATTTTGTGTGACTTGCAAAGGATGGAGATAGAGTTGAAGACTCCAGGGACCCATGTGATGATGGCGAATATACGAGTAGAACCGACTTTAATCGATAAAGTTAAAGCTGCTCAAGCTACAGACCTGGAGCTGATGCGTATGAGGAAGAAAGTGCAAGAAGGTGTTATGCCGGAAGCAAGAATCGATGAAGAAGGAATACTTCGAGTCAACTCCAGACTTTGTGTTCCTAACAACCCTGATTTAAAGTATGAAATCATGATGGAGGCGCACAACACACCGTTTGCAATCCATCCTGGAAGTACCAAAATGTATCATGATCTTCGTCATACATTTTGGTGGAGCAATATGAAGAGAGAGATAGCGTTGTTTATCTCAAGGTGTCTAACTTGTCAACGAGTCAAAGCGGAGCATCAAGTACCAAAAGGTCCATTGCAACCACTTGAAATTCCAGAATGGAAGTGGGAGCACATTACCATGGATTTCGTTACCGGTCTTCCTAGGGTTTCTCAAGGTATTGATGCGATTTGGGTCATTGTTGATAGATTGACCAAGTCTGCTCATTTCTTACCGATACGAGAAACTTATACACTTGAACGTCTTGCTCGTATGTACATAAACGAGATTGTAAGACTGCATGGTATGCCAGTATCCATAGTTTCTGATCGAGACCCAAGATTCACTTCACGATTTTGGGTTAGTTTACAAAAAGCTATGGGCACGGAGTTACGATTTAGTTCAGCATATCATCCTCAGACGGACGGACAATCAGAGAGGACTATTCAAACTCTTGAAGATCTATTAAGACTCTGTGTCTTTGACTTCAAGGGAAGTTGGGACAAGTTCTTACCATTGGTGGAGTTTTCCTACAACAACAGTTATCAAGCAAGTATTGGCATGGCTCCATTCGAAGCATTGTATGGAAGAAAATGTCGTTCTCCAGTATGCTGGGATGAGGTGGGCGAAGCAACGTTGTTGGGACCGGAGTTGGTACGTATGACTACAGAAAAGATTCAAACGATCCGACAACGTATAAAAACCTCACAAGATCGACAAAAGAGTTATGCTGATCTTCATCGAAAGGACGTGGAATTTGATGTAGGAGATCATGTGTTCTTACGTGTTGCTCCATGGAAAGGAGTTACGAGATTTGGAAAGAGAGGAAAGCTAAATCCTCGATTCATCGGTCCATTTTTAATCCTCGATCGAGTAGGAACTGTGGCTTATAGACTCGCTTTACCGCCAAGTATGTCTCGTGTTCATAACGTTTTCCACATATCCATGTTACGCAAATATGTGGAAGACCCGAACCACATTATTGAGTTAGAACCGGACGAAATAGCGGAGGATTTGACGTATGAAGAAGTTCCTGTTCAAATCTTGGATAAGAAGGAACATATTCTACGCTCCAAGGTTATACCTCAAGTTAAAGTTTTGTGGAGAAACCACGATGTTGAGGAAATGACTTGGGAGTTAGAATCAGAAATGAAATCAAGGTATCCTTACCTCTTCGACATACCAGGTACGTACCCTAATTTCGAGGGCGAAATTTCATAAGAAGGGGAGGTTGTAAGACCCCAACTTTTATAAATAAAGATGAATTTTCTATAAATATCATTTTTGAATATTATGGAGTTAATTTGATATAATGTTATAGTTGTGGGTAATATTTATAAATTTTGCAAAGTAAGCAAGTTGTTATAAAATATTCGTTTGGTCGGAGAATATTCTTTTTGTTGGGGAATATTCGTACGACGGCACAATCATTGGTGGACCCCACAACGGAATTATTGTCGGATTGAGAAAACGACAGAATTATCTTTCTATAAAAATAACAGCTGAGGTGTTACCGTTAAAATCGTTAAAACTGTTGAACTACTCGGTAGTAAAAGTACAGTAATACGCGTGGTTGCATAGTAGCACACGGTATTGATTATTGATGCTTACGTGAGAAGTCACTCAGCTATACTCAATTATTGCTACAGTAATTGCTGCATCATATCTCTTAAATTATTGTCATAGTATCATCTGTATAATATGTTATATTATTAAATCAATAATTGAGACGTTGTGGTAAGTTTGGTTATTTTATGGGGGGCCATATGTCATCATCTAAGAGTCCCTTCGTCAATAGTATTTACCTTGGTCAATAGTATTTACCTTGGTCAATAGTAATTACCTTCGTCAATAGTATTTACCTTGGTCAATAGTAATTACTTTCGTCAATAGTAGTTGTCTCTTCAATATTACCAAGAGTCATTTGACCCTTCGTTAAGACCAAGAGCCACCCTCAGTTTTTCTATAAATAGAGGCCTAGGGCTTCATTATTTTTCACGAATTCATTCAAGCTATAGAGAGAGAAAGTATAGAGAGAATAAGAGAGAGAGAGAATAAAAGTATTCTGCTACATCACTTTTCCAATATCCAGTTCTTTTAAGGTAGGGAATATTATTTCTTTTATATTCATGAAGAGAACTTCTGTTATTCCATTCGTTATTATTCTGTTGGAATAACCAGTATACGCGGTCTACCCTATACTTGGTGACATTCTTCTATTATTCTGTTGGAACATCCTGTCTGTGTGTTTTACACCGGACCTGGTTCCGTTTTTGTTATTATTCTGTTGGAACATCCTGTCTGTGTGTTTTACACCGGACCTGGTTCCGTCTTGTTATTATTCTGTTGGAACATCCTGTCTGTGTGTTTTACACCGGACCTGGTTCCATTATTTATTATTCTGTCGGAATATCCTGTCTGTGCGTTTACGCCGGACCTGGTTCCATTATTTATTATTCTGTTGGAATAACCTGTCTGTGCGGTCTATCGCATGCATGGTGATTTCTTTTGTTATTCCATTCTTTATTATACTCAGTTGGTTAAGTTTTGACTTCTATACTCCATGAAATTTGTGGAATATCCTTGATAATTGCGTTTCATCCAGTATCTTTTCATGAAAATATTCTTCTAAGCATTCTTGAATTTTACTCCACAAAGCAGTATCATGTTGACAATTTGGACGTTGTTAATTCCTGGATAAATTAATTCTTGAACTTGTTTTATTGAATTCTTATATCATTGTCATCATCCTCATGTTTATAAAATGTTGAAAGTCATCTGTGGCATGTAGTGCATAGATGGACTTGGTATGATTATGACCAGGGATTATTCGGTGTAATCATGACCGTAATGTTACAAATGATGTGGTTAAAGTCCTCATTGGCCGTAGTGCATTGATGGACAGTTGTTGGCATGATCATGACCATTAATGAATATACGAATATCCTTGGCCGTAGTGCAGGGGTGATTCGATGATGTGGATTATTTTATTAAGCTGAGTCCCAGCGATCACAGTGTTGAAAAACCTTTTAAATCATAAAAGATAGTAGAGTTTATTTTCTACTTGACTCTTTTAATGGATTGCTTGTTCCGCTGCAGTTAAACTTGATGTCTATTATATTTTATCAGTTTAACATTGTTGAAGGCTAATGATAATTTATTCTGCATTATCTTAGTCATAATATTTCTTACTGGGCTAGTTGAGCTCACCCTTTCTTTCACTGTTCTCTTCAGGAAATGAGAACGTAGCTGGGGCAAGTCGGGGAACGGAGTGATGGTCCGAATGATAGTATTAGTTAGTAGTCCTCACTATTCTATGTAATGGTGTGTTAATAAATGTAATGAGGACTCCTTTTGAGTATGAATACTCTCTAGAAGATAATATTTGTATTCAAACTCACAGTTTATGTTTTGTCGTATTGTACACGACAGTTGTATTAATCAGTTGTATTTGTATTCTGTACTATGTATCTGACGACCCAAGATGGGTGATGTATACCTAATTTTGGGGGCGTCACAAGAGTGTATTGTCTGGGGAGGGTGATGTTGCTGAATACATTTATGGGTTGTTTATGGATGTCAACACACCATGGAGAAATGTAGACTATGTTTTGTTCCCCATCCATATGTCATCACCGGACCATTAGTTTTTGTTAACGTTTGATGTGCATCGTAGACGTCTAACTGTTTATAATTCTCTGCAGCCAAAAAGGAAATCCATGCAAACAAAAATCATGGATGTTTGTGAGCCTTATATATTTATTCTTCCCACTTTACTGCGCAAGTGTGGGTTTTGGAGGGATAGGTGTGACATTGACTTTAGCAGTGAACCGTATCGCAATAAGGAGGAAGATGACATAATTGAGTTGGAATTTACAGAGTCGGTTCCTGAACAAGTCGAGGGGTAAGGGTCACACTGTTTACAATTTTTGAATTATTACATATAACTATTTTGGTTACTATCATATAACTGTTTTGGTTACTATCATGCAACTGTTTGGTTACTTATGTTGTATGTATTTTGTTAGTGTTTGCTTATGATTTGGAAAATACTCTTGTTCCATCAATTTTGTTGCAATATCATTTTCATTATAGGATGCTGGATATACATGTTGTTTATGCTTTGGTTACCATTAAAATTGGATTTGGTAACTGTTATCTAAATATTTGGTTACTTATTGTGTTATATTTTTGTTACTATTTTTTTGTTTTGGTTGTCTTTGTGACGCCCCCAAAATAGGTCCAATCCATCCAACCCATTCTGAGTCGCCAAATACATGGTACAGAAAATAACTACAACTTTATGATTACAA
This sequence comes from Panax notoginseng, assembly GCA_016801055.1. Lineage (NCBI taxonomy): Eukaryota > Viridiplantae > Streptophyta > Magnoliopsida > Apiales > Araliaceae > Panax > Panax notoginseng. Next base: position 295,453,135 of record CM029012.1, on the reverse strand, counting down.
TTGTCGTGCAAAATACGACAACACATATACTGTGAGTTTAAATACAAATATTGTCATATAGACAATATCCACACTCAAATAAGTCCTCATTACAATAATTGATACATTATTTCACAAAAATAGTGAGAACTACTAAAATAACTTCTAGAACCATCATTCCATACCCCGACTAGTACTCGCTACATTCTCGCCTCCTGAGAAGAAAAAATGAAACAACAAGGAAAAGGGTGAGCTCAACTAGCCCAGTAAAGAATATTATGACTAAGATAATACAGAACAAATTATCGTTAGTCTTCAACAGGGAAAATCTAATAGAATACAATAGACAACAAGTTTTAAATCAATATTCACAGCGGAAATTAATAATTCATAGAAGAGTTACGTAGAGAATGAAATCTACGATTATCTATGAATTTAAAAGTCTATCATCAATATTTTATCCCTGTAACATCAATCAATAATCATCTTTGCACTACAAGCCAAAGATATTCATCAGTTGGTCATGTTCATCTCAACACCTGTTCATCTTTGCACTACGGGCCAAAGATATTCATCAGAAATCATTCATCTTTGCACAAAGATATTCATTAATATCATCATTTAGGACTGAGGATGATGAAAAATATTTTAAAGAAAACGAATCCAGTGAAGCAAAAGAACAAATATTAGGGATTCGTATTACAGTTTATCCATGTCCAAAAATACCTTATAAACAATCATAGTGGATTAAAATTCAAGAATGATCAAAACATGTATACAATCAAAGCTAGTATCCAGAATAGATATTTTGGACAAAAAGAAGAAAAAATCATTTTTCGGTGAATAGTACCGTATTCGTGAATAGTGCCGTATACGTGAATAGTGTCGTATACGTGAATAGTAACTCCGACACCAAAAGATAGAAATTTCACAAAAATCATCATTATGCTTCGTGAATAGTACTCGTGAATAGTAACTCGTGAATAGTAACTCGTGAATAGTAACTCATGAATAGTAACCCCGACATGAAAAGTTCCAAATTTGATAAAATTTCTAACCAATACTTCAGCATAATGACATTGAAGAAAATAATATCATTTAAGAAGAAATAACATCCCTTACCTCGAAAGAATAGTACTTCTGGCTGGACTACTGGATATAGTGCTGAAGAAAACTTGCACCGTATAGCAATACTCAAAGTATAAAAATACTCACAAAATACGGTTGATATTATAAAGAGAGAAATCTTGTGTTTCTGGTGTGATTTTCAATTCTAACCTAAGCACCCTATTTATAGGAAAATGCTTAGAACACCAAAGCAGAAAATTTAATACAATAATATTATTTTTAAATAAAATTCTTACGCACACCTAGCATCTGAATTCAGCCACCTAATCACATGTTAAATTAGTCCCAACAATGAAAAAAACGTTTTTTATAAAAAAAATATTTAAAACTTCAAAAATTAATTATTTTGGAACTCCGAAACTTCAATAATTCATAATAAATAGCCCTTTTGTCAGAAAAATTCAAAACTCGCGTCTTTCCATAGGAAATTCCATTATCTACAACTTTGCAGAAAAAAGTTTTTCCAAATTCCAAACAGAAATTGATCGAAATCCATAAACGGACAATTTTACAAGCTATTATCAAATTTCAGTCAAGAAATGGGCCCACAGACATGTTTAACATGTTTTAAACAACTTTTATAACAAAAATATTCTTTCTCCCCATATACTCATATATCCCACATTCATTGTAAAAATATCATCATTATTATATTATTAAAATAATATATTTAAATGAATTATTTTATCAGAAAAAGATAAAATATTAATTTTCAACAATTGTCACATTAAAAATTTTCTCCATCTATATCCACATAAAATCAATATTTTCCTCATCATATAAATCAATAATTAATTATTCACAAATAATATTACAGAATCACAATACTGATAACCAGGCAGTTCCCAGGAAAGAGTGGGCTTTCCAATAAGGATTTCTCCTTACTGACGCGTAATTAGGTGACCAAACCTCTCATTAGACAGAACTTTCTAGACATTACCAATAATGTTATCTAATAATATTATTCAGATAATATGAATTATTGCTCCGATAATAGAAAATACTGTGTAGTAACAATTATTAAAACAACAGTAATATAAAATATCAACGCAGTAATTATTGAATCAATAAAATAAAATACTAAACAGTAATTACTGTAACAATTATTGAGTAGTACCTTCTTACATAAGAATCAATGATTGGTGCAATACCGTGTGCTACTGTGCAACAACGCGTATTACTGTGTTTTAACCACCGGGTATTCCAACAGTGTTAACGGTAACAACTACGCCGTTATTTATAAACAACTTATACTTGTCATTTTCTCCATCCAATTGATTTCCGTTATGGGGCCCACAAAAGACTGTGCCGTTGTACGAATATTCCCCGACAGGAAGAATATTCCACGACCAAACGAATATTTCCCGACAACGATGAATATTTTATAACCACATGCTTATTTGAAATATTTGCGCATTTTACCCATAACTAACCTCATTAATTAATTAATTTAACCCTTACTTTCTAGACATTGACAATAATGTTATCTAATAATATTATTCAAATAATATGAATTATTGATCTGATAATAGAAAATACTGTGCAGCAACAATTATTGAAACAACAATAATATAAAATATCAACGCAACAATTATTGAATCAATAAAATAAAATATTGAACAGTAATTACTGTAACAATTATTGAGTAGTGCCTTCCTCCGTAAGAATCAATAATTTCAAAAATACTATGCAATACCGTGTGCTACTGTGCAATAACGCGTATTACTGTATTTTAACCACCGGGTATTCCAACAGTGTTAACGGTAACAACTACGCCGTTATTTGTAAAAACTCAAATTTGTCATTTTCTTCACCCGACAGTTATTCTGTTATGGGGCCCACAAATGGCTGCGCCGTCGTACGAATATTACCCGACAGAAAGAATATTCCACGACCAAACGAATATTCCCCGACAACAACGATTATTTTATAACCACTTGCTTATTTTGAAAAAAAATTCATATTTCACCCATAACTTTAAACTTTTATCAATATAACCATTTACTGAATAGTAATTATAAGAAAAATTGAATACTTTTATTTCATAAAATTCGGGGTCTTACAATCTCCCCTCCTTATGAAATTTCGTCCCCGAAATTTACGTACCTGGTATTTCAAAGAGTTGAGAATACCTTCCTTTCATTTCAGATTCCATCTTCTCTGTCATCATAATTTCTCCATTGCTCATTTCCTGTATTTCAAATAACATTCTAGAATACAGCTTCAAAACAAGGGTTAATTTAACAAATTAACATATCACATAATATCTCGATATTATGACTGATCAACAAATAAGCTTAGGTAGGACACACTAGCGAAGGATTTACTCATCTCTCCCCTCCTAGTTATATTCCCCGATCTCCGCCAGAGATCATATCCCCAAGCTCTGATACCAAATGTAACTCTGGACACCAACCTATGTCAGCACCTTACATTGATATCTATCAGTTTGCCACCGCAGAACGGCGTCCCCTACGGAGAGTCTGGCTTCGGTGCATCCCCCATCAACAGGAAGTCACCAGCGAGAGGCTCGGGGCTCTTTACTTATAGCTCTGATACCAAATGTAACGACCTCAAAATAGGTCCATTCCACCCAACCCATTCTGAGTCGTCAAATACATGGTACAGAAAACAACTACAACTTTATTACAACAATTGTCATGCAAAATACAAAAAACACATATGCTGTGAGTTTGGATACAAATATATACCAAATGTGACTCATGTTCCAACCGTGGACATCACCTCACAATAAAACCTTACATAAAGGTATAGTCAAAAACTGTTTTAGAAATTAGAATCTTTAGGAAGTGCTCAAGAAAACCTTCGTACATGGGAGGCCATGCGTCTAGGTTATGATAGATATCATATGGCCACAGAATTATCCTTGGTTGACCCAATAGACCCCAAAGAAAAACGAGAAGGTTACTATCATATTCTTCCCAATGGTGAGTCTTCTCTTGACTTATCATTATCTCCACTGTCTCTAATTGAGAATTATACTTCAAACAAACACCAAGATTATATAGGTAGTGCCCATAGATATACTCAGCAAGTGGATGAGCACAACCCTGTCTTATGATGACACGAGGTTGTATGTCATTAGACATCTTGTATGATAGTGACAAAACACCCTTCCAACGTTGGGTTCGCCTCACCCTATTTTTTTCACCAAATATAACTACTAAATGATGACCACCGTTCTATTCCCTTGTTACCCCCGCTCGACCCAGCTACACTCTTATTACCTGAAAGGAATTGTGAAGCAAAAGGGTGAGCACAACTAGCTCAGTAAAGAATATCATGACTAAAGATAATTCAATTATCAATAGCCTTCATCAACAATAAATCAGAGATTTAGAACATATGGTAAATGATAAAAATTTCAACCATAGTTGCAGCGGAACGAGCAATCCATTAGAAGAGTCAAATAGACTATAAAGTCTATTATCTTCTCCATGTTAAAAATCCACCAACAATATTTTATCCATGTAACATCACTCAACAGTTCCTTTCCACAATTATATGAATAACTCATAATCATAATTGTGACTATAAATTTTTCTTCGCACCCAGGACGAAGAATATTTTCATCACCTGTCTTTACCTGAAACATCAAAGATCATGGTTATACCAAATCACAGTTCCTGTTTATAATCATACTAACAAATCCATCTTTGCACTACGGGCCAAAGATATTCATCAACAAACCATCTTTGCACTACGGGCCAAAGATATTCAACAACAGTTCATCTTTGCACTACAGGCCAAAGATATTCATCAACAGGCCATCTTTGCACTACATGCCAAAGATATTCATCAACAATTCATATTTGCACTACAGGCCAAATATATTCATATCTCAAAGAAATATATAATCATTTCAGAATTTATATAAACAATAATTATAACCATGTTGATCAATTCACCTTTGCACTTAAGCTTAAGATATTCAATTATAAATTCAATGGTCATGATCATACCAGTCACAATTCAACTTTGCACTACAGGCCAAAGAGAACCCTAGTCATGATCATACCAATAATCTACCCATCTTTACACTCCAGTGAAAGAGAATTTCAACATCAGGGTTATAAAAATGTTATATATGATGATAAAAATAATATGATCAACATATAGTTTTAATCTCAAGAGTAATATTCGTAACTCATGAATAGTAAATCGTGAATAGTAACTCATGAATAGTAACCCCGACACAAAAGATAGAAATTCCACAATAAAATCCATACCAATATTTCGGTATAATGATATTGAAAGAATAATATTTCTTAAGCTTATAAACAATTTATTTAAATTGTTTACACTTTACTAATTAATGCATTTAATCATCATAAAATGCCAACTCTTAAGATTTCATCATCAATAACCAAAACCCTCATCAAAAATCTGCATATACCTCATATATAGGATTCTCAAGCCATAAAATCCTATTTTCCAATTTTTTTACTTCACATAACATATTTAATTCATTTTCTCATAACTAGACTATTTTCATGAAAAAATACCAAATCAGTTCCAAAAATATTTCTTTTCTGGAATTTAGCATAATATAGTCCCATAGTGAACATATATTTTTCTCAGAATTTTTAAAAGTCATTTACTATTTTTCATATGGCCAAAATAGCCGAATATTTAGACATTTATCAAAAATTGTACTTTTGTCTAAAAATTCTGAAATTTACAGAGTATACTTCTATCATATACATGTACTCCCAATAAAAATTTCATCAATTTTGGAGTTAACCACAAGGAATTATAAGCTGTTACTTTTAAAATAGTCTTTTCTCATAAAATTCATAACTCTCAATCTATACATCCAAAAATCACCATTTTTGGACACAATCAAGAAAACTCATCAAAATATCATTTCAAATTTTTCCAGAATTTTTGAAGATCAGAAAAATTACGAAACTGAAAATCATAACAACCCTTAAAATCCCTTAATATCCCTTACTATCCCTTACCTCAAAAGAGCAGTACTTCTGATCGGTATAAGGCTGAAAGAAACTTGCACTGATGAATAGCAACTCACCAAGTATCTAAAAACTCACAAAATATGCTTCATAATATAGAGAGAGAAAGAGAGAAAGCTTATGTTTTTGGTGTGATTTTCAATTCTAACTTAGCCCTCTATTTATAGGAAAATTTTGGTAGGTTTGACCTGCAACCTGATGGCTTTACCTGCTACTATTCCCACCCACCACATTTGAAATATAATTCAGCACATTTCTTCACCAACCACAAGTGGGGCCCACCAATTCTAGAATTTTCTACCAAAATGATAAACTCCGAAAATTCAACAATTTCTGAACCAGTCATCTCGTAAAATTCATAATAAATCATACGTTCATTTTTAACGGTTCAAAATTTGTGGACATATACTCAACTTATATATGTATAACATATCCAAAAATTACCACGATCCAACGGTCGGATTAAAAATTATAACCCCCGCAAAATATCTCAAAAACCCTGATTTTTAATACCTCCATTCCGACAAAAATACGGATAAAAATCTCAACATTAACTCCTTCATTTTTAACCACAAAAATATATCCCTCATTTATATCCACATAAAATAAATATTTCCTTATCATATGAATCAATAATTAATTATTCACAAATAATATTACAGAATCACATTTATGACAACCAGGCCGTTCCCAGGAAAGAGGGGGCTTTCCAATAAGAATTTCTCCTTACTGGCGCGCAATTAGATGACCAAACCTCTCCTTAGACAGAACTTTCTAGACATTGACAATAATGTTATCTAATAATATTATTCAAATAATATGAATTATTGATCTGATAATAGAAAATACTGTGCAGCAACAATTATTGAAACAACAATAATATAAAATATCAACGCAACAATTATTGAATCAATAAAATAAAATATTGAACAGTAATTACTGTAACAATTATTGAGTAGTGCCTTCTTACGTAAGAATCAATAATTTCAAAAATACTATGCAATACCGTGTGCTACTGTGCAATAACGCGTATTACTGTATTTTAACCACCGGGTATTCCAACAGTGTTAACGGTAACAACTACGCCGTTATTTGTAAAAACTCAAATTTGTCATTTTCTTCACCCGACAGTTATTCTGTTATGGGGCCCACAAATGGCTGCGCCGTCGTACGAATATTCCCCGACAGAAAGAATATTCCACGACCAAACGAATATTCCCCGACAACAATGATTATTTTATAACCACTTGCTTATTTTGAAAAAAAATTCATATTTCACCCATAACTTTAAACTTTTATCAATTTAACCATTTACTGAATAGTAATTATAAGAAAAATTGAATACTTTTATTTCATAAAATTCGGGGTCTTACAATCTCCCCTCCTTATGAAATTTCGTCCCCAAAATTTACGTACCTGGTATTTCAAAGAGTTGAGAATACCTTCCTTTCATTTCAGATTCCATCTTCTCTGTCATCATAATTTCTCCATTGCTCATCTCCTGTATTTCAAATAACATTCTAGAATACAGCTTCAAAACAAGGGTTAATTTAACAAATTAACATATCACATAATATCTCGATATTATGACTGACCAACAAATAAGCTTAGGTAGGACACACTAGCGAAGGATTTACTCATCTCTCCCCTCCTAGTTATATTCCCCGATCTCCGCCAGAGATCATATCCCCAAGCTCTGATACCAAATGTAACTCTGGACACCAACCTATGTCAGCACCTTACATTGATATCTATCAGTTTGCCACCGCAGAACGGCGTCCCCTACGGAGAGTCTGGCTTCGGTGCATCCCCCATCAACAGGAAGTCACCAGCGAGAGGCTCGGGGCTCTTTACTTATAGCTCTGATACCAAATGTAACGACCTCAAAATAGGTCCATTCCACCCAACCCATTCTGAGTCGTCAAATACATGGTACAGAAAACAACTACAACTTTATTACAACAATTGTCGTGCAAAATACAAAAACACATATGCTGTGAGTTTGGATACAAATATATACCAAATGTGACTCATGTTCCAACCGTGGACATCACCTCACAATAACACCTTACATAAAGGTATAGTCAAAAACTGTTTTAGAAATTAGAATCTTTGGGAAGTGCTCAAGAAAACCTTCGTACATGGGAGGCCATGCGTCTAGGTTATGATAGATATCATATGGCCACAGAATTATCCTTGGTTGACCCAATAGACCCCAAAGAAAAACGAGAAGATTACTATCATATTCTTCCCAATGGTGAGTCTTCTCTTGACTTATCATTATCTCCACTGTCTCTAATTGAGAATTATACTTCAAACAAACACCAAGATTATATAGGTAGTGCCCATAGATATACTCAGCAAGTGGATGAGCACAACCCTGTCTTATGATGACACGAGGTTGTATGTCATTAGACATCTTGTATGATAGTGACAAAACACCCTTCCAACGTTGGGTTCGCCTCACCCTATTTTTTCACCAAATATAACTACTAAATGATGACCACCGTTCTATTCCCTTGTTACCCCCGCTCGACCCAGCTACACTCTTATTACCTGAAAGGAATTGTGAAGCAAAAGGGTGAGCACAACTAGCTCAGTAAAGAATATCATGACTAAAGATAATTCAATTATCAATAGCCTTCATCAACAATAAATCAGAGATTTAGAACATATGGTAAATGATAAAAATTTCAACCATAGTTGCAGCGGAACGAGCAATCCATTAGAAGAGTCAAATAGACTATAAAGTCTATTATCTTCTCCATGTTAAAAATCCACCAACAATATTTTATCCATGTAACATCACTCAACAGTTCCTTTCCACAATCATATGAATAACTCATAATCATAATTGTGACTATAAATTTTTCTTCGCACCCAGGACGAAGAATATTTTCATCACCTGTCTTTACCTGAAACATCAAAGATCATGGTTATACCAAATCACAGTTCCTGTTTATAATCATACTAACAAATCCATCTTTGCACTACGGGCCAAAGATATTCATCAACAAACCATCTTTGCACTACGGGCCAAAGATATTCAACAACAGTTCATCTTTGCACTACAGGCCAAAGATATTCATCAACAGGCCATCTTTGCACTACATGCCAAAGATATTCATCAACAATTCATATTTGCACTACAGGCCAAATATATTCATATCTCAAAGAAATATATAATCATTTCAGAATTTATATAAACAATAATTATAACCATGTTGATCAATTCACCTTTGCACTTAAGCTTAAGATATTCAATTATAAATTCAATGGTCATGATCATACCAGTCACAATTCAACTTTGCACTACAGGCCAAAGAGAACCCTAGTCATGATCATACCAATAATCTACCCATCTTTACACTCCAGTGAAAGAGAATTTCAACATCAGGGTTATAAAAATGTTATATATGATGATAAAAATAATATGATCAACATATAGTTTTAATCTCAAGAGTAATATTCGTAACTCATGAATAGTAAATCGTGAATAGTAACTCATGAATAGTAACCCCGACACAAAAGATAGAAATTCCACAATAAAATCCATACCAATATTTCGGTATAATGATATTGAAAGAATAACATTTCTTAAGCTTATAAACAATTTATTTAAATTGTTTACACTTTACTAATTAATGCATTTAATCATCATAAAATGCCAACTCTTAAGATTTCATCATCAATAACCAAAACCCTCATCAAAAATCTGCATATACCTCATATAGGATTCTCAAGCCATAAAATCCTATTTTCCAATTTTTTTACTTCACAAAACATATTTAATTCATTTACTCATAACTAGACTATTTTCATGAAAAATACCAAATCAGTTCCAAAAATATTTCTTTTCTGGAATTTAGCATAATATAGTCCCATAGTGAACATATATTTTTCTCAGAATTTTTAAAAGTCATTTACTATTTTTCATATGGCCAAAATAGCCGAATATTTAGACATTTATCAAAAATTGTACTTTTATCTAAAAATTCTGAAATTTACAGAGTATACTTCTATCATATACATGTACTCCCAATAAAAATTTCATCAATTTTGGAGTTAACCACAAGGAATTATAAGCTGTTACTTTTAAAATAGTCTTTTCTCATAAAATTCATAACTCTCAATCTATACATCCAAAAATCACCATTTTTGGACACAATCAAGAAAACTCATCAAAATATCATTTCAAATTTTTCCAGAATTTTTGAAGATCAGAAAAATTACGAAACTGAAAATCATAACAACCCTTAAAATCCCTTAATATCCCTTACTATCCCTTACCTCAAAAGAGCAGTACTTCTGATCGGTATAAGGCTGAAAGAAACTTGCACTGATGAATAGCAACTCACCAAGTATCTAAAAACTCACAAAATATGCTTCATAATATAGAGAGAGAAAGAGAGAAAGCTTATGTTTTTGGTGTGATTTTCAATTCTAACTTAGCCCTCTATTTATAGGAAAATTTTGGTAGGTTTGACCTGCAACCTGATGGCTTTACCTGCTACTATTCCCACCCACCACATTTGAAATATAATTCAGCACATTTCTTCACCAACCACAAGTGGGGCCCACCAATTCTAGAATTTTCCACCAAAATGATAAACTCCGAAAATTCAACAATTTCTGAACCAGTCATCTCGTAAAATTCATAATAAATCATACGTTCATTTTTAACGGTTCAAAATTTGTGGACATATACTCAACTTATATATGTATAACATATCCAAAAATTACCACGATCCAACGGTCGGATTAAAAATTATAACCCCCGCAAAATATCTCAAAAACCCTGATTTTTAATACCTCCATTCCGACAAAAATACGGATAAAAATCTCAACATTAACTCCTTCATTTTTAACCACAAAAATATATCCCTCATTTATATCCACATAAAATAAATATTTCCTTATCATATGAATCAATAATTAATTATTCACAAATAATATTACAGAATCACATTTATGACAACCAGGCCGTTCCCAGGAAAGAGGGGGCTTTCCAATAAGAATTTCTCCTTACTGGCGCGCAATTAGATGACCAAACCTCTCCTTAGACAGAACTTTCTAGACATTGACAATAATGTTATCTAATAATATTATTCAAATAATATGAATTATTGATCTGATAATAGAAAATACTGTGCAGCAACAATTATTGAAACAACAATAATATAAAATATCAACGCAACAATTATTGAATCAATAAAATAAAATATTGAACAGTAATTACTGTAACAATTATTGAGTAGTGCCTTCTTACGTAAGAATCAATAATTTCAAAAATACTATGCAATACCGTGTGCTACTGTGCAATAACGCGTATTACTGTATTTTAACCACCGGGTATTCCAACAGTGTTAACGGTAACAACTACGCCGTTATTTGTAAAAACTCAAATTTGTCATTTTCTTCACCCGACAGTTATTCTGTTATGGGGCCCACAAATAGCTGCGCCGTCGTACGAATATTCCCCGACAGAAAGAATATTCCACGACCAAACGAATATTCCCCGACAACAACGATTATTTTATAACCACTTGCTTATTTTGAAAAAAAATTCATATTTCACCCATAACTTTAAACTTTTATCAATATAACCATTTACTGAATAGTAATTATAAGAAAAATTGAATACTTTTATTTCATAAAATTCGGGGTCTTACATTATATGTGAGATTGTTTATGTTTTGGTTACCATTAAATTTTGTTTTGATTACTTTTATCTAATTATTTGGTTACTTGTTTATTATATTTTGTTTACTGTTATAACAAATAAGTAACCAAATAGTTTAATGTTATGGTCACCATATTTTTTATATTTAGAACAATTATCAAGTGCACAGTGTACTCTTAATGTAAATGCACTATATCAGGGTTTGCTGATAGTAAGTTGTGTTTGTTGCATTGTTTGAGATGTTCAATTGGTAACCAAATATGTATTAAAAGGTAACCAACTATTGTTTTGATAGTAACCACAGAGTTACAAGCCTGTTTTAGGACATATATCAATTGTGAAATATAAACAAACAATATCACTTTCAATAATATGATATTTATTAAATAATAATATATTATTAAGTTGTGTTCACAAGTTGTTTTATATTAAATAATAATATGATATATTGTTAAATAATAATATGATATTTTATTAAATAATATATTTAATAATAATATGATATATTATTAAATAATAGGATGTTGTGTTCACAGGTTGTTTTATGTTTTTGTTACCATTAATGTAAGACCCCGAATTTTATGAAATAAAAGTATTCAATTTTTCTTATAATTACTATTTAGTAAATGGTTAAATTGATAAATGTTAAAGTTAAGGGTGATATATAAATTTTTTTTCGAAATACACAAGTGGTTATAAAATATTCATTGTTGTCGGAGAATATTCACTTGGTCGTGGAATATTCTTACTGTCGGAGAATATTCGTACGACGGCGCAGTCTTTTGTGGGCCCCATAACGGAAAGCAATTGGATGAAGAAAACGACAAGAGTAAGTTGTTTATAAATAACGGCGTAGTTGTTACCGTTAACACTGTTGGAATACCCGGTGGTTAAAACACAGTAATACGCGTTGTTGCACAGTAGCTCACGGTATTGCACCAATTATTGATTTTTACGTAAGAAGGCATTACTCAATAATTGTTACAGTAATTACTGTTCAATATTTTATTTTATTGATTCAATAATTATTGCGTTGATATTTTATATTACTGTTGTTTTAATAATTGTCACTACACAGTATTTTCTATTATCGGAGCAATAATTCATATTATCTGAATAATATTATTAGATAATATTATTGGCAATGTCTAGAAAGTTCTGTCTAAGGAGAGGTTTGGTCATCTAATTGCGCGCCAGTAAGGAAGAGATCCTTATTGGAAAGCCCCCTCTTTCCTGGGAACGGTCTGGTTGCCAGTACTGTGATTCTGTAATATTATTTGTGTATAATTAATTATTGATTTATATGATGAGAAAAATATTGATTTTATGTGGATATAGATGGAGAAAATTTTTAATGTGACAATTGTTGAAAATTAATATTTTATCTTTTTCTGATAAAATAATTCATTTAAATATATTATTTTAATAATATATTAATGGTGATATTTTTATAATGAATGTGAGATATATGAATAAATGAGAAGGAAAGTATTTTTGTTGGATTAAATGTTTAACACATGTTTTGTGTGTTGGTGGACACAATTCTTGACCGGAAATTTATTATAGACTGTAAAATCGCCCGTTTGTGGATTTCGGTCAATTTCTGTTTGGAATTTGAAAAAACTTTCTTCTGTAAAGTTGTAGAGAATTGAATTTCCTATAAAAACTCGCGAGATTCGAATTTTCTGATAAAAGGACTATTTATTATGAATTATTGAAGTTCTGAAGTTCCAAAATAATTGATTTTTGGAAGTTTTAAATAATTATATTAACAAAAACGTTTTTTTCATTTGTGGGCATGTGTTAATGGCTGAAATCAGCTGGTGTGTGCTAAGAAAATTAAAAAAATTATATTATTATTTTATTAAATTTTCTGCTTTGGTGTTCTAAGCAATTTCCTATAAATAGGGTGCTTAGGTTAGAATTGAAAAACACACCAGAAACTGAAGTTTTCTCTCTATTTCTCTGTCTATATATCGAGTGTATTCTTGTGAGTATTTTGATATCTTGAGTGTTGCTATACGGTGCAAGTTCGTTCAGCGTTATTTCAGTCAGGAGTACTGCACTTTTGAGGTAAGGGATTGTAAGGGATAGTAAAGGATAATAAGGGATGTATTTTTTTCAATATCATTATACCGGAATATCAGTAGCAGTCAGTAACCGAACAAGCATCCGTTAGTAACCAAACAAGCATCAATTAGTAACCAGTATAATGATACAAAGTAACCAAACAAGCATCAGTTAGTGACCAATATAATGATACACAGTAACAAATTCAGCAGTCGTCAGTAACCATTATAATTATATGCAGTAAGCAATTAAGTATTAGTTAGTAACCAATATAATATTTCATAGTAACCAAATTACCATTAATTAGTGAACAAGTCAGTATTATTCAGTAATCATTATAATTTTGCACAGTAAACAAGTAAGCATTAGTCAGTAACCAATTCATCATAAATTAGTAATATTATGCAGTAACCTAGACAGTATTAGTCAGTAACCAGTTCAATGTTACATAGTATCTAACTCAGCAGTATGCAGTAACCTTTATAATATGAAATAACAATTAAGTATTAGTTAGTAACCAATATAATATTGCATAGTAACCAAGTTAACATTAGTCAGTAAACAATTCAACATTAATTAGTAATATTATTCAGTAATCAAGGAAGCATTAGTAATTAACTAATACAATTTAAAATATGATGCAATAATTTATAATTTGTATTAGTTACCTTAAGTTTCTTTGATTTAATGATATTAGATTGCAACATTTCTTCAGCTGTTATGGAAAGTGTTGTGAATGTTGATAGGGCTGCTTGTTTGTTTGTGAAATACCATCTTTGAACCAGACAACGTAGGCATTCAATCATTGATGCAACTGGAAGATCCCTAATCATCTTGATTGCGTTGTTAATAGATTCGGCGGTGTTTGAAGTCATTGTTGAGTATCTGCTTACAGCCCCATGTAGCCTGGTGCACTTCTCCAACTTGACCTCTTCCTCCAAATATGTCCTTATTCGAGGATCAATGGCATCAAGTTCATCCATGTGTTTGTTAAATTGTTCAATAGTGTAAGCTCTACAAGCCCCATTGTAAGCTTGTTTAAGTTCCTCTCCTCTCTTTTTGAATCTATTTTTTATATTTTTCAGTACATGGTATGTGCAGGAACCATGCATGACGTCCGGAAACACAAAATTCAGTCCTTGTATAATGGCTTCATGTCCATCTGAGACAATGCATTGGCCCTCCCTAACTCCACAAGCAATTCTCAAATTAATGAAAAACCATCTCCAAGATAATTCATTTTCGCTGTCAACCACTGCAAAAGCAATCGGAACAATGTTTCGGTTTGCATCTTGTGTGCTAGCTGTAAGACCCCAAATTATTAATAAATGAAATTTAAATTCCCTTTATTTATTATTTTGAAATAGTAAGTGTTAAATTGATTAATGAGGTTAGTTATGGGTAAAATGCGCAAATATTTCAAATAATCAGGCGGTTATAAAATATTCATTGTTGTCGGGGAATATTCGTTTGGTCGTAGAATATTCTTCCTGTCGGGGAATATTCGTACGACGGCACAGTCTTTTGTGGGCCCCATAACGGAAAGCGATTGGATGAAGAAAACGACAAGTATATGTTGTTTATTAATAACAGCGTAGTTGTTACCGTTAATACTGTTGGAATACCCGGTGGTTAAAACACAGTAATACACGTTGTTACACAGTAGCACACTGTATTGCACCAATTATTGATTCTTACGTAAGAAGGCACTACTCAATAATGGTTACAGTAATTACTGTTCAGTATTTTATTTTATTGATTCAATAATTGCTGCGTTGATATTTTATATTACTGTTGTTTCAATAATTATCACTACACAGTATTTCCCATTATCAGATCAATAATTCATATTATTTGAATAATATTATTAGATAACATTATTGGCAATGTCTAGAAAGTTCTGTCTAAGGAGAGGTTAGGTCATCTAATTGCGCGCCAGTAAGGAGAAATCCTTATTGGAAAGCCCCCTCTTTCCTGGGAACGGCCTGGTTGTCATAAATGTGATTCTGTAATATTATTTGTGAATAATTAATTATTGATTCATATGATAAGGAAATATTTATTTTTGTGGATATAAATGAGGGATATATTTTTGTGGTTAAAAATGAAGGAGTTAATGTTGAGGTTTTTATCAGTACTTTTATCGGAATGGAGGTATTAAAAATCAGGGTTTTTGAGATATTTTGCGGGGGTTATAATTTTTAATCCGACCGTTGGATCGTGGTAATTTTTGGATATGTTATACATATATAAGTTGAGTATATGTCCACAAATTTTGAACCGTTAAAAATGAACGTATGATTTATTATGAATTTTACGAGATGACTGGTTCAGAAATTGTTGAATTTTCGGAGTTAATCATTTTGGTGAAAAATTCTAGAATTGGTGGGCCCCACTCTTGGTTGGTGAAGAAATGTGCTGAGATTTTTATTCAAATGTGGTGGGTGGGAATAGTAGCAGGTAAAGCCATCAGGTTGCAGGTTAAGTCTGCTTCGGCGTGCTAACATTTTTCTATAAATAGAGGGCTAAGTTAGAATTGAAAATCACACCAGAAATAAGTTTTCTCTCTTTCTCTCTCTAGATTATTGAGTGTATTTTGTGAGTATTTAGATACTTTGAGAGTTTCTATTCATCAGAGCAAGTTTCTTTCAGCCTTATACCGGTATTCCGACCAGAAGTACTGTCTTTACGAGGTAAGGGATGTTATTTTATTCAAAAATGATATTATTTCTTCAATATCATTATGCCGAAATATTGGTTGGAAATTTTTATCAAATTTGAAACTTTTCACGTCGGGGTTACTATTCATGAGTTACTATTCACGAGTTACTATTTACCGAAAAATAAAATTTTCTTCTTTTCGTCCAAAATATCTATTCTGGGTACTAGCTTTGATTGTATCCATGTTTTGATCATTCTTGAATTCTACTTCACTATGAATAATTATAAGGTATTTTTGGACATGGATAAATCGAAATATGAATCCTTAATATTTGTTATTTTGTTTCACTGGGTTCGTTTTCTTTAAGATATTTTTCATCATCCTCAGTCCTAAATGATGATATTACTGAATATCTTTGGCCCGTGGTGCAAAGATAAATGATTAACTGATGAATATCTTTGGCCCGTAGTGCAAAGATGAACAGGTGTTGAGATGAACATGACCGACTGGTGATACAAATGAATATCTTTGGCCTGTAGTGCAAAGATGAATATTTGATTAAAGATGGTTATTGATTATTGTTACAGGGATAAAATATTGATGATGGACTTTTAAATCTTAGAAGATAGTAGAACTCATTCTCTACTTGACTCTTCTAATGGTTTGCTGTTTCCGCTGCAGTTATTGATTTAAAACTTGTTGTCTATTGTATTCTATTAGATTTTTCCCTGTTGAAGACTAACGATAATTTGTTCTGTATTATCTTAGTCATAATATTCTTTACTGGGCTAGTTGAGCTCACCCTTTTCTTTTTTGTTCCATTTTTCTCAGGAGGCGAGAATGTAGCGAGTACTAGTCGGGGTATGGAATGATGGTTCTAGAAGTTACTTTAGTAGTCCTCACCATTTTTGTGAAATAATGTATCAATAATTGTAATGAGGACTTATTTGAGTGTGGATATTGTCTAAATGACAATATTTGTATTTAAACTCACAGTTCTTGTGTTGTAATAATAAAGATGTAGTTATTTCTGTACCATGTATTTTGGCGACTCAGAATGGGTGTTGTATACCTATTTTGGGGGCGTCACAGTTGGTATCAGAGCTTAGGGATATGATCCCTGGCTGAGATGTGAGACAAGAACTAGGAGGGGAGAGACGGGGAATTCCTTCGCTAGTATGACCTGACTAAGTTTATTTGGTGTTTATTTGGTCGGTCAGAGTATAGGGATAATATATGACACGACTATTAACCCTTGTTTTATGGCAGTATTTAAGAATGGCAGCTGAGAACGTTAATAATGGAGTAAATCAGACCGTGGAGACACCTTTGATCACCACCCAGGGGAACGTGCAACAGGAAGGCAATATTCTTCCTGTAAACAACGTTACCGAGCAAACGATGAATGATGGAATATTTAGGAGCTTTTTGCAGTTCACGCAAAATCAGACGAGGGAGACTCGTGTGCAGAATACGGGTGGAAATGATAACAACGTGCGGTTTGTCACAGCTAAGCAGTTCAAAGAATTGGGACCACCAGAATTTAAGGAAAAGCCGGATCCGATCATGGCGGAAACGTGGGTCAAGAAAATTACCAAGATATTCGATGTCTTGGGATGCACGGAGGAACAGAAGGTTCCATTCGCCACCTTTATGTTCCGCGGTGAGGCAGACTACTGGTGGGAGTCTGTGAAACGTACCCAGCCTGACGCACTCAACATGTCCTGGGAAACATTTTAAAAACTGTTCAATGACAAGTACTTTCCTGAAAGTATTCGTCATAAGAAGGAGGTGGAGTTTATCAGACTGAAACAAAACAACATGACGGTGTCCCAGTACGAAGCGAAGTTTGCAGAGTTATCCAGGTTTGCACCTCATTTAGTCAAAAATGAGGAACGAATGACAAGGATGTTTCTGAGAGGTCTAAAACCCGAGATTCGAAAATATCTTATCTCTCATGAATTTTCTTTATATTCAGATGTTGTAAACATGGCTCAATTATTAGAGCGAGATAATGAGTATGTGCAACCGTGGGACCAAAACCAGGGTCATACCGGTGGCGGCAGTCATCGAAGCAATGAAAACCAGCAGGGAGGAAAACATTCGGACAAAAGCGGTAACCACTCTGGTGGTAATCGTGGTCGTGATAATAAAAGGAGCGAGTCGGGAGGAGATTTCAAGAAGAGAAGGTACAACAATGATAACGTGAAGACGTCAGCACAAACATCAACTGTTTCTAGGGGAGGAGAACGACCACCGATTGTATGTTACAAATGTGGAAAAGAGGGACATATTAGCCCAAACTGCCCACAACAATCCAAGGTATGTTATAACTGTGGAAAGGAGGGCCATATAGATCGAGAGTGTTTTGTAGCAAAACCAAGTTCAGCGGGGATGGTGACTCCAAAAGTTGTCCCGGATAAGTCGAAATCAGCGGTTCCTGGAAGGGCGTTTGTCGTGACTGGCCAAAACGCGAGAAACCCGAACGAGGTGATCACGGGTAAGCTAATCTTGAATTCTTGCGAAGTT
Organism: Panax notoginseng; assembly: GCA_016801055.1. NCBI lineage: Eukaryota > Viridiplantae > Streptophyta > Magnoliopsida > Apiales > Araliaceae > Panax > Panax notoginseng. The sequence continues at coordinate 295,434,090 of CM029012.1, read as the reverse complement.
TATACTTTACTAGATACCGGTTCTACCCATTCTTTTATCTCTCCTGCTTGTGCTCAACGTTTAAACTTGACTCCGGAGAAATTGGACTTTAACTTATCTGTTAAAATTCCGTTGGGTGAAACCTTCGTTACATCTACAGTTTATAAATCTTGCATGATCCAAGTTGGCACTATCACATTACCTGTTGATCTTATCTCTTTAAAGATACTTACTTTTGATGTGATTTTAGGAATTGATTGGTTTACCACTCATCATGCCAAAATTGATTGTTTTCGTAAGGTTGTTAGTTTTCATATTCCTAACCAACCTGTTGTACGAATTCAAACAACTAAGCCATTAAAATCAATCATTGTTATATCAAGCCATAAAGCCATTCGTTTATTAAAAAACGGATGTCAATGTGACGCCCCCAAAATAGGTATACAACACCCATTCTGAGTCGCCAAATACATGGTACAGAAAGCAAACTATAACTTCAATAATACAATTGTCGTGCAAAATACGACAACACATACTGTGAGTTTAAATACAAATATTGTCTTCTAGACAATATCCACACTCAAATAAATCTTCATTACAATTATTCAAACACTATTTTACAGAAATAGTGAGGACTGCTAAAATATCTTTCTAGAACCATCACTCCATACCCCGACTAGATCCTGCTATGTTCTCACCTCCTGAGAAGAAAAATGGAACAAAAAGGAAAAGGGTGAGCTCAACTAGCCCAGTAAAGAATATTATGACTAAGATAATATACAAACAGATTATCGTTAGTCTTCAACAGGGAAAAATATGATAGAATATAATCGACAACAAGTTTTAGATCAACAACTGCAGCGGAAACAGCAAACCATTAGAAGAGTCAAGTAGAGAAAGAATTCTACTATCTTCTAAGATTTAAAAGTCCATCATCAATATTTTATCCCTGTAACATCAATTAATAATCATCTTTATCCAAAAATTCATCTTTGCACTACAGGCCAAAGATATTCATTTGTATCACCTGTCAGTCATGTTCATCTCAACACCTGTTCATCTTTGCACTACAGGCCAAAGATATTCATCAAGTAATCATACATCTTTGCACTACAGGCCAAAGATATTCATTAATATCATCATTTAGGACTGAGGATGATGAAAAATATCTTAAAGAGAACGAATCCAATGAGACAGAAGGACAAATAGTAGGGATTCGTATAATTGTTTATCCAAGATCAATAATACTTCATAATAATCAATTGTGAAGCAGAATTCAAAAATAAAGATCAAAACATGGATACAATCAAAGATAGTAACCATAATAGACATCTCGGACAAAAAGGAAAAAATTTATTTTTCGGTGAATAGTGCTGTATTCGTGAATAGTGCCGTATACGTGAATAGTGCCGTATACATGAATAGTAACCCCGACACAAAAAGTTCTAAATTTGATAAAAACTCATATCAATATTTCAGCATAATGATATTGAAGAAAATAATATCATTTAAGAAGAAAATAATATCCCTTACCTCAAGATATCAGTACTTCTGGTCGGAATACCGGTATAAGGCTGAAAGAAACTTGCTCTGATGAATAGAAACTATCAAAGTATCTAAATACTCACAAAATACACTCAATAATTTAGAGAGAGAAAGAGAGAAAACTTGTTTCTGGTGTGATTTTCAATTCTAACTTAGCCCTCTATTTATAGGAAAATTTTATTAGGTTTGACCTGCAACCTGATGGCTTTACCTGCTACTATTCCCACCCACCACATTTGAAATATAATTCAGCACATTTCTTCACCAACCACAAGTGGGGCCCACCAATTCTAGAATTTTCCATCAAAATGATAAACTCCAAAAATTCAACAATTTCTGAACCAGTCATCTCGTAAAATTCATAATAAATCATACGTTCATTTTTAACGGTTCAAAATTTGTGGACATATACTCAACTTATATATGTATAACATATCCAAAAATTACCACGATCCAACGGTCGGATTAAAAATTATAACCCCCGCAAAATATCTCAAAAATCCTGATTTTTAATACCTCCATTCCGACAAAAATACTGATAAAAATCTCAACATTAACTTCTTCATTTTTAACCACAAAAATATATCCCTCATTTATATCCACAAAAATAAATATTTTCTTATCATATGAATCAATAATTAATTATTCACAAATAATATTACAGAATCACATTTATGACAACCAGGCTGTTCCCAGGAAAGAGGGGGCTTTCCAATAAGGATTTCTCCTTACTGGCGCGCAATTAGATGACCAAACCTCTCCTTAGACAGAACTTTCTAGACATTGCCAATAATGTTATATAATAATATTATTCAAATAATATGAATTATTGATCTAATAATGGAAAATACTGTGCAGCAACAATTATTGAAGCAACAATAATATAAAATATCAATGCAACAATTATTGAATCAATAAAATAAAATATTGAACAATAACTACTGTAACAATTATTGAGCAGTGCCTTCTTACGTAAGAATTAATAATTGGTGCAATACCGTGTGCTACTGTATTTTAATCACCGGGTATTCCAACAGTATTAACGGTAACAACTACGCCGTTATTTATAAATAACGTATACTTGTCATTTTCTTCATCCAATCGCTTTCCGTTATGGGGCCCACACAAGGCTGCGCCGCCGTACGAATATTCCCCGACAGCAAGAATATTCCACGACCAAACGAATATTCGCCGACAAAATGAATATTTTATAACCACTTGCTTATTTTGCAAAATTTGCACATTTAACCCATAACCAAAGTATTTGTATCAAATTAACCCCTTATTATTCACAATAATATTTAGAGAAAATTTAATTTTATTCATTAACAAGTTGGGGTCTTACAGTCAAGCTTTCTTAGCCAATGTTATGAATTTGAATAAAGACACGTCAAATTTGAATAATATTCCTGTTGTTATTGACTTTCCTGACGTATTTCCTGAAGAACATCCCGGTCTACCCCCGGAACGAGAAATTGAATTCTTTATTGATCTTGAACCTGGTACAAAGCCCATTTCTAAAACCCCATATCGAATGGCTCCAATTGAACTTCAGGAGTTAAAGGTCCAACTACAAGAGTTGTTGGACATCGGTTTCATTCGTCCTAGTACATCTCCTTGGGGTGCTCCTGTTTTATTTGTAAAGAAGAAAGACGGGAGTATGCGACTTTGTATTGATTACCGGGAATTAAACCATGTCACTATTAAGAATAGGTATCCGCTACCTCGTATTGATGACCTATTTGACCAGTTACAAGGAGCACAATTCTTTTCAAAGATCAATCTTCGTTCTGGATATCATCAGCTGAAGGTTAAAACTGAGGATATTCCAAAGACTGCCTTCATAACTCGGTACGGGCATTATGAATTCCTAGTCATGTCTTTTGGATTGACTAATGCTCCTGCGGCTTTCATGGATATGATGAACCGAGTATTCAAGGATTATTTGGATCAGTTCGTTGTTGTCTTTATTGATGACATCCTCATATATTCCAAAAGCCGTGAAGATCATGAGCATCATTTGAAGCTGGTACTCCAAAGGCTGCGTGAAAATAAGTTATATGCTAAGTTGAAGAAATGCGAGTTCTGGCTTGAGGAAGTAGCTTTCCTAGGGCACGTGGTGTCAAAACATGGAGTATCTGTTGACCCGGCGAAGATTGAAGCAATACAAAGTTGGGAGCAACCAAAGACGGTGACCGAAGTACGTAGCTTTCTGGGCTTAGCTGGTTATTATCGGAGATTCGTGGAAGGATTTTCTCGAATCGCTACCCCGTTAACTCAGCTGACTCGGAAAGATATCAAATTCGTATGGAGCGAGGAATGCGAGAAGAGTTTTCAAGAGCTTAAGAGGAGACTCATTTCGGCACCTGTTCTGACAATACCATCTGGTTCGGATGGATTTGTTATCTACAGTGATGCTTCAGGCAAAGGGTTAGGATGTGTTCTTATGCAACATGGGAAAGTCATAGCCTATGCCTCGCGACAACTCAAAGAATATGAGAGGAATTATCCTACTCATGATTTGGAGTTGGCAGCAGTAGTTTTCGCGTTGAAGATCTGGAGACACTACCTGTATGGGGAGAAAGTGGAGATCTATACAGATCATAAAAGCCTCAAATATTTCTTCACCCAAAAGGAACTCAACATGCGGCAGCGACGTTGGCTCGAGCTGTTGAAAGATTATGATCATACCATCCAATATCATCTTGGAAAAGCAAACGTAGTAGCTGACGCATTGAGTAGAAGATCATATGCGGGTACGAGTGCAATGTTGTTAACACAAAGGCCCATTTTGTATGACTTGCAAAGGATGGAGATAGAGATGAAGGCTCCAAGTACCCACATGATGATATCAAATATACGAGTAGAACCGACTTTAATCGATAAAGTTAAAGCTGCTCAAGCTACGGACATGGAGCTGATGCGTATGAAGAAGAAAGTGCAAGAAGGTGCTATTCCAGAAGCAAGAATCGATGAAAAAGAAATACTTCGAGTCAACTCCAAACTTTGTGTTCCTAACGATTTTGACTTGAAGCATAGAATAATGATGGAGGCACACAACACACCGTTTGCAATCCATCCTGGGAGTACCAAAATGTATCACGATCTTCGACATACATTTTAGTGGAGCAATATGACAAGAGAGATCGCGGAGTTTATCTCGAGATGTTTAACTTGTCAACGTGTAAAAGCGGAGCATCAAGTACCAAAGGGTCCATTGCAACCACTTGAGATTCCGAAATGGAAGTGGGAACACATTACTATGGATTTTGTTACGGGTCTTTCCAAGGTTTCTCAAGGCATAAATGCGATTTGGGTTATTGTTGATAGATTAACCAAGTTCGCTCATTTCTTGCCGATACGTGAGACTTACTCCCTTGAACGTCTTGCTAGTATGTACGTGAACGAGATTGTGAGATTTCATGGCATGCCAGTATCCATAGTTTCGGATTGTGACCCAAGATTCACTTCACGATTTTGGGTTAGCTTGCAGAAAGCTATGGGCACGGATTTATGATTCTGTTCGGCATACCATCCTCAAACGGACGGACAATCAGAGAGGACTATTCAAACTCTTGAAGATCTATTAAGACTTTGTGTCCTAGATCTCAAAGGGAGTTGGGATAAGTACCTACCATTGGTGGAATTCTCCTATAACAACAGTTATCAGGCGAGCATAGGTGTGGCTCCATTTAAAGCATTATATGGACGAAAGTGTCGCTCTCCAGTATGCCGGGACGAGGTGGGTGAAGCAACATTGTTGGGACCAGAGTTGGTACGCATGACTACAGAGAAGATCCAAACGATTCGACAACGTATACAAACGGCACAGGATCGACAAAAGAGTTATGCGGATCTTCATCGAAAGGACGTGGAATTTGACATTGGGGATCATGTATTGTTGCGTGTGGCTCCATGGAAAGGAGTTACAAGATTTGGAAAGAGAGGAAAGCTCAATCCACGATTTATTGGTCCATTTCAGATTCTTGACCGAGTAGGAAATGTGGCCTATAGACTTGCGTTACCTCCAAGTATGTCTCGTGTTCATAATATTTTTCATATATCTGTGTTACGTAAATATGTGAAAGACCCAGACCACGTTATTGAGTTAGAACCGGACGAGATAGCTGAAGACTTAACGTACGAAGAGGTACCTGTCAAGATCTTGGATAGAAAGGAGCATGTCCTACGCACGAAGGTCATACCACAAGTTAAAGTTTTGTGGAGAAACCATGCTATTGAGGAAATGACCTGGGAGTTAGAAACGGAAATGAAAGCGAGGTATCCTCATCTTTTCGAAACACCAGGTACGTACGTCAATTTCGAGGACGAAATTTCATAAGGAGGGGAGGTTGTAAGACCCCAAATTATTAATAAATGAAATTTAAATTCCCTCTATTTATTATTTTGAAATAGTAAGTGTTAAATTGATTAATGAGGTTAGTTATGGGTAAAATGCGCAAATATTTCAAATAAGCAGGTGGTTATAAAATATTCATTGTTGTCGGGGAATATTCGTTTGGTCGTGGAATATTCTTCCTGTCGGGGAATATTCGTACGACGGCGCAGTCTTTTGTGGGCCCCATAACGGAAAGCGATTGAATGAAGAAAATGACAAGTATATGTTGTTTATTAATAACGGCGTAGTTGTTACCGTTAATACTGTTGGAATACCCGGTGGTTAAAACACAGTAATACGCGTTGTTACACAGTAGCACACTGTATTGCACCAATTATTGATTCTTACGTAAGAAGGCACAACTCAATAATGGTTACAGTAATTACTGTTCAGTATTTTATTTTATTGATTCAATAATTGCTGCGTTGATATTTTATATTACTGTTGTTTCAATAATTATCACTACACAGTATTTCCCATTATCAGATCAATAATTCATATTATTTGAATAATATTATTAGATAACATTATTGGCAATGTCTAGAAAGTTCTGTCTAAGGAGAGGTTTGGTCATCTAATTACGCGCCAGTAAGGAGAAATCCTTATTGGAAAGCCCCCTCTTTCCTGGGAACGGCCTGGTTGTCATAAATGTGATTCTGTAATATTATTTGTGAATAATTAATTATTGATTCATATGATAAGGAAATATTTATTTTTGTGGATATAAATGAGGGATATATTTTTGTGGTTAAAAATGAAGGAGTTAATGTTGAGGTTTTTATCAGTATTTTTGTCGGAATGGAGGTATTAAAAATCAGGATTTTTGAGATATTTTACGGGGGTTATAATTTTTAATCCGACCGTTGGATCGTGGTAATTTTTGGATATGTTATACATATATAAGTTGAGTATATGTCCACAAATTTTGAACCGTTAAAAATGAACGTATGATTTATTATGAATTTTACGAGATGACTGGTTCAGAAATTGTTGAATTTTCGGAGTTAATCATTTTGGTAGAAAATTCTAGAATTGGTGGGCCCCACTCTTGGTTGGTGAAGAAATGTGCTGAGATTTTTATTCAAATGTGGTGGGTGGGAATAGTAGCAGGTAAAGCCATCAGGTTGCAGGTTAAGTCTGCTTCGGCGTGCTAACATTTTCCTATAAATAGAGGGCTAAGTTAGAATTGAAAATCACACCAGAAATAAGTTTTCTCTCTTTCTCTCTCTAGATTATTGAGTGTATTTTGTGAGTATTTAGATACTTTGAGAGTTTCTATTCATCAGAACAAGTTTCTTTCAGCCTTATACCGGTATTCCGACCAGAAGTACTGTCTTTACGAGGTAAGGGATGCTATTTTATTCAAAAATGATATTATTTCTTCAATATCATTATGCCGAAATATTGGTTAGAAATTTTTATCAAATTTGGAACTTTTCACGTCGGGGTTACTATTCATGAGTTACTATTCACGAGTTACTATTCACCGAAAAATAAAATTTTCTTCTTTTCGTCCAAAATATCTATTCTGGGTACTAGCTTTGATTGTATCCATGTTTTGATCATTCTTGAATTCTACTTCACTATGAATAAGTATAAGGTATTTTTGGACATGGATAAATCGAAATATGAATCCTTAATATTTGTTATTTTGTTTCACTGGGTTCGTTTTCTTTAAGATATTTTTCATCATCCTCAGTCCTAAATGATGATATTACTGAATATCTTTGGCCCGTGGTGCAAAGATAAATGATTAACTGATGAATATCTTTGGCCCGTAGTGCAAAGATGAACAGGTGTTGAGATGAACATGACCGACTGGTGATACAAATGAATATCTTTGGCCTGTAGTGCAAAGATGAATATTTGATTAAAGATGGTTATTGATTATTGTTACAGGGATAAAATATTGATGATGGACTTTTAAATCTTAGAAGATAGTAGAACTCATTCTCTACTTGACTCTTCTAATGGTTTGCTGTTTCCGCTGCAGTTATTAATTTAAAACTTGTTGTCTATTGTATTCTATTAGATTTTTCCCTGTTGAAGACTAACGATAATTTGTTCTGTATTATCTTAGTCATAATATTCTTTACTGGGCTAGTTGAGCTCACCCTTTTCTTTTTTGTTCCATTTTTCTCAGGAGGCGAGAATGTAGCGAGTACTAGTCGGGGTATGGAATGATGGTTCTAGAAGTTACTTTAGTAGTCCTCACCATTTTTGTGAAATAATGTATCAATAATTGTAATGAGGACTTATTTGAGTGTGGATATTGTCTAAATGACAATATTTATATTTAAACTCACAGTTCTTGTGTTGTAATAATAAAGATGTAGTTATTTATGTACCATGTATTTTGGCGACTCAGAATGGGTGTTGTATACCTATTTTGGGGGCGTCACACTAGCTATCAGTAGTGTCCCCCCGTAAGTTGATTGTATGAACGTTCCATCGATTACAACTATTGGAAAATAATGTTTCCATGCTTGAATGGATGCTCCGATGGCAAATAATAAAAATTTGAAACGGCCATTTGTTTCCAACTCAAGGGATGTGACAGAACCTGATATGAAACATGAGCATTATCATTAGAATTCAAGTAGTATTCAGTATCCAAATCACTAGTATTTTGTAACTATTCAGTTGGTGAATAGTATCCAAATTGTTTGAGTAGGGTAACCAAATCAGTTTAGTTGAGTAACCAAAACAGTTTAGTTGGGTAATCACTTAAGTATACAAAAATCAATAAAATGTCATTAGAATTACAAGTAGTATACAGTATCCAAATCACTATTATTTTGTAATCATTCAGTTGGTTAATGGTATCCAGATTATTTGAGTAGGGTAACCAAATCAATTTAGTTGGGTAACTAAATCAGTTTATGATGGGTAACCACCAAAGTATACAAAAACCAATAAAATGTCATTAGAATTATAAGTACTATACAGTATCCAAAACACTAGTAGTTGGTAACCACTCAGTTGGCTAATGGTATCCAAATTTGTTGAATAGGGTAATCAAATCACTTAATTTGGGTAACCAAATCAGTTTAGTTGGGTAATCATCTAAGTATACAAAAACCAATAAAATGTCATTAGAATTACAAGTACTATATAGTATCCAAAACACTAGTAGTTGGTAACCACTCAGTTGGCTAATGGTATCCAATTTTGTTGAATAGGGTAATCAAATCACTTAATTTGGGTAACCAAATCAGTTTAGTTGGGTAACAAACTAATTATGAATAAACCAATAAAATGTTTAAAATTGTTACCTGGATTTGTTTTATTCAGCATGTGTAACCAAGATGGGATCATTGAGTAGTCGTGTGGATTTCCTCTAACCTTTTCCAATGCTTTCTCCTTCGATCTCCATGCTTTTTGGTAAGAGATAGACACATTGTATTCTGTCATCATGTCCTCCACAATATCAGTTGGTGTGTATATTTTTTTCAAATTTGTTAATTTGTGCATTATGCATTCATTGACCAACCCACTATTTGCCTGTCTGTGGTCTCCAAGCATTACGTTAGCTGAACACGTGTGGATGTCGTTGAATTCTCTCACCTTGAACATACTGGTTTTTCAAATACTTGATGCTCTCATTTTCCAATTACAATTTTCATACGCACACTAGCACAAAGTCTCTATGACTTGTTCTTTGTACTTTGTGTTGTCTATTTTTCCTGATTGAATACATCCTCATAGCTTGTGATATGATTTTTTTGTCTTTGTAGGTTTGATGTAATCGTACTTCACGTTCATTCGGATCTGTTATCACATCATCATATCGTTCTTCTGTGTATGATCTGTCATGTTGTCTGTCTTGTTGTTGTTCAATAATTTCCATTGCAATGTGATCAACATATTGCGTTCCAATTCGACAATCGTGCGTTGGTAGTGGAACTAGTGATGAATTCCCTTGTGTTGATCTGATTGGCATTACATTGTGAATTATAGTTTCTTCTAAATTTGTCAAGTTTTGTAATATTGTTGTGCGTCCCCTTCTGTGTTCAGTTTCTATAATCACTGGGAATTTACCTTGCTCTTTAGATTTTCTACTGACTTCAATAAAGAATCTAAAGGTTGCTTCATCTGATATACTGATCAGTGGAATATCGTTTCTAATCTGGAATTTGATTGACAATGTTGTTGCGTTTGTGTCTAGCCGTAATGCACTGCATACCATGTTTTGCATATCTGTGAACGAACAAGTTGATGGAACTAGTATGCCGGTAACTTCAAATTTGGTGTATTGGTTACTTTTAGTCCATGTACCGTTGAAATAAAGTAGAACTGGAATCATCTCCATTGTCTGTCAACAGAATAAGTATTTTTAAGTAACCAAATCAATGATAGCTAGTAACCAAACTACATGATATTGGTAACCAGAACATAAAATACATTTGTAAGTTCATCTTACAATAGTAATAATCAGTATATTTATTTTTGTTACCAATTAAATTATATCAGTTGTATGCAGGTAACCAACGTAGCCAATAAGTAACCAACATATAAAAACAAACCAAACTCTTGATGACATTATACATTAATCATGACAACATTATTCAGTAACCAAATCCATTTTAGATTGTAACCAAAGTAACCAAGTCAGCACTATAATTAGTAACTAGTGTAACCAATGTAACCAGTGTAATAACCAAAGTAAACAGGTCAGCAATATAATGAGTAACCAAATCCATTTTAGATTGTAACCAAAGTAACCGAGTCATCATTTACTCAGTAACCAAGTCAGCACTATAATTTTACACAGTAACCAAGTCAGCATTAGACACTAACCATTATAGTTTTACACAGTAAGTAAGTCAGCATTAGTCAGTAATTAAAACAATGTTACATAGTAACCAAATCAGCAGTAGTCAGTAACCAATTCAACATTAATTAGTAATTTTATGCAGTAACCAAGGCAACATTAGTCAGTAACTAAAACAACAATAGACAGTTTAATGTTTCGCAGTAATCATAACAGAATTGTCAGCAACCAAGATAGCATTAGACAGTAACTAATATAATGTTATTTAGTAACCAAATAAAAATTAGTAAGTAACCAAGTCATCATTTTTCAATAACCAATCAGCATTGTTAAGTAATATTATTCATTAATCATTATAATATTACACATAACCAACTCAGCAATATACAGTAACCATATAATGTTACACAGTAACCGAATCATCATTATTTAGTAACCAATATATTGTTACACATAATCCAATACATCATTCGATAGTAACCAAGACAACATTAGACAGTATCCAAAAACAACATTAGAGAGTAACCAACAGTTGTATGAAGGTAACCAAATTATTTGATGAGTAAACATTAATTTTTAAAAAAATCAGTAGAACTCATTTAAAAATTATTAAGCTATCAAATAAACATTATTTAGCAAACAAATACAGAATAAACAGTAACCAATTTATATCTATTTAGTAACCATAATAGAAAACATATCAATGAATGAACAAATCGTTACAGGAATGCATACGAACTTTAAACTAACATACCTCAGTGTTCAGAATTGTATCGAAGTTGCTGTGATTGTTTTTGGTTACTGAACCTGAAGTTGATGATGATTTTGTATGCTATTTCGTCTTCTCCGATCTTAGATGTTTGTCGCGATCTCAGAGGCGAGTCCAAATGCAAACGTCGACAGAATATTTGGCTTTCTCCAATATCAAAGTTGCATGGTGTGTTCGATTGCTTGAATTTAGGAGCAGTTAGTGTTAGATATGACAGTCGGCAATCGAGGTGTGCGTGATGTTAGCAACTTTATTATTGTGTTATTTTATTTTTGTAATTATGTTGTGTAGGTTTTATTTTTGTAATTATTTTCTAATTGTTGTATATTAATGTTAAGGACCCTTTACCATATCCTTGTTATTCCCCAGCCCCGACCCAACCCGACCCGACCCGATCCGAACTGAATAAAAAGTAATTTTGATCCTAATCGGGAATAGGACTGAGGATGGAAAATGACCAAATGTTATTTATGGTAATGGAGAGTGGATGTTATTTGCTTCTCCCGCCCCAATACTTGCCCAGTATCCACCTCCAAATACTTATATACTAATTTAAATTAATATTTATAATATTATATATTACATATGTCGACGTCGGAAAAAATTATCATCCTCTTTATGGGATATTTTGATTTTCCTTTTTTTTTCCCTCTTTTTGATTTGTTTATATCCTTTTTATTTCGAGATGTTGATTGATTTAATTAACGGGTGAGGTTTTAGGAAAAAACCGACATTTAGTTGACTTATTTTATCAAATTTGTTTTTTTATGATTGGGCCAAATTAGACAGAGTCGTCAGTTGGTATGGGTTGTAATGGATGTACCAACTCATCCGTATTTGAAAGTTTTCGCAATATGGCTTAATATGTGACTCCGTAACATTGGTCTGAAATCGAGATTCTTAGAATTCGGGAGCTTGCTTAAGCGAAGGGAATGTGTTAAGCACCCCCCGACTACTGTGAAAACATGGTTACCGCATCTTATTAATTTTTTATGCATAAAGTGTGTGTGTGTTTTATTTTAAAGTCTTTTCTAGGCTTTATTTGAGTTTATTTGGAAGTAGTGTTGTTCTTCCTTGTGTATGTACGAAAGATTTGATTAGCAAAAAGTTCATTTTAGACAAAATATACATTTCGAAATATATTTTGGAAAAACATAATTTTCAAATCCTTCACCTAAATAGGAAATTAAGAACCTTTGATACTTCCTTTTATCGTTATATTTCTTATATGATCTACCCAAATCGCTTTATTCCGCATGAAAACTCTTTGTGATTTTATTTGAAAATCGTTTTGGGTGATAATGTATGCAATAAAGCGCCAAAAAAGATCGAATCATCATCGAGCATGAAAGACATCTCGATGAATCCAAACACTCACAAACATAATTTTCACTATCACGGGAACTTAAAACAAGTTCGAGGGCTTTTAAATCCTAATTCTCGGGACGAACCCCTCGAACTTGTTTTAGGATCCAATATTACATGTACAACTATTTGCAGTATTTAAACGTTACATTTAACCAAAAAAGTTCATTATGTGAATATAGTTAAGGTCCATTTAGTAGATCTCAACCCCAGGATTCTTAGGCTCACGTTGATATGCTTGAATATGTATATACAACATCCTATACTTGATGTTAAGTGATTTCATCGGTTGAAATCCCCATATCGAGCCATTAGGACCTCCTCACCTCTAGATATAGATCTAGGGCTCTCCGGAGTGACTGTGACTGACTAAAAGCAATAAAACATCTAGATCTACGATGGATCTAAGCCAATCTAACATATAGGTTAAAGCATCATGCTTCATAACCGTTCAAAATGTTAGATTTGGCTAGATCTAAATATATCTAGTCAAATAACTTGATTTACAACTGAATATGCACAAATTAACTGGTAACAACTCAATGTCGACCCACTAATATGCAATATATATGTAAAACAATAAATTTAATCGGTAGAAATGGCTATATCTATATAGATATAATATTTATAACAATATTAACAAAGAAAGTGGCCAAAATGAGTGTTTTTCATCTTTGGGGGTGCGTGAACAAGTTACTTTTGGCTTGGGATCAACTTATATCACTCTAAACTTACAATATGTATGATATATAAGATCAAATAACGAAAATATTGTAAAAAGATGCAAGGCCCGAGCTACTTCTCTATCTAGCTTTATGTTCTTGCATGTTCTGATTAATGAGCTTCCTACTGCTGCCTTAAGGCATCCGAGTTAGCTACAGATGTACCTGCGGCTGGAGCAGGTACACTTGATGTGACAACCCCAAAATAGGTCCATTCCATCCAACCTATTCTGAGTCGCCAAATACATGGTACAGAAAATAACTACAACTTTATTACAACAATTGTCGTGCAAAATACAACAACACATATACTGTGAGTTTGAATACAAATATATACCAAATGTGACTCATGTCCCAACCGTGGACAACACCTCACAATGACACCTTACATAAAGATATAGTCAAAAACTATTTTAGAAATTAGAATCTTTGGGAAGTGCTCAAGGAAACCTTCGTACATGGGAGGTCATGCTTCTAGGTTATGATAGATATCATATGGCCACAGAATTATCCTTGGTTGACCCAATAGACCCCAAAGAAAAATGAGAAGATTACTATCATATTCTTCCCAATGGGGAGTCTTCTCTTGACATATCATTATCTCCACTGTCTCTAATTGAGAATTACACTTCAAACAAACACCAAGATTATATAGGTAGTGCTCGTAAATATACTCAGCAAGTGGATGAGCACAATTCTGTCTTATGATGACACGAGATTGTATGTCATTAGACATCTTGTATGATAGTGGCAAAACACCCTTCCAACGTTGGGTTTGCTTCACCCTAGATGATTCACCAAATATAACTACTAAATGATGACCACCGTTCTATTCCCCTGTTACCCACGCTCGACCCAGCTACACTCTTATTACCTGAAATGAATTGTGAAACAGAAGGGTGAGCACAACTAGCCCAGTAAAGAATATCATGACTAAAGATAAATAAGTTATCAATAGCCTTCAACAGAATTAAATCAGAGATTTAGAACATATGGTAGATGATAAAAATTTCAACCATAGTTGCAGCGGAACGAGCAATCCATTAGAAGAGTCAAATAGACCATAAAGTCTATTATCTTCTCCATGTTAAAAATTCACTAACAATGTTTTATCTCTGTAACATCACTCAACAGTTCCTTTCCACAATCATATGAATAACTCATAATCATAATTGTGATTCTAAATTTTTCTTCGCACCCAGGACAAAGAATATTTTCATCACCTGTCTTTACCTGAAACATCAAAGATCATGGTTATACCAAATCACAGTTCCTGTTCATAATCATGCTAATAAATCCATCTTTGCACTACGGCCAAAGATATTCATCAACAAACTATCTTTGCAATACATGCCAAATATATTCAACAACAGTTTATCTTCGCACTACAGGCCAAAGATATTCAATAACAGTTCATATTTGCACTACAGGCCAAATATATTCATCAACAGTTCATATTTGCACTATAGGCCAAATATATTAATATCTCAAAGAAATATATAATCATTTCAGAATTTATATAAACAATAATTATAATCATGTTGATCAATTCACCTTTGCACTTAAGCTAAAGATATTCAATTATAAAGTCAATGGTCATGATCATACCAGTCAACAATTCAACTTTGCACTACTGGCCAAAGGGAACCCATAGTCATGATCATACTAAAAATCTACCCATCTTTACACTCAAGTCAAAGAGAAATATCATCATTAGGGTTATAAAAATGTTATATATGATAATAAAATCAATATAATCAACATATAGATTTAATCTCAAGAGTAATATTCATAAATCAACTATAATTTGGTCAGAAAAAGAAATCAATTTTGTCGTGAATAGTAACTCGTGAATAGTAACTCATGAATAGTAACTCGTGAATAGTAACTCGTAAATAGTAATTCATGAATAGTAACTCGACATGAAAAAGGTAAAAATTTCACAATAAAATCTATACCAATATTTCGGTATAATGATATTGAAATAATAATATTTCTTAAGCTTATAAACAATTTATTTTAATTGTTTACACTTTACTAAATAATGCATTTAATCATCCTAAAATGCCAAACTCATAAGATTTCATTACCAATAACCAAAACCCTCATAAAAAATCTGCATATACCTCATATAGAATTCTCAAGCCATAAAATCCTATTTTCCAATTTTCTTACCTCACATAACATATTTAATTCATTTACTCATAACTAGTCCATTTTCATGAAAAATACCAAATTAGTTACAAAAATATTTCTTTTCTGAATTTAGCAGAATATAGTCTCATATTGAACATATATTTTTCTCAGAATTTTTAAAACTCATTTACTATTTTTCATATGGCCAAAACAGCCGAATATTTAGACATTTATCATAAATTATAATTTTATCCAAAAATTCTGAAATTCACAGAGTACACTGATATTATATAGATATACTTCCAATAAAAATTTCATCAATTTTGGAGTTAACCACAAGGAGTTATAAGCGGTTACTTTTAAAATAGTCTTTCCCCGTAAAATTCATAACTCTTAATCTATACATCCAAAAATTACCATTTTTGGACACAATCAATAAAACTTATCAAAATATCATTTTAAATTTTTTCAAAATTTTCTGAAGGTCAGAAGAATTACGAACTGAAAAACATAATAACCCTTAAAATCCCTTACCTCAAAAGAGCAGTATTTCTGATCGGTATAAGGCTGAAAGAAACTTATACTGAATAACAACTCTGAAAGTATCTAAATACTCACTAGAATATACTTGACAATATAGAGAGAAAAAAAATTTGTTTCTGGTGTGATTTTCAATTCTAACTTAAGCACCTATTTATAGAAAAATGCTAGAACGCCAAAGGAGACTAAAATAATAAATTAATATTATTTATTCTCTATTTTCTACACACCAACCATCAGCAATCAAAGCATGCCAAGGCTGAAAAAAAATTTCCAGTAGCCCACATGTGTTCAACAACCAAAGTGGGTCCCACCCATAAATTAATAAAAATTATTTTATTTTTCGAAACTTCAATAATTCATAAAAAATAGCCCTTTTATCAAAAAATTCGAATCTTGCAATTTTTTATAGGAAATTCAATTCTCTACAACTTTGTAGAAGAAAGTTTTTCCAAATTCTAAACAGAAATTGACCGAAATCCATAAACGGACGATTTTACAGGCTATAATCAAATTTCAGTCAAGAAATGGGGTCCACCGACACACAAAATATGTGTTAATTATTTAATACAACAAGAATACTCTTCCTCCTCATATACTCATATATCCCACATTCATTGTAAAACTATCACCATTATTATATTATTAAATATAATAATAAATTATTTTATCAGAAAATATAAAATATCATTTTTCAACAATTGTCACTTAAAAAAATTTCTCCATCTATATCCACATAAAATTAATATTTTTCTCATCATATAAATCAATAATTAATTATTCACAAATAATATTACAGAATCACAGTACTGGTAACCAGGCCGTTCCCAGGAAAGAGGGGGCTTTTCAATAAGAATTTCTCCTTATTGGCGCGCAATTAGATGACCAAACCTCTTCTTAGACAGAACTTTTTAGACATTGCCAATAATGCTATCTAATAATATTATTCAAATAATATGAATTATTGATCTGATAATGGAGATGATGTGCAGCAACAATTATTGAAACAACAATAATATAAAATATCAACGCAACAATTATTGAATCAATAAAATAAAATATTGAACAGTAATTACTGTGACAATTATTCAGTAGTGCCTTCTTACGTAAGAATCAATAATTTTAAAAATATTGTGCAATACCGTGTGCTACTGTGCAATAACGCGTATTACTGTATTTTAACCACCGGGTATTCCAACAGTGTTAACGGTAACAACTACGCCGTTAATTATAAAAACTCACTTTTTGTCGTTATCTTCATCCGACCGTTTTCCGTTATGGGGCCCACAAATAGTTGCGCCGTCGTACGAATATTCCCCGACAGAAAGAATATTCCACGATCAACGAATATTCCCTGACAACAATTGTGACGCCCCCAAAATAGGTATACAACACCCATTCTGAGTCGCCAAATACGTGGTATAAAAAGCAAACTACAACTTCAATAATACAATTGTCGTGCAAAATACGACAACACATGCTGTGAGTTTAAATACAAATATTGTCTTCTAGACAATATCCACACTCAAATAAGTCCTCATTACAATTATTCTAACACTATTTTACAGAAATAGTGAGGACTGCTAAAACATCTTTCTAGAACCATCACTCCATACCCCGACTAGATCCTGCTATGTTCTCACCTCCTGAGAAGAAAAATAGAACAAAAAGGAAATGGGTGAGCTCAACTAGCCCAGTAAAGAATATTATGACTAAGATAATATACAATAAATTATCATTAGTATTCAACAGGGAAAAATCTGATAGAATATAATCGACAATAAGCTTTAGATCAACAATTGCAACGGAAATAACAATCCATTAGAAGAGTCAAGTAGAGAATGAATTCTACTAACTTCTAAGATTTAAAAGTTCATCATCAATATTTTATCCCTGTAACATCAATTAATAATCATCTTTAACCAAATATTCATCTTTGTACTACAGCCCAAAGATATTCATTTGTATCACCAGTCGGTCATGTTCATCTCAACACCTGTTCATCTTTGCACTACGGGCCAAAGATATTCATCAGTTAATCATTCATCGTTGCACTACAGGCCAAAAAAATTTAGTAATATCATCATTTAGGACTGAGGATGATGAAAAATATCTTAAAGAAAATGAATCCAGTGAGACAGAAGGACAAATAGTAGGGATTCGTATAACAGTTTATCCAAGATCAATAATACTTCATAATAATCAATTGTGAAACAGAATTTAAAAATAAAGATCAAAACATGGATACAATCAAAGATAGTAACCATAATAGATATCTTGGACAAAAAGAAGAAAATTTTATTTTTTTCGGTGAATAGTGCCGTATTCGTGAATAGTACCGTATACGTGAATGGTGCCGTATACGTGAATAGTAACTCCGACACAAAAAATTCTAAATTTGATAAAAACTCATGTCAATATTTAAGCATAATGATATTGAAGAAAATAATATCATTTAAGAATAAAATAATATCTCTTACCTCAAAATATCAGTACTTCTGGTCGGAATACCGGTATAAGGCTGAAAGAAACTTGCTCTGATGAATAGAAACTCTCAAAGTATCTAAATACTCACAAAATACACTCAATAATCTAGAGAGAGAAAGAGAAAAAACTTTTTTCTGGTGTGATTTTCAATTCTAACTTAACCCTCTATTTATAGGAAAATGTTAGCGCGCTGAAGTAGACTTAACCTGCAACCTGATGGCTTTACCTGCTATTATTTCCACCCACCACATTTGAATAAAAATCTCAGCACATTTCTTCACCAACCAAGAGTGGGGCCCACCAATTCTAGAATTTTCCACCAAAATGATTAACTCCGAAAATTCAACAATTTCTAAACCAGTCATCTCGTAAAATTCATAACAAATCATACGTTCATTTTTAACGGTTCAAAATTTATGGACATATACTCAACTTATATATGTATAATATATCCAAATATTACCACGATCCAACGGTCGAATTAAAAATTATAACCCTCGTAAAATATCTCAAAAAACCCTAATTTGATTTTCAATATCTCCGTTCCGACAAAAATACGGATAAAACACCTCAACATTAACTCCTTCATTTTTAACCACAAAAATATATCCCTCATTTATATCCACATAAAATAAATATTTTCTTATCATATGAATCAATAATTAATTATTCACAAATAATATTACAGAATCATATTTATGACAACCAGGCCGTTCCTAGGAAAGAGGGGACTTTCCAATAAGAATTTCTCCTTACTGGCGCGCAATTAGATGACAAAACATCTCCTTAGACAGAACTTTCTAGACATTGCCAATAATGTTATCTAATAATATTATTCAAATAATATGAATTATTGATCTGATAATGAGAAATACTGTGCAGTGATAATTATTGAAACAACAATAATATAAAATATCAATGCAGCAATTATTGAATCAATAAAATAAAATATTGAACAGTAACTACTGTAACAATTATTGAGTAGTGCCTTCCTTCGTAAGAATCAATAATTGGTGCAATACTGTGTGCTACTGTATTTTAACCACCAGGTATTCCAACAGTATTAACGGTAACAATTACGCCGTTAATTATAAACAACTTATACTTGTCGTTTTCTTCATCCAATCGCTTTCCGTTATGGAGCCCACACAAGGCTGCGTCGTCATACGAATATTTCCCGACAGCAAGAATATTCCACGACCAAACGAATATTCACCGACCAAACATGAATATTTTATAACCACTTGCTTATTTGAAATATTTGCGCATTTTACCCATAACTAACCACATTAATCAAATCAACCCTTTCTATTTCAAAATAATAAATAGAGGAAATTTAATTTCATTAATTAATAAGTTAGGGTCTTACAACAATGATTATTTTATAGCCACTTGCGTATTTTATAAAAATTGCATATTTCACCCATAACTTTAAACTTTTATCAATTTAACCATTTACCGAATAATAATTATAAGAAAAAATGAATAATTTTATTTCATAAAATTCGGGGTCTTACACTTGAGGCTGGGCCCCACTGTCTCAAAGTTCGTGCCTTAGGTCTTAGTCCGTTAAAAGTTGAGCTCCGTTCCCAAAAATCTCGAAAAATCTTTGCGAAAAGTCGAGGAAAAACGAAATTTTGAATGTCTACAGCATAATTAAAATACTTGTCCTTGTGTGTGTATATATATTGTTATTATTTGTTTTTTCTTAATTTTATCATGCATGTGCTAAAATATGATTGATTTTCATGTGTATATTATTGTAAATATAACTAAAATTATTATTTTTTATTTAAAAAATTTACAAAATATTAATCATCAATGTGATAAGAATTTTGTGTGGTGATTTAAATTGCCCGTGGGGATATGGATGGTTGTTAAATTTTAATTATTGTAGAAAATGGGGTGGGTATGAATTTTTTTTATAAGACTGGAGATGTATAATCCCGTCCCCGTCCCCGTCCCCGTCCCCGTCCCTACATTTAACCCCTCGTAATAACTTCTCTATATAATTTGTATTTTGTATTTAATATCAAGTTATGGTAATGTTAGAGAGACTTTTTGGTGAAACGATAAAATGTGTACAAATTCAAAAGAAAACCAATAATAAAAATTGCTTTACTTAATTTCTTGGGCCGAAACTAATATTGAGATTCGAAAGTTAGGAAAACGAATGAAATTAAATATTATAGTAGTTTTAGCTATGAATCCGATTATTATAAAGTTAATTTCAT
Organism: Panax notoginseng; assembly: GCA_016801055.1. Classification (NCBI taxonomy): domain Eukaryota; kingdom Viridiplantae; phylum Streptophyta; class Magnoliopsida; order Apiales; family Araliaceae; genus Panax; species Panax notoginseng. Next base: position 295,413,140 of record CM029012.1, on the reverse strand, counting down.
GATAAGTTGATCAATTGATCAATATAATACTGACACGCAGAGAATGATCAACTTCCTCTTGCGTATCGACACTCTATTAATCGATTATAAAAATTAAATTGATGCTAAGAACATTAATAACAGTTTCCCTAATCAACTCTGTATTCTCAATTTTGAAGAATACATCAATAAATCATTATCCAATAGTTTCCTTATCCTTATTTGATTCTCTATTTTATTTCCTATATAGGATTTTACTCCCCAGTGCGAGGGAAACAAAATACCGTTCTCTATATATACAAAATGACATACCCTTATTTAAGTGGACAACTCATCAATCATACACATATTGACAATTTTTTAGTACTTCATTTTCAAATTATAAACTTCATATTGACTTTTTAACAAAAAATAATTCCAAACATATTCAAATTTAAAATTGATATAAATTTATTTAATTTATGTCAATATAATTATAAATATTATAAAAGTACTATTAATTATAAAATTTATTATTTTCAAAATTTAAATGAATCATATTAAATTTAAATTTAAAAATATCACAAATTAACTTTTTAAAAATTAATATTGATCTTATGTATATTTGTAATTACAATACATTTAATACTCGCTCCATAAGTTACTTAAAATTTAAAATAAAATAAAAATTATTTTATAGTGGAATATAATTGATAAATTATACTCTCTTTTATAAATTATAAGATTATTATTAATTTGATATTTTGACTGTTATAACTTTTAAATTTTATTATTTAAAGAATCAATATAAGGAATCTGTTGGGTACATAGCGAAAAAATTGAATCCCTATTTTACAGAATAACCCAATAACACTGCAGAGTATAGATAAAAATAAAGAAAATGTTGTAAATGCTCTAACCACTCCACTCCCCTTGACTATAAACATGGATATAGGGAGAAATGCACATTTATGTATTACATATGTGTTTATCAATTTCTATAATTTTTAAATAATAAAAGCTATAGATTTTGTTGTTATACTATATTTTAAAAAATAAAATTAAATACAAGTATGAATTTATTAAAAGCATTTAAGGGAGGATAAAATTACCAAAAGGACCGACCCGCCTAATCGCCAGTATGTTGACATGGCATGCCTAAACAATCAGCATACTAAAACGGCAAACCAACTCCCTCACAATTTGACTTCCCCTTTCTCCTCACTCTCCCCTCTGGTCCAGAAGCCATGAAAGAGGAGCGAGGAAAGAAGCGACAATCAACCCAAACCCAGCACAATACCACAAAATCTACCACTAACAATCTCAAAGAACTCATCTTTTTCTCTCTCCTCGCTGCCTTCTTCAAGCTACTCCTCATCCCTTCCTACCGCAGTACAGATTTCGAGGTCCACCGCCACTGGCTGGCCCTCACACACTCCCTCTGTCTTCCCCACTGGTACTCCGACGAAACCAGCCCATGGACTCTCGATTACCCACCATTCTTCGCTTATTTCGAGCATTTTCTATCTTTTTTCGCCAAATTAATCGACCCCATAATCGTAGATCTGCTCAAGGGCCTCAATTACAACTCACTTTCAGTCATTGTTTTTCAAAGACTCACTGTAATTGCCTCGGACATTACTTTGATCTATGGAGTTTATCGGTTGACTCGAAATTTGGGGATGAGAGAGAGAATTATGATCTGGGTATTGGTTATTTGGTCACCTGGGCTTTTGATTGTTGATCATGTGCATTTTCAGTATAATGGGTTTTTATTGGGGATTTTGTTGATTTCTCTTTCGGCATTGGAGGATGGGAAGGATTTGTTTGGTGGGTTTGTTTTTGCTGTTCTATTGTGTTTTAAGCACTTGTTTGCCGTGGCTGCGCCGGTTTATTTTGTTTATTTGTTGAGGCATTATTGTCGGGGAGGGTTCTTTAGGGGGTTTGGGAGGTTGCTGATGATGGGAACTGTGGTTGCTGCGGTTTTTGTGGCTGCGTATGGACCATTTGTGTATTATGGGCAGGTAAATTGATATCTAACTTGGTATAAAGTTTTGGCATAATTTTTGTTACTAGTGTGGATTTTGTTCATATTAGTTGTTGTATGAGTTAGCTTCAGTATATTCAAAACATTGTTGCATGGGTACAACTTCTTGTTTGAACTTTAAGTTGACTGATGAGAATTCTGTTATTTCTAACCAAATACTCCCACCCCTCCATATCTAGAGATGCATTTTCCTTTATAGTTAATTTCATAATTAGCCATATGTTACTAGTTATGAATTATAAAGTGGCATGTTGTTTCTAATTTACTATTATTTTTTACTATTATATCTAGCATTACACCTGCACTACTAAATTCTTAGTTAATATCAGACATTAGGGAACTTAAAATTATCCCTAAAAGTTGTCATTTTAGAAATACATCTCTATTTTGGAATGAAGGGAGTATATGTTTCCCTATGCTTTGCTTGATAGCTTTGTGAGAATTATATGGTCGAGCAATATAGGTGGAATATTTCCAAACATTCTTAACTAGGGCAGAAAAGCAATAGTGTAAATGTATCTATTTTGTTGATTTTTGCTTTAGGTGAAGTAACAAACTTCATGATGTAACATATTACTTAAAAACTATAAGTTCTTTGAGGACTCTAACATGTTGTTATAATTTTATGCTCTGAATTTCCACAAAGCTAATGAATTGGTCCCTTGTTAGATCAATCTTACTCTTATTGCACACTCTAGCTGAACCTTAATATTGGTTACGATCTTACATTTAAGGGCATCATCTCAAGACGCCATTGCTCTAATTGGAATGGGTTCATACTACTGTCCTTGGCTTGTGCATTATGTGCTGGAACCATATAATATGTTGGTGATCATAATGTTTTCACATATAAAAGCGAGTCATGATTAATCAAAGTGAACAGCTGGGGTAAATTAAATTCGTAAAAAAGAGGCATACAAGATATCAGTTATGATTGAAAAATAGCATTATAGTAACTAGCATGGAAGAATAAATTCACTCACATATATATAGTCATCTCTGCTTTTTGCTTCAAAGTGATGGTGTTTGACGTAAATACATGGTATAATATTACTTTCTGTGCAGATTGTTGTTGATTCATTTGCTCCTAGAGAGTATCAGATGGATATCCATGATACTCACAACCTGTATTAATTTTACAATTTTGTCTTGCAGATGCAACAAGTATTTCACCGCATGTTTCCTTTTGGCAGAGGACTTTGCCATTCTTATTGGGCCCCCAATTTTTGGGTATTTTATATAATTGTAGATAAAGTGCTTAGTTCCTTGCTTGTGAAACTGGGATTTGATATCCAAGCACCAACAGCTTCATTCACTGGTGGGCTAGTAGGAGATTCCTCACCGTTTGCTGTACTACCTACGGTAATTATATCGAATCATTTGTGTTCTATGTAATGTGGTTCTGGTAATTGTCATTTAGATTATTTAATATATTCATGATATTTAGCTGATCAACTTATTGATCAGGAATGTTCAGTAGGTAATGCTGCCAGATTGCCAGTTAGGTAATTTGTTACATATAGTGAGAGCACTTGAAGGCTCACATTGTTCTTAGCAAGAAAACCATGGTTGGATAATGCAGTTATCATATTGAACATTCTTTATCAATCGAGTTGTAGGTTGTGCTAATGGCTGAAGAACCTGGATTTTTAACTTTGAGTTTCCTATATCTGACACAATTTTGTAGTTTGTTCCAAATTTAAGCCAAGAATTGATATTGTATCTCAACTCTGTTTTTTTTTCTCAAACTAGTTGGGGTAGTTTGAAAATGAAGCCCATATGTAAGAGTAAAAATATGATAGTGTGTACTTGAATAAATCATGAAATGCAGATCACACCCTTTGTCACCTTCATTTTGGTCCTGCTTGCACTATCTCCTTGCCTTATTAAGGCTTGGAAGGACCCTCAGCCCAGGATGATAGTTAGATGGGTAGCCTACGCTTACTTATGCGGCTTTCTCTTTGGGTGGCATGTTCATGAGAAGGCATCGCTGCACTTTGTTATCCCCCTAGCCATTGTTGCAATGCAAAGCGTGGAGGATGGAAGACATTACTTCTTGTTGTCTATAGGTATTACTTATATCAAAGTTTCTTGATGCTTTGATAAATTTGGCATCATACAAGTGCTGCATTATCTTTTTTCTTAGTTTTTCCTTGAGCTTCTTATGGATGCATAGAAGATGAAGGCTATATGGAGCTCTACAAGCATAGAGAAAAAATGAGCAAAATATGCAGTTGAATCAAGCATAAATTATTTCATGGTCGTCCTCAATACACTTTTATATTGGAAGCCAATTTTACAGCCTTTAGTTGTCTGCGCCGTAGTGGTCAAGCTGTAAATTGTATCGTGTATTAAAAATCCCTGAATCGTGTGGCATATCGTAAGATACGAAAAGACTTGCAAAACACAATAATTATATATTTAAACATATAAAGAACGCGTATCGTAAGTTATTAAAAGACTTGCAAAACACTATAATTATATATTTGAACATATAAAGAACTCATTTTATTGGGCAATAAAGTTTATTTGTTTAATTGTGTTGTTGAAGTAGTCAAACAAACATTAACGAACTTTAAATATTCCAATTAAGTTTGAAGAGATTAAATTAAATGCTTAATTAATAATTAGTATTATGAACAGGAGAAAAAATAGCTTAGCTTTTAAGTATAAACCCGAAGTGAAATTAAACCATAAATTACAAAGCTTAGAGCAAAAGTCTAAATCTATTCTCTTCGGTCTCCATATGGAGAAATGAGAATGAGATGAGAAAAAAAGAAAGTGAGACAAAGTCTTTGAAAAATATAAAACATCCTAAAAGCATTTTAATTGTATATATCAAATGATCACCTCTTATGATGAAACAAAAGTGCTAGTGTATTATTTTAACTCTAATCCGGTTTGTCTGTAACCTAAAAATTTAATGACCGTATTATAAATCTTATTGTAAGATAATTGCGTTGTATCTTACAATATGAATTACTTTCTAATACGTTAGCAATACTGCATTAGTTTTCTCATTTACCGTGTCGTAAGATACTTATCGTGTATCATACAATACTGACAATTATGGTTCACGCAAATTCATCAATTTAGTTATTGACCATATGCCATGCCGACTTTCCTAGGAGATCCAAACTTTGATACGATAAACTTGTAGGATTTAGAAATAGTCTCTACAACTGTTTTTTTTTCTTTTCTTTTATGGTTTTGATAATTTATCTTTAGTAAGAATCGACAACTCTTTATTGTTTAGTGTCAATTTATAGGAGCAGAAAAACAAGTGAAAAAATAGTTGTTTGGTTGTATTTCCATGGCCAAATTTATGTATAAATTGGGCATTCACAATATGGTAAGTGGATAGGTATGGTGTTAGTGAGAAAGTAATAATGTCAATTAGTTTAAAAGGTGGTGTTCGAGTAAGTTTGAGGTTAGGGGGTTCTACTATTGTTAAATCCATTATGTTTGTTTGTAAATATTCTGGATATTTAGGATGAATCTAGATAGTTTATCCTGTGCTCCACTAGATTTGATTCTAGTTGTTGGTTTTATGGCCCAAAGGTAACACATTTGAGGATATCCCTCATTTGTAAAACATAAACCAAAGTTGTGCTTGCACAATAGAAGTTCAAATAAATTGGGGGATAATTGGATCTTTAGTGTTTCAGAACAAAAGTGTACCATGTTTTAGAACGTACATACCAAAACACAATTTTGTAATCACGTGTTTTGTAGTAACTACGATCAAATTAATTAGATTGTGTCCTCGGTAAAGAGGACTATGTTATCCCTTTCTTGAGACATAATAGCAGATTCACCTCAAAAATGATATGGTGCAGTTCATATTCAGGTATTATATACTATATAATACTTAAAAAGAAAGGATAAAAATATAATGGATAGATAAGGAACATGTCTTGGGATCTGTAGGAGTGTCTGATTGGGACAATGCATAATAGTGCGAATTGGGTACTCCCAAGTGCTGTAGTATTTAAAAATGCAGATAATGCAATCTCCTAAAATTCAAGTTTTTTTAATATTATTTTTATCTTCAAAATTTGTAATAATGGCAAGTCTCTCCTTTCTATTTATTTCAATTATTTTTAACTGTTTAGTCCTACAATTGCAGTTTCATATGTTGCAAATAATTAAAATTTGGGACATTAGGTTGATGCTGGTACAAAACTTAAAAGTAGGACCATAAAGCATTATTCTATTTATGAATGTTAGTTTAATTTCAAAATTTTCCAAAAATATTATAGTTCATTTCTTGAATATTGGGCTTCTGCACCACAAAAGTCAAAAATAGGGTAACAACCATATTAATTGCAATGTTTTAAGAATTGGTATGAAGAAGTTCGCACAACCTCTTATCATTCTTATTGGTGTTGGTGGTCTTATATGCTAATCTAAATGCTAAAATAGCTCTTCTTTTCTCTATGCAGTGTCGTGCTATTCACTCTTCCCACTTCTATATGAAGCCCAAGAGTATCCGATGAAGGTGTTATTACTGACTTTACATGCCATTCTTATGTGGTACGGATTTTCCTCGCGTTTCTCTGAAACCACAGTTGCAAGTACAAGTGGCCCGGCGAAGAAAAGAGGTGATAAATATGGTCTGAAGGGAAGCTCCGGTGCCGTCTCCAAAGGGTTTTCTTTGAAGTGGATTGAGAAGAGTTATCTGCTGGGGCTCTTGCTTGTTGAGGTATGGGGACAATTTTTACATCCCGCCCTTCTTGGCAATAGACTCCCCTTTTTACCCCTCATGATGATCTCTGTATACTGTGCTTTTGGGGTGATGTACTCTTGGATTTGGCAATTAAACCGGATCATTAGGTCCCATTAACTTAGAAGTTACTCAAAGTTAACGAGTAGGTGAATTTTGTTAAATTCTATTTTGTTGTTTTTTTGTGAAGATTTTTACGAATTATTCTGTCAAAAGAATGAATTGAGGCAGTTTAAAGAGTCCACTGGAAGGGAAGCCTTTGCCGAAAGTGTTAAATGAGTGCAACATTGGTGTATAATTCACTTGTTGCGAGAGTGCCATAGCGTTGATAGGGTCGTTACTCTCTGGTCTGATGTATTACTATTAAGGCTAAACAAAAACCAAAAAGAAAAAGTTGTTGACCAATTTCTTGCTCTCTGTTTTCCTCTTCTTTCTTGAAAGTACATGTTCAAATCCCATGCTTGTCGACTTGAAGGAATCCGGTGCCGAGGAGTATGGTGGATGATGAATTGCTGGTGCAGTACTCCACTTGTTTGCATATTATGTTGAAGATGGACTCTTATGTGCAGGCAATGGAGTTTGTGTTATGATGTTATGGAGGGAGGGATAAGAAATTGGATACACAGAGTTTTGGGGTTTTAGCTAGCCATTTGAAGATGTTTGATGAAATCTAAGTTGGTTTTGGAGGAGATGAGAGAAGGAAAAGATGTGGAGAAATTAGCATATATCGACATATATATCATTTCTCTTTTTCAAATTAACCTTTAAATGCCAAAATGTATATATGACTGTGAAACATAGGAAGTAATTGTTATTCTTATATATATATATATATATATATATATATATATTTGTTATAGAGCAAAAAGGGGCAAATATCATCTCTACCTTACAATTCAATTATGAAGGGTTGTGATTAAAAATCATAACTCCCGTCCGCTCAGCAAAAAAATGATAGTATATAATCTGTCCGCTAGAATAACTAGCGGATGAAATGTTCAAAGTTTATTGCACAAGGGACTTTCAAATCACACAAGAAAAAGTACACATGCATCAACCTTTTGGCCATGTCCTCCGTCTTAGTACTAAAAGAATTCTAAATGATAACTAAATTATTATATTTGAGTTTAATTTCTAATGGACAATTCTCTCGAGAGCAAAAAGAAAAGTAGCTATTATATGTATACATCACAGTACTCTCACAGTTGATGCATTTTAAGTATTCAATATAGATGTTGCTTTCATGGCTTCTAATAATAATAATTTTGCTTTGATGACTTCCAAATTACACAAGGAACGTTTTCACACGGTTTATGTTTAATAATGTTGCAATTCCAAATCTGAGCCACAAAGGCTCTCATGCTCTGAAAGACCTCTTAATCGATCTCGCACATATGCAGCAGAATTTCTTGCTTGAACCATATCCCCACAGAAGGGGCGCGTTACTAGGCGAAAATGGACAGTCAGGGGATTGGTCTTTCACCTAGCGGAGGAAAATAAAAGAAGAATAGTATGAGAAGAGTGCATAAAATGCAATAAATCTGTAGCAATTTCTTATGAGAACAAAATATTAAAAGACAAATTCGATTGAAAATTTAACTGCAAAAAGGAAATAACTATGTTAAATGTTATGTGTGGGATTCTATTAGGAACTGCAACTGAGGAAAGAAAGTCAAAATGTCAATCTTGACAGCCAATCATTTTTAGGTTTTAAGTCCATAATGTTTATCATAGGCAATACTCAGGGGTAGATCCAGAAATTTACCTCAGCAGGAGCGGATTTTAACTAATTTTTTTGTTGAACTTAAATAAAGAAAATTTGAACTAATCATAATAATGTTTACAAATTACAATGCTATCTTCCTAGACCCCATAGCTTGAAAATGTTATAAAATAACTTCATTATCAATAGTTTCAAATACATCATTTTCAATGTAAGGAATCAAACAATCACTCAACCATTTATCACCCATTTAATTTCGGAGAGTGATTTTAATAATATTCATTACCGAAAAGGATCACTGGCAAATAAAGTCTAGGAGTAACTTTTGTCAATTTGGCCCAAGAGGAATCTAGCAAATGAATTCTAAGAGTCTTTAGACATTGTTGCCAATTTGGCCTAAAAGGAATCTATCTATCCTCAAATTGTATGCATGCTAATTGCTAAATTACCTCATATTCAATTGGGATTGGTAGAAAATATGTAATAAACTTCAAAGGCTTACCATTCCTTTTAATATCAGACTCCCAGGAAAATAGGGTTTTATTTTTTATGGCTATTTTTTTTGTGAATATTAAGATTTTCGTAACACACAATTAAACTCCATGAGTTGCTAGGCAACATCAAACTCAATAAAACAATCAAATAACCACCAACAATGACATAATGTGTGCAATTTCACTGATTATGTACAAAAATCATGTGTTCACCTCTTTCAGTGTGTGAAAAAAACTCCTAATTAGTAATAGTGAAACTTTAAACTATCAAACAAATAAGCCCTAATTAGTAACATATGAAGTCTAAAATATAATAAATAAATCAAATAAATTGAATTGGATTTAGAACCGAGTCCCAAACCAACAACAAATTCAAATAAACTACTAATTTTAAATTATCAAAACAAAAAAAGCCCTAATTTAGTTACCTTTTAAGTTTGATTACTCTAATATGCGTAAGAGGTGTGGCGCGTAGTGAAGATGTAGTAGAAAACCACTTAGACAAGGAGGAGTGGGCGGAGGCGGAGCCATGGAGGAGAAGAAACTAGAAGCAATAGGATTGGAGGAGTCAGAAGTATGAAAAATAAAAGAAGAAGCTGCAGAATGAAAAGTGAAGATGCGAAGAACAATATGTCCGCTCCTTTGTAATTTAGACTTAGAATTGATTTATGAATTTTGTTTTGATCTCTCAAAGTTTAACTCTTCCATCAATCTATCTCTTTAAGTTTATTAACTTACATATTTGCCCCTACTTATATACCTATAAAAAAAAGTTGAGCATATGCCTGCCTATGTTGCCACCGAAGAGGTCCGCCCCTGGCAGTACTAACGATGGGAAGTTCATAGACAAATGCCAAAATCTGAGGCATTAGAACTGTATGGCTGTATATATAGTAATATTTAATATATATAAATAATAACAAAATTATGCAAAACATAATTAGAAAACAAAATGTATTATACTTACTTGAAAAAATGAAGTCAGATTCTGGAAATATAAAAACAGATAAATTCGATTCCTTTGAATTCACAAAGTCTCCTTAAAGCAAATTTATTCCCTCACCGGTGAAAAAAGATTTGTTGAATAATTGCTTCCCAAGATAAAACAGATTTACAATTCTTAATTAGTAGCACTTCAAAATTAAGAATTCTGCGAACGCAAGTTCTATGCTCTATACTCAAACTTTAACTGTGATGATTAATAATATGAATGAAGGAACGATAACATGCAAACTGCAGAACAGAAATGCAATGCAAACTGGAAAACTGATGAGGGAACGGAAATGAAAGAAACGTATATACTGCAGAATGGGAAAATGTATATCTCAGCTGTGGCGCCCCCAAAACAGGTATACATCACCCATTCTGAGTCACCAAATACATGGTACAAAAATAAATACAATCTCAGTAATACAATTATCGTGCAAAATACGACAACACATATACTGTGAGTTTGAATACAAATAGATAGTATAAAAACTCAAAAGGAGTCCTCATTACAATTATTGATACACTATTTTATAAAAATAGTGAGGACTGCTAAACAACTTTCTAAAACCGTCACTTCATACCCCGGCTAGTTCCTGCTATACTATCTCCTCCTGAGAAGAAAATGGAACAAAAATGGTGAGCTCAACTAGCCCAATAAGGAATATTATGACTAATATAATATACAACAAATTATCGTTAGTCTTCAACAGGGAAAATCTGATAAAATATAATAGACAACAAGTTTTAGATCAACAACTGCAGCGGAAACAACAATCCATTAGGAGAGTTAAGTAGAAAAAGAATTCTACTATCTTCTAAGATTTAAAAGTCCATCATCAATATTTTATCCCTGTAACATCAATCAATATACATCTTGAATCAAATATTCATCTTTGCACTACAAGCCAAAAATATTCATTTGTATCACCAGTTGATCATGTTCATCTCAACATCTGTTCATCTTTGCACTACAAGTAAAAGATATTCATCAGGTAATCATACATCTTTGCACTACAGGCCAAAGATATTCAGTAGTATCATCATTTAGGACTGAGGATGATGAAAAATATTTTAAAAAAAACGAATCCAGTGAGATAAAAGAACAAATATTAGGGATTCGTATTACAGTTTACCCAAGTTCAATAATACTCCATAATAACCAATTTTGAAGCAGAATTCTCAAATAAAGATCAAAACATGGATACAATCAAAGATATTAACCATAATAGACAACTTGGACAAAAAGAAGAAAATTTCAATTTTCGGTGAATAGTGCCGTATTCGTGAATACTGTCGTATACGTGAATAGTAACGTATACGTAAATAGTAACCCCGACACAAAAAGTTTTAAATTTGATAAAAAGTTCATACCAACATTTCGGTATAATGATATTGAAGAAAATATCATTTTAAGAAGAATATAACACCCCTTACCTCAAAATATCAGTACTTTTGATCGGAATACCGGTATAAGGCTGAATGAAACTTGCACTGATGAATAGAAACTCACAAAGTATCTAAATACTCAGAAAATACACTCAATAATCTAGAGAGAGAAAGAGAGAAAACTTGTTTTTGGTGTGTTTTTCAATTCTAACTTAGCCCTCTATTTATAGGAAACTGTTAGCACGCCGAAGCAGACTTAACCTGCAACCTGATGGCTTTACCTGCTACTATTTCCACCCACCACATTTGAATAAAAATCTCAACATATTTTCACCAACCAAACGTGGGGCCCACCAATTCTAGAATTTTCTACCAAAATGATAAATTCTGAAATTTCAACAATTTCTAAACCAGTCATCTCTTAAAATTCATAACAAATCATACGTTCATTTTTAACGGTTCAAAATTTGTGGATATATGGTCAACTTATATATGTATAGCATATCCAAAAATCACAACGATCCAACGGTCAGATTAAAAATTATAACCCCCGCAATATATCTCAAAAATCCTGATTAATTTTTAATACCTCCATTTCGACAAAAATACTGATAAAACACCTCAACATTAACTCCTTCATTTTTAACCACAAAATATATCCAACATTTATATTCACATAAAATAAATATTTCCTTATCATATGAATCAATAATTAATTATTCACAATTAATATTACAAAATCACATTTATGACAACCAGGCCGTTCCCAGGAAAGAGGGGGGCTTTCTAATAAGGATTTCTCCTTACTGGCGCGCAATTAGGTGACCAAACCTCTCCTTAGACAGAACTTTCTAGACATTGCCAATAATGCTATCTAATAATATTATTCAGATAATATGAATTATTGATCTGATAATGGAAAATACTGTGCAGTGACAATTATTGAAACAACAATAATATAAAATATCAATGCAGCAATTATTGAATCAATAAAATAAAATATTAAACAGTAACTACTGTAACAATTATTGAGTAGTGTCTTCCTTCGTAAGAATCAATAATTCAAAAATACTGTGCAATCCGTGTGCTACTGTGCAACCACGCGTATTACTGTATTTTAACCGCCGGTTATTCCAACAGTGTTAACGGTAACAACTACGCCGTTATTTATAAAAACTCAATTTTTGTCGTTATCTTCATCCAACCGTTTTCCGTTATGGGGCCCACAAATAGCTGCGCCGTAGTACGAATATTCTCTGACAGAAAGAATATTCCACGACCAAACAAATATTCCCCGACAAAATAAATATTTTATAACCACTTGTTTATTTTGTAAAATTTGTACATTTCACCCATAACCAAAATATTATATCAATTTAACACCTTATTATTCACAATAATAATTAGATACAATTTGATTTTATTCATTAATAAGTTGGGGTCTTACAACCTCCCATCCTTATGAAATTTTGTCCTCGAAATTGACGTACGTACCTGGTGTTTCGAAAAGGTGGGGATACCTCACTTTCATTTCTGATTCTAACTCCCAGGTCATTTCTTCAATAGCATAGTTTCTCCACAAAACCTTAACTTGTGGTATAATCTTCGTGCGTAAGACATGCTCTTTCCTATCCAAGATCTTAACATGTACCTCCTCATACGTTAAATCTTCGGCTATCTCGTCTGGTTCTAACTCAATAATGTGGTTCGGGTCTTTAACATATTTACGAAGCATAGATATGTGAAAAATATTATGAACACGAGACATACTTGGAGGTAATGCGAGTCTATAGGCCATATTTCCTATTCGGTCAAGAATTTTAAATGGACCAACAAATCGTGGATTGAGCTTTCCTCTCTTCCCAAATCTTGTAACTCCCTTCCATGGTGCAACACGTAACAATACATGATCCCCAATATAAAATTCCGCGTCCTTCCGATGAAGATCCGCATAACTCTTTTGTCGATTCTGTGCCGTTTGTATACGTTGTCGAATCGTTTGGATCTTCTTTGTAGTCATTCGTACCAACTCTGGTCCCAACAATGTTGCTTCACCCACCTCGTCCCAGCATACTGGAGAACGACATTTTCTTTCATACAACGCCTCGAATGGAGCCACACCTATACTTGCTTGATAACTGTTGTTATAGGAGAATTCCACCAATGGTAGATACTTATCCCAACTCCCTTTAAAATCTAGGCCACAGAGTCTTAATAGATCTTCAAGAGTTTGAATAGTCCTCTCTGATTGTCCGTCCGTTTGAGGATGGTATGCCGAACTGAATCGTAAATCCGTGCCCATAGCTTTCTGCAAGCTAACCCAAAATCGTGAAGTGAATCTTGGGTCACGATCCGAAACTATGGATACTGGCATGCCATGCAATCTTACAATCTCATTTACGTACATACTAGCAAGACGTTCAAGGGAATAGGTCTCACGTATAGGCAAGAAATGGGCAGACTTGGTTAATCTATCAACAATAACCCAAATCGTATCTATGCCTTGAGAAACCTTGGGAAGACCCGTAACGAAATCCATGGTAATGTGTTCCCATTTTCACTTCGGAATCTCAAGTGGTTGCAACGGACCCTTTGGTACTTGATTCTCCGCCTTTACACGTTGACAAGTTAAACACCTCGAGATAAACTCCGCGATCTCTCTTTTCATATTGCTCCACCAAAATATATGTCGAAGATCGTGATACATTTTGGTACTCCCAGGATGGATTGCAAACGGTATGTTGTGTGCCTCCATCATGATTCTATGCTTCAAGTCAAAATCGTTAGGAACACAAAGTCTGGAGTTGACTCGAAGTATTCCTTCTTCATCGATTCTTGCTTCTGGAATATCACCTTCTTGCACTTTCTTCTTCATACGCATCAGCTCCATGTCCATAGCTTGAGCAGCTTTAACTTTATCGATTACAGTCGGTTCTACTCGTATGTTTGATATCATCACGTGGGTACTTGGAGCCTTCATCTCTATCTCCATCCTTTATAAGTCATACAGAATGGGCCTTTGTGTTAACAATATTGCACTCGTACCCACATATAATCTTCTACTCAATGCGTCAGCTACTACGTTTGCTTTTCCAGGATGATATTAGATGGTATGATCGTAATCTTTCAGCAGCTCGAGTCAACGTTGTTGCCGCATGTTGAGTTTCTTTTGGGTGAAGAAATATTTGAGGCTTTTATGATCTGTATAGATCTCCACTTTCTCCCCATACAGGTAGTGTCTCCAGATCTTCAACGCAAAAATGACTACTGCCAACTCCAAATCATGAGTAGGATAATTCCTCTCATATTCTTTGAGTTGTCGCGAGACATAGGCTATGATTTTTCCATGTTGCATGAGAACACATCCTAACCCTTTGCCTGAAACATCGCTGTAGATAACAAATCCATCCGAACCAGATGGTATTGTCAGAACAGGTGCCGAAATGAGTCTCCTCTTGAGTTCTTAAAAACTCATCTCACAATTCTCGCTCCAACCGAATTTTATATCTATAAGACCCCAACTTATTAATGAATAAAATCAAATTTTCTCTAAATATTATTGTGAATAATAAGGGGTTAATTTGATATAATACTTTAGTTATGGGTGAAATGGGCAAATTTTACAAAATAAGCAAGTGATTATAAAATATTCATTTTGTCGGGGAATATTCGTTTGGTCGTGGAATATTCGTACGACGGCGCAGCCTTGTGTGGGCCCAATAACGAAAAGCGATTGGATGAAGAAAACGACAAGTATAAGTTGTTTATAAATAACAGCGTAGTTGTTACCGTTAATACTGTTGGAATACCCGGTGGTTAAAATACAGTAGCACACGATATTGCACCAATTATTGATTCTTACGTAAGAAGGCACTACTCAATAATTGTTACAGTAGTTACTGTTCAATATTTTATTTTATTAATTCAATAATTGCTGCGTTGATATTTTATATTATTGTTGTTTCGATAATTGTTGTTGCACAGTATTTTCCATTATCAGATCAATAATTCATATTATTTGAATAATATTATTAGATAACATTATTGGCAATATCTAGAAAATTCTGTCTAAGGAGAGGTTTGGTCATCTAATTACGCGCCAGTAAGGAGAAATCCTTATTGGAAAGCCCCTTCTTTCCTGGGAACGGCCTGGTTGTCATAAATGTGATTCTGTAATATTATTTGTGAATAATTAATTATTGATTCATATGATAAGGAAATATTTATTTTATGTGGATATAAATGAGGGATATATTTTTGTGGTTAAAAATGAAGGAGTTAATGTTGAGGTTTTTATCAGTATTTTTATCGGAATGGAGGTATTAAAAATCAAATCAGGATTTTTGAGAAATATTGCGGGGGTTATAATTTTTAATCCGACCGTTGGATCGTGGTAATTTTTGGATATGTTATACATATATAAGTTGAGTATATGTCCACAAATTTTGAACCGTTAAAAATGAACGTATGATTTATTATGAATTTTACGAGATGACTGATTCAGAAATTGTTGAATTTTCGGAGTTTATCATTTTGGTGAAAAATTCTAGAATTGGTGGGCCTCACTTTTGGTTGATGAGAAATGTGCTGAAATTTTAATTCAAATGTGGTGGGTGGGAATAGTAGCAGGTAAAGCCATCAGGTTGCAGGTCAAGTCTGCTTCGGCGTGCTAACATTTTTCTATAAATAGATGGTTAAGTTAGAATTGAAAATCACACCAGAAACAAGTTTTCTCTCTTTCTCTCTCTAGATATTGAGTGTATTTTGTGAGTATTTAGATACTTTGAGAGTTTCTATTCATCAGAGCAAGTTTCTTTCAGCCTTATACCGGTATTCAGACCAGAAGTACTGATATTTTGAGGTAAGGGATATTATTTTCTTCTTAAATGATATTATTTTCTTCAATATCATTATGCTGATATATCAACATGAGTTTTTATCAAATTTGAAACTTTTTGTGTCGGGATTACTATTCACGTATACGTTACTATTTACGTATATGGCACTATTCATGAATACGGCACTATTCACCGAAAAATAAAATTTTCCTTTTTTGTCCAAGATGTCTATTATGGTTACTATCTTTGATTGTATCCATGTTTTGATCTATATTTTTGAATTATGCTTCACAATTGATTATTATGAAGTATTATTGATCTTGGATAAACTGTTATACGAATCCCTACTATTTGTCCTTCTGTCTCACTGGATTCGTTCTCTTTAAGATATTTTTCATCATCCTCAGTCCTAAATGATGATATTACTGAATATCTTTGGCCTGTAGTGCAAAGATGTATGATTACTTGCTGAATATCTTTGGCCTGTAGTGCAAAGATGAACAGGTGTTAAGATGAACATGACTGACAGGTGATACAAATGAATATTTTTGGCCTGTAGTGCAAAGATGAATATTTGGATAAAGATGATTATTAATTGATGTTACAGGGATAAAATATTGATGATGGACTTTTAAATCTTAGAAGATAGTAGAATTCATTCTCTACTTGACTCTTCTAATGGTTTACTGTTTCCGCTGCAGTTGTTGATCTAAAACTTGTTGTCGATTATATTCTATCAGATTTTTCCCTGTTGAATACTAATGATAATTTGTTGTATATTATCTTAGTCATAATATTCTTTACTGGGCTAGTTGAGCTCACCCTTTTCCTTTTTGTTCCATTTTTCTTCTCAGGAGGTGAGAACATAGCAAGATCTAGTCGGGGTATGGAGTGATGGTTCTAGAAAGATGTTTTAGCTGTCCTCACTATTTCTGTAAAATAGTATTTGAATAATTGTAATGGGGACTTACTTGAGTGTGGATATTATCTAGAAGACAATATTTGTATTTAAACTCACAGTATGTGTTGTCGTATTTTGCACGACAATTATATTATTGAAGTTGTAGTTTGCTTTTTGTACCATGTATTTGGCGACTTAGAATGGGTGTTATATACCTATTTTGGGGGCGTCATAGTTGGTATCAGAGCTTAGGGATATGATCCCTGGCTGAGATGTGAGACAAGAACTAGGAGGGGAGAGACGGGGAATTCATTCGCTAGTATGACCTGACTAAGTTTATTTGGTATTTATTTGGTCGGTCAGAGTATAGGGATAATATATGACATGACTATTAACCCTTGTTTTATGGCAGTATTTAAGAATGGCAACTGAGAACGTTAATAATGGCGTAAATCAAACCGTGGAGACACCTTTGATCACCACCCAGGGGAACGTGCAACAGAAAGGCAATATTCCTCCTGTAAACAACGTTACCGAGCAAACGATGAATGATGGAATGTTTAGGAGGTTTTCACAGTTCATGCAAAATCAGACGAGGGAGACTCGTGTGCAGAATACAGGTGAAAATGAGTACAACGCACGGTTTGTCACAGCCAAGCAGTTCAAAGAATTGGGACCACCAGAATTTAAGAGAAAGCTGGATCCGATCATGGCGGAAACGTGGGTCAAGCAAATTACCAAGATATTTGATGTCTTGGGATGCACGGAGTAACAGAAGGTTCCATTCGCCACCTTTATGTTCCGCGGTGAGGCAGACTACTGGTGGGAGTCTGTGAAGCGTACCCAGCCTGACGCACTCAACATGTCCTGGGAAACATTTCAGAAACTGTTCAATGACAAGTACTTTCCTGAAAGTATTCGTCATATGAAGGAGGTGGAGTTTATCAGACTGGAACAAAACAACATGACGGTGTCCCAGTACGAGGCGAAGTTTGCAGAGTTATCCAGGTTTGCACCTCATTTGGTCGAGAATGAGGAACGAATGACAAGGATGTTTCTGAGAGGTTTAAAACCCGAGATTCGGCAATATCTTATCTCTCATAATTTTTTTTATATTCAGATGTTGTAAACAGGGCTCAATTATTAGAGCGAGATAATGAGTATGTTCAACCGAGGGACCACAACCAGGGTCATACTGGTGACAGCAGTCATCGGAGCGATGAGAACCAGCGAGGAGGGAAAAATACAGACAAAAGTAGTAACCACTCGGGTGGTCATCGTGGCCATAATAATAGGAGAGGAGAGTCAAGTGGAAATTTTAAGAAGAGAAGATTTAACGATTACAGGAAGACGTCGACAGCAGCACTAGCACCAGGAACAAATTCTAGGGGAGGAGAACGACCGCCAGTTAGATGTTACAGATGCGGAGAGGAGGGACATATAAGTCCAAATTACCCACAACAGTTCAAGGTATGTTATAATTGTCGAAAGGAAGGACATATCGCTCGAGATTGTACTATAGTGAAACCAAGTTCAGCTGGGACGGTGACACCAAAGGCGGATACGGACAAAATAAAGTCGACGGTTTCTGGAAGAGCGTTTGTCGTGACTGCCCAAAACGCGAGGAACCCGAACGAAGGTATAACGGGTTAGTTAATTATAAATTCTTGCGAAGTTTATACCTTACTAGATACCGGTTCTACCCATTCTTTTATCTCTCCTGCTTGTGCTCAACGTTTAAACTTGACTCTGGAGAAATTAGACTTTGACCTATCTGTGGAGACTCCGTTAGGAGAAACTTTCATTACATCTACAGTTTATAAATCTTGCTTAATCCAAGTTGGCACAATCACATTACCTGTTGACCTTATCTCTTTAAAGATACTTGCTTTTGATGTGATTTTAGGAATTAATTGGTTAACTACTCATCATGTCAAAATTGATTGTTTTCGTAAGGTTGTTAGTTTTCATATTCCTAACCAACTTGTTATGCGAATTCAAGCAACCAAACCATTAAAATCAATCGCTGTCATACCAAGCCATAAAGCCATTCGTTTATTAAAAAACGGATGTCAAGCTTTCTTAGCCCATGTCATGGACTTGAACAAAAATACGTCAGATTTGAATGATATTTCTGTTGTTAGTGAATTTTCTGACGTATTTCCTGAAGAATTTTCTGGCCTAACCCAGAGCGTGATATTGAATTTTTGTATTGATCTTCAACCCAATACAAAACCCATTTCTAAAATCTCATATTGAATAGCTCCTATTGAACTTCAGGAGTTAAAAACCCAACTATAGAAGTTGGTACCCGAGCCTCTATCTGGTGACTTCCTTTGTGGAATGCATCAAAGCCAGACTCTCTGTAAGGGACTCTATATTTGTGTGGTGGTAAAACAATAGGTGTCATTGTGACGTGCTATCCAAGATTGGGATATGAATCACAATTGAGAGCAACCGAAGTCGGTGACCAAAGTACGTAGCTTTCTGGGCTTAACGGGTTATTATCGGAGATTCGTGGAAGAATTTTCTTGAATCGCTACTCCGTTAACTTAGCTGACTCAGAAAGATACAAAATTCATATGGAGCGAGGAATGCGAGAAGATTTTCCAATAGCTCAAGAGGCGACTCATTCGGAACCTGTTCTGACCATACCATCTTGAAAAAGCGAACGTAGTAGCTGATGCGTTGAGTAGAAGATTGTACGCGAGTACGAGTGAAATATTATTGAACACAAAGACCTATTTTGTATAATTTATAAATGTTAGAGATAGAGTTAATGACTCTAGGGACCCACGTGATGATGTACGAGTAAAATCGACTTTAATCGATAACGTTAAAGCCGCTCAAGCTACAGACCTGGAGCTGATGAATATAAAGAAGAAGGTGCAAGAATGTGTTATTCTAGAAGTAAGAGTCGATGAAGAGAAGAAAGCTCAAGCCTTCGATTTATTTGAAATCCTCGATCGAGTAGGAACTGTGGCCTATAGACTCGCCTTAACGCTAAGTATGTCGCGTGTTCATAATGTTTTTCACGTATCGATGTTACGTAAATATGTGGACGGCCCGAATCATATTATTGCGTTAGAACCAGACGAGATATTCGAAGATTTAACGTACGAGGAGGTACCTGTTAAGATATTGGATAGGAAAGAACATGTTCTAAGCACGAAGGTTATACCACAAGTTAAGGTTTTGTGGAGAAACCATGTTATTGAAGAAATAACTTGGGAGTTGGAATCAGAAATGAAAGCGAGGTATCCTCACCTTTTCGAAACACCAGGTACGTACGTCAATTTCGAGGACGAAATTTCATAAGGAGGGGAGGTTGTAAGACCCCAACTTATTAATGAATAAAATCAAATTTTCTCTAAATATTATTGTGAATAATAAGGGGTTAATTTGATATAATACTTTGGTTATGGGTGAAATGTGCAAATTTTACAAAATAAGCAAATGGTTATAAAATATTCATTTTGTCGGGGAATATTCGTTTGGCCGTGGAATATTCTTGCTGTTGGAAAATATTCGTACGACGGCGCAACCTTGTGTGGGCCCCATAACGGAAAGCGATTGGATGAAGAAAACGACAAGTATAAGTTGTTTATAAATAACGGCGTAGTTGTTACCGTTAATACTGTTGGAATACTCGGTGGTTAAAATACAGTAGCACACGATATTGCACCAATTATTGATTCTTACGTAAGAAGGCACTACTCAATAATTATTACAGTAGTTACTGTTCAATATTTTATTTTATTGATTCAATAATTGCTGCGTTGATATTTTATATTATTGTTGTTTCAATAATTATTGTTGTACAGTATTTTCCATTATCAGATAAATAATTCATATTATTTGAATAATATTATTAGATAACATTATTGGCAATGTCTAGAAAGTTCTGTCTAAGGAGAGGTTTGGTCATCTAATTGCGCGCCAGTAAGGAGAAATCCTTATTGAAAAGCCCCCTCTTTCCTGGGAACGGCCTGGTTGTCATAAATGTGATTCTGTAATATTATTTGTGAATAATTAATTATTGATTCATATGATAAGGAAATATTTATTTTATGTGGATATAAATGAGGGATATATTTTTGTGGTTAAAAATGAAGGAGTTAATGTTGAGGTTTTTATCAGTATTTTTATCGGAATGGAGGTATTAAAAATCAAATCAGGATTTTTGAGAAATATTACGGGGGTTATAATTTTTAATCCGACCGTTGGATCGTGGTAATTTTTGGATATGTTATACATATATAAGTTGAGTATATGTCCACAAATTTTGAACCGTTAAAAATGAACGTATGATTTATTATGAATTTTACGAGATGACTGGTTCAGAAATTATTGAATTTTCGGAGTTTATCATTTTGGTGGAAAATTCTAGAATTGGTGGGCTCTACTTTTGGTTGGTGAGAAATGTGCTGAAATTTTAATTCAAATGTGGTGGGTGGGAATAGTAGCAGGTAAAGCCATCAGGTTGCAGGTCAAGTCTGCTTCGGCGTGCTAACATTTTTCTATAAATAGATGGTTAAGTTAGAATTGAAAATCACACCAGAAACAAGTTTTCTCTCTTTCTCTCTCTAGATATTGAGTGTATTTTGTGAGTATTTAGATACTTTGAGAGTTTCTATTCATCAGAGCAAGTTTCTTTCAGCCTTATACCGGTATTCAGACCAGAAGTACTGATATTTTGAGGTAAGGGATATTATTTTCTTCTTAAATGATATTATTTTTGTGACGCCCCCAAAATTAGGTATACATCACCCATCTTGGGTCGTCAGATACATAGTACAGAATACAAATACAACTGATTAATACATCTGTCGTGTACAATACGACAAAATATAAACTGTGAGTTTGAATACAAATATTATCTTCTAGAGAGTATTCATACTCAAAAGGAGTCCTCATTACATTTATTAACACACCTTTACATAGAATAGTGAGGACTACTAACTAATACTATCATTCGGACCATCACTCCGTACCCCGACTTGTCCCAGCTATGTTCTCATTTCCTGAAGAGAACAGTGAAAGAAAGGGTGAGCTCAACTAGCCCAGTAAGAAATATTATGACTAAGATAATGCAGAATAAATTATCATTAGCCTTCAACAATGTTAAACTGATAAAATATAATAGACATCAAGTTTAACTGTAGCGGAACAAGCAATCCATTAAAAGAGTCAAGTAGAAAATAAACTCTACTATCTTTTATGATTTAAAAAGTTTTTCAACACTGTAATCGCTGAGACTCAGCTTAATAAAATAATCCACATCATCAAATCACCCCTGCACTACGGCCAAGGATATTCGTGTATTCATTAATGGTCATGATCATGCCAACAACTGTCCATCAATGCACTACGGGCCAATGAGGACTTTTACCACATCATTTGTAACATTACGGTCATGATTATACCGAATAATCCCTGGTCATAATCATACCAAGTCCATCTATGCAATACAGGCCACAGATGACTTTCAACATTTTATAAACATGAGGATGATGACAATGATATAAGAATTCAATAAAACAAGTTCAAGAATTAATTTATCCAGGAATTAACAACGTCCAAATTGTCAACATGATACTGCATTGTGGAGTAAAATTCAAGAATGCTTAGAAGAATATTTTCTTGAAAAGATACTGGATGAAACGCAACTATCAAGGATATTCCACAAATTTCATGGAGTATAGAAGTCAAAACTTAACCAACTGAGTACAATAAAGAATGGAATAACAAAAGAAATCACCATGCATGCGATAGACCGCACAGACAGGTTATTCCAATAGAATAATAAATAATGGAACCAGGTCCGGCGTAAACGCACAGACAGGATATTCCGACAGAATAATAAATAATGGAACCAGGTCCGGTGTAAAACACACAGACAGGATATTCCAACAGAATAATAATAAAACGGAACCAGGTCCGGTGTAAAACACACAGACAGGATGTTCCAACAGAATAATAAACGGAACCAGGTCCGGTGTAAAACACACAGACAGGATGTTCCAACAGAATAATAGAAGAATGTCACCAAGTATAGGGTAGACCGCGTATACTGGTTATTCCAACAGAATAATAACGAATGGAATAACAAAGTTCTCTTCATGAATATAAAAGAAATAATATTCCCTACCTTAAAAGAACTGGATATTGGAAAAGTGATGTAGCAGAATACTTTTATTCTCTCTCTCTTATTCTCTCTATACTTTCTCTCTCTATAGCTTGAATGAATTCGTGAAAAATAATGAAGCCCTAGGCCTCTATTTATAGAAAAACTGAGGGTGGCTCTTGGTCTTAACGAAGGGTCAAATGACTCTTGGTCTTAACGAAGGGTCAAATGACTCTTGGTAATATTGAAGGGACAACTACTATTGACGAAAGTAATTACTATTGACCAAGGTAAATACTATTGACGAAGGTAATTACTATTGACCAAGGTAAATACTATTGACGAAGGTAATTACTATTGACCAAGGTAAATACTATTGACGAAGGTAATTACTATTGACGACGGTAATTACTATTGACGAAGAGACTCTTAGATGATGACATATGGCCCCCCATAAAATAACCAAACTTACCACAACGTCTCAATTATTGATTTAATAATATAACATATTATACAGATGATACTATGACAATAATTTAAGAGATATGATGCAGCAATTACTGTAGCAATAATTGAGTATAGCTGAGTGACTTCTCACGTAAGCATCAATAATCAATACCGTGTGCTACTATGCAACCACGCGTATTACTGTACTTTTACTACCGAGTAGTTCAACAGTTTTAACGATTTTAACGTAACACCTCAGCCGTTATTTTTATAGAAAGATAATTTTGTCGTTTTCTCAATCCGACAATAATTCCGTTGTGGGGTCCACCAATGATTGTGCCGTCGTACGAATATTCCCCGACAAAAAGAATATTCCCCGACCAAACGAATATTTTATAACAACTTGCTTACTTTGCAAAATTTATAAATATTACCCACAACTATAACATTATATCAAATTAACTCCATAATATTCAAAAATGATATTTATAGAAAATTCATCTTTATTTATAAAAATTGGGGTCTTACAACCTCCCCTTCTTATGAAATTTCGCCCTCGAAATTAGGGTACGTACCTGGTATGTCGAAGAGGTAAGGATACCTTGATTTCATTTCTGATTCTAACTCCCAAGTCATTTCCTCAACATCGTGGTTTCTCCACAAAACTTTGACTTGAGGTATAACCTTGGAGCGTAGAATATGTTCCTTCTTATCCAAGATTTGAACAGGAACTTCTTCATACGTCAAATCCTCCGCTATTTCGTCCGGTTCTAACTCAATAATGTGGTTCGGGTCTTCCACATATTTGCGTAACATGGATATGTGGAAAACGTTATGAACACGAGACATACTTGGCGGTAAAGCGAGTCTATAAGCCACAGTTCCTACTCGATCGAGGATTAAAAATGGACCGATGAATCGAGGATTTAGCTTTCCTCTCTTTCCAAATCTCGTAACTCCTTTCCATGGAGCAACACGTAAGAACACATGATCTCCTACATCAAATTCCACGTCCTTTCGATGAAGATCAGCATAACTCTTTTGTCGATCTTGTGAGGTTTTTATACGTTGTCGGATCGTTTGAATCTTTTCTGTAGTCATACGTACCAACTCCGGTCCCAACAACGTTGCTTCGCCCACCTCATCCCAGCATACTGGAGAACGACATTTTCTTCCATACAATGCTTCGAATGGAGCCATGCCAATACTTGCTTGATAACTGTTGTTGTAGGAAAACTCCACCAATGGTAAGAACTTGTCCCAACTTCCCTTGAAGTCAAAGACACAGAGTCTTAATAGATCTTCAAGAGTTTGAATAGTCCTCTCTGATTGTCCGTCCGTCTGAGGATGATATGCTGAACTAAATCGTAACTCCGTGCCCATAGCTTTTTGTAAACTAACCCAAAATCGTGAAGTGAATCTTGGGTCTCGATCAGAAACTATGGATACTGGCATACCATGCAGTCTTACAATCTCGTTTATGTACATACGAGCAAGACGTTCAAGTGTATAAGTTTCTCGTATCGGTAAGAAATGAGCAGACTTGGTCAATCTATCAACAATGACCCAAATCGCATCAATACCTTGAGAAACCCTAGGAAGACCGGTAACGAAATCCATGGTAATGTGCTCCCACTTCCATTCTGGAATTTCAAGTGGTTGCAATGGACCTTTTGGTACTTGATGCTCCGCTTTGACTCGTTGACAAGTTAGACACCTTGAGATAAACAACGCTATCTCTCTCTTCATATTGCTCCACCAAAATGTATGACGAAGATCATGATACATTTTGGTACTTCCAGGATGGATTGCAAACGGTGTGTTGTGCGCCTCCATCATGATTTCATACTTTAAATCAGGGTTGTTAGGAACACAAAGTCTGGAGTTGACTCGAAGTATTCCTTCTTCATCGATTCTTGCTTCCGGCATAACACCTTCTTGCACTTTCTTCCTCATACGCATCAGCTCCAGGTCTGTAGCTTGAGCAGCTTTAACTTTATCGATTAAAGTCGGTTCTACTCGTATATTCGCCATCATCACATGGGTCCCTGGAGTCTTCAACTCTATCTCCATCCTTTGCAAGTCACACAAAATGGGCCTTTGCGTTGTTAATATTGCACTTGTACCCGCATATGATCTTCTACTCAATGCGTCAGCTACCACGTTCGCTTTTCCAGGATGGTATTGAATGGTATGATCATAATCTTTCAACAGTTCAAGCCAACGTCGTTGTCGCATGTTGAGTTCCTTTTGAGTGAAGAAATATTTGAGGCTTTTATGATCCGTAAAGATCTCCACTTTCTCCCCATACAAGTAATGCCTCCAAATTTTAAGTGCAAAGACAACAGCTGCCAACTCTAGATCATGAGTAGGATAATTCCTCTCATATTCCTTGAGTTGTCTTGATGCATAGGCTATGACTTTTCCATGTTGCATGAGAACGCATCCCAACCCTTTGCTCGAAGCATCACTGTAGATGACAAATCCCTCCGAGCCAGATGGTATTGTTAGAACAGGTGCTGAAATGAGTCTCCTCTTGAGTTCTTGAAAACTCTGCTCACATTCTTCGCTCCAACCAAACTTTGTATCTTTCCGAGTCAGCTGAGTTAATGGAGTAGCGATTCGAGAAAATCCTTCCACGAATCTCCGATAATAACCAGCTAAACCAAGAAAGCTACGTACCTCGGTCACTGATTTAGGTTGCTCCCAGCTTTGAATAGCTTCAATCTTTGCCGGGTCAACCGATATTCCACGACTTGATACTACGTGCCCAAGGAATGCTACCTCCTCCAGCCAGAACTCGCATTTCTTCAACTTGGCATAAAGCTTGTATTCACGAAGCTTTTGGAGTACCAGCCTCAAGTGTTGCTCATGATCTTCACGGCTTTTGGAATAAATAAGGATGTCATCAATAAAGACGACCACAAAGTGATCCAAATATTCCTTGAATACCCGGTTCATCATATCCATGAAGGCAGCAGGAGCATTAGTCAATCCAAAGGACATGACTAGGAATTCATAATGCCCGTACCGAGTTCTAAAAGCCGTCTTTGGAATATCCTCAGTTCTAACCTTCAGCTGATGATATCCAGAACGAAGATCGATCTTTGAAAAGAATTGTGCTCCTTGCAACTGGTCAAACAGGTCATCAATACGTGGCAATGGGTACCTGTTTTTGATGGTGACATGATTCAACTCCCGATAATCAATACAAAGTCGCATACTTCCATCTTTCTTCTTCACGAATAGAACAGGAGCACCCCAAGGAGAAGTACTAGGACGAATAAAGCCAATGTCTAACAATTCCTGCAGTTGGATCTTTAACTCCTGAAGTTCAATAGGAGCCATTCGATATGGGGCTTTGGAAATGGGTTTTGTACCGGGTTCAAGGTCGATACAAAATTCAATTTCACGCTCTGGGGGTAGGCCAGGAAGTTCTTCAGGGAATACGTCAGGGAATTTATTAACAATAGAAATATCATTCAAAACTGACGTATTTTTGTTTAGATCTGTGACATGAGCTAAGAAAGCTTGACATCCGTTTTTCAATAAACGAATAGCTTTATGGCTTGAGATGACAGCGATTGATTTTAATGGTTTGGTTGCTTGAATTCGCATAATAGGTCGATTAGGAATATGAAAGCTAACAACCTTACGAAAACAATCAATTTTTGCATGATGAGTAGTTAACCAATCAATCCCTAGAATCACGTCAAATGCAAGTATTTTTAATGAAATAAGATCGACAGGTAATGTGTGGGTACCAACTTGAACCAAACAAGACTTATAAACCGTGGATGTAATGAAGGTTTCTCCCAATGGAGTTTCAACAGATAAGTCAAAGTCTAATTTCTCCGGAATCAAATTTAATCGATGAGCGCAAGTAGGAGAAATAAAAGAATGGGTTGAACCGGTATCAAATAAAGTATAGACTTCGTTAGAGTTTATGATAAGCTTACCCGTGATGACCTCATTCGGGTTCCTTGCTTCTGGGAGTTCACAACAAACGCTCTCCCTTGCACAACCGGTTTTGACTTTTCTGGGACGGCTTTTGGTGCCTCCATCCTAGCTGAATTTGTCTTCGGTAAACGACAAAATCGGGCTAAATGACCTTCTCTTCCACAATTATAACATGCTTTGGACGGCATCGCGCAGTTTGGACTGATGTGCCCCTCCCCTCCGCATTTGAAACATATGATAGGTGGTCGTTCTCCTTCCTTAACGACAGGTGCTGGTGCTGACGTCTTTCCATCATTGTTGAATCTCCTCTTCTTGAAATGTCCATTCTTATTGTTTTGGCCCTGATTACCACCGAAGTGGTTACCATTTCTGGCCTGTTGATTCCCTCCACGCTTGTTGTCACCGCTTCGATGACTGCTCTCACTGGTATTATCATTTTGCCGGCTGCTCTCTTTTGGTTGCGTTGTCTCGTTATCGCGCTCCACCAACTGAGCCCTATTTACAACATCTGAATACAAACACAGTTTATGAGAAACAAGATGTTGACGTATCTCCGGCTTCAAACCTCTTAAAAACATCCGCGTCATTCTTTCTTCATTATCCACCAGGTGGGACGCAAACCGGGATAACTCCGCAAATTTTGCCTCGTACTGCGACACGGTCATATTATTCTGCTCCAATTTGATGAACTCCACCTCCTTCATGTGACGAATACTCTCGGAAAGTATTTGTCGTTAAACAGCTCTTGGAACTTCTCCCAGGACATCTTCAGTGCGGCAGGTTGAGTACGCTTTATCGATTCCCACCAGTAATCTGCCTCTCCTCGCAACATAAAGGCGGCAAAGGGAACCTTTTGCTCCTCGGAGCAACCCAAGACATCAAATATCTTGGTGATCTGCTTTATCCATGTTTCAGCTACAAGTGGTTTGGGTTCTCCCTTAAACTCCGGTGGTCCCAGCTCCTTAAACTGTTTAGCGGTGACCGCCTGAGAGTTTCCAGTATTTCCACCTACGTTGTGGACAGGAGCCGCTTTCACCTGTTGTTGCATGAATTGCATAAAGCCTCTGAACATTTGATCATTCATCATTTGGTCAGTGTTGTTGTTTGCATGAGGATTGACACCTTCCTGATGCACATTATCCTGATTATTGATATGTGGTGAATCAACAGTCGTCTGTGCTCCATTGCTATTCTCAACATTCTCAGATGCCATTTTCAGATACTGCCACAAAATAAAAATTAATTGATATGTCATATATTATCCTTATATTATGACCGACCAATTAAATACCATGCAAATAAACTTAGGTATGTCATACTAGCGAAGGAATTCCCCGTCTCTCCCCTCCTAGTTCTATTCTCACATCTTAGCCAGGGATCATATCCCTAAGCTCTGATACCAACTGTGACGCCCCCAAAATTAGGTATACATCACCCATCTTGGGTCGTCAGATACATAGTACAGAATACAAATACAACTGATTAATACAACTGTCGTGTACAATACGACAAAACATAAACTGTGAGTTTGAATACAAATATTATCTTCTAGAGAGTATTCATACTCAAAAGGAGTCCTCATTACATTTATTAACACACCATTACATAGAATAGTGAGGACTACTAACTAATACTATCATTCGGACCATCACTCCGTACCCCGACTTGTCCCAGCTACGTTCTCATTTCCTGAAGAGAACAGTGAAAGAAAGGGTGAGCTCAACTAGCCCAGTAAGAAATATTATGACTAAGATAATGCAGAATAAATTATCATTAGCCTTCAACAATGTTAAACTGATAAAATATAATAGACATCAAGTTTAACTGTAGCGGAACAAGCAATCCATTAAAAGAGTCAAGTAGAAAATAAACTCTACTATCTTTTATGATTTAAAAAGTTTTTCAACACTGTAATCGCTGAGACTCAGCTTAATAAAATAATCCACATCATCGAATCACCCCTGCACTACGGCCAAGGATATTCGTGTATTCATTAATGGTCATGATCATGCCAACAACTGTCCATCAATGCACTACGGGCCAATGAGGACTTTTACCACATCATTTGTAACATTACGGTCATGATTATACCGAATAATCCCTGGTCATAATCATACCAAGTCCATCTATGCACTACAGGCCACAGATGACTTTCAACATTTTATAAACATGAGGATGATGACAATGATATAAGAATTCAATAAAACAAGTTCAAGAATTAATTTATCCAGGAATTAACAACGTCCAAATTGTCAACATGATACTGCATTGTGGAGTAAAATTCAAGAATGCTTAGAAGAATATTTTCTTGAAAAGATACTGGATGAAACGCAACTATCAAGGATATTCCACAAATTTCATGGAGTATAGAAGTCAAAACTTAACCAACTGAGTACAATAAAGAATGGAATAACAAAAGAAATCACCATGCATGCGATAGACCGCACAGACAGGTTATTCCAATAGAATAATAAATAATGGAACCAGGTCCGGCGTAAACGCACAGACAGGATATTCCGACAGAATAATAAATAATGGAACCAGGTCCGGTGTAAAACACACAGACAGGATATTCCAACAGAATAATAATAAAACGGAACCAGGTCCGGTGTAAAACACACAGACAGGATGTTCCAACAGAATAATAAACGGAACCAGGTCCGGTGTAAAACACACAGACAGGATGTTCCAACAGAATAATAGAAGAATGTCACCAAGTATAGGGTAGACCGCGTATACTGGTTATTCCAACAGAATAATAACGAATGGAATAACAGAAGTTCTCTTCATGAATATAAAAGAAATAATATTCCCTACCTTAAAAGAACTGGATATTGGAAAAGTGATGTAGCAGAATACTTTTATTCTCTCTCTCTTATTCTCTCTATACTTTCTCTCTCTATAGCTTGAATGAATTCGTGAAAAATAATGAAGCCCTAGGCCTCTATTTATAGAAAAACTGAGGGTGACTCTTGGTCTTAACGAAGGGTCAAATGACTCTTGGTCTTAACGAAGGGTCAAATGACTCTTGGTAATATTGAAGGGACAACTACTATTGACGAAAGTAATTACTATTGACCAAGGTAAATACTATTGACGAAGGTAATTACTATTGACCAAGGTAAATACTATTGACCAAGGTAAATACTATTGACGAAGGTAATTACTATTGACGACGGTAATTACTATTGACGAAGAGACTCTTAGATGATGACATATGGCCCCCCATAAAATAACCAAACTTACCACAACGTCTCAATTATTGATTTAATAATATAACATATTATACAGATGATACTATGACAATAATTTAAGAGATATGATGCAGCAATTACTGTAGCAATAATTGAGTATAGCTGAGTGACTTCTCACGTAAGCATCAATAATCAATACCGTGTGCTACTATGCAACCACGCGTATTACTGTACTTTTACTACCAAGTAGTTCAACAGTTTTAACGATTTTAACGTAATACCTCAGCTGTTATTTTTATAGAAAGATAATTTTGTCGTTTTCTCAATCTGACAATAATTCCATTGTGGGGTCCACCAATGATTGTGCCGTCGTACGAATATTCCCCGACAAAAAGAATATTCCCCGACCAAACGAATATTTTATAACAACTTGCTTACTTTGTAAAATTTATAAATATTACCCACAACTATAACATTATATCAAATTAACTCCATAATATTCAAAAATGATATTTATAGAAAATTCATCTTTATTTATAAAAATTGGGGTCTTACAATTTTCTTCAATATCATTATGCTGATATATCAACATGAGTTTTTATCAAATTTGAAACTTTTTGTGTCGGGATTACTATTCACGTATACGTTACTATTTACGTATATGACACTATTCATGAATACGGCACTATTCACCGAAAAATAAAATTTTCCTTTTTTGTCCAAGATGTCTATTATGGTTACTATCTTTGATTGTATCCATGTTTTGATCTATATTTTTGAATTATGCTTCACAATTGATTATTATGAAGTATTATTGATCTTGGATAAACTGTTATACGAATCCCTACTATTTGTCCTTCTGTCTCACTGGATTCGTTCTCTTTAAGATATTTTTCATCATCCTCAGTCCTAAATGATGATATTACTGAATATCTTTGGCCTGTAGTGCAAAGATGTATGATTACTTGCTGAATATCTTTGGCCTGTAGTGCAAAGATGAACATGTGTTGAGATGAACATGACTGACAGGTGATACAAATGAATATTTTTGGCCTGTAGTGCAAAGATGAATATTTGGATAAAGATGATTATTAATTGATGTTACAGGGATAAAATATTGATGATGGACTTTTAAATCTTAGAAGATAGTAGAATTCATTCTCTACTTGACTCTTCTAATGGTTTCCTGTTTCCGCTGCAGTTGTTGATCTAAAACTTGTTGTCGATTATATTCTATCAGATTTTTCCCTGTTGAATACTAATGATAATTTGTTGTATATTATCTTAGTCATAATATTCTTTACTGGGCTAGTTGAGCTCACCCTTTTCCTTTTTGTTCCATTTTTCTTCTCAGGAGGTGAGAACATAGCAAGATCTAGTCGGGGTATGGAGTGATGGTTCTAGAAAGATGTTTTAGCTGTCCTCACTATTTCTGTAAAATAGTATTTGAATAATTGTAATGGGGACTTACTTGAGTGTGGATATTATCTAGAAGACAATATTTGTATTTAAACTCACAGTATGTGTTGTCGTATTTTGCACGACAATTATATTATTGAAGTTGTAGTTTGCTTTTTGTACCATGTATTTGGCGACTTAGAATGGGTGTTGTATACCTATTTTGGGGGCGTCACAGTATCTTTACGAGTCAGCTGAGTTAACGGAGTAGCGATTCGAGAAAATTCTTCCACGAATCTCCGATAGTAACCAACTAAGCCCAGAAAGCTACGTACTTCGGTCACCGACTTTGGTTGCTCCCAACTTTGTATGGCTTCAATCTTCGCCGGGTCGACAGATACTCCATATTTTGACACCACATGCCCAAGGAATGCTACTTCCTCAAGTCAGAACTCGCATTTCTTCAGCTTGGCATATAGCTTGTTATCGCGAAGCCTTTGTAGTACCAGCTTCAAATGGTGCTCATGATCTTCACGGCTTTTGGAATAGATGAGGATGTCATCAATAAAGACAACAACGAACTGATCCAAATATTCCTTGAATACACGGTTCTTCATATCCATGAAAGCAGCAGGAGCATTAGTCAATCCAAAAGACATGACTAAGAATTCGTAATGCCCGTACCGAGTTCTGAAGGCAGTCTTTGGAATATCCTCAGTTTTAATCTTCAGCTGATGATATCCAGAACGAAGATCGATCTTTGAAAAGAATTGTGCTCCTTGCAATTGGTCGAACAGGTCATCAATGCGAGGTAGTGGATACCTATTCTTGATGGTGACATGGTTCAATTCCCGATAGTCGATACAAAGTCGCATACTACCATCTTTCTTCTTTACGAATAACACCGGAGCACCCCAAGGAGATGTACTAGGACGAATAAAACCGATGTCCAACAACTCCTGTAGTTGGACCTTTAACTCCTGAAGTTCAATAGGAGCAATTCGATATGGGATTTTAGAAATGGGCTTTGTGCCAGGTTCATGGTCAATAAAGAAATCAACTTCACGTTCTGGGGGTAGACCGGGAAGTTCTTCAGGAAATACGTCAGAAAATTCATTAACAACAGAAATTTTATTCAAATATGACGTGTTTTTGTTCAAGTTCGTGACATGGGCTAAGAAAGCTTGACATCCGTTTTTTAATAAACGAATAGCTTTATGGTTTGAAATGACAGTGATTGACTTTAATGGTTTAGTTGTTTGAATTCGCATAACAGGTTGGTTAAGAATATGAAAACTAACAACCTTACGAAAACAATCAATTTTAGCATGATGCGTGGTTAACCAATCAATCCCTAAAATCACATCAAATGCAAGAATTTTCAATGAAATAAGATCGGCAGGTAATGTGATGGTACCAACTTGAATCAAGCAAGATTTATAAACAGTAGATGTAAAGAAAGTTTCTCCTAACGGAGTTTCAATAGATAAGTCAAAGTCTAATTTCTCCGGAGTCAAGTTCAAACGTTGAGCACAAGTAGGAGAGATAAAAGAATGGGTAAAACCGGTATCTAATAAGGTATAAACTTCGCAAGAGTTTATGATTAGCTTACCCGTGATCACCTCGTTCGAGTTCCTCGCGTTTTGGGCAGTCACGACAAATACCCTTCCAGGAACCACTGACTTTGACTTGTCCGGAACAGCCTTCGGAGTCACTATCCCCGTTGAACTTGATTTTGCAATAAGACAATCTTTAGCTATATGACCTTCCTTTCCACAGTTATAACATACCTTGAACTGTTGTGGGCAGTTTGGGCTGACGTGTCCCTCTTTCTCGCATTTGTAACATACGACCGGTGCTTGTTCTCCTCCCCTAGAAACAGTTGATGTTGGTGCTGACGTCTTCACGTTATCGTTGTTATACCTTCTCCTTTTGAAATCTCCTCCCAACTCGCTCTTTCTATTATCACGGCCACGATTACCACCAGAGTGATTACCGCTTTTGTCCGAATGTTTTTCTCCCTGCTGGTTTTTATTGTTTCGATGACCGCTGCCACTGGTATGACCCTAGTTGTGGTCTCTCGGTTGAACATACTCATTATCTCGCTCTAATAATTGAGCCCTGTTTACAACATCTGAATATAAAAAAAATTTATGAGAGATAAGATATTGCCAAATCTCAGGCTTTAGACCTCTCAGGAACATCCTCGTCATTCGTTCCTCATTTTCTACCAAATGAGGTGCAAACCTGGATAACTCTGTAAACTTCGCCTCGTACTGGGACACCGTCATGTTGTTTTGTTCCAGTCTAATAAATTTTACCTCCTTCATATAACGAATACTTTCAGGAAAGTACTTGTCATTAAACAGTTTCTGAAACGTTTTCCAAGACATGTTGAGTGCGTCAGGCTGGGTATGCTTCACAGACTCCCACCAGTAGTCTACCTCACTGCGGAACATAAAGGTGGTGAATGGAACCTTCTGTTCCTCTGTGCATCCCAAGACATCGAATATCTTGGTAATTTGCTTGACCAACATTTTCGCCATGATCGGATCCGGCTTTCCCTTAAATTCTGGTGGTCCCAACACTTTGAACTGCTTGGCTGTGACAAGCCGCGTATTGCTAGCATTTCCACCCGTATTTTGTGCACGAGTCTCCCTCGTCTGGTTTTGCATGAACTGCAAAAAACTTCTAAACATCTCATCATTCATCATTTGTTCGGTAGTGTTGTTTACAGGAGGAATATTGCCTTCCTGTTGAACGTTCCCCTGGGTGGTGATCAAAGGTGTCTCCACGGTCTGATTCACTCCATTATTAACGTTCTCAGCTGCCATTCTAAAATACTGCCATAAAACAAGGGTTAATAGTCATGTCATATATTATCCCTATACTCTGACCGACCAAATAAATACTAAATAAACTTAGTCAGGTCATACTAGCGAAGAAATTCCCCGTCTCTCCCCTCCTAGTTCTTGTCTCACATCTCAGTAAGGGATCATATCCTTAAGCTTTGATACCAACTGTGACGCCCCCAAAACAGGTATACATCACCCATTCTGAGACGCCAAATACATGGTACAAAAACAAATACAACCTCAGTAATATAATTGTCGTGCAAAATACGACAACATATATACTGTGAGTATGAATACAAATAGAGAGTATAAAAACTCAAAAGGAGTCCTCATTATAATTATTGATACACTATTTTACAAAAATAGTGATGACTGCTAAACAACTTTCTAAAACCGTCACTTCATACCCCGACTAGTTCCTGCTATACTATCTCCTCCTGAGAAGAAAATGGATCAAAAAGGGTGAGCTCAACTAGCCTAGTAAGGAATATTATGACTAAGATAATATACAACAAATTATCGTTAGTCTTCAACAGGGAAAATCTGATAAAATATAATAGACAACAAGTTTTAGATCAACAACTGCAGCGGAAACATCAATCCATTAGAAGAGTCAAGTAGAGAAAGAATTCTACTATCTTCTAAGATTTAAAAGTCTATCATCAATATTTTATCCCTATAACATCAATCAATATACATCTTGAATGAAATATTCATCTTTGCACTACAAGCCAAAGATATTCATTTGTATCACCAGTTGATCATGTTCATCTCAACACATGTTCATCTTTGCACTACAGGCCAAAGATATTCATCAGGTAATCATACATCTTTGTACTACAGGCCAAAGATATTCAGTATAGTATCATCATTTAGGACTGAGGATGATGAAAAATATTTAAAAAAAAACGAATCCAGTGAGATAAAAGAACAAATATTAGGGATTCGTATTACAGTTTATCCAAGTTCAATAATACTCCATAATAACCAATTTTGAAGCAGAATTCAAAAATAAAGATCAAAACATGGATACAATCAAAGATATTAACCATAATAGATAACTTGAACAAAAAGAAGAAAATTTTATTTTTCGGTGAATAGTACCGTATTCGTGAATAGTAACGTATACGTGAATAGTAACTCCGACACAAAAAGTTTTAAATTTGATAAAAAGTTCATACCAACATTTCGGTATAATGATATTGAAGAAAATATCATTTTAAGAAGAATATAACATCCCTTACCTCAAAATATCAGTACTTCTGATCGGAATATCGGTATAAGGCTGAAACAAACTTGCACTGATGAATAGAAACTCACAAAGTATCTAAATACTCACAAAATACACTCAAAAATCAAGAGAGAGAAAAAGAAAAAACTTGTTTCTGGTGTGTTTTTCAATTCTAACTTAGCCCTCTATTTATAGGAAAATGTTAGCACGCCGAAGCAGACTTAACCTGCAACCTGATGGCTTTACCTGCTACTATTCCCACCCACCACATTTGAATAAAAATCTCAGTACATTTTTACCAACCAAAAGTGGGGCCCACCAATTCTAGAATTTACCACCAAAATAATAAATTCCGAAACTTCAATAATTTCTGAATCAGTCATCTCTTAAAATTCATAACAAATCATACGTTCATTTTTAACGGTTCAAAATTTGTGGATATATGCTTAACTTATATATGTATAACATATCAAAAAATCACAACGATCCAACGGTCGAATTAAAAATTATAACCCCCGCAATATATCTCAAAAATCTTGATTGATTTTTAATACCTCCATTCCGACAAAAATACTGATAAAACACCTCAACATTAACTTCTTCATTTTTAACCACAAAATATATTCAACATTTATATTCACATAAAATAAATATTTCCTTATCATATGAATCAATAATTAATTATTCACAATTAATATTACAAAATCACATTTATGACAACCAGGCCGTTCCCAAGAAAGAGGGGGCTTTTCAATAAGGATTTTTCCTTACTGGCGCGCAATTAGGTGACCAACCATCTCCTTAGACAGAACTTTCTAGACATTGCCAATAATACTATCTAATAATATTATTCAAATAATATAAATTATTGATCTGATAATGGAAAATACTGTGCAGTGATAATTATTGAAACAACAATAATATAAAATATCAATGCAGCAATTATTGAATCAATAAAATAAAATATTGAACAGTAACTACTGTAACAATTATTGAGTAGTGCCTTCCTTCGTAAGAATCAATAATTCAAAAATACTGTGCAATCCGTGTGCTACTGTGCAACCACGCGTATTACTGTATTTTAACCACCGGTTATTCCAACAGTGTTAACGGTAACTACGCCATTATTTATAAAAAATTAATTTTTGTCGTTATCTTCATCCAACCGTTTTCCGTTATGGGGCCCACAAATAGCTGCGCCGTAGTACGAATATTCCCTGACAGAAAGAATATTCCACGACCAAACGAATATTCTCCGACAAAATGAATATTTTATAACCACTTGTTTATTTTGTAAAATTTGCACATTTCACCCATAACCAAAATATTATATCAATTTAACACCTTATTATTCACAATAATAATTAGAGAAAATTTGATTTTATTCATTAATAAGTTGGGGTCTTACAACAGGAATGCGCGCCCAGATGGATTATTTATAGAATAATTTCGTGGCATATCAGACGGGATATGACCGTTGACGGATAACCGTTTGTCAAAACGACGTAGGATCATGACAATAAATTCGTCAAAACGACGTAGTATAATGATAATAAATTAAACGGATTTTGTCCAAAAAATTATATAGCACGACCCGACCCGGACCCGACCGATCGAACGGCGTCGCGCGCGTGGGTTCGAACCAAGCCTTGGCTATGTCTTCTCCCTTCCACAAAAGTGGGATGTCCTTTGGGGCCCTTCCCATTGAGCAAACATCCCATATATAAATTCTTCATATTTTCCTATGTGGGACTTATGCAATTTACAACATTTCAAGTAGGTGACTTTGGAGTCAATTTTCTCATTCAATTCTTAATGGATTTGAACAAATAAATATATCATGTTATACTCCTCGTGGAGGAGAACGCATTGGTGCATGGACCTGACAATTTCGAAGAGTGCTTCCCTCATTAAATTAAGCATCAAAATGCTTTAATATTTATTTTGTCAAACCCATTTCTAACAAGAACCGTAACAAGACAACAGATAACACACATTAGCAATGCAACAATAGACACTATATTCAGAAACAATGATTGATGTCGACTTGGACACCTAGATCAAAAAAACAAATGAAAGGTGTAAGACCCCAACTTTTTATAAATAGAGATTTAATTTTATCTAAATATTATTCTAAATAGTAAGGTAATAATTTAATAAATGCTATAGTTATGGGTGATATGTGTAAATTTTACAAAGTAAGCAAGTTGTCATAAAATAGTCGTTTTGTCGGGGAATATTCATTTGGTCGGGGAATATTCTTTTTGTCGGGGAATAATCGTACGACCGCGCAATCATTGGTGGACCCCACAATGAAATAACTGTCGGTTAGAGAAAGCGACAAAAATAACCTTTTTATAAAAATTACGACAAAACTTTTACCATTAAACTGTTGAAATATTCGATGATAAAAGTACAGTAATACGCCTTGTTGCACAGTATATCTGATTATTGATGCTTACGTAAGAAGTCACTCAGTTTCATTCAATAATTGCTAAAGTAGTTGTTGCATAGTATCTCATATTATTGATTCAATTATTGTAACAGTATCATCTGCACAATATTTTATATTATTAAATTAATAATTGACATGACACAGTTATTCATATTATTATTTACATTATCGACAATTTCTAGAAAGTTCTGTCGAGGAAAGGGGTTAGGTTATTTAATTGCGCGCCAATAAGAAAAAATCCTTATCGGAAAATCCCCTATTTCTTGGAAACGATCTGGTTGTCAATATTGTGAGTTATAATATTAATGATGAATAATTGTTGAAAGATTAAAATGTGTCGTGGTAATTATTTATTCAATTTTTGATATAAAAAGAGGTGATTTGTTATGAGGCGTTTGTTGTAAGTTTGACTTATTATCCCATGGGGGACGTGCTAATTTTTCAGACCGCCGATTAATAGTAAATCAATATGGACCGTCCATTTTAATAGTAAATCAATCTGGACCGTCCGTGAATCAGTTACTATTTAGCTCATTCTCCTATAAATAGAAGCTCATTTTTTCCTTCTTTCTCACCAATTCACTAAAACTATAGAGAGAGAATAAGAAAGAAAGAAGAAGAGTATTCTGCTACTACACTATTGCAGTATCCAATCTCCTACTAAGATAAGAGGTATTATTTATTTTATATTTGTAAAGGATGTTATCATCTTTCATATTCGTACGTGATATTGCTTCATACTCATAAATGTTCACTACAACAAAAAGGCTTATTAGCGACCGCATATGGTCGCAGATGAGTATCAGCGACTGAATGCGGTCACGAATATTAGTCGTAGGTAATCTGGTCGCTGGATGGACATCAGCGACCAACAATAGCGACCGACTTATTAGCGACCGCAATCAGCGACCGAATCTGTCGTTATTCTGACTCATGCTGAGTCATTTGTCAGGTGTGACGTGGCACAGGTGTCAGCGACCGGTAATAGCAACCAATTCGGTCGCTAGTTTCCTAGTGGTTATCAGCGACCGCGTTTCAGTATTAGCGACCGCATGCGGTCGCTGATGTGTTTTTTTTTTAAAAATATTTTTCCTGTTTTATTGATTTCCCAAAAATAACCTGCTTTGTACCTGCTTTCTATCCCAACACACATCAGTATAAATAAGCATCCATCCATGATAACTACCATATGATAAACATTCATCCATGATAACTACTATGTGATAAATATCTATCGATATAATAGAATCGTAAACCAACGCAACACAATACAATCGTAAACATCCATATAATAGAATCGTAAACCAATACAATTGTCCAAAGAATGAATCTAAAAGAGTACAAGGCTTTAAAAATTCTAAAAAAAAAGTTTAGCAAGGCTTTAAAAATATAACATGACTGGTCTAGCTAGCTCTTCATGGATCATCCAAATTAGTACCCTGTAATTAACAAAAGAAAAAAACATATATGTTACATGTGTTGATACTGCTATGACTTGGGGAAAGCTAAACAATAGACAACGTAGTGAAACATATAAATAAGACACTGACAGTAACAATATCGATATATACACCTGGTCGCCACCCTGATGCTGTGATGCTGCTGCTGCCACCACTGCCTCCGCCAACTCATCAGGACTTATATATGAAGATTTAGACAAGTATGGATATTTTGGAAACAACTCATTATTTTTATGAACAATAATCATGTGATTGAAGTTATGGTGCTTGTGTTTGTGTTTGTGTTTGTACTTTTCATTTTCTTTCTATTCTAAGCTAAGTCATACTTATAGCATACATATTTTTGTTCATGATATCCTTTTATGCCAAGAGATAACAAACAAGAGAAGGACTGAAATTGATTACTTATTTGTTTGAAATTGTAACAATCTTTATCTTCTCGACTGTGAATTATGGATAAACTTCTTTGA
Source organism: Panax notoginseng (assembly GCA_016801055.1). Classification (NCBI taxonomy): domain Eukaryota; kingdom Viridiplantae; phylum Streptophyta; class Magnoliopsida; order Apiales; family Araliaceae; genus Panax; species Panax notoginseng. Next base: position 295,372,480 of record CM029012.1, on the reverse strand, counting down.
ACCTTCTTCTTGATTGAATTATGGATAAACTTAATTCCTAGTTATGTTTTATGTCATACTCATGTTCAAGTTATTGGATTGGTATAAGTATGATCATATATTGCAACCAAGGTTTTGGGTTAAGCCATAATGTTCAAGTTATATGGCCATTTGACTTATATATGAAAAAACTTCGACAGAGTCTCCCCCTATAATATGGACTATCCACATGCACGAGGGTATGCATACTTGACCAATTTCAGCAAAATATAATCCCAACACACAAAACAGAATGTGCACAACTATAATTCAGGGCATAATTTAGAGAATCCAATATTAGTAACAACAATAAGAAGCCTAAAAATTGTCCCAATTTCAGCAATATCAACAACAATTTATCTAAAATTTAGCAACAATATATTCAGCAGTAATGTTATATTCAAAATTTTTCCAAATTTCAGCAACTGTTATTCAGTAATAACAAATTATCCAACTTCAGATAATCTCATAATAAAACATGAAACCTAATCATGCATGTTCCCAAATTATTCTTGTGGTGTAAAGTGTGTGTATATACTTACAAAATTATACATATATGATGTATGTGTGTATATATATACATATAGGTATCAATCAACTCATAAAAGAATCTCTCTTTCTTAAATTCATTGATTATCCCAAAAGTTTCATACCCATTAGGGTTCTACCCATTTTGTATAAAACACTGTAAATTAAACTGGATTTTCAGTCAAACCCATTTGGATTTTCAGTCAAACTCAAATTAAACCCAAAAAATTCAAGAAAATGGCATCTAGAAGCATAACATCAACACATTCACATCTTCAGAAAAACAAATCATGGCCATTCAATCAACAATAACAGAAAAATAATTTAATTTAAGGATTAATTAAAGGGGTTACCGGCGGTGGTGAAGGCGTCAGCCGGTGATGTCGGTGGTGAAGGTGTCGGCGGCAGCGGCAGTCTTCCTCCCTCTTCTCTTCTCCCCCTACTCCCTCTTCTCCCTCTCGTCAGTGTATCCCTCTCTTTTTTTTTGCAGAGTACTGATCGAGCGAACTGCTGAACCTGATTAAGTTCATGAGAATCAACGACCGCCATCAGCGACCACTTGCGGTCGCTAATTTTTAATGATGTGGACATATCAGCAACCGAAAGCGGTCGTTGACAGAGAGTGGTCGCCGCGCCAAAGTTTCGTGCCAAATTTTAGGAGGGAAATTCATATCAGCGACCGCATGCGGTCGCTGATAAGAACTAGCGACTAGAATCCATTTAAGTCGCAGATAGCGGTCGCTATTAATATTATTAGCGACCGGATAGGGGGGTCGCTGATATTATTGGTAGCAGATAGGCCTTTTTCTTGTAGTGGTTGTCCTTCGTATTCATTCTTTATTAATCTGTGGGTATAACCTGTCTACGCGGATCACCGCATGTCTGGTGAATAACCCTTCATATTCATTTTTTATTAAGTTGTGGAAATGATCTGTCTATGCGGATTACCGCATGACAGGTGAAAATTCATTTGCAATTTCGTATATTCATTCATACTCGTATTGAATATCATTTCTTTTGTATTCGTCAAGGGATATCGTTTTCTTTCATATTTCTCCATTTATGGTACAAAATTATTGTTTGTTTCCATAACCTTATTATTAAATGGTGAAAATTCCTACAATTAGTAGAATATCCTTAATAGTTGCGCTTCTTTAATATCATTTCACTGGAATATTGGTCTAAACTTTCTTATTAAATTTTAATCTATTCATCCGGGGTAATTTGCATGACGGGGTACAATTCATGTCGAAGTACTATTCACAACGGAATTTAGTTTCTTTTCTTTATCCAAATTATCTTTGAAATTTGAATCTTAAATATCATTCTTGAATTTTACTCCACAATTAATTGGTAACATGTTGACAATTTGAACATTCTTGAACTCTGGATAAATTAAATTATAAATCTCTAATATTTATTCTTGATCTCACTTGATTCAGTCTTTATATCATTGTCATCATCCTCATGCTAATATTGTGGTGAAAGTCATTTTTGGCCCGTAGTGCAAAGATGAACTAATGATTGGTATGATTATGATCAGAAATTGTGTATTGATATAATCATGGCCTTTAATGTTACAGTTAAAGGTTTGTGGTGAAAGTCCTCTTTGGCCCGTAGTGCATAAATGGACAGGTGTTTAGCATGATCATGACCATTGGTGATACAAACGAGAATATCTTTGGCCCGTAGTACATAGATAATTCGTTGGTTTGAAACAATTATTGATTGGTGCTACATGGATAAAATATTGATGATAGACTTTTAAATCATAGAAAATAGTAGACATCATGCTACTTAACTCTTTTAATGGATTGCTATTTCTGCTGCAGTTGTTGATCTAAAATTTGTTGTCTATTATATTTTATCAGATTTTTCCCTGTTGAGGACTAATGATAATTTGTTTTATATTATCTTAGTCATAATATTCTTTACTGGGCTAGTTGAGCTCACCCTTTTCCTTTTTGTTCAATTGTTCTTCTCAGAAAATGAAAGTGTAGCTGGGACTAGTCGAGAAGTGGAGTAATGGTTCGAGATAGTTACTATAGAAGTTTTCACTATGTTGTGAAATAGTGTGATAATAACTGTAATGAAAACTGAATTCGAGTTTGGATATTGTCGTATTATGTACGGTACAATATTTGTATTTAAACTCACAGCTTATGTGTTGTCATATTTTGCACGATAATTTAATAGTTGTATATATGAAGATTTGTATTTAGATTCTGTACCATGTATTTTGACGACTCAAAATGGGTTGTGTGGACTTATTTTGGGAGCGTCGCAAAAGGCCCAAACAAACATGCTACAAAACAAACCTCTAGAAACCAATATGCTTAATAGCTTGCCAACAATTATAATCCAAAGGAGGTCAAATCTAAATCTTTTTAAAACAAGACAACACAACTACATATTAGGAACCCAAGAACTATGAACAATCATAATATTACACAAAGATATAAAGCATATAAATTCTCTTTTGAGAGACATACATTGTAACTATGGACCTAATTAACTTCACAAAACAACATCATTCTCATTGGCATTTTGCTAAAGATACAATTTCATTCATACAAATTCCAGAAAAATAATCTATCTATACAAAATGCAAATGATTTTGAAAAACAAAAGATCCCGCTCAAAGTCTATTAAGTGATCTGGACCATCGAAAAATTGGGATAAATCTGACCATTTAAAAATCTATCTATACAAATCACAGACAAAACTTATTTGACAGCTTTGATTTCCCTCTTTCCTTTCCCTCTTTCGTTCTCCCTCTCTTCTCCCTCCTTCGATTTCTTCAATATACCTCCTAAGAAGTAAAGGGCTTTGGTTTGGGTTCGACTGTCACACCATCACCATCTCTCTAGGATATCCGTATCATCCTCTTCCCCTCCGGTAAGCACCTTTCCACCCCTTATTTCTAATCGTTTATGTAGTTATATCATCTCTCAATTATTGTCACTGAAATTATCCCGGAGGTCGGCGGGGGAGCGGTATTGGAGGACGTCAGCGATGTTGGGGGAGAAGGAGGAGGTGTCGGAGGAACAGAGGAAGGAGTTGGGGACGACGAGGAGGGTGAGGGGATAGGCGGCGACGGCGGTGGAGAGGAGGAGAGACGAAGGGTGAGCTGACCCAGAACGAAGGATCGTCTGACAAAAAGCAAACCGAGTGAATCAGAACGATTTTCACACCGTAAGTTTCCTTTTGATTCTTTCATCATTTTACTTTAATATCTCTACTGGTCAGTACTATAATCTTTCTCGCTATACATACAACAAGATGACCGATTATGATTGTATTTATTCCACTTTTTTTGACTCTTTAATTGAGATTTTGGGTTCAATTGATTAGATTGTTGTTTAATTTGGTCAAATTTATGATTCTAGGTTCTTGATTTTTGAACCGATGACAAAAAATTTGGGTAATTGAGCTGCCCGATGACTACAGTGATTCTGTGATATGGGTATTTTTTTGAACTGGGTTGGTGTTGTAGATTTTGATCAAATTACAAATGGGACTGTGTATTGTATGGGTTTTGTTTCATTTATTCTTCACCTATGTATGTTTGTTATTTGAGCTGTCATCTATCTAATAAACTGTTTTACTTTGATATGGGAAGTTTTTGTTTTTATTCAGATTTTATATGGGCAGTTTTTAAACTGGTATTGTTAGAGATTTTGATCAAATTGCAATAGCTCTGTGTACTTTTGTGATTTAGGACGGTTTTTTTAATATTTATTTTCAAATTTTTAGATTTAGCTAGGTCTGTTAATATCAATCACTTATGATCAGACGTTGGTTCTTATAAACTTATGATTAGAAGTTAGTGTTTATGAAGTTATGTCAGTTTGTATTTCTATTAAGTTTCGTTGGTATTGGACTAAGCTGGGAATGAGAAGAAATTGAAAGTTAAATTTTGTGTTTTCATTACTCGGGGTTTGAGATTATTTGCAAATGCAACTCAAATTGTCATACAACTAGCTAGATTTCACAATTGATAGTTGAATTAGATTCTTTTGACATGATTTTTCAAATGCTCTTTTTAACCAACTATATTATTAGTACGATTTTATTTTAAATTAATAATTATGAAATAATGAATTAGTAATTTTTTTAAAAAAAATTATAATATTTGTTATTGTGTTAATTAAATTAAAAAGTATATATTGATGTCACTGGAATATGACGTCACTGAAATATTATGTCCTTTATTCCGTTTTACCCACAGTGGATCCTATATATAGTAAACAAGGAATCTCAAATTTTGGACGGTGCTTATAGAACATTTGATCTCTTATTGCAGCACTGGTGTTTCTCTTCCTCCCTCTGTGATTTTACCCATATTTCTGCTATGTTGGGTATCAGTGATTTTTCGAATTATTGTGATTGAATTTCTTCAAGATTTTCTCAAAATTTGAAATAATATGGGATCAGATTAATGTCAGAACCTTTAGAAACTTATTAAGAGATTATAATCTGTAGCACTGTTTTGAAATTGAATATGCCAATCAAAGAGCCAAGTGTTGCCACATATTTGCACTGTTAAGAGATTATAATCCGTAACACTGTTTCTCTCTGTTAATTAAGATTAAAAGGCAACTAATGACAATGAAGATTTAAATTTGTCCAGTTTGTTCAAATTTCAGGAACTTTACATAAACGGTGTGTGCTAGCTGACACTCTTTGATGATGCCTGATGAGTGATAAGTTACTCTTTTTATAATAGAGCATTTCAATTCTAATTACTAATAAATAGGAGATTACTATCATTATATTTTACTGTGGAAAAGTTACTAGCAATCTTTTCATTTAGTCATACTTAGTCGTGAATAAGAAGTTGATTTTTCTTTCGTACCATTACATGTTTTCACTAAACTTCTGGAACTAATTTGTAGATATTGCTCTAACCTTTATCTGTCATTTGTAGCCACTGAATGGGTGAAGGGTAAACAAATAGAGGAAACAATACGTAAGTTTGGCTTTTCTATTTAATTCATCAGTATAAGAGCCTGCCCTGTTTTTTTTCTTCTTATTAGTGTCTAATTACCTCTTAGCAAATTTTATGGTATATATAGTAAATGATTTGAGTGTTTTTCCCCTCAATTAATTTTTCAAAACGGTTTTCTCTCACCTCCTCTTTCATTTAAAATTCATAATCCAGAACTGAGGTATGTTTTTGCTTTGTAGTTTCCATACTTTGTTTTTCTTATTTTTATGTATACTACATGTTCGACGAATTGATTCTTATCATGTGCAGAGTTTTGTTTTTCTCCTGAACATGCACCGAGCTTTGATCATATTGACCTTTTATTTGACATTAAATTTCATATAATATGATACAAAAAGTTAAACCCTTTACAGACCAACATGTGAAAATAAATACAGAGGTTAAGAGGCAAGAAGCGGCAAGAGAAAGACTTGAAAGTATTAGTTGGTATACTTTTGCACAATATATGTTTAGGAAATTGGTATTTTCACAAGGAAATTTGATAGTTTCGCAAGACTCCTTTGACATGAATATTTTTATTGAACTCCATCCAACAATATTTGCATCTTTGGCTACTTTTTGCTTTAGTTTTATTAGGTAGTCAAACAGATGTAACTTTGACCACTTATTTTGAAGAAAAAAAATACATTATTGTTATATTTTGACCATCCTGTTCAAAAATTCATCACATTATATTATTCGAGCGACACAAATTCTTAATACTTGAACTCATTTTCTCTGTCGCAGAAAATAAACTTATCAAGACAGTTGTTTGGCAAGTTAAAGAGAAGAAAGGTTCTAATAGGGGTATGAACTTTTCCTTTCTAAATTCATTGAGTTAGTTAAGTTTAAATTGCATGTATGGTTGTGGTAGGTAATTTAAATGGAGAAATAATATGAATTCTGAGTTTTATATTATGCACAGTAGGTGTTTGTAAAAATGCCTCTAAGAGATTATCTTGCTAGAATTATATGTTAGAATTGTTTGTTTGATAAAGAAGTGAATAAAATATTAAGTTGGATAAAGAAAAATGTTACTTTAAAGTAAAAGGGACATAAGTTTAGAAGAAGTTATTGAATGTTCCATGACATGCTTTGTAGTCAAGTGTTGTAATTCATGTAATTTTGTTTCGTTTCATACTAACAATCCGAAAGCTAGATGAGAAAATATAAATATTAGTAGGTAAATAATAAATGAAAACAATGCTTCATTTGGGTTTGTTAGCTGAAGGGATTTTATTGCAGATTTGGAATAGCTATTCCATACAAACTGCAAGAATATTGTGGGCATAATGAATAGCAGTAGTCCAATAGACCATAAAGTTTTTGTCTTTATGATGTAAAATGCAGCAAGTCAGATAGGGATTCTTCTGCTGAGAAGGTTCCCAAGTGAGTTTTCTTGAATTAATTGAATGTTTATATTGCATTTGGCTTGATGTTTTGTTTTTTGGGTGTTTTGGGTCGATGGGATTATGATAATTGAACTTGGTTGACTGGAATTTGGATGGTCTTCAAAGGCGATAAAGTCATTTTCTATGGGAGAATTGGAGGCTAGAAAGCTCAATTATGGAACTACTTGGACATAGGCATTTATTATGGGAATTTTGATCGAGGGTTAGTTTCATTTTGCCTTCCTATATATTTTCCTTTACTAATTGGATGTCTCTATCAGCATAATGCATAAGATCAAGTATATTTTCATTTTGTTGTGTATTTGAAAGTGTACTTTGAGTTTGGGAAAGTCCATAAAAGAAATGTGAATTCCTAATTTATGGCTAAGGAAGTAACCTTAATCTGCCTTAGTTTTTCATTTCCAAAGTTAGTTAGTTAATAGAGGTAACAATGTTGATACTGTACTTCTTGGTTTTCTTTTCCTATATCTTTGCGACATTAAATATTATCCTATCCCAAAATGAGTGAATAACTAAGTAGAGATGATCTTAGATATATTGAATCAGTAACTGGATGATTGCTATAAATTTATCATTTTATTGAGTGAATAAATTAAGGGAATAAAATTGTGTTTGAACAGAAAATTTTGAAATATTACTATTTTCAGGAGTTTATTTTTTAAGTGGCATAGTGCATCTCAAGTGTTTGATGAAATGATGCTAAGTTTGTTTTTCTAGGTTCGTATGGATCATGGTTTATTTTATAAAATGACATGATATTAATTCCTAATTTGTCATTATTTTTATGTTATCAAGTTAAGCAACACACTATCACTATTAGCTTCTCAGCCTAATATTAGGAAATACTTCGAAACATAAAATTATCCTTAAAAGTTATCGTTTTATTATGTAACTGAAACGGAGTGATTATTTCTGGAAATAGAAAGATCATGATGATGAGAAGTCTTTCTTCTTCTCTTATTGTGACCTGCTAATCTCCTCCTGCAACTCCTCTTGGAATCATCAAACTCCAGTACTGCATGAAACCTACACCCCGCATCACTTTTATTATCATCATGTATTCACACCTACACATATGCACATGCAGAATTTCATACAATAAAATGATTTATATGTCAATTAATTCTACAAGGAATGTGGATTGAGACTAACAGGGTGAAATAGAATAATAATGTGTGGATCTTTTTGCAAAAAAAAAAAGAGATTGTTGCAATAATAATGTGTGGATCAAGACATGTGTAAGGATTGTGAAGCCTGTCACTCTATGAAAATTTGTGTGAACTGCAATAATTGGCTGATACTTACTTGGTCATCATTTTTAGACTTGGTAGTGGTTGATTAAAGTACTAGACCCCTCAAGACATTGATTATATTTCAATATTAATTCCTAGCTATGGAGGACTTGAATTGCTTCATTAATAACATGAATGGTTCCAAATATTTATTTTGTTTTTTTCGTAACTATGGAGGACTTGAATTGCAACAATCTTTTTTTTTCCTACATTAATATAAACACCACACACACTTCTTGCTGTCACCAAGGATCGAATATACAACCGCACACACTTTTTGCTACATTAAGATGCTTTACTTGCAACTTTCTCAGCTTGAACATGAATATGTGCTATAGGAACTACATTAGGTAGTGTCTAGAGCTTGAGATTAATATAGAACATTTTAAGCATCAATCTATCTATACAAAACACAAGTGTTTTTAAAAAAACTTAATTTCCCGCTCAAGCATTGGAAGTTCAATTTTGAGTTTGATCTCAAACCCAAGGTTTGGCTTCTATTTTTTTTATGTTGATCTAGTTATGGGTTTCTTTTGTTCTGATTTTTATTGGGTGGGTATTGCTTGATTTGATGATTTGGGGTGTTTGCTAGGCTTACATGCATTTTAAAGTCATGTTTCGTCGATGAGAAAACGATGTCGAGAAATTGAGATGAAATTGCTTTTTGAATTTTAGTTGTCTGGTATTGCTTGATTTACTTATTCCAGGTGTTTCAGAAAGTTAGTAGCATTTATGAGTCTTGATTATAACATGATGGGTATGGAATAAAATTTCATGTTTTGTCTGATTTTGGGGTTTCTGTTTTTCTTTAAATTAATTGGTTTTGTCTAAGAAACTTGATCTGCCTTAAAAAATATTATTGTTCATGTTGATCTGCTTCTGGGCTTTGTTTATCGTTCATCATAATTTTTCTTTAAATTATTGTTCAATTTTTGCAGTCTTGGGATGATATTGCTATTGAATGGAAATGTATTCATTCATCAAGAAGTCGAGGATGGAGAAAAGTTAACACGGTTATGTGTATTTTATAATTCTTAAATCGTATTCAAGTAATCACGTGTCAATTGTTTCTTTCTTGCGATATTACTAACATTTTGCTTTCTTTTATAAATAACAGATCTTTGTTATAAACAATATTTGTTGGTCGTGGACGTTGTCGATGGATAGTCTTTCTTTTCAAAGGTTTATGCATCGAAGACATGGTAGAGCTTGACAGATCTACAAGAAAAATGTTGTTATATGCATTTTTAAGAACATAGTTTATTACAAGTGGTAATATTTTTTGGATGATAATTGGAAAATAAATTGTTGTAAAATCATTTTTTGGGGTACATTTGGATGTTGTTTATTATGGTTGATCAGGCATTCAGAGCTTTGTTTGTTTATTTGACATGATTAATGCAATTTCTAAAATGTCCAAGTTCTCTTTTTGATAAAAGGTATGCAGGTTTGTATGGAGCAGTAAATATCTTATTTTCCGTAAACTAATTTGCTAACTTTGTTGGTTATGGGTTTGCTAAAGTAAATGTATCAGGTGTTTTTATTTGTTTTATTTTTGGATAAATTATTGAAAGTAAATCAGAGTTTTGATATGTCTAGTTGTGCTATGATTTTTTCTTTTATATCTACTTGGGTTGCTTCTAGGAGCATGTAATCATGCTTTGGAATTGAATTTGGAGACAAACTTTTCTTAGTTTTGAATTCGGATTTCAGTTGAGATGTGAGGGCATGGTTTTGTATCTACATGTTGTTTTCATGCTTCTGGTGGTTTGTTTTCTCATAAGATAGGTTTAGAGCTCAGCTAAATTTTCTCAATAGTGGTGGCAACAAGAGACTATATTCATATTGGTGCTGTTAATTTAATGTTTTAGGTAAATAATGAGCATGTAGCGAATTTTGATGGACAAGTAAATAATGAGCATGTAGATACAATTTTTGGCAAAATTTTTGACTTCTTTACTTTTTAGGTGGGATGTCTAACTTGATTAGAAATTTTCTTATTTACAACAAACAATTACGAAATTTTCTATTTTTTATCAAATATATACTCTTTTCACATTGTTAACTCACATTTTTCATTTAGATTCATCTTTAAGTATTAAATAATTACACGAGTAATCGTAGTGCCGTAGGCACGGGTTAACCCTAGTAGATAAATAAACAATAAATAAATAAATAAAATAACAAATGTATAAATTAATGATATAAATAAACAAATAATAACATAATTTCATTCATACAAATTTAAGAAAAATAATAGATATTGTAAAACCAACCTTAAATGTGTAACATGTCCAATTAATCACTAATTCAGCTCATGCTAAAAGGTGTCATCAATCAATTTACACAAGAGAGCAAGTAGAAAGAATCCTGATCACAAACTCTTTAGGGGCAACCACACTCCTATCATTTCCTCCCCAATTTGAGTTACAGTCTTTCCTTTTATCATAAACTATAAAGAATAGGTGCAACCAAGTAATAACCAAATTCTCAGAATATAATATGTTTATTTTACTTGGAAAATACCAACTGATTAAGCAATAGAACAGTACCAAAATGTAATACTTGTCAGAATAATGAGTCTATCTTTGGTTGAATAAGTAAACAAATAAATTCATTCCTGGGCATTACACACGTAGCTCTAATTGAAATAAACAAATGGTACCAATATTCTTTTCTATAAGGCCTAAATATAGATTAATATCATAATCTTTGCAATTAATGCAATTGATCAGACACATACAGACACTTGTTAAGGAACTTACAACTTTAAGCTCAAACTTCATGCAATTATAAGCTGACATTACGAATACATGGGGGGAAAGGATAAATCTCCACAAAAGTAACAAAACCCCAAATCCCCCCAACCCCCCCCCCCCCCCAAAAAAAAAAAAAAAAAAAAAAAAAAAATTTAAAAGTTAAAAACTATAAAAAAAGAGAGAAAAAAAAAGAGCTGAAATAAAAACCCATCACCAGAAGCTATAAATGATCAAAACCCATAAAGATAAAGACATTGTAACAATCTAAGGAAAAGTTTAATAATAAAAAAAATTGACCAAAACCCAGAAGAAAAACCTTAAAAAGATTAAAATTCCCTTATAGAAACAGACACTTGTCAAACCCGAAAAAAAGTAAAATGTTTCAAAATAAACCAAAATTTAGTACCTAAAGGAAACAAAGCTAAACAACAAACGAAAAAAAGAAAAACAATAGTATTTACCTGAGGCAGTAGGAAGAGGAATGCATATCTGGTGGGGAGAAGTGGCAAACGCCATTTTATCAAAACCTTTTGTCTAGAACAAATTAACAAAAGCACAAATCTTTGCCTGTCAGTGCAATTGTTTTAAACAATTTCTCATGTTAAAATCAATTATTCTAAACATCGAAGGAAGTTTTTAGAACTTCTTCTCACTCCCAGTCCCAGCTCAGCCATACCCCTCAATTACCACATTCTTTTCTTAAACGAGTAAAAAATATTCAAATGATAAGTAGCCTAGCATTTTTAATAGGACAAACCTGCCGGACTGTGCTGAGAGATGCCAAGATGGAGCCTCCAATCCAAACACTGTACTTTCTCTTCGTAAGTCCTTCAGAAATAGTATCAGAGTTCAGATTAATTTGAACAAACATCAGATTGAAAGGTTTCAAATAGGTAAATCCATTTTTTGGACAAAGATAGATGGGTTCCCAATTCTTAACCTTATAATTCGAAAACTCAACGACAAATCCTTATAATTGAAAACTCACCGACAAATCTTTCACGCTTCTTCGCTGCAAGAGGAATCGTCACTGAGATTGTGTCGTTGTAGAGGAATCGCCGCGGATTTGCCGCTGAGATTGTGTGGTTGCATGTACGCCGCTGCTAGAAAAATTGCCGCTGAGATTGTGGTTTTTTGATTTGCTTGATGGGGGTAATTTCGTCCAAAAATGAGTTTAATCCTATTTGCTAGTTATCCCAGCGGACGACGAGTTATGGTTTTTAATCACATCCGTTCATAATTTAATTATAAGGGAGAGATCATATTTGTCATTTTTTAATTTATAATAAATACATGTTATGGATCATTGTCATATATATATATATAGAAATGATCAAGTAAGGGATCCCTTACTTTCTTAAAATGAGGGACTTTTTTTTTTTTTAAATAACTAAAAAAAAGTTTAATATTTTATGGAACTGAAATTTTTTCATAATACAATGTTTTGGGCGTGTTTTGAATACTTATACCAAAAAGTGGTGGTATAGTCTGCCCAGACTGTACATACATGTTTTGTTATACGTACCCAAATCACACCCAAAACACTGTATTATGAAAAAATTTCAGTTCCATAAAATATTAAACTTTTTTTTTAGTTGTTTAAAAAAAAATCAAAAAAAAAAGTCCATCATTTTAAAAAAGTAAGGGATCCCTTACCTGATTCCTTAAACTTATAATTCGAAAACTCAACGACAAATCCTTATAATTGAAAACTCACCGACAAATCTTTCACGCTTCTCCGCTGCTAGAGGAATCGTCACTGAGATTGTGTCGTTGTAAAGGAATCGCCACGGATTTACCTCTGAGACTGTGTAGTTGCATGTAAGCCGCTGCTAGAAAAATCGCCGCTGAGATTGTGGTTTTTTGATTTGCTTAATGGGGGTAATTTCGTCCAAAAATGACTTTAATCCAATTTGCTAGTTATACTAACGGGCGACGAGTTATGGTTTTTAATCACATCCGTTCATAATTTAATTATAAGGTAGAGATGATATTTGCCCTTTTTTGATCTATAACAAATACATGCTATGTCATATATATATATATATATATAGAGCAAGGATCAAGTGCATACCCCTAATCTTACTCACCCGTGTTCACCCCCCTTTAGGCGACGGTTTCGGTCATACAACCGTCGTCTATAATTTTAGCGACGCAATATGTTGTCCGTCGCTAAAAGTATAGACGACGGTTGTATGACCAAAATCGTCGCCTAAAGGGGGGTGAGCACGGGTGAGTAAGACAAGTGATATGCACTTGATCCGAACCGTATATATATATATATATATATATATATATATATATATATACACACATATATATATAGTCCGGATCTTAAGCTCACCCCTTATTCAACTCACTCGAGCTCACCCTCTTTTAACGACGGACCCAGCGACGGTTCGGTCATACAACCGTCGTCTATACTTTTAGTGACGCTATATGTTGTCCGTCGCTAAAAGTATAGAAGACGGTTGTATGACCGAACCGTCGCCGGGTCCGTCGCTAAAGGGGGTGAGCTCGGGTAAGTTGAATAAGGGGTGAGCTTAAGATCCAAACCGTATATATACATATATATATATATATATATATATATATATATATATATATATGAGAGATGTTATCTAAGACATGCCTTAACTAAGTTAATAAAATTTTAGTTAAACTACGTAATTTTGTATAAAAAATTATAATTAAAGATATTTTTCTATAAAATTAAAAAATGAAAAACTTAACCTTAAGATGTAAAACTACGTCGTTTTACTAAGGTTTTAGTAAGTAGTTTAGCCCTATATATATATATATATATATATATATATATATATATATATATATATATATATACGGTTCGGATCAAGTGCATACCCCTTATCTTACTTACCCGTGATCACCCCCCTTTAGGCGACGGTTTTGGTCATACAACCGTCGTCTATACTTTTAGCGACGCTATATGTTGTCCGTCGTTAAAAGTATAGACGACGGTTGTATGACCAAAATCGTCGCCTAAAGGGGGGTGATCACGAGTGAGTAAGATAAGGGGTATGCACTTGATCCTTGCTGTATATATATATATGGGCAATATAGCTATACACAACTATGTATATTTTATTTGTGTACAGTCTACCAAAACTATGTGCATATTTGTTTTAAAAAAAAATAGATTTTCTTCTCCCAAATCAAAAATCAAAAACATATATGCCAAAACGACGGAGTTTTAACATATGGTACAAAATATAACATACACAACTGTGTATGGCTATTATTTCCTATATATATATATATATATATATATATATATATATATATATATATATATATATATATATATATATAGCATGTACTTGCTATGGATGTAAATTGGACAAATAGCATCATATCCGTCCATTCTATAAATCAAGGGCGCGGATTAAAAAATAAAAACTCCCTTACGCTAGACAAATTAGCGTACGTTCAAAAATACTAATCTCCCTACGCTACACCAACTAGCGTACGATAAAAAAAAGACGAAACTCAATATTGCCCCCAAGCCACCAGGAGTTTACGTAGGCTACTCAACTATTACGTAGACTACTCAACTATCAACAAACAAGGTATATGTTGCCCATAAAAAAACCACCAGTTAGAGTTTACGTACGCTACTCAATTATCAACAAACAAGAAAAGCATAAATAAAGTTAGAATTTTAGAAAAAGAACCGACATGTAAATCTCCAGTACTGCAAACCCTTCTCATTTGGCTAGAAGAGGAGCTCAAGACTTGGGTATGGAAATTAGGAGACTACATAAGACTATCAAGCCGATGTTGGAACAAGAAACTGGGCTTCCCATCAAAACTATTGCTGCTAAAACTCCTCTGCATTATCTTCACTGCATTTTCACACCCACCAGCATAACTAGGAACAAAAGAAATTGATGTAATCAAAAGCAGAGCAAATGGGAATTTGAGATTCCTCTGTTTTCACCTCAAGAACGGACAAATTTTCATACACATTTGGATAATTTGATGCAGTTTCCAAATGGGTATTTTGGCAAAGTGAAAGATTTTTCATTTGGTGACTTGGAGGAGAAGAAGAAAAAAGGGAAGATTGTAAGACCCCGAATTTTATGAAATAAAAGTATTCAATTTTTCTTATAATTACTATTCAGTAAATGGTTAAATTGATAAAAGTTTAAAGTTATGGGTGAAATGTGACTTTTTTTCAAAATAAGCAAGTGGTTATAAAATAATCATTGTTGTCGGAGAATATTCGTTTGGTCATGGAATATTCTTTCTGTCGGGGAATATTCGTACGACGGCGCAGCTATTTGTGGGCCCCATAACAGAATAAATATCGGATGAAGAAAATGACAAATTTAAATTTTTACAAATAACGGCGTAGTTGTTACCGTTAATACTGTTGAAATACCCGGTGGTTAAAATACAGTAATACGCATTATTGCACAGTAGCACACGGTATTGCACAGTATTTTTGAAATTATTGATTCTTACGTAAGAAGGCACTACTCAATAATTGTTACAGTAATTACTGTTCAATATTTTATTTTATTGATTCAATAATTGTTGCGTTGATATTTTATATTATTGTTGTTTCAATAATTGTTGCTGCACAGTATTTTCTATTATCAGATCAATAATTCATATTATTTGAATAATATTATTAGATAGCATTATTGGCAATGCCTAGAAAGTTCTGTCTAAGGAGAGGTTTGGTCACCTAATTGCGCGCCAGTAAGGAAAAATTCTTATTGGAAAGCCCCCTCTTTCCTGGAAACGGCCTGATTGTTATAAATGTGATTCTGTAATATTATTTGTGAATAATTAATTATTGATTCATATGATAAGGAAATATTTATTTTATGGAATATAAATGAGGGATATATTTTTGTGGTTAAAAATGAAGGAGTTAATGTTGAGGTTTTTATCCGTATTTTTATCGGAATGGAGGTATTAAAAATCAAGATTTTTGAGATATTTTACGGGGGTTATAATTTTTAATCCGACCGTTGGATCGTGGTAATTTTTGGATATGTTATACATATATAAGTTGAGTATATGTCCACAAATTTTGGACCGTTAAAAATGAACGTATGATTTATTATGAATATTACGAGATGACTGGTTCAGAAATTGTTGAATTTTCGGTGTTTATTATTTTGGTGGAAAATTCTAGAATTGGTGGGCCCCACTTGTGGTTGGTGAAGAAATGTGCTGAATTATATTTCAAATGTGGTGGGTGGGAATAGTAGCAGGTAAAGCCATCAGGTTGCAGGTCAAACCTACCAAAATTTTCCTATAAATAGAGGGCTAAGTTAGAATTGAAAATCACACCAGAAACAAGTTTTCTCTCTTTCTCTTTTTATATTATGAAGTATATTTTGAGAGTATTTAGATAATTTAAGAGTTGCTATTTAGTGCAAGTTTCCTTCGGCTTTGCATTCCAGTCAGAAGTGCTGCTCTTTTGAGGTAAGGGATAGTAAGGGATAGTAAGGGATATTAAGGGATTTTAAGGGTTGTTATGATTTTCAGTTTCGTAATTTTTCTGATCTTCAAAAATTCTAGAAAAATTTGAAATGATATTTTGATGAGTTTTCTTGATTGTGTCCAGAAATGGTGATTTTTGGATGTATAGATTGAGAGTTATGAATTTTATGAGAAAAGACTATTTTAAAAGTAATCGCTTATAACTCCTTGAGGTTAACTTCAAAATTGATGAAATTTTTATTGGAAGTGCATGTATATGATAGGAGTATACTCTCTGAATTTCAGAATTTTTAGATAAAAGTATAATTTTTGAAAAATGTCTAAATATTCGGCAGTTTTGGCCATATGAAAAATAGTAAATGACTTTTAAAAATTCTGAGAAAAATATATGTTCACTATGGGACTATATTATGCTAAATTCCAGAAAAGAAATATTTTTAGAACTGATTTGGTATTTTTCATAAAAATGGTCTAGTTATGAGTAAATGAATTAAATATGTTTTGTGAAGAAAGAAAATTGAAAAATAGGATTTTATGGCTTGAGAATCCTATATGAGGTATATGCAGATTTTTGATGAGGGTTTTGGTTATTGATGATGAAATTGTAAGAGTTGGCATTTTATGATGATAGAATGCATTAATTAGTAAAGTGTAAATAATTAAAATAAATTGTTTATAAATTTAAGTAATGTTATTCTTTCAATATCATTATACCGAAATATTGGTATGGATTTTATTGTGAAATTTCTATCTTTTGTGTCGGGGTTACTATTCATGAGTTACTATTCACGATTTACTATTCATGAGTTACGAATATTACTCTTGAGATTAAAACTATATGTTGATCATATTATTTTTATCATCATATATAACATTTTTATAACCCTGATGTTGAAATTCTCTTTCACTGGAGTGTAAAGATGGGTAGATTATTGGTATGATCATGACTAGGGTTCTCTTTGGCCTGTAGTGCAAAGTTGAATTGTGACTGGTATGATCATGACCATTGAATTTATAATTGAATATCTTAAGCTTAAGTGCAAAGGTGAATTGATCAACATGGTTATAATTATTGTTTATATAAATTCTGAAATGATTATATATTTCTTTGAGATATGAATATATTTGGCCTGTAGTGCAAATATGAATTGTTGATGAATATCTTTGGCATGTAGTGCAAAGATGGCCTGTTGATGAATATCTTTGGCATGTAGTGCAAAGATGAACTGTTGTTGAATATCTTTGGCCCGTAGTGCAAAGATGGTTTGTTGATGAATATCTTTGGCCCGTAGTGCAAAGATGGATTTGTTAGTATGATTATAAACAGGAACTGTGATTTGGTATAACCATGATCTTTGATATTTCAGGTAAAGACAGGTGATGAAAATATTCTTCGTCCTGGGTGCGAAGAAAAATTTATAGTCACAATTATGATTATGAGTTATTCATATGATTGTGGAAAGGAACTGTTGAGTGATGTTACATGGATAAAACATTGTTGGTGGATTTTTAACATGGAGAAGATAATAGACTTTATAGTCTATTTGACTCTTCTAATGGATTGCTCGTTCAGCTGTAACTATGGTTGAAATTTTTATCATTTACCATATGTTCTAAATCTCTGATTTATTGTTGATGAAGGCTATTGATAATTGAATTATCTTTAGTCATGATATTCTTTACTGAGCTAGTTGTGCTCACCCTTTTGCTTCACAATTCCTTTCAGGTAATAAGAGTGTAGCTGGGTCGAGCGGGGGTAACAAGGGAATAGAACGGTGGTCATCATTTAGTAGTTATATTTGGTGAAGAAAATAGGGTGAGGCGAACCCAACGTTGGAAGGGTGTTTTGTCACTATCATACAAGATGTCTAATGACATACAACCTCGTGTCATCATAAGACAGGATTGTGCTCATCCACTTGCTGAGTATATCTACGAGCACTACCTATATAATCTTGGTGTTTGTTTGAAGTATAATTCTCAATTAGAGACAGTGGAGATAATGATAAGTCAAGAGAAGACTCACCATTGGGAAGAATATGATAGTAACCTTCTCATTTTTCTTTGGGGTCTATTGGGTCAACCAAGGATAATTCTGTGGCCATATGATATCTATCATAACCTAGAAGCATGGCCTCCCATGTACGAAGGTTTCCTTGAGCACTTCCCAAATATTCTAATTTCTAAAACAGTTTTTGACTATACCTTTATGTAAGGTGTTATTGTGAGGTGATGTTCACGGTTGGAACATGAGTCACATTTGGTATATATTTATATTCAAACTCACAGCATATGTGTTGTTGTATTTTGCACGACAATTGTTGTAATAAAGTTATAGTTATTTTCTGTACCATGTATTTGACGACTCAGAATGGGTTGGGTGGAATGGACCTATTTTGGGGTTGTCACAAAGATGCAATTTGTTCTATTTCATTTTCATAGCTGAAATTGTCTGGAATTGACCGGAGAATATTATCAATGGAAACAGAGGAGTCATTGAAAGGAGAAAATGGATCGGAAAAGAAAGACCCATCAAATACAAAGAGATCAGAAGACATTGAAAATTAAATATGAATAATTCGGATACTATTTTTTTTATTTAGCACTTTTGTGTTTGTGTGAAGAATACATATAGATTATATGTAATGGGTTACAAAGAAAGACAAAAACAAAAGAGAAGACACTTGGCTGGCATCCTCCTCTATTGTTTTTGTCTTTCTTCATAACCCATTACATATAATCTATGTCTTTTTTTTTATTGTACGCTAGTTGGTGTAGCGTAGGGGGTTAGTATTTTTGAACGTACGCTAGTTTGTCTAGCATAAGGGAGTTTTTATTTTTTAATCTGCGCCCTTGATTTATAAAATGGACGGATATGGTGCTATTTGCCCAATTTACATCCATAGCAAATACTTGCTATGGATCATATCCCATATATATATAGAAAATGATTCATAGCATGTACTTGCTATGGATAAAAAATGAACAAATAACATCATAACCATACTTACATAAATTAATGGTTGAGATTTAAAAGGAAAATGCTCCATCCGCTAGTTCAACTAGCGGATGCATGAAAAATAATTTTCGCACCATATTGCCCTTGTACTAGCGGAACTGTTATTATCAGATCTGTTGCAATCCCAAATATTACGCAATCTGTTAAATATTAAGCCCAAGGCAGGCAATCCCAAATAAGGCAAGTGAATATTAAGCCCAAGGCAATCTGTTGAATATGCCAAGGTATCCTGCAAACGAATTATCAGGAATTTCGGCCTGAAAAGGGGCAAGAAAAAAGGAAAGGTTGTCACCATATCGCGATGAATTAAGGGCGTCTATGACAAATGAGAAATGGGTTGTGAAATATGCCATTTTCCCGATACTGGCATCCCAAATGTGCACATGCTCCGAGTAGGAGGCGCGACCAACGCTATTAGTCAGGGCTATGTTTCGTTGATTTTTGGTGACTTGGATTACCCCACTGGCGGCAAAAGCGTCCCCTTGGTAGAATATAGTGTTCAAGTTTGGCTCGAAATTGGAGAAGCTGAAGAAAGTTGAATCTACATTATCAGGTAGCAGCAGGAACAAAATGTAACAGCCATGAAAAAGTAGTGACAAACTCGATGAAAAGAAAATCATGGTTTTTGAATTTGTTTAAGACGCTGAGAATGAACTTGAAACAGACTATCAAAGCCAAGGCGTTAATGGGACTTGGGGGTAATTTCGTCCGAAAATTATTTTTTATGCATCCGCTAGTTCAACTTGCGGATGGAGTATTTCCCTTTTAAATCTCAGCTATTAATTTATGTAATATATGGTTATGATGTTATTTGTCCATTTTTTATCCATAGCAAATACATGCTATGGATCATTTTCATATATATATATATATATATATATATATATATATATATATATATATATATATATATATATATATATATATATATATATATTAGGTCTTAGCAAATTCAAAACTCACTAGTGGAGACAATGGTTTTAATTGACCCTCAAATTAGACCCAACTCCATCACTTGTTAGGTTCAAAACTTAATACATAGATCTCCTCCCTCGGTCCCTCCTTATTTAATAAATGGTACCACCAACACCTTGAACTTAGGTCAATGTTTTGGCTACCGAACGTCTCCTTAAACTTTTTGCTGTTTACTCCTCATTAATTGTTTAATTATATCAACACCTCCTCCTTCTATTTTTTTTAATAATTTTTTTAAGTAATTTTTCTTTTTCTGGCAATGTGTACTTTTATCAATTCTTATTGTTATGTTTTTTTGACCTACTTGCCAATTGTATAGATGTTTTAAAAATATTTATGAACATTAATTCATGTGTGCTTTATGTATTAGGTGGTACTACCTCCATCCCATAATAACTGTCGTTTTAGAAGGAAATTTTTTTTCCCAATTTATTTGTCGTTTACAACTTTCTAGGAGAATAAATTATTTACTTTCCTATATCACCCCTACCTTCTCTCATTGTCCCAAGAAATTTTTCTCTTGTATTAATAGTTTTCAACTTTCCATAAAGGGGTAGTGATGAAATTTCACACTAATTTTAATTAATAAATGATAGCACTAAATGATTTTATTAATCCATGTGCATCAAGCTAAAGCGACAATTATTATGGGATGGAGGGAGTATTTATTTATCTCTTAATACCTCTTAGTCTCTTACAACTATAAATCTGATTTGATATACTGTAAAATTTTGTTTGCCTCTTATCGTTTCTTAATCGGTAAGATGAAGTTATAAATCTAAATTATTAAGAGTAGTCTCTTAACAAAAAATTTAAATCTATAGAGCCTCTATAAATATCCTGGATTCCAAATTTTAAGATCATTATTGATTCTTGAAAAGTTAATTTGAAATATTTTTAAATTTAAAAGTCATTCAGATGTTTTATACTTTTTAGTTACCAAATAACTTTTTAAGTTCAAATACTATTTCACTCAGATGATTTAATTTATTAATATATATATATATATATATATATATATATATATATATATATATATATATATATATATATATTAATCATTCAGAACTTAATTACTTAATTTTATCAAACACTACCTTGATTTAAGTATATATGCATACCCTTACATATAATAGTATATACTTTTTGCATCTGCCAGTAAAGAATTAAGCATTATGCATTTTGATCAATTCTCCAATGTTGAATTAAGTTAACTCAAAATGATATATATTATG
Organism: Panax notoginseng; assembly: GCA_016801055.1. Classification (NCBI taxonomy): domain Eukaryota; kingdom Viridiplantae; phylum Streptophyta; class Magnoliopsida; order Apiales; family Araliaceae; genus Panax; species Panax notoginseng. The sequence continues at coordinate 295,350,774 of CM029012.1, read as the reverse complement.
ACTCTAAATGTCGATTTTTTTATTGTGAGTTTTGTGAATAAATTTAATTGATAATATTTTTATAATATAGTATTTGATATAGTAAACTAATTTTATTATTAATATACATCGCAATCGTAATTCGACTGATTTTTTATAATATATATTACAGGACTCCTATTTTTATAGTCCTTTAAAGCTCTTTTTTATTAGCAAAAATGTATATATGTTAATTATATCCCATATAATGCAATGTATTTTGTTCTCATTTACTGTGTGTCTTTTATATTACTATATGCTAAACTTTTTCTAACATTAGCTAGGAAGGGTTCAAGTATCACCGTCTCCCTTCCCTTAAAAGAAACAAATATGATAACTATTTATTCTTAAAGTACGTAAACAATTTCCATTAGAAACTAAAAATCGACGTCCGTTATTATTAGTAGCGGATGCTATAATCAGAATAAGTGTTTTGCTTGACCAATAAATATTTAGAGTTTATTAGTTAGGGTTTATTAACTAAGGTTTAAGACCTTAACATTTGGTTAATAAACCCTAAACATTAGTTAATAACTCTAAACACTGGTTAATAAACTATAAACTCTTGTTAATAAACTTAAACTCTGGTTAATAAATATTTATTGGTCAAACCAAACCCTTATTATGATTAGCGTCCGTTATTATTAGTAGTTGTCGCTAAGTGATTTTTTTATCATCCGCTACTAATAATAGTGGAGGTCAATTTTCACTTTTTAATCTTGATCGTTCTTTTTTCCAGTAATAAAAATAGTATATACCCTATAAAAATCTATAACAAATAGATATTATAGATCATTATCATATATATATAACAAAATACAATTGGTATTGAATTTTCGATTCATCCTAATAAATCATATGGGCCGTTCAAAATTTGAGATAAATCCCACTGTCCATGTAATACAGGAGGCACAGAACACTGCTAGTATATATATATATATATATATATATATATATATATATATATATATATATATATATATATATATATTTGGTCTTAACAAATTCAAAACTCAAAAGTGGAGACAAAAGGGTTTTATTGACCCCCAAATTAGACCCAACTCTATCTGTTGTTAGGTTCAAAACTTAATATATATAGATCTTCCTTGGTCCCTCCAAATCTAATGAATTATAAATGTTACCACCAATATTAAAGGGCAAATAAAATCCAAGTGAAAAGTGAGACAAAATTTGGTTTAATGGCAAACTTGTCATGAAGACGAGCCATCTGGAGTATTACTTGTGTACATTTTTGTGCCCTACTGTTTCAGGTACTGTTGCTATATATCTATACCATTTAAACATAATTACGTACTCATTCATCCATGGATAATTAATTCACTGAAAAGTTCTTACAATGAAAATACAAAAACCTTATTTCCCTCCAGACCCATAATCATGTTCAGGGCCCTCTCTGAAATTTTGATGATTTAAGGCAAAAAATGAAAACGAAATTATTTTCAAAACATTGGCCTTACAAAAAAAATAAAAAATATAAATAAATAAATAAATAAAAAGTACGTATCCAAAAAAGTGACTTTCCGAAGTTTAAAACATAATAGTTTGGGTTTCAATACTATGTTAGAGTCGATCCAATTAAGTCCTTAATAATTTATTGGGCTTTGAAAATTACTTTTGTATACCTATATTCTTATATATTTATATTTTTAATTTCACACACACACACACACACACACACACATATATATATATATATATATAAAATAAAATAATTGGGCCTCTAATCGGAGGTCCAAGGCGATCGACCATGCCGTCCGTGTTCAGAAACGACATATATATTATGTCATGTGTAATCATGATCAAGCTGCATATATCATATTCATTGATGGAGTTTTCTTATATAAAAACAAAATAAATTAAATGAGATGGTCCATAGATTAAGTGATCCCCATAAACAAACATATCTTAGGTGATGTTTGTTTACATCTGATTGCCTCTTAATGGATTACCTCTTATTCGCTAAGAGGCATGATGTTGTTTATTTTGTTTTTTGTTACCTCTGAATGCCTCTTAATCGGTAAGACAGAAAATGAAATCTTAATAATTACGAGGTACCGCTTAATGAAATTTTTTTGATAATTTTTTTTTATATAAATATATTCAACAATATTATGCACTCATTTTTATTAAATTGAATATTTAAAATTATTAAATAAAATTTTACCCTTTAAAATGGTAAAATAGTGTCATTAAGAGAGAACTTACTTTTTTGTTATCAAACAATTTTTTAGATTCAGACCTCATAACCATTCAGATGATCTAATTTATTAAGACATCATAATCATTCAGATCTTAATTCCCAGATTTATCAAACACAACCTTACTAATTATATGGTTATCTAATTTTTTATCTTTTGGTTTTCATTAAATTTTTTAAATAGAAATCAGGAGATGCGAGACTGCACACAATTAAGGACTAATTTCTCTTTATTAAATTAAGCAGATTTTTAATTATTACACAAATTAAATTCGAAAAACAAAAGCAAAGCTTACATTCGTAGTTTCACAGATCCGTCATCTTTTATTTTTATTATAAATTTAAAATATAATAGCATGCTTTTATATATTATAACAAAAACATGTTGATTCTTATTGCGAGTTAAATTAATACAAATATATAGACTAATTGATTTGTCAGTCTATTAGTTCTCAATATAATATGCTCATTTTTTTTAAGAACCAAGACTATGTTTGTTTGTAAGAATTATATTTGAGATAAGATTATTAATTCCAAGTGTCTTATTTATTTTTAAATATAAACTTAGAACTATTAATTTAGAGATTATAAAATAATTTAATATAAGAAATTATTTAATATCATATTTAACCGGATATTATAATTTCATAAATTATAATCTCAAACAAATTAACATGATCCAAGTATGATCCAAGTGTTCATTTTGTATATACCTGTTGTATAAGTTTCTATAGCTAGTAGCTATATTTTATGTATGACAAGAAAAACCTTAATTACTTCTTAGACAGACAATAATATTAATTAGACACTTTCATTCTGTTTGTAAAAGCATGCCAAGAGTGTTTACAAAGCAAAAGAATATATATATATATATATATATATATATATATATATATATATATATATATATATATATATATATATATGGTACTATATATATATATATATTAATCATCATTACCCTCATATTATATATATATATATATATATATATATATATATATGTGTGTGTGTGTGTGTGTGTGTGTGTGTGTGTGTGTGAGTATAATAAAATATTAAGAGATGATAATGATTGTGTAATGGTGGGGTGGTATTTTAGAGAAAACAAATTATTTTATTTATTTAAAAGGAATGGGGCTGCCGGGCGCAGTTCTTGGGTCTGCATGCACCAACTTCCGTAGCAGCAGAAAGGCCTGGCCATCATTCCGTTGTACCATATTTAATGTCACAACCAATTGAGGTTGTCAAATTTAATTTCTAGCTACTACATGCTTTGCACATCAGCACATGTTTTCGCTTGAAATCAAAGTTTAATTAAATTGGATCTAACAATATATATATATATATATATATATATATATATATATATATATATATATATATATATATATATATATATACACACACACACACGTCAAATTAAAATTATTCTTATAATATATCTTGAGCGTTCATCTGAATATCGAACGATTGATATAACCCTCATTCACAATTTAGTTTTCTGTATTTTGTAGTTTAATGAACATCATTGATAAAGACTTACCAAAATTGAATGCACGAATAACTGATTTCTTCTAATCTCATCAAAACAAATTCTCTCCAAAGTTAGATTTCTGCAATTGTTTAGTAAATAGATGCGAATGGAGTAAAATGTTAAAAATGATGTATGTCCTAAAAAGCTGGTCAAACTGGATGTAGGTCCTACTAGCCGCCAATTAAAACGATGTCGTTTTGACTAAACTAGTAGGACATTTTCATACTGGTCGGAGAAGAGACTAATGGCCAGTCAAAATGTTGTCATTTTGACTGCCCGTTAGTCACGTTTTGACTAGTCGCTAGTTCCTCCTGTGGCCAGTATGAAAAGACTCATCATTTTGGGGGCAATTTAGTAAGTGTCCTGGTCGCAGGAGAGAGTTGCAACGGCCGCAGGTACTACTAGCGGGCGAGCCCCTGCCTTACTTAAAACGGTATCTGGATTTAAGGCCCCATAATAGTGAAAATTGTGGTTGTAGGTGCTTGGGCTTGCTTAGATGACTTTCATGCCCACAAGGAGTCCGACCTTTGTAGTTAATAGTTTCTATTTCGTCGTAAATGATGTCTCGCATCTCAATTAAAATCAAACGAAGTCGCTTCTAGTTAAAATTGGAAGTATCAAAGGGTCTTGATTCATATTTGGCGTAGGGTTTAAAAAAACATATTTTCAAAATGTCACTTTCATATGCTTTGTCTGAAAAAAATGAAATTTTCTTTAAATCAAACATGTTGTACATAGGTTAAAAGAGACACGTCATTACTTTCAAAATAAAGCACTCAAGCACCTTCAAATGCATAACTAAAATCACACACATTTCATATTTAGGGAATGAAAAAATCACGGTAATCGTGTTTCACTGAAGTCGGGGATGCCTAACACCTTCGCTCGCTTAAGCAAGCCCCCGAACTCTATGAATCTCGGGTTCCAGACCAATTAAACGGAGTCACATTGTAATATTCGGTAAAAATAAAAAAAGAAGATAAAAGATAAAAGATAAATATAGTTAGATAATAGAAGTGTAACTAATAAGTATTTATACATATCTAAAACCTATAAGGATAAGAAAAGTCATTCACGTTTAACAAATTTTTAATTTTAAAATGAACTCTTTTACCTAGTAACCTATTTTGCAAAGGAATTACCTATATTTAAATAACTAGAGAGAGAGAAGAACGTAAAAATTTATTTGGCTTTGGAGTATTGCAGAACAGTGAACAAGAAAAGAAGAAAATTCAAAAAGGTAAAACTTAAACCCTTATTTTTTTTATTATGAGATGATATTTGCCTTATATATATATGGTTAATTTTGTAATCAATTTTTATAATAATTAACTACGAATTTATTTAAAACTTAAGATTTATGTGCATAATATTCGAATAAAGAGTATGATTGTGTTATAATATTGTATTCTAATAATTTTATTTGTCTTAATTTTATATTTAGGATTTGTTCGTTTTTAATTTCGTGTTTTGCAATATCGAGGTAAGTGGGTTTCCGAACTATTTAGTGTTTTTAAGATTATCGTTACTTTTAAGTATGTCTTATTAATTGTTCGGATGCCTAAATGTACAGTTTCAAAATTCGTTATGTTTTATTTAAGGCTTCCATTTAAATTAAATTGTTATGTTATTTTATTTCAAAATTCGGATCAAGTATTTATTTTCAAACTCTAAATGAGATTATATGATTTTGAACTGTGAAAAAGTGTAGTTTATATTATCGATAATATTGAGAAAAGATTTTGAAATCTTCAGTCTAACTATGTATAAAACCCGTTATTGATTACGTTTAGTTCCGGAGCTAATATAGGACCTACTAAGGCGCACACCTTTTAGGTGCCCTTCGGGGAGCGTGCATTTTATAGATACTTTAGTAGGGTGCGTATCATAATGTTATCGAATTTTTAGACCGTGTTACAGGGATATTGTAACCTTAGTCGCAAAGGCTATGGATTAAAAGAGATATAATATACATTGAATCTTTTTTGAATTGTTTTAGTTTTGAAAGCTTTTGTACTATTGTTATTGAACAAAAAAAGTTATTTCGAAAAAGTATTTTACAAATTGTACTTGATTCTGCTAGATAGAGAGGATTGCTACTTGCTGGGCTTCATCGCTCACCCCCTTACAGATTTTTACAGGTTCCGTCGTTGAAAGCTGAGTCCTTATTTAGTACGCTTGGAATAGCTTGAGTTTAGTTTTAGATGTTTTTCTTTTGTTGATGGATTTTGATAAAACTTTTAGTTTCGAGGAGCTGCCTCTCTATTATTTGAAAGTGGTATTTATTAGTATTTCATTTAGATTGATTTAAAATATATTTATTGTTGGATTTTAAGATTATTGTTAAGTTATTTTGTTTGGGCTGCGCGTTATTGATATTGTTGCCTTGCGGGCCTATGAGCTTGCGGCGTGTAGCACTTTGGGCCTATATCGGGTTCGGGGTGTTACACACATATTAATCTATATTGCAAAAATCTTTTAATATCCAAATGAGTTAGTACATCCTTTTGAACTCATACCAACTGACGGCTCTGTCTAATTCGACCCAATCATTAAAATCAATCTTTTCAAAATTCGTCAACATATATGTCGGTCTTTTCCTAAAATTAACCCTTAATAATCAACAAGTACAAAAGGTAGCAAATAATGAGGAAAAGCGAATCTGCCGGCGTCGACGGTCTATATTTAATTTATTTAGTTTTTTATTTTAAGAAGCTTATCAAAAAATAGTTATGCCACATATTATAATAGACGTAATGTGATGCGTAATTGAGTTGGTTTTAAATAAATTCTTTCTATTCTTAGATTATATGTATTAATTAAAGAGTTTTTTCTCTAAAACATTATATAGTAACAAAAAAAACATACGTGGACAATGTTGCATACCGCGAAAGTAAAATTTGAACCAAGTCTTTTGGCTTTTAATTTGCACAATTTTGGGTATGTACATGCATAATTTATGCATTTATTAATGGTCATGATCATGGTCATGGTCATCGAATCACCCCTGCACTACGGTCAAGGATATTCGTGTATTTATTAATGGTCATGATCATGATCGTTGTAATGGTGATAAGGTATTTAATTATAATTATATTAACCTTACTAATTAAGAATTTAATTATATTAAAGGACTTTGCACTAATAAAATGTGATCAATCTGTTTTCTGTGTAAATAGAGGAGATTCATGCATGCAAGTGACAAGGCTACTTCATTAATTTTATTCTTAAATTAACTGTAGGAAATAAAAATAAATGTTTGAATAATAAAAGACATTGTATACACCTTAGCCTGACATAAAGTTTTTGTTATCGACCAATCATATAACTTCAAAACGTAGTAAAAATAAAGAAAATTGATATTTTTATAATTTCCACACATTTGACTTACATATATATTAGTTAATAAAAAATCGACACATCAGCTAATATATGGTCCCTACGTGTGAAAATATAAAAAATTATGCGGAAATATCAATTTCCAAAATAAATTATGTACTTGAAAATCTCGTGATGTGGCTAGAAAACTAAAACAAATTAAGTAGTTTAACCTTAAAGAAATAGTGTTAAGTGGTTCAAAGGGATAAGTCGTAGATCCGAGCATCTTAGAATCGACTCTCACTAGTAACAGTTGTGAACAAATGAGGCCACGGACTGCCTTGCGCAAGCAGGTTACCAAACTCGCATTCATCCGGACTGAGGAGATTAGTCGGCCTGCGGGTCACATACTCCAAATTATCAACAACAACAAAAATGCAAAAATAGTGTTAAGTGTTGGTGAAAGGTAATATACTTTATGCAATTGATCTTAATATTTCTTTATGAAATTATCTTGTGTGGTTATTTTTTTGAATTGTTAGGGAAATTTAGCAATTAGTCAAATAAAACTGAAATAAAAGTATTAAAGCCAAATAGCTTTAAAACAACTACTTCATTATCAATAGTTTGTGTTATTGGTCAATGCTTTTAATTAAGTATTTATATGACAAGTAAACAAGAAGATTTGTTCTGCTCCTCCAATGAAAACATTTATACTCCACTATTTTGACTCTAGGTCAACAGATTTTTTTTGACAGTAACTCTAGGCAACAGATTTGGCATTAATTATAGGGATTTTTTTGCACCAAATTAAAAAAAAAGAAAAAAAAAGTGGTTGCTTCCTTAGCAAATTTGCCAATTGTGGTCACAAACCATAGCAAATTTGCAATTTTGCGGTCCATCCAATGCAATTAATGCTCTGGTAGCTGCCCTTCCCTTTTTAAAATAAAGATTTGTTCAATTATTTGCAGTTTATGAAGATTCAAATGCATCTTTTTATTATTTTTGATGTGTTGTATTTGAAATAAATTATTTTCAGACGAATGCACTAAACGTGTTTTTTAGACCGGTCCAAATCTCGAGAACTCAAAGAAATATACGAAGAGAAATAGACGGGGAATTAAGAGAAAAGAATTTTTATCAGGGAATTGTTAAATCCACAACACTAGCTTTTTGTTATTTTCACAACAAAAGTGTCGCTATAGATGTATAACGACGGTGAAAACCGTCGCTATAAGATCTATAGCGACACTTTTATTGTAAAAATAATAATTTTTATTGTGAATTTAATAATTTCCTTTTCATTATACCAAACCAAACATACCTTCTAATCTGTTACAACTTATACTCGTACCACTTACAAATGAAATATCTAAACCACTCAACCCTAACTAGTCACAATCAACGGTCCTAATTACATTTGACATATTATTAACCCACTTGCCCACTCATTTGTTTTTAACCTCCAATTTTAATACTGTGATTAAGTGAATTAATTCCATAATTATAAGATTTAACTAGTATATTTATAATCTAAAAACAAAAATTTCATTTTGTAAAGCTTTGAGAAAGAAAATAAGACTCTAAATTTGGGAATTAACATGTTTGGAAAATGTCAGGAACAAAAGTGAGAATTAATTTCTTCAAGGGAGCCACCAAAATAGCATTTGCAATAATTAATAAAATACTAATCTAGAAATTAATTCTATTGATGTCACAAAATCTCAATTTAATGGATTAAGTGTATAATAAAATCTATTACTACCTTTGATCGAACCCATTACAACAAATCAATTGATATCAAGCATAGGAGAGCTCAAACACCCACTAATGGTATGGTTGGAAAAGGTGCAAGCAAAGTCTCAATTTTAGGTACCCATAAGAAAAGAAAAAGAGTCATAATCATATCTTCTTTTTTTCTTTTCTTTGTAGTTCATAACATGTACTATTTGTTATGGATAAAAATGAGCATATATCATCTCTATTGTTTAATATATAAACTTATGATATTAATAATAGCAGATAACAGGTATAGTTCGCTACTAATAGTAGAGAATGTCGTTGAAAATAGTACTGTCGTTCGCTACTAATAATAGTGTACATGAATTAATCTCGACTATTGATTTCTATATTGAACGATAGAGATGGTGTATGTCCATTTTTAATTTATAGCAAATACATATTATATATCATTATCATATATATATATATATATATATATATATGTGTGTGTGTGTGTGTGTGTGTGTGCGCGCGCGCGCGCGCGTGTGTGTGCGCGAGCACGCGCGCGAGAGAGAGAGAAAAAATTGATTATCTAATATCAAGCCTTAATTATGACCAAAGGGATGAACGAATTACAGTCTATAAAGAAGAAATAATTAAAACGAACTTACGCTCTGTTTCTGAGTTTTAAAATGGACAGAAATAAAAAGAAATGGACAGAAAATTTAAGTTTTCTTTCCAATTCTTATGTTTCTGAGTTTTTTAATAAACCGAAAAGAAAAGAAATGGATAGAAAACTTGGCCACTTTTCTTGCCAAAGTTTTCCGTCCAAAATTGGCCTGATTTGGACGGAAAAGAAATTGGTATAAGTAATATTTTTATAATTCTCATATTATCCTCAACTTTTAATATAATAAATTTTAAATTACAATTCATGTTCTCAATTTTAAATTTTCTATTTTTTTCTTTTAAAAACTCAGAAATAACATAAAAAAAAACTTCAAATTTTCTATTCTTTTTTTTCTGTTCAAAACTCAGAACCGAGTGTTAGGATCAAGTTAACATGTAAACAGCTGTGAATTAAATTGTGATTTCAGTTACCTTTCAAAATATGTTTTTGACTTTTGAGCGAGTCTTTGTTGAGAAATAGATGTAGCTGATTCTTAAAGTTTAGGGTTTCTTCTGTTAACGTTTTCGGCGTTTGAATCTTGTTTATGAGCAAATTAAACTGTGATTAAAATAAATTACTACTAGACCTACACTATATCAAAATAATCTCTCAAAAATTCATTCCAAAATATTCAGTCTTATTCTAAAAAGAAACACAAAGACGAACCCAAGCATATCCCACATTAAAATCAATAAATCTGTAAAATCGTTTACAGAGTAAGTCACGTGTTGACATATTTCACATGAATCTCACATTGGATAAATTCAAGAGTGTGGATGGGTTAATAAGTATGGTAGAACATCAACTTAATATGTTAACCTTTTAAGTAAGAAGGTAGTTTAACATACTTATTGGGTCAGTCCACACAGGTGTCCGCTATAAAAATGGGAATTGATGTGGGATGGACATTTTAAATTGACCCGTTTATAAATTGATGTGGGATGGACATTTTTTTAGACATTTTAAATTGACCCGTTTATAAAAACAAATTATATTTATATAGTAGAAGATTATATTTCAAATGATTTTTGTGACGCCCCCAAAATAGGTATACAACACTCATTCTGAGTCGCCAAAATACATGGTACAGAAACAACTACATCTTTATTATTACAACACAAGAACTGTGAGTTTAAATACAAATATTGTCATTTAGACAATATCCACACTCAAATAAGCCCTCATTACAATTATTGATACATTATTTCACAAAAATAGTGAGGACTACTAAAGTCACTTCTAGAACCATCATTCCATACCCCGACTAGTACTCGCTACATTCTCGCCTCCTGAGAAAAATGGAACAAAAAGGAAAAGGGTGAGCTCAACTAGCCCAGTAAAGAACATTATGACTAAGATAATACAGAACAAATTATCGTTAGTCTTCAACAGGGAAAAATCTAATAGAATACAATAGACAACAAGTTTTAAATCAATAACTGCAGCGGAAACAGCAAACCATTAGAAGAGTCAAGTAGAGAATGAGTTCTACTATCTTCTAAGATTTAAAAGTCCATCATCAATATTTTATCCCTGTAATAACAATCAATAACCATCTTTAATCAAATATTCATCTTTGCACTACAGGCCAAAGATATTTATTTGTATCACCAGTCGGTCATGTTCATCTCAACACCTGTTCATCTTTGCACTACGGGCCAAAGATATTCATCAGTTAATCATTCATCTTTGCACTACGGCCAAAGATATTCAGTAATATCATCATTTAGGACTGAGGATGATGAAAAATATATTAAAGAAAACGAATCCAGTGAAACAAAATAACAAATATTAAGGATTCGTATTTCGATTTATTCATGTCCAAAAATACCTTATAATTATTCATAGTGAAGTAGAATTCAAGAATGATCAAAACATGGATACAATCAAAGCTAGTACCCAGAATAGATATTTTGAACGAAAAGAAGAAAATTTTATTTTTCGGTGAATAGTAACTCGTGAATAGTAACTCGTGAATAGTAACTCATGAATAGTAATCCCGACGTGAAAAGTTCCAAATTTGATAAAAATTTCCAACCAATATTTCGGCATAATGATATTGAAGAAATAATATCATTTTTGAATAAAATAACATCCCTTACCTCGTACAGACAGTACTTCTGGTCGGAATACCGGTATAAGGCTGAAAGACACTTGCTCTGATGAATAGAAACTCTCAAAGTATCTAAATACTCACAAAATACACTCAATAATCTAGAGAGAGAAAGAGAGAAAACTTGTTTCTGGTGTGATTTTCAATTCTAACTTAGCCCTCCATTTATAGGAAAATGTTAGCACGCCGAAGCAGACTTAACCTGCAACCTGATGGCTTTACCTGCTACTATTCCCACCCACCACATTTGAATAAAAATCTCAGCACATTTCTTCACCAACCAAGAGTGGGGCCCACCAATTCTAGAATTTTCTACCAAAATGATTAACTCCGAAAATTCAACAATTTCTGAACCAGTCATCTCGTAAAATTCATAATAAATCATACGTTCATTTTTAACGGTTCAAAATTTGTGGACATATACTCAACTTATATATGTATAACATATCCAAAAATTATCACGATCCAACGGTCGGATTAAAAATTATAACTCCCGCAAAATATCTCAAAAACCCTGATTTTTAATACCTCCATTCCGACAAAAATACTGATAAAAACCTCAACATTAACTCCTTCATTTTTAACCACAAAAATATATCCCTCATTTATATCCACAAAAATAAATATTTCCTTATCATATGAATCAATAATTAATTATTTACAAATAATATTACAGAATCACATTTATGACAACCAGGCCGTTCCCAGGAAAGAGGGGGCTTTCCAATAAGGATTTCTCCTTACTGGCGCGCAATTAGATGACCAAACCTCTCCTTAGACAGAACTTTCTAGACATTGCCAATAATGTTATCTAATAATATTATTCAAATAATATGAATTATTGATCTGATAATGGGAAATACTGTGTAGTGACAATTATTGAAACAACAGTAATATAAAATATCAACGCAGCAATTATTGAATCAATAAAATAAAATACTGAACAGTAATTACTGTAACCATTATTGAGTAGTGCCTTCTTACGTAAGAATCAATAATTGGTGCAATACAGTGTGTTACTGTGTAACAACGCGTATTACTGTGTTTTAACCACCGGGTATTTCAACAGTATTAACGGTAACAACTACGCCGTTATTAATAAAAAACATATACTTGTCGTTTTCTTCATCCAATCGCTTTCCGTTATGGGGCCCACAAAAGACTGCGCCGTCGTACGAATATTCCCCGACAGGAAGAATATTCCACGACCAAACGAATATTCCCCGACAACAATGAATATTTTATAACCACTTGCTTATTTAAAATATTTACGCATTTTACCCATAACTAACCTCATTAATCAATTTAACACTTACTATTTCAAAATAATAAATAGAGGGAATTTAAATTTCATTTATTAATAATTTGGGGTCTTACAACCTCCCCTCCTTATGAAATTTCGTCCTCGAAATTGACGTACGTACCTGGTGTTTCGAAAAGATGAGGATACCTCGCTTTCATTTCCGTTTCCAACTCCCAGGTCATTTCCTCAATAGCATGGTTTCTCCACAAAACTTTAACTTGTGGTATGACCTTCGTGCGTAGGACATGCTCCTTTCTATCCAAGATCTTGACAGGTACCTCTTCGTACGTTAAGTCTTCAGCTATCTCGTCCGGTTCTAACTCAATAACGTGGTCTGGGTCTTTCACATATTTACGTAACACAGATATATGAAAAACATTATGAACACGAGACATACTTGGAGGTAACGCAAGTCTATAGGCCACATTTCCTACTCGGTCAAGAATCTGAAATGGACCAATAAATCGTGGATTGAGCTTTCCTCTCTTCCCAAATCTTGTAACTCCTTTCCATGGAGCCACACGCAACAATACATGATCCCCAATGTCAAATTCCACGTCCTTCCGATGAAGATCCGCATAACTCTTTTGTCGATCCTGTGCCGTTTGTATACGTTGTCGAATCGTTTGGATCTTCTCTGTAGTCATGCGTACCAACTCTGGTCCCAATAATGTTGCTTCACCCACCTCGTCCCAGCATACTGGAGAGCGACACTTTCGTCCATATAATGCTTCAAATGGGGCCACACCTATACTTGCCTGATAACTGTTATTGTAAGAGAATTCCACCAATGGTAGGTACTTATCCCAACTCCCTTTGAAATCTAGGACACAAAGTCTTAATAGATCTTCAAGAGTTTGAATAGTCCTCTCTGATTGTCCGTCCGTTTGAGGATGGTATGCCGAACTAAATCGTAAATCTGTGCCCATAGCTTTTTGCAAGCTAACCCAAAATCTTGAAGTGAATCTTGGGTCACGATCCGAAACTATGGATACTGGCATGCCATGCAGTCTCACAATCTCATCTACGTATATACGAGCAAGACGTTCAAGGGAATAAGTCTCCCGTATCGGCAAGAAATGAGCAGACTTGGTTAATCTATCAACAATAACCCAAATAGCATTTATGCCTTGAGAAACCGTGGGAAGACCCGTAACGAAATCCATGGTAATGTGTTCCCACTTCCATTTCGGAATCTCAAGTGGTTGCAATGGACCCTTTGGTACTTGATGTTCCGCCTTTACACGTTGACAAGTTAAACACCTCGAGATAAACTTTGCAATCTCTCTCTTCATATTATTCCACCAAAATGTATGTCGTAGATCACGATACATTTTGGTACTTCCAGGATGGATTGCAAATGGTGTATTGTGTGCTTCCATCATGATCTTGTACTTCAAATCAGAATTGTTAGGAACACAGAGTCTAGAGTGAACTCGAAGTATTCCTTCTTCATCGATTCTTGCTTCTGGAATAGAACCTTCTTGCACTTTCTTCTTCATACGCATCAGCTCTATGTCTGTAGCTTGAGCAGCTTTAACTTTATCGATTAAAGTCGGTTCTACTCGTATATTTGATATCATCATGTGGGTACTTGGAGCCTTCATCTCTATCTCCATCCTTTGCAAGTCATACAAAATGGGCCTTTGTGTTAACAACATTGCACTCGTACCCGCATATGATCTTCTACTCAATGCGTCAGCTACTACGTTTGCTTTTCCAGGATGATATTGGATGGTATGATCGTAATCTTTCAACAGCTCGAGCCAACGTCGCTGCCGCATGTTGAGTTCCTTTTGGGTGAAGAAATATTTAAGGCTTTTATGATCTGTATAGATCTCCACTTTCTCCCCATACAGGTAGTGTCTCCAGATCTTCAGCGCGAAAACTACTGCTGCCAACTCCAAATCATGAGTAGGATAATTCCTCTCATATTCTTTGAGTTGTCGCGAGGCATAGGCTATGACTTTCCCATGTTGCATGAGAACACATCCTAACCCTTTGCCTGAAGCATCACTGTAGATAACAAATCCATCCGAACCAGATGGTATTGTCAGAACAGGTGCCGAAATGAGTCTCCTCTTAAGCTCTTGAAAACTCTTCTCGCATTCCTCGCTCCATACGAATTTGATATCTTTCCGAGTCAGCTGAGTTAACGGGGTAGCGATTCGAGAAAACCCTTCCACGAATCTTCGATAATAACCAGCTAAGCCTAGAAAGCTACGTACTTCGGTCACCGTCTTTGGTTGCTCCCAACTTTGTATTGCTTCAATCTTCGCCGGGTCAACAGATACTCCATGTTTTGACACCACGTGCCCTAGGAAAGCTACTTCCTCAAGCCAGAACTCGCATTTCTTCAACTTGGCATATAACTTATTTTCACGCAGCCTTTGGAGTACCAGCTTCAAATGATGCTCATGATCTTCACGGTTTTTGGAATATATGAGGATGTCATCAATAAAGACAACAACGAACTGATCCAAATAATCCTTAAATACTCGGTTCATCATATCCATGAAAGCCGCAGGAGCATTAGTCAATCCAAAAGACATAACTAGGAACTCATAATGCCCGTACCGAGTTCTGAAGGCAGTCTTTGGAATATCCTCAGTTTTAACCTTCAGCTGATGATATCCAGAACGAAGATCGATCTTTGAAAAGAACTGTGCTCCTTGTAACTGGTCAAACAGGTCATCAATACGAGGTAGCGGATACCTATTCTTAATAGTGACATGGTTTAATTCCCGGTAATCAATACAAAGTCGCATACTCCCGTCTTTTTTCTTTACAAATAAAACAGGAGCACCCCAAGGAGATGTACTAGGACGAATGAAACCGATGTCCAACAACTCTTGTAGTTGGACCTTTAACTCCTGAAGTTCAATAGGAGCCATTCGATATGGGGTTTTAGAAATGGGCTTTGTACCAGGTTCAAGATCAATAAAGAATTCAATTTCTCGTTCCGGGGGTAGACCGGGAAGTTCTTCAGGAAATACGTCAGGAAAGTCAATAACAACAGGAATATTATTCAAATTTGACGTGTCTTTATTCAAATCCATAACATGGGCTAAGAAAGCTTGACATCCGTTTTTTAATAAACGAATGGCTTTATGGCTTGATATAACAGTGATTGATTTTAATGGCTTAGTTGTTTGAATTCGTACAACAGGTTGGTTAGGAATATGAAAACTAACAACCTTACGAAAACAATCAATTTTGGCATGATGAGTAGTTAGCCAATCAATCCCTAAAATCACATCAAAAGCAAGTATCTTTAAAGAGATAAGGTCAACAGGTAAGGTGATGGTACCAACTTGGATCACACAAGATTTATAAACAGTGGATGTGATGAAAGTTTCTCCTAACGGAGTCTCCACAGATAAATCAAAGTCTAACTTCTCCGGAGTCAAGTTTAAACGTTGAGCACAAGCAGGAGAGATAAAAGAATGGGTAGAACCGGTATCTAATAAGGTATAAACTTCGCATGAATTTATGATTAGCTTACCCGTGATCACCTCGTTTGGGTTCCTCGCATGTTGACCAGTCACGACAAACGCTCTTCCAGGAACCGTTGACTTTATCTTTTCTGGGACAGCTTTTTGAGTCACCATCCCCGCTGGACTTGGTTTTGCTACAGTGCAATCTCGAGCGATATGTCCTTCCTTTCCACAATTATAACATACCTTAAACTGTTGTGGGCAGTTTGGGCTGATATGTCCTTCTTTTCCGCACTTATAGCATATAACCGGTGGTCGTTCTCCTCCCTTGGAACCAATTGCTGTTGGTGCTGACGTCTTCGTATTGTCATTGTTGAATCTCCTCTTTTTAAAATCTCCTCCCGACTCGCTTCTTCTATTTTCATAGCCACGATTACCACCAGAGTGGTTGCCGTTCTTGTCTGTATTTTTCTTTCTCCGCTGGTTATCATTGTTCTGATGACTGCTGTCACCGATATGATCCTGGTTGTGATCCCTCAGTTGACCGTACTCGTTATCTCGCTCTAATAATTGAGCCCTGTTGACAACATCTGAATAGAGAGAAAATTTATGAGAAATGAGATATTGACGTATGCCGGGTTTCAAACCTCTCAGAAACATCCTCGTCATACGTTCCTCATTCTCCACCAAATGAGGTGCAAACCTGGACAACTCTGCAAACTTTGCCTCGTACTGAGATACCGTCATATTATTCTGCTCTAGTCTAATAAACTCTACCTCCTTCATATGACGAATACTTTCAGGAAAGTACTTGTCATTGAACAGTTTTTGAAATGTCTCCCAAGACATGCTGAGTGCGGTTGGATGGGTACGCTTCACAGACTCCCACCAGTAATCTGCCTCGCCACGGAACATAAAGGTGGCGAATGGAACCTTCTGTTCCTCCGTGCATCCCAAGACATCGAATATCTTGGTAATTTGCTTGACCCACGTTTCCGCCATGATCGGATCCGGCTTTCCCTTAAATTCTGGTGGTCCCAATTCTTTGAACTGTTTGGCTGTGACAAACCGTGAATTGCTATCATTTCCTCCTGTATTTTGAACACGAGTCTCCCTTGTCTGGTTTTGCATGAATTGCAAAAAACTTCTAAACATTCCATCGTTCATCATCTGCTCATTGGTGTTGTTCACAGGAGGAACATTGCCAGCCTGTTGCACGTTCTCCTCGTTGGTAAGCACCGGTGTCTCCACGGTCTCATTTACTCCACTATTAACATTCTCAGTCGACATTCTCAAATACTGCCATAAAACAAGGGTTAATTAAATAAATTAACAAATCACATAATACCCCTATATTATGACTGACCAAAAAATAAGCTTAGGTAGGACACACTAGCGAAGGATTCGTCTCTCCCCTCCTAGTTCTATTCCCCGATCTCCGCCAGAGATCATATCCCTAAGCTCTGATACCAACTGTGACGCCCCCAAAATAGGTATACAACACCCATTCTGAGTCGCCAAAATACATGGTACAGAAACAACTACATCTTTATTATTACAACACAAGAACTGTGAGTTTAAATACAAATATTGTCATTTAGACAATATCCACACTCAAATAAGCCCTCATTACAATTATTGATACATTATTTCACAAAAATAGTGAGGACTACTAAAGTAACTTCTAGAACCATCATTCCATACCCCGACTAGTACTCGCTACATTCTCGCCTCCTGAGAAAAATGGAACAAAAAGGAAAAGGGTGAGCTCAACTAGCCCAGTAAAGAACATTATGACTAAGATAATACAGAACAAATTATCGTTAGTCTTCAACAGGGAAAAATCTAATAGAATACAATAGACAACAAGTTTTAAATCAATAACTGCAGCGGAAACAGCAAACCATTAGAAGAGTCAAGTAGAGAATGAGTTCTACTATCTTCTAAGATTTAAAAGTCCATCATCAATATTTTATCCCTGTAATAACAATCAATAACCATCTTTAATCAAATATTCATCTTTGCACTACAGGCCAAAGATATTTATTTGTATCACCAGTCGGTCATGTTCATCTCAACACCTGTTCATCTTTGCACTACGGGCCAAAGATATTCATCAGTTAATCATTCATCTTTGCACTACGGCCAAAGATATTCAGTAATATCATCATTTAGGACTGAGGATGATGAAAAATATATTAAAGAAAACGAATCCAGTGAAACAAAATAACAAATATTAAGGATTCGTATTTCGATTTATTCATGTCCAAAAATACCTTATAATTATTCATAGTGAAGTAGAATTCAAGAATGATCAAAACATGGATACAATCAAAGCTAGTACCCAGAATAGATATTTTGGACGAAAAGAAGAAAATTTTATTTTTCGGTGAATAGTAACTCGTGAATAGTAACTCGTGAATAGTAACTCATGAATAGTAACCCCGACGTGAAAAGTTCCAAATTTGATAAAAATTTCCAACCAATATTTCGGCATAATGATATTGAAGAAATAATATCATTTTTGAATAAAATAACATCCCTTACCTCGTACAGACAGTACTTCTGGTCGGAATACCGGTATAAGGCTGAAAGACACTTGCTCTGATGAATAGAAACTCTCAAAGTATCTAAATACTCACAAAATA
Source organism: Panax notoginseng (assembly GCA_016801055.1). Classification (NCBI taxonomy): domain Eukaryota; kingdom Viridiplantae; phylum Streptophyta; class Magnoliopsida; order Apiales; family Araliaceae; genus Panax; species Panax notoginseng. The sequence goes on along the minus strand of CM029012.1, from coordinate 295,331,793 downwards.
CACTCAATAATCTAGAGAGAGAAAGAGAGAAAACTTGTTTCTGGTGTGATTTTCAATTCTAACTTAGCCCTCTATTTATAGGAAAATGTTAGCACGCCGAAGCAGACTTAACCTGCAACCTGATGGCTTTACCTGCTACTATTCCCACCCACCACATTTGAATAAAAATCTCAGCACATTTCTTCACCAACCAAGAGTGGGGCCCACCAATTCTAGAATTTTCTACCAAAATGATTAACTCCGAAAATTCAACAATTTCTGAACCAGTCATCTCGTAAAATTCATAATAAATCATACGTTCATTTTTAACGGTTCAAAATTTGTGGACATATACTCAACTTATATATGTATAACATATCCAAAAATTACCACGATCCAACGGTCGGATTAAAAATTATAACTCCCGCAAAATATCTCAAAAACCCTGATTTTTAATACCTCCATTCCGACAAAAATACTGATAAAAACCTCAACATTAACTCCTTCATTTTTAACCACAAAAATATATCCCTCATTTATATCCACAAAAATAAATATTTTCTTATCATATGAATCAATAATTAATTATTTACAAATAATATTACAGAATCACATTTATGACAACCAGGCCGTTCCCAGGAAAGAGGGGGCTTTCCAATAAGGATTTCTCCTTACTGGCGCGCAATTAGATGACCAAACCTCTCCTTAGACAGAACTTTCTAGACATTGCCAATAATGTTATCTAATAATATTATTCAAATAATATGAATTATTGATCTGATAATGGGAAATACTGTGTAGTGACAATTATTGAAACAACAGTAATATAAAATATCAACGCAGCAATTATTGAATCAATAAAATAAAATACTGAACAGTAATTACTGTAACCATTATTGAGTAGTGCCTTCTTACGTAAGAATCAATAATTGGTGCAATACAGTGTGCTACTGTGTAACAACGCGTATTACTGTGTTTTAACCACCGGGTATTTCAACAGTATTAACGGTAACAACTACGCCGTTATTAATAAAAAACATATACTTGTCGTTTTCTTCATCCAATCGCTTTCCGTTATGGGGCCCACAAAAGACTGCGCCGTCGTACGAATATTCCCCGACAGGAAGAATATTCCACGACCAAACGAATATTCCCCGACAACAATGAATATTTTATAACCACTTGCTTATTTAAAATATTTACGCATTTTACCCATAACTAACCTCATTAATCAATTTAACACTTACTATTTCAAAATAATAAATAGAGGGAATTTAAATTTCATTTATTAATAATTTGGGGTCTTACAATTTTTATAATATAAATAATATTTTAATTAAGATTCAAACAAAAGTTATAATCACATAATGATTTCTTTCTCTATCGGCGTTTGAAACGTTTGGAACTTTTACGCTCTATTTCTAAGTTTTAAAATGGACAGAAAAGAAAAGAAAATTTAAGTTTTCTTTTCAATTCTTATGTTTCTGAGTTTTTTAATAAACGGAAAAGAAAGGAAATGGATAAAAAACTTGGCCACTTTTCCTGTCAAAGTTTTCCGTTCAAAATTGAACTGATTTGGACCGGAAAGAAATTAGAATAAATAATATTTTTAAAATTCTCATATTATCCTCAACTTTTAATATAATAAATATTAAATTACAACTCATATCCTCAATTTATTTTTATCTATTAAACCTAAAATGATAAAAAGAAAACTATAGGCGCGAATAACTTGCCGCGAACAAATTCTTTCTTCTGTTTTAAGTCCAAACTCCTTGCAACAGTGTAACTGAATAAATTCATGTCCAGATTTTTCTTTAGAAACAATCATATGGAACGGAATGTAATATGCAAAACCGGTGGCAGTTGCGTATACAATATATATATATATATATATATATATATATATATATATATATATATATATATATATATATATATATATATACGGAGAATCTCTAAAGCGAACCCTAAAAAACGAATCAAAGACGAACGTCGTCTTTGGTGTCTATGGCGACGGTTCGACCCGTCGCCAAAGACTACATGGCTATGGCGACGGATCGAACCGTCGCCATAAACACCAAAGACGACGGTTCGTCTTTGGTTCGCTCTTTAAGGTTCGCTTTAGAGACGGACCGTGTGTGTATATATATATATATATATATATATATATATATATATATATATATATATATATATGCATACTGAAGATAAGTATGAGCAAGATTCAAGTTTAATTTGGGCATCGAAGATGTATGAACGAAAATCAATTTTGATTGGGGGCATTAAAGAAATTGAGATGCATTTACCTGCAACGGCACAATAGATTCTAGGCCTGAAAATGGAGCAAAAAGAAGGGGGTTTCGAATTAAGGGAAAGTGAAACTACGGAGAAAGAAGAGACTGAGACATGTTTGTTACTATTATTCTAATGTGTCTGAAACTCCTTTGGATCTGTAACTGAATAAATTAGCTATCATATTGAAAAAGCAAGGGGAGACGTCTATTCTGCAAATGATGTTTTAAAGAACTTACCGAAATGAATTTCGATAAGAAAAAAATTGATGAAGCCTAGTTATGGCTACTAGAGAATCAAGACAAGACACGAGCAGTGTTTGAATTACCATTAGAGAGGAGATTGAATTTCTTGAAGAATTCCGTTAGTATTATTATGTTTAATGACTTTTGGGTATAGTATAACACTGATTTTATAGAAGTATTTTTTGTTTAATATTTATTTGGATATTTGTACTTGATTATGAAATTTTTTCTTTGATTAAATTTATCTTGTATATTTTTATTCATGTTTCAATGGTTATAATTAATATAAGGATAAATTTATAAAAGTAATATTTTTCTTTTCTTTTCTTTAGAACTCAAAAACGCAAGAAAATAAATTTTTTAAATTTTTTATTATTTCTTATTAAAAACTCAGAAACAACACAAAGAAAAATTTTAAATTTTATACTTATTCTTTTTTTTTTTTGTTCTAATTTAAATTTTTCTTTTTAAAACTCAAAAACAGGACATTAAACACACCAATCGTAATTTATAAACAATTTATTTAATTCACAAACGTTAAGTTTGTGATTTGAACCGATACTCTAAAAATGGTAAGTTGAGTTTTGATTTGAACCTCCAAACACAACCAACTCCAATTTCATTCCTACCCTCCTTCAATTTGTCTGCTCAAACCTCCACGTCCACATCCACATTCCTCAAAAATTTACATACATATATTTTTAGAGAGAGAAACTCTCCTCCCTTCCCTCTCTAACTTTGGTACTCCTCACGTGCCAGTCACGTGACCACCAAAACCACAACACAGAGACCAGCACCAGCATTTAAGTATCGGCTCTCTATCTACCGGCCAGTGACTCCATAAATTCTCCCAATCACCACCTCTCTCTCTCTTCCTCACATGTATTCATAATCTCATATAATCTCATATATGTATATATATTTATATACACAAACAAACAGAGAAAGCTACACACCACCACCAGCACCACCACATCACCACCGCCGTACTACACCATATCCATATTTCACCCCCTCTGTCTCGTGATATTCACGTGACTCTCGAGACAAAACCCAGCATTTAACACCACTGACTTGATCAATTCCCACCACCACCTATATTATCTCCTCCATTTTCTCTCTCTAGAAATGACATAATCACCGGCACATTCAACTCCTTTCTCTCTCTAAAACTCCCCCTCTACTACCCAAAACCCTAAAATGTCACGCTTATTATCTGCTCCGCCACCCTTTTTCACCATCGCCACTGTAAATCAAATGCCAGACCTCTTCTTCAACAACGGCGATCAATCCGGTGTCTCCACCCACTCCTCCTCATCATCGTCATCATCATCATCATCATCTACATCAATCATGATAGTGATAATCGTAATAGCTTCCGCAATAATCGTCTCCGCTTCTCTCTACCTTCTCCTCCGCTTACTCTCCCGCCGCTTCCACCGTTCCTCCCGTACATACTCCGCAGACGACGTCGTTTGGTCCAGCACCAGCATCTCCGTCAACAACAACAACAACAACAATAACGGACTTGAGAACGGCCGCTTGCCGCCGAAGGACTTCTTCGACTCGCTGCCGCTCTTCACGTTCGGTTCCGTTACCGGAAAAATGTCAGGCGGCGACTGCGCTGTCTGCTTATCGAAATTCGAGCCACAAGATCAGCTCAGGTTGCTTCCTCTGTGTTGCCACGCGTTCCATGCCGAATGCATTGACACCTGGCTCACGGCGAATCAGACGTGTCCGTTGTGTAGGTCTCCTGTGCATACTACCGAGACGGACGTACTGAATAAAATCCTCTCCTCGTCGGCAAATGGTGTTGATCGGACTAATAGTTTTCGGATTGAGATCGGAAGTGTTAGCCGGCGGAGGACTGAATCAGATTCCGGCGAAGGTCCGAGATCGTATTCAATCGGCTCTTTTGAGTACATTGTCGATGACGACGGTTACGAAGTATCTATGGGATCCACACACCGACGAGGAGCGTCCGAATGCACTTCTGTTGATAAGGATTCCACTGGAATTCCGGTAACTCAGCCAGAGCCTCCAGGAAATAGTTTAGCTGCTGAAGTCGCCGGCGAACGTAGCTGGCTGAGAGATTACGTGGACAGACTCGCATCCGTATCATCGCGTTCGTTCCGAAGCTCCGGCAGGTTTTTCAGCGGAAGCAGTCGCCGGAGCGACCCCGTTGTGGCCGCAGAGGACTTGGAGGCGAATAGGCTTGGAGAAGAGATTGGCGAATTGTTTCGGTGGCTCTCAGGGGTATGACATGTAAATTCAATGCAACGCTGGGGACAATTTCGTACTCTCCTTACGCTTTCTCATTGACTCCATATTTTGCTGCATCCACTCCACCAGGAATAGAAATAAAGTGAGTGGATGTAGCAAAAAGTGGAATGTTAGTATACATTTTTAATTTCCTATCCAATAGGCTATATAGCATATAAATTTTATTATTCTACCTGTCACACCCAATTTTTAATTTTTACATGAGGCCTTGGAGCTTTTAATTTGAAAGTTTTTGGTAATGAGTTGGTTGAGATCCATAAATTGCACAAGGAATGTGAATGTTTAGTTGGAAAAGGAAATTCAATAGTACTTTTGCAAACTTTGTCTCATGAATCTTTTGAAGCTCACCTATTCAACTTAAAATCTAGTCCACCCAAAAAAAATAAAAAATAAAAATTCAAATATAAATAAATTTTAAAATTCGATAAATTAATCGAATCTTTTTGAATTGTAATTTTATATTGATAATCAAATCATATTATGTGACGCCCCCAAAATTAGGTATACATCACCCATCTTGGGTCGTCAGATACATAGTACAGAATACAAATACAACTTAATAATACAACTGTCGTGTACAATACGACAAAACATAAACTGTGAGTTTGAATACAAATATTATCTTCTAGAGAGTATTCATACTCAAAAGGAGTCCTCATTACATTTATTAACACACCATTACATAGAATAGTGAGGACTACTAACTAATACTATCATTCGGACCATCACTCCGTTCCCCGACTTGCCCCAGCTACGTTCTCATTTCCTGAAGAGAACAGTGAAAGAAAGGGTGAGCTCAACTAGCCCAGTAAGAAATATTATGACTAAGATAATGCAGAATAAATTATCATTAGCCTTCAACAATGTTAAACTGATAAAATATAATAGACATCAAGTTTAACTGTAGCGGAACAAGCAATCCATTAAAAGAGTCAAGTAGAAAATAAACTCTACTATCTTTTATGATTTAAAAAGTTTTTCAACACTGTGATCGCTGAGACTCAGCTTAATAAAATAATCCACATCATCGAATCACCCCTGCACTACGGCCAAGGATATTCGTATATTCATTAATGGTCATGATCATGCCAACAACTGTCCATCAATGCACTACGGGCCAATGAGGACTTTTACCACATCATTTGTAACATTACGGTCATGATTATACCGAATAATCCCTGGTCATAATCATACCAAGTCCATCTATGCACTACAGGCCACAGATGACTTTCAACATTTTATAAACATGAGGATGATGACAATGATATAAGAATTCAATAAAACAAGTTCAAGAATTAATTTATCCAGGAATTAACAACGTCCAAATTGTCAACATGATACTGCTTTGTGGAGTAAAATTCAAGAATGCTTAGAAGAATATTTTCATGAAAAGATACTGGATGAAACGCAACTATCAAGGATATTCCACAAATTTCATGGAGTATAGAAGTCAAAACTTAACCAACTGAGTATAATAAAGAATGGAATAACAAAAGAAATCACCATGCATGCGATAGACCGCACAGACAGGTTATTCCAACAGAATAATAAATAATGGAACCAGGTCCGGCGTAAACGCACAGACAGGATATTCCGACAGAATAATAAATAATGGAACCAGGTCCGGTGTAAAACACACAGACAGGATATTCCAACAGAATAATAATAAAACGGAACCAGGTCCGGTGTAAAACACACAGACAGGATGTTCCAACAGAATAATAGAAGAATGTCACCAAGTATAGGGTAGACCGCGTATACTGGTTATTCCAACAGAATAATAACAAATGGAATAACAGAAGTTCTCTTCATGAATATAAAAGAAATAATATTCCCTACCTTAAAAGAACTGGATATTGAAAAAGTGATGTAGCAGAATACTTTTATTCTCTCTCTCTTATTCTCTCTATACTTTCTCTCTCTATAGCTTGAATGAATTCGTGAAAAATAATGAAGCCCTAGGCCTCTATTTATAGAAAAACTGAGGGTGGCTCTTGGTCTTAACGAAGGGTCAAATGACTCTTGGTCTTAACGAAGGGTCAAATGACTCTTGGTAATATTGAAGGGACAACTACTATTGACGAAAGTAATTACTATTGACCAAGGTAAATACTATTGACGAAGGTAATTACTATTGACCAAGGTAAATACTATTGACGAAGGTAATTACTATTGACCAAGGTAAATACTATTGACGACGGTAATTACTATTGACGAAGGTAAATACTATTGACGAAGAGACTCTTAGATGATGACATATGGCCCCCCATAAAATAACCAAACTTACCACAACGTCTCAATTATTGATTTAATAATATAACATATTATACAGATGATACTATGACAATAATTTAAGAGATATGATGCAGCAATTACTGTAGCAATAATTGAGTATAGCTGAGTGACTTCTCACGTAAGCATCAATAATCAATACCGTGTGCTACTATGCAACCACGCGTATTACTGTACTTTTACTACCGAGTAGTTCAACAGTTTTAACGGTTTTAACGGTAACACCTCAGCCGTTATTTTTATAGAAAGATAATTCTGTCGTTTTCTCAATCCGACAATAATTCCGTTGTGGGGTCCACCAATGATTGTGCCGTCGTACGAATATTCCCCGACAAAAAGAATATTCTCCGACCAAACGAATATTTTATAACAACTTGCTTACTTTGCAAAATTTATAAATATTACCCACAACTATAACATTATATCAAATTAACTCCATAATATTCAAAAATGATATTTATAGAAAATTCATCTTTATTTATAAAAATTGGGGTCTTACAACCTCCCCTTCTTATGAAATTTCGCCCTCGAAATTAGGGTACGTACCTGGTATGTCGAAGAGGTAAGGATACCTTGATTTCATTTCTGATTCTAACTCCCAAGTCATTTCCTCAACATCGTGGTTTCTCCACAAAACTTTGACTTGAGGTATAACCTTGGAGCGTAGAATATGTTCCTTCTTATCCAAGATTTGAACAGGAACTTCTTCATACGTCAAATCCTCCGCTATTTCGTCCGGTTCTAACTCAATAATGTGGTTCGGGTCTTCCACATATTTGCGTAACATGGATATGTGGAAAACGTTATGAACACGAGACATACTTGGCGGTAAAGCGAGTCTATAAGCCACAGTTCCTACTCGATCGAGGATTAAAAATGGACCGATGAATCGAGGATTTAGCTTTCCTCTCTTTCCAAATCTCGTAACTCCTTTCCATGGAGCAACACGTAAGAACACATGATCTCCTACATCAAATTCCACGTCCTTTCGATGAAGATCAGCATAACTCTTTTGTCGATCTTGTGAGGTTTTTATACGTTGTCGGATCGTTTGAATCTTTTCTGTAGTCATACGTACCAACTCCGGTCCCAACAACGTTGCTTCGCCCACCTCATCCCAGCATACTGGAGAACGACATTTTCTTCCATACAATGCTTCGAATGGAGCCATGCCAATACTTGCTTGATAACTGTTGTTGTAGGAAAACTCCACCAATGGTAAGAACTTGTCCCAACTTCCTTTGAAGTCAAAGACACAGAGTCTTAATAGATCTTCAAGAGTTTGAATAGTCCTCTCTGATTGTCCGTCCGTCTGAGGATGATATGCTGAACTAAATCGTAACTCCGTGCCCATAGCTTTTTGTAAACTAACCCAAAATCGTGAAGTGAATCTTGGGTCTCGATCAGAAACTATGGATACTGGCATACCATGCAGTCTTACAATCTCGTTTATGTACATACGAGCAAGACGTTCAAGTGTATAAGTTTCTCGTATCGGTAAGAAATGAGCAGACTTGGTCAATCTATCAACAATGACCCAAATCGCATCAATACCTTGAGAAACCCTAGGAAGACCGGTAACGAAATCCATGGTAATGTGCTCCCACTTCCATTCTGGAATTTCAAGTGGTTGCAATGGACCTTTTGGTACTTGATGCTCCGCTTTGACTCGTTGACAAGTTAGACACCTTGAGATAAACAACGCTATCTCTCTCTTCATATTGCTCCACCAAAATGTATGACGAAGATCATGATACATTTTGGTACTTCCAGGATGGATTGCAAACGGTGTGTTGTGCGCCTCCATCATGATTTCATACTTTAAATCAGGGTTGTTAGGAACACAAAGTCTGGAGTTGACTCGAAGTATTCCTTCTTCATCGATTCTTGCTTCCGGCATAGCACCTTCTTGCACTTTCTTCCTCATACGCATCAGCTCCAGGTCTGTAGCTTGAGCAGCTTTAACTTTATCGATTAAAGTCGGTTCTACTCGTATATTCGCCATCATCACATGGGTCCCTGGAGTCTTCAACTCTATCTCCATCCTTTGCAAGTCACACAAAATGGGCCTTTGCGTTGTTAATATTGCACTTGTACCCGCATATGATCTTCTACTCAATGCGTCAGCTACCACGTTCGCTTTTCCAGGATGGTATTGAATGGTATGATCATAATCTTTCAACAGTTCAAGCCAACGTCGTTGTCGCATGTTGAGTTCCTTTTGAGTGAAGAAATATTTGAGGCTTTTATGATCCGTAAAGATCTCCACTTTCTCCCCATACAAGTAATGCCTCCAAATTTTAAGTGCAAAGACAACAGCTGCCAACTCTAGATCATGAGTAGGATAATTCCTCTCATATTCCTTGAGTTGTCTTGATGCATAGGCTATGACTTTTCCATGTTGCATGAGAACGCATCCCAACCCTTTGCTCGAAGCATCACTGTAGATGACAAATCCCTCCGAGCCAGATGGTATTGTTAGAACAGGTGCTGAAATGAGTCTCCTCTTGAGTTCTTGAAAACTCTGCTCACATTCTTCGCTCCAACCAAACTTTGTATCTTTCCGAGTCAGCTGAGTTAATGGAGTAGCGATTCGAGAAAATCCTTCCACGAATCTCCGATAATAACCAGCTAAACCAAGAAAGCTACGTACCTCGGTCACTGATTTAGGTTGCTCCCAGCTTTGAATAGCTTCAATCTTTGCCGGGTCAACCGATATTCCACGACTTGATACTACGTGCCCAAGGAATGCTACCTCCTCCAGCCAGAACTCGCATTTCTTCAACTTGGCATAAAGCTTGTATTCACGAAGCTTTTGGAGTACCAGCCTCAAGTGTTGCTCATGATCTTCACGGCTTTTGGAATAAATAAGGATGTCATCAATAAAGACGACCACAAAGTGATCCAAATATTCCTTGAATACCCGGTTCATCATATCCATGAAGGCAGCAGGAGCATTAGTCAATCCAAAGGACATGACTAGGAATTCATAATGCCCGTACCGAGTTCTAAAAGCCGTCTTTGGAATATCCTCAGTTCTAACCTTCAGCTGATGATATCCAGAACGAAGATCGATCTTTGAAAAGAATTGTGCTCCTTGCAACTGGTCAAACAGGTCATCAATACGTGGCAATGGGTACCTGTTTTTGATGGTGACATGATTCAACTCCCGATAATCAATACAAAGTCGCATACTTCCATCTTTCTTCTTCACGAATAGAACAGGAGCACCCCAAGGAGAAGTACTAGGACGAATAAAGCCAATGTCTAACAATTCCTGCAGTTGGATCTTTAACTCCTGAAGTTCAATAGGAGCCATTCGATATGGGGCTTTGGAAATGGGTTTTGTACCGGGTTCAAGATCGATACAAAATTCAATTTCACGCTCTGGGGGTAGGCCAGGAAGTTCTTCAGGGAATACGTCAGGGAATTTATTAACAATAGAAATATCATTCAAAACTGACGTATTTTTGTTTAGATCTGTGACATGAGCTAAGAAAGCTTGACATCCGTTTTTCAATAAACGAATAGCTTTATGGCTTGAGATGACAGCGATTGATTTTAATGGTTTGGTTGCTTGAATTCGCATAATAGGTCGATTAGGAATATGAAAGCTAACAACCTTACGAAAACAATCAATTTTTGCATAATGAGTAGTTAACCAATCAATCCCTAGAATCACGTCAAATGCAAGTATTTTTAATGAAATCAGATCGATAGGTAATGTGTGGGTACCAACTTGAACCAAACAAGACTTATAAACAGTGGAGGTAATGAAGGTTTCTCCCAACGGAGTTTCCACAGATAAGTCAAAGTCTAATTTCTCCGGAATCAAATTTAATCGATGAGCGCAAGTAGGAGAAATAAAAGAATGGGTTGAACCGGTATCAAATAAAGTATAAACTTCTTTAGAGTTTATAATAAGCTTACCCGTGATGACCTCATTCGGGTTCCTTGCTCTCTGGGAGTTCACAACAAACGCTCTCCCTTGCACAACCGGTTTTGACTTTTCTGGGACGGCTTTTGGTGCCTCCATCCTAGCTGAATTTGTCTTCGGTAAACGACAAAATCGGGCTAAATGACCTTCTCTTCCACAATTATAACATGCTTTGGACGGCATCGCGCAGTTTGGACTGATGTGCCCCTCCCCTCCGCATTTGAAACATATGATAGGTGGTCGTTCTCCTTCCTTAACGACAGGTGCTGGTGCTGACGTCTTTCCATCATTGTTGAATCTCCTCTTCTTGAAATGTCCATTCTTATTGTTTTGGCCCTGATTACCACCGAAGTGGTTACCATTTCTGGCCTGTTGATTCCCTCCACGCTTGTTGTCACCGCTTCGATGACTGCTCTCACTGGTATTATCATTTTGCCGGCTGCTCTCTTTTGGTTGCGTTGTCTCGTTATCGCGCTCCACCAACTGAGCCCTATTTACAACATCTGAATACAAACACAGTTTATGAGAAACAAGATGTTGACGTATCTCCGGCTTCAAACCTCTTAAAAACATCCGCGTCATTCTTTCTTCATTATCCACCAGGTGGGACGCAAACCGGGATAACTCCGCAAATTTTGCCTCGTACTGCGACACGGTCATATTATTCTGCTCCAATTTGATGAACTCCACCTCCTTCATGTGACGAATACTCTCGGGAAAGTATTTGTCGTTAAACAGCTCTTGGAACTTCTCCCAGGACATCTTCAGTGCGGCAGGTTGAGTACGCTTTATCGATTCCCACCAGTAATCTGCCTCTCCTCGCAACATAAAGGCGGCAAAGGGAACCTTTTGCTCCTCGGAGCAACCCAAGACATCAAATATCTTGGTGATCTGCTTTATCCATGTTTCAGCTACAAGTGGTTTGGGTTCTCCCTTAAACTCCGGTGGTCCCAGCTCCTTAAACTGTTTAGCGGTGACCGCCAGAGAGTTTCCAGTATTTCCACCTACGTTGTGGACAGGAGCCGCTTTCACCTGTTGTTGCATGAATTGCATAAAGCCTCTGAACATTTGATCATTCATCATTTGGTCAGTGTTGTTGTTTGCATGAGGATTGACACCTTCCTGATGCACATTATCCTGATTATTGATATGTGGTGAATCAACAGTCGTCTGTGCTCCATTGCTATTCTCAACATTCTCAGATGCCATTTTCAGATACTGCCACAAAATAAAAATTAATTGATATGTCATATATTATCCTTATATTATGACCGACCAATTAAATACCATGCAAATAAACTTAGGTATGTCATACTAGCGAAGGAATTCCCCGTCTCTCCCCTCCTAGTTCTATTCTCACATCTTAGCCAGGGATCATATCCCTAAGCTCTGATACCAACTGTGACGCCCCCAAAATTAGGTATACATCACCCATCTTGGGTCGTCAGATACATAGTACAGAATACAAATACAACTTAATAATACAACTGTCGTGTACAATACGACAAAACATAAACTGTGAGTTTGAATACAAATATTATCTTCTAGAGAGTATTCATACTCAAAAGGAGTCCTCATTACATTTATTAACACACCATTACATAGAATAGTGAGGACTACTAACTAATACTATCATTCGGACCATCACTCCGTTCCCCGACTTGCCCCAGCTACGTTCTCATTTCCTGAAGAGAACAGTGAAAGAAAGGGTGAGCTCAACTAGCCCAGTAAGAAATATTATGACTAAGATAATGCAGAATAAATTATCATTAGCCTTCAACAATGTTAAACTGATAAAATATAATAGACATCAAGTTTAACTGTAGCGGAACAAGCAATCCATTAAAAGAGTCAAGTAGAAAATAAACTCTACTATCTTTTATGATTTAAAAAGTTTTTCAACACTGTGATCGCTGAGACTCAGCTTAATAAAATAATCCACATCATCGAATCACCCCTGCACTACGGCCAAGGATATTCGTGTATTCATTAATGGTCATGATCATGCCAACAACTGTCCATCAATGCACTACGGGCCAATGAGGACTTTTACCACATCATTTGTAACATTACGGTCATGATTATACCGAATAATCCCTGGTCATAATCATACCAAGTCCATCTATGCACTACAGGCCACAGATGACTTTCAACATTTTATAAACATGAGGATGATGACAATGATATAAGAATTCAATAAAACAAGTTCAAGAATTAATTTATCCAAGAATTAACAACGTCCAAATTGTCAACATGATACTGCTTTGTGGAGTAAAATTCAAGAATGCTTAGAAGAATATTTTCATGAAAAGATACTGGATGAAACGCAATTATCAAGGATATTCCACAAATTTCATGGAGTATAGAAGTCAAAACTTAACCAACTAAGTACAATAAAGAATGGAATAACAAAAGAAATCACCATGCATGCGATAGACCGCACAGACAGGTTATTCCAACAGAATAATAAATAATGGAACCAGGTCCGGTGTAAAACACACAGACAGGATATTCCAACAGAATAATAATAAAACGGAACCAGGTCCGGTGTAAAACACACAGACAGGATGTTCCAACAGAATAATAAACGGAACCAGGTCCGGTGTAAAACACACAGACAGGATGTTCCAACAGAATAATAGAAGAATGTCACCAAGTATAGGGTAGACCGCGTATACTGGTTATTCCAACAGAATAATAACAAATGGAATAACAGAAGTTCTCTTCATGAATATAAAAGAAATAATATTCCCTACCTTAAAAGAACTGGATATTGGAAAAGTGATGTAGCAGAATACTTTTATTCTCTCTCTCTTATTCTCTCTATACTTTCTCTCTCTATAGCTTGAATGAATTCGTGAAAAATAATGAAGCCCTAGGCCTCTATTTATAGAAAAACTGAGGGTGGCTCTTGGTCTTAACGAAGGGTCAAATGACTCTTGGTCTTAACGAAGGGTCAAATGACTCTTGGTAATATTGAAGGGACAACTACTATTGACGAAAGTAATTACTATTGACCAAGGTAAATACTATTGACGAAGGTAATTACTATTGACCAAGGTAAATACTATTGACGACGGTAATTACTATTGACCAAGGTAAATACTATTGACGAAGAGACTCTTAGATGATGACATATGGCCCCCCATAAAATAACCAAACTTACCACAACGTCTCAATTATTGATTTAATAATATAACATATTATACAGATGATACTATGACAATAATTTAAGAGATATGATGCAGCAATTACTGTAGCAATAATTGAGTATAGCTGAGTGACTTCTCACGTAAGCATCAATAATCAATACCGTGTGCTACTATGCAACCACGCGTATTACTGTACTTTTACTACCGAGTAGTTCAACAGTTTTAACGGTTTTAACGGTAACACCTCAGCCGTTATTTTTATAGAAAGATAATTATGTCGTTTTCTCAATCCGACAATAATTCCGTTGTGGGGTCCACCAATGATTGTGCCGTCGTACGAATATTCCTCGACAAAAAGAATATTCTCCGACCAAACGAATATTTTATAACAACTTGCTTACTTTGTAAAATTTATAAATATTACCCACAACTATAACATTATATCAAATTAACTCCATAATATTCAAAAATGATATTTATAGAAAATTCATCTTTATTTATAAAAATTGGGGTCTTACAACAGTTTCCTTAAGACAATATTTGGCCGTGGCAGGATAAATTGTCTCCCAGGATACAACAAAACTCTGAAGCAAACTCTACCGTGTGTAGAAAAATTATCACCGAGCAGGAAGGAATAACAAAGAAGAAGGCTTAAACTATTTTTTTTCTCCACTATTTTCCCCAAAATTCCACACACCTTCTACATCCTGGGAGAATAATCTTATAACAAGAGTTGAGTTCGTAACTGCCAAATATCCAATTAATTCCATCACTGATGTCCATTAATCCTTCATAAAGTAGGCCATCAAATTCTCATTCATACCATCCATTTCTCAACAATCCCCCACATGAATGAAAATTGAAAAGAAATTCGATGTGGTGATAACTCTTTACAGTTGATATTAGCATAGGATAGGTAGGCATCAACCCTTGAACCTTCCCTTGTGAAGTGTATTTACTTTACTAGCTGACTAGTAGACGTGATGTCCTTGAACTATTCTGCCGTTTGTGTAAACGATGATATACCTCACACAAATACCAACATAACACGATTTTGGTTCTCATGGTTATGTTCATTATGGTCGTGAACATCTCCTGGTTCTGCAAGAATTTAAGAGAACTAAACTCATTAGTTTTCCTTGAAGCGACCCCACTTCATTCTCACATAGGTGATTTTATCTTTTTGTTCAGATTACTGACACAAAAGAATCATTAAAAGCATAGCTTAACCTTATCCGATTTCATATCACTGTTTACAGATAAGGGTTAGACCCCCTACAATGATAATACATTGTCTATGCAATTAGGTTTTCCCATTGAACCTAGATTCTGGGATCTCCAGTCAACAAGATTGGGTTTTCCTTCACATAGAACCTTTAAATATTTATGGCCATCAATCCCATTCTTCTTGATGTCGTTTCAACTTGATCTCGGTTTAAACCTTTGGTTAGCGGATCCGCAATGTTATCCTTTGATTTTACATAATCAACAGAGATAACCCCCGTTGTGATCAGTTGCCTAACGATATTGTGACGACGACGCATGTGTCTCGACTTACCGTTATACATCATGTTCTGTGCTCTTTTAATCGATGCTTGATTATCACAATATAAACAAATTATGTGCACAAGCTTAGGCCATTCAGGAATATCCTCCAAGAAGTTTCGTAACCATTCGGCTTCTTCTCCGGTTTTATCCAGAGCTACAAACTCAGACTCCATCGTGGATCTGGTTATGATCGTTTGCCTTGAGGATTTCCAGTACACTGCTCCTCCTCCCAGAGTGAACACATATCCACTTGTACCTTTGGAGTTCTTTATATCAGAAATTCAACTAGCATCAGAGAATCCTTCTAATACTGCAGGTTCTCTCGTATAGTGCAGTCCATAATTACGAGTGTATCTTAGATACCGAAGTATCCTAACGATAGCTTTCCAGTGGTTATCCCCTGGATTACTCGTGTATTTGCTTAAACTGTTTACAGTGAAAGCAATATTAGGTCTTGTACAAGTCATGAGATACATCAGACTGCCTATAACCCTTGCGTATTCTACTTGGTCAACGCTTTCACCTTTGTTTTTACAGAGATGTTGGCTGATGTCTAGAGGAGTTCTAGCTTCACTAGAATCATCCTTCCTGAACTTCCCAAGTATCTTGTCCACGTAATGTGACTGGGTTAAAATGAAACCATTAGGTGAACGCTTGATTTGGATTCCCAAAATCACATCAGCCAGTCCCATATCTTTCATATCAAACTTAGAGTTTAACATGTCCTTAGTATTCTTCACTATATTTTCATTACTACCCACAATCAGTATGTCGTCAACATACAAACACAGAATAACATATCCTTTGTTTGTGATTTTGACATAAATATATTTGTCACATTCGTTTATATTATAGCCATTAGCCATCATGACATCATCAAATTTCTTATGCCATTGTTTTGGTGCTTGCTTTAGTCCATATAAGGACTTCACCAATTTACAAACTTTTCTTTCCTGACCTGGAACTTCACAACCTTCAGGTTGTTCCATGTAGATCTCTTCATCAAGATCTCCATTTAGAAAAGCTGTCTTAACATCCATTTGATATACTTCGAGATTTCGTAAAGCGGCAATAGCAAGTATCATCCTAATAGAGGTTATTCTCGACACTAGAGAATACGTATCAAAGTAATCAAGGCCTTCCTTTTGTCTATATCCTTTTATAACCAATCTGGCCTTGTACTTATCAATTGTTCCATCTGCTTTCATTTTTTGTGTGAAAATCCATTTAGAACTTAGTGGTTTCGTTCCCAGAGGAAGGTCCACTAATTCCCAGGTATGATTTTGCATGATGGAATCAATTTCACTTCGTATAGCCTTTTTCCATAAAGGACTATCTGTTGAATTAACAGCTTGACTGTAATTCTGAGGTTCAACCTCTAGCATATAGGTTAGAAAGTCTGGTCCAAAAGATTTTTCAACCCTTGCCCTTTTACTCCTTCTAGGCTCTACCTCTTCATTTCCTTCTACTTCAACTTCATGTTGAATGCGTTGACTGTCTTCATTAACAGTGTCAAGAGATCGTTTAGAACTCGATTCAATCTCTTCACGTTTGCATGAAAAAATGTGTTCAAAGAATGAAGCATTCTTTAATTCCATGAATGTGTTCTTGTGTATATCAGGATTCTTAGAATCATGAACAAGAAATCGATATGAGTTACTGTTAAGCGCATAACCAATGAAAATACAATCCACCGTCTTTGGACCTATTTTCATTTTCTTTGGCAACGGAGCCAAAACTTTTGCAAGACACCCCCACACTTTTAAGTAGTTATAGGAAGGTTTCCTTCCTTTCCATAACTCATGTGGTGTCTTGTCTAATTTCTTACGAGGAACCTTATTTAAAAGGTAATTAGCTGATAAGATAGCTTCCCCCCACATGTTCTGTGGCAACCCAGAACTATTTAGCATCGCATTCATCATCTCTTTCAGAGTACGATTCTTGTGTTCCGCTACCCCATTAGATTGAGGGGAGTAAGGTGGTGTAACCTCATGAATAATACCATGTTGAGAGCAGAACTTACCAAATGGTTCAACGTATTCACCACCACGATCACTCCTTACCACCTTAATTTTCTTATTAAGTTGGTTTTCAACTTCCTGCTTATAAAGAACAAATTTCTCTAAAGCTTCATCTTTGCTTTTAAGCAAATATATATAGCAATATTTTGTACCATCATCAATGAAAGTGATAAAAAATTTATTACCCCCCCTTGTTTGGATAAATTTTAAATCACATACATCACTATGTATCAGATCAAGTGGTTCTGTATTTCTCTCAACTGTTTGAAATGAAGATCTTGTTAATTTTGATTCAACACAAATTTCACATTTATGTTTATGATCAATTTGGAATGTTGGAATATGTTGTAAATTAATTAACCTACGTAGGGTATTATTGTAAGACCCCGAATTTTATGAAATAAAAGTATTAAATTTTTCTTATAATTACTATTCAGTAAATGGTTAAATTGATAAATGTTAAAGTTAAGGGTGATATATGAATTTTTTTTTTTAAAATACACAAGTGGTTATAAAATATTCATTGTTGTCGGGGAATATTCGTTTAGTCGTGGAATATTCTTTCTGTCGGGGAATATTCGTACGACGGCGCAACCATTTGTGGGCCCCATAAAAGAATAACTGTCGGGTGAAGAAAATGACAAATTTGAGTTTTTACAAATAACGGCGTAGTTGTTACCGTTAACACTGTTAGAATACCCGGTGGTTAAAATACAGTAATACGCGTTATTGCACAGTAGCACACGGTATTGCATAGTATTTTTGAAATTATTGATTCTTACGTAAGAAGGCACTACTCAATAATTGTTACAGTAATTATTGTTCAATATTTTATTTTATTGATTCAATAATTGCTACGTTAAAATTTTATATTATTGTTGTTCAATAATTGTCACTGCACTGTATTTCCCATTATCAGATCAATAATTCATATTATTTGAATAATATTATTAGATAACATTATTGGCAATGTCTAGAAAGTTCTGTCTAAGGAGAGGTTTGGTCACCTAATTGCGCGCCAGTAAGGAGAAATTCTTATTGAAAAGCCTCCTCTTTCCTGGGAACGGCCTGGTTGTCATAAATGTGATTCTGTAATATTATTTGTGAATAATTAATTATTGATTCATATGATAAGGAAATATTTATTTTATGTGGATATAAATGAAGGATATATTTTTGTGGTTAAAAATGAAGGAGTTAATGTTGAGGTGTTTTATCTGTATTTTTATCGGAACGGAGGTATTGAAAATCAAATTAGGGTTTTTAAGATATTTTGCGAGGGTTATAATTTTTAATCCGACCGTTGGATCGTGGTAATATTTGGATATGTTATACATATATAAGTTGAGTATATGTCCACAAATTTTAAACCGTTAAAAATGAACGTATGATTTGTTATGAATTTTACGAGATGACTGGTTCAGAAATTGTTGAATTTTTAGAGTTAATCATTTTGGTGAAAAATTTTAGAATTGGTGGGCCCCACTCTTGGTTGGTGAAGAAATATGCTGAGATTTTTATTCAAATGTGGTGGGTGGGAATAGTAGCAGGTAAAGCCATCAGGTTACAGGTTAAGTCTGATTCGGCGTGCTAACATTTTCCTATAAATAGAGGGCTAAGTTAGAATTGAAAATCACACCAGAAACAAGTTTTCTCTCTTTCTCTCTCTAGATTATTGAGTGTATTTTGTGAGTATTTAGATACTCTGTGAGTTTCTATTCATCAGTGCAAGTTTCATTCAGCCTTATACCGATCAGAAGTACTGCTCTTTTGAGGTAAGGGATAGTAAGAGATTTTAAGGGTTGTTATATTTTCCAGTTTCGTAATTTTTCTGAACTTCAAAAATTCTGAAAAAATTTAAAATGATATTTTGATGAGTTTTCTTGATTGTGTCCAAAAATGGTGATTTTTGGATGTATAGATTGAGAGTTATGAATTTTATGAGAAAAGACAATTTTAAAAGTAACCGCTTATAATTCCTTGTGGTTAACTCCAAAATTGATGAAATTTTTATTGGGAGTACATGTATATGATAGAAGTATACTCTGTAAATTTCAGAATTTTTGGACAAAAGTATAATTTTTGATAAATGTCTAAATATTCGGCTATTTTGGCCATATGAAAAATAGTAAATGACTTTTAAAAATTCTGAGAAAAATATATGTTCACTATGGGACTATATTATGCTAAATCGGAGAAAAGAAATATTTTTAGAACTGATTTGGTATTTTTCATGAAAATAGTCTAGTTATGAGTAAATGAATTAAATATGTTTTGTGAAGTAAGAAAATTGGAAAATAGGATTTTATGACTTGAGAATCCTATATGAGGTATATGCAGATTTTTTATGAGGGTTTTGGTTATTAGTGATAAAATCTTATGAGTTTGGCATTTTAGAATGATCAAATGCATTATTTAGTAAAATGTAAACAATTAAAATAAATTATTTATAAAGTTAAGAAATATTATTCTTTCAATATCATTATACCGAAATATTGGTATGCATTTTACTGTAGAATTTCTATCTTTTTGTGTCGGGATTACTATTCATGAGTTACTATTCACGAGTTAATATTCATGAGTTACTAGTCACGAGTTACTATTCATGAGTTACTATTCACGATAAAATTGGTTTCCTTTTTCTAACCAAATTATAGTTGATTTATGAATATTACTCTTGAGATTAAATCTATATGTTGATCATATTATTTTTATTATCATATATAACATTTTTATAACCCTGATGTTGAAATTCTCTTTCACTTGAATGTAAAGATGGGTAGATTATTGGTATGATCATGACTTTGGGTTCTCTTTGGCCAGTAGTGCAAAGTTGAATTATTGACTAGTATGATCATGACCATTGAATTTATAATTGAATATCTTCAGCTTAAGTGCAAAGGTGAAATGATCAACATGGTTATAATTATTGTTTATATAAATGATTATATATTTCTTTGAGATATTAATATATTTGGCCTGTAGTGTAAATATGAACTGTTGATGAATATATTTGGCTGTAGTGCAAATATGAACTGTTGAGGAATATCTTTGGCCTGTAGTGCAAAGATAAAATATTGATGAATATCTTTGGCCTGTAGTGCAAAGATGAATTGTTGATGAATATCTTTAGCCCGTAGTGCAAAGATGACATGTTGTTGAATATCTTTGGCCAGTAGTGCAAAGATGAACAGATGTTGAGATAAACACGACCAACTGGTGATATAAATGAATATCTTTGGCCGTAGTGCAAAGATGAAGTTATTAGTATGATTATGAACAGAAAATGTGATTTGGTGTAACCATGATCTTTAATGTTTCAGGTAAAGATAGGTGATAAAAATTATCTTCGTCTTGGATGAGAAGAGGAATTTAGAACTACAGTTATGATTATGAGTTATTCATATGATTGTGGACCAGAATTGTTGATTGATGTTACAGGGATAAAACATTGTTGGTGGATTTTTAACATGGAGAAGATAATAGACTTTATAGTCTATTTGACTCTTCTAATGGATTGCTCGTTCCGCTGCAACTATGGATGAAATTTTTATCATTTACCATATGTTCTAAATCTCTGATTTATTATTGATGAAGGCTATTGATAATTTAATTATCTTTAGTCATGATATTCTTTACTGAGCTAGTTGTGCTCACCCTTTTGCTTCACAATTCCTTTCAGGTAATAAGTGTGTAGCTGGGTCGAGCGAGGGTAACGGAGAAATAGAACGGTGGTCTCTAGCTATGGATGTTCTCCCGAAGCAGTATAGAAAAGTTCATTTAGTAGTTTTATTTGGTGAATTCAATAGGGTAAGGTGTACCCAACGTTGGAAGGGTGGTTTTCTACTATTATACAAGATGTCTAACGACATACAACCTCGTGTCATCATAAGACAGGGATGTACTCATCCACTTGCTGAGTATATATACGAGCACTACCTATATAATCTTGGTGTTTGTTTGAAGTATAATTCTCAATTTGAGACAGTAGAGATAATGATATGTCAAGAGAAGACTCACCATTGGGAAGAATATGATAGTAATCTTCTCGTTTTTCTTTGGGGTCTATTGGGTCAACCAAGGATAATTATGTGGCCATATGATATCTATCATAACCTAAACGCATGGCCTCCCATGTACGAAGGTTTCCTTGAGTACTTCCCAAAGATTCTAATTTCTAAAACAATTTTTGACTATACCTTTATGTAAGGTGTCATTGTGAGGTGATGTCCACGGTTAGAACATGAGTCACATTTGGTATATATTTGTATCCAAACTCACAGCATATGTGTTGTTGTATTTTGCACGACAATTGTTGTAATAAAGTTGTAGTTGTTTTCTGTACCATGTATTTGGCGACTCAGAATAGGTTGGATGGAATGGACCTATTTTGGGGTTGTCACATTTGGTATCAGAGCTTAGGGATATGATCTCTGGCGGAGATCGGGAAATACAACTAGGAAGGGAGAGATGAGTAAATCCTTCGCTAGTGTGTCCTACCTAAGCTTATTTGTTGGTCAGCCATAATATTGGGATATTATGTGATATGTTAATTTGTTTAATTAACCCTTGTTTTATAGCAGTATTTGAGAATGGCAGCTGAGAATGCTAACAATGGAGTGAATGAGACTGTGAGGATACCTCTAATCACTAACCGTGATAATGTGATGTCAGACGAAGAAGGAATTAGAGATATCCATGTGGTGAGTGAAGAATTGATAGTTGCACCCGAGATAGTCGCAGAGGTAACAGCTGAGACTGAGGAAGAAGAGGAAGAAGAAGTACCTGAGGAGAGTTTATTAGAGGTATTATATGATCAAAATGTAGAATTTTAAAATCGTATTCATGAGTTAGAAGAGCAGGCAGAAGAACGACAGGCGGTCGTGGAACAAAAGGATGCAACAATTCAAGCTTGTGTTACCCGATATGTGATGCTTGAACAGAAGCATTCTTTGGCAGAGTATAAGATGATAAAAATGGAATCTGAGCTGAAAGAAGAAAAAACTGAACGAGTGAGAATAAGTGATGCATGGGCAAAAGCCGCACGACACGTGGATATTGTGGAAAGAGATGTTCGATCTAAGAAGGCTAAAATAGATGATATGAATTTCTCTTTTTGGAAAGCAATTGGGAGAACCCAACATCGAGTTTTGAATTACCCTGTACATAGCGGTCAACCTGAATCCGATATGGATCGAAGATTGATGATTCAGATCATGAATGAGGAGTACGAAGAGGCAGTTGCGGGAGGAATATGTCCTATAGAAAGGTATATTCCAACGGTAATAATGACGCCAAATGTTGCTCTAGACAAGTCAAAGCCGAGTAGTTCGAGGGATAGCGGTTGTCATGACTTCCCAACAAATGAGGAACCCAAATGAAGTTATCATGGGAGATGAGCAATAGAGAAATCATGATGATTTGAGAGATAGAATCTGAAACGGAAGCAAGATATTCTCAACTCTTCGAAATACCAGGTACGTAAATTTTGGGGACGAAATTTCATGAGAGGAGATTGTAAGACCCCGAATTTTATGAAATAAAAGTATTAAATTTTTCTTATAATTACTATTCAGTAAATGGTTAAATTGATAAATGTTAAAGTTAAGGGTGATATATAAATTTTTTTTTCAAAATACACAAGTGGTTATAAAATATTCATTGTTGTCGGGGAATATTCGTTTGATCGTGGAATATTCTTTCTGTCGGGGAATATTCGTACGACGGCGCAGCCATTTGTGGGCCCCATAAAAGAATAACTGTCGGGTGAAGAAAACGATAAATTTGAGTTTTTACAAATAACGGCATAGTTGTTACCGTTAACACTGTTGGAATACCCGGTGGTTAAAATACAGTAATACGCGTTATTGCATAGTAGCACACGGTATTACATAGTATTTTTGAAATTATTGATTCTTACGTAAGAAGGCACTACTCAATAATTGTTACAGTAATTATTGTTCAATATTTTATTTTATTGATTCAATAATTGCTACGTTGAAATTTTATATTATTGTTGTTCAATAATTATCACTGCACTGTATTTCCCATTATCAGATCAATAATTCATGTTATTTGAATAATATTATTAGATAACATTATTGGCAATGTTTAGAAAGTTCTGTCTAAGGAGAGGTTTGGTCACCTAATTGCACGCCAGTAAGGAGAAATTCTTATTGGAAAGCCCCCTCTTTCCTGGGAACGGCCTGGTTGTCATAAATGTGATTCTGTAATATTATTTGTGAATAATTAATTATTGATTCATATGATAAGGAAATATTTATTTTATGTGGATATAAATGAAGGATATATTTTTGTGGTTAAAAATGAAGGAGTTAATGTTGAGGTGTTTTATCTGTATTTTTATCGGAACGGAGGTATTGAAAATCAAATTAGGGTTTTTAAGATATTTTGCGAGGGTTATAATTTTTAATCCGACCGTTGGATCGTGGTAATATTTGGATATGTTATACATATATAAGTTGAGTATATGTCCACAAATTTTGAACCGTTAAAAATGAACGTATGATTTGTTATGAATTTTACGAGATGACTGGTTCAGAAATTGTTGAATTTTTAGAGTTAATCATTTTGGTGAAAAATTTTAGAATTGGTGGGCCCCACTCTTGGTTGGTGAAAAAATGTGCTGAAATTTTTATTCAAATATGGTGGGTGGGAATAGTAGCAGGTAAAGCCATCAGGTTACAGGTTAAGTCTGATTCGGCGTGCTAACATTTTCCTATAAATAGAGGGCTAAGTTAGAATTGAAAATCACACCAGAAACAAGTTTTCTCTCTTTCTCTCTCTAGATTATTGAGTGTATTTTGTGAGTATTTAGATACTCTGTGAGTTTCTATTCATCAGTGCAAGTTTCATTCAGCCTTATACCGATCAGAAGTACTGCTCTTTTGAGGTAAGGGATAGTAAGAGATTTTAAGGGTTGTTATATTTTCCAGTTTCGTAATTTTTCTGAACTTCAAAAATTTTGAAAAAATTTAAAATGATATTTTGATGAGTTTTCTTGATTGTGTCCAAAAATGGTGATTTTTGGATGTATAGATTGAGAGTTATGAATTTTATGAGAAAAGACTATTTTAAAAGTAACCGCTTATAATTCCTTGTGGTTAACTCCAAAATTGATGAAATTTTTATTGGGAGTACATGTATATGATAGAAGTATACTCTGTAAATTTTAGAATTTTTGAACAAAAGTATAATTTTTGATAAATGTCTAAATATTCGGCTATTTTGGCCATATGAAAAATAGTAAATAACTTTTAAAAATTCTGAGAAAAATATATGTTCACTATGGGACTATATTATGCTAAATCGAAGAAAAAAAATATTTTTGGAACTAATTTGGTATTTTTCATGAAAATAGTCTAGTTATGCGTAAATGAATTAAATATATTTTGTGAAGTAAGAAAATTGGAAAATAGGATTTTATGACTTGAGAATCCTATATGAGGTATATGCAGATTTTTTATGAGGGTTTTGGTTATTGGTGATAAAATCTTATGAGTTTAGTATTTTAGAATGATTAAATGCATTATTTAGTAAAATGTAAACAATTAAAATAAATTGTTTATAAGGTTAAGAAATATTATTCTTTCAATATCATTATACCGAAATATTGGTATGTATTTTATTGTAGAATTTCTACCTTTTTGTGTCGGGGTTACTATTCATGAGTTACTATTCATGAGTTAATATTCATGAGTTACTAGTCACGAGTTACTATTTATGAGTTACTATTCACGAGTTACTATTCACGATAAAATTGGTTTCCTTTTTCTAACCAAATTATAGTTGATTTATGAATATTACTCTTGAGATTTAATCTATATGTTGATCATATTATTTTTATTATCATATATAACATTTTTATAACCCTGATGTTGAAATTCTCTTTCACTTGAGTGTAAAGATGGGTAGATTATTGCTATGATCATGACTTTGGGTTCTCTTTGGCCAGTAGTGCAAAGTTGAATTATTGACTAGTATGATCATGACCATTGAATTTATAATTGAATATCTTCAGCTTAAGTGCAAAGGTGAAATGATCAACATGGTTATAATTATTGTTTATATAAATGATTATATATTTCTTTGAGATATTAATATATTTGGCCTGTAGTGCAAATATGAACTGTTGATGAATATATTTGGCCGTAGTGCAAATATGAACTGTTGAGGAATATCTTTGGCCTGTAGTGCAAAGATGAAATATTGATGAATATCTTTGGCCTGTAGTGCAAAGATGAATTGTTGATGAAGATCTTTGGCCCGTAGTGTAAAGATGACATGTTGTTGAATATCTTTGGCCAGTAGTGCAAAGATGAACAGATGTTGAGATAAACACGACCAACTGGTGATATAAATGAATATCTTTGGCCGTAGTGCAAAGATGAAGTTACAGGAAATGTGATTTGGTGTAACCATGATCTTTGATGTTTCAGGTAAAGATAGGTGATAAAAATTATCTTCGTCTTAGATGAGAAGAGGAATTTAGAACTACAGTTATGATTATGAGTTATTCATATGATTGTAGACCAGAATTGTTGATTGATGTTACAGGGATAAAACATTGTTGGTGGATTTTTAACATGGAGAAGATAATAGACTTTATAGTCTATTTGACTCTTCTAATGGATTGCTCGTTTCGCTGCAACTATGGATGAAATTTTTATCATTTACCATATGTTCTAAATCACTGATTTATTATTGATGAAGGCTATTGATAATTTAATTATCTTTAGTCATGATATTCTTTACTGAGCTAGTTGTGCTCACCCTTTTGCTTCACAATTCCTTTCAGGTAATAAGAGTGTAGCTGGGTCGAGCGAGGGTAACGGAGAAATAGAATGGTGGTCTCTAGCTATGGATGTTCTCCCGAAGCAGTATAGAAAAGTTCATTTAGTAGTTTTATTTGGTGAATCCAATAGGGTAAGGTGTGCCCAACGTTGGAAGGGTGGTTTTCCACTATCATACAAGATGTCTAACGACATACAACCTCGTGTCATCATAAGACAGGGATGTACTCATCCACTTGCTGAGTATATATACGAGCACTACCTATATAATCTTGGTATTTGTTTGAAGTATAATTCTCAATTAGAGACAGTAGAGATAATGATATGTCAAGAGAAGACTCACCATTGGGAAGAATATGATAGTAATCTTCTCGTTTTTCTTTGGGGTCTATTGGGTCAACCAAGGATAATTCTGTGGCCATATGATATCTATCATAACCTAGACGCATGGCCTCCAATGTACGAAGGTTTCCTTGAGCACTTCCCAAAGATTATAATTTCTAAAATAATTTTTGACTATACCTTTATATAAGGTGTCATTATGAGGTGATGTCCACGGTTGGAACATGAGTCACATTTGGTATATATTTGTATCCAAACTCACAGCACATGTGTTGTTGTATTTTGCACGACAATTGTTGTAATAAAGTTATAGTTATTTTCTGTACCATGTATTTGGCGACTCAGAATAGGTTGGATGGAATGGACCTATTTTGGGGTTGTCACAATTATAATTTACATGTCCAAGTCTACCATGCCATAAATTAAGTGACTCAATGATATAAAAGCAGAAGAAGTATTATTTTTATTATTAATCATTGCACTGGACTTGCTAGAGATGGCATTAACTTTCCATATGCCATTACAAACATACCCTTTTCCCACATACATTCCCCCTTTTGACAAAACAAACTTGTCCGATTCAAATACCATCCTAAAACCATGAGTACTTAGGAGGCTACCAGATACAAGATTCTTCCTAATTTCAGGAACATACAGAACATTCTTCAGAGTCACTTCTTTTCCCGAAGTCATTTTCAGAATTACAGTACCACTTCCCTTGATCTTGGAAGTTGCAGCATTGCCCATGTAGAGCTTCTCCCCATTCTTGCTGGGAACCAGTTCAACAAAAGAATCTTTGTCACGGCAGACATGACGTGTGGCACCGGTATCCAACCACCACTCCCTTGGATTTGAGTCAACGAGGTTGACTTCAGAAATCACAGCACATAAGTTGATGTCAGACATATCTCTAGCAATTTCTTCCACAACATGTGCTTCATTAGGCTTCAACTTTCTAGGCAGCCTACATTCAGAGGACTTGTGCCCCTCCTTGTTGCAATTGTAGCATTTTCCATTGAATTTTGGTTTTTTGGAAATGCCACCCTTAGGACCCAGTTTGGACCCAGATTTAGGTTTTTTTCCTTTCTTGGAGTCTTTATTGACCTCCACCACATTCACCCTAGCCTCAGACTGGCGGGCAACGTTGGAGAATTTCTTCTCCGAGCCTTTGTTGTCTTCCTCAATACGAAGTCTAACAATTATCACTTCAACTGTCATCTCCTTTCGCTTATGCTTAAGGTAATTTTTGAAGTCTTTCCAACCAGGTGGTAACTTTTCAATAATACAAGCTACTTGGAAAGATTCACTAATAACCATACGTTCAGCATGAATCCCATGGATAATCAGCTGGAGTTCTTGAACTTGATTCACAACAGTTTTGGAATCAACCATTTGGAAATTCAAGAATTGGCTCACTAAAAATTTCTTAGCACCAGCATCCTCTGATCTGTATTTTCGGTCCAAGGATTCCCAAAGTTCCTTTGTCGTTTTCTTAATACTGTATACACTATAAAGTGCATCAGTTAGACCGTTCAAAATGTAATTACGGCAAAGGAAATCAGATTGTTTCCATGCCTCAATTGCATTGTAGGCGGTGACATTATCCACCTCATCATCTCTGATAACAGGAGGATCATCCTTCAAGCAATTAGCCAAATTCAACATAGTAAGGTAAAACAACATCTTCTGTTGCCAAGTCTTAAAATTCACACCAGTGAATTTTTCTGGTTTTTCACTGTGATTGACAGGTATGGTTTGGCGAGGAGCTGCAATCTGGAAACCAGACCCGTATATAGGACCAGAACCAATGTTCTATGAACCAGATACGTTCTGTCCATCGGTGCCATTCTGTGAACCAGAACCTAGATTGTTCTGTGGACCAGTTGGAACAATTTCATTCTCAGAAATAATATTCATTCTGAAAATACAAACAGACTAAGTTAGTCTAAAAAAAAACAAACTGTTTTGAATAGGAAACAAATTATTCTTTAAATATTCCAGAACGGTCCAAGTGAGTATTAACCCAGAACAGTCCAAATAAGAAAACCAAGTCAAGGTATTCCAAAGCAAAGGTATAATCTGCAACTTAATAAAAGATTAACCAAAACCCAAATATTGACTTAAGATTGTTAGCCACGTTAGTAATAACCTTTTTTTCAGAAGCAGAAATACAATAAATTCGGAAAAGAATTCTATATTGATATTAAAGTAAAACCCAAAATAAAATAAAATAAATTTAACCTTAATACAATGGACGTTGAACAGACTAGTAGATTGTAGCTTTGAGGACTGTAAGAACGGTTTCCTTAAGACAATATTTGGCCGTGGCAGGACAAATTGTCTCCCAGGATACAACAAAACTCTGAAGCAAACTCTACCGTGTGTAAAAAAATTATCACCGAGTAGGAAAGAATAACAAAGAAGAAGGCTTAAACTATTTTTTTTTCTCCACTATTTTTCCCAAAATTTCACACACCTTCTACATCCTGAGAGAATAATCTTTTAACAAGAGTTGAGTTCGTAACTGCCAAATATCCAATTAATTCCATTATTGATGTCCATTAATCCTTCATAAAGTAGGTCATCAAATTCTCATTCATACCATCCGTTTCTCAACATATATGAGGTTCATTGTTTTGTTTTAATGTGTGTTAGGAAAGTAAGGCACAGCCAGAAAGATATATATATATATATATATATATATATATATATATATATATATATATATATATATATATATACAATCCGCTTTTTCAACGAATTAGAAAGAGTGAACTAAGAACGAATCGGCTGTAACTAGGGTTTTTTTCCGTCGCTATAGTATAAAAAGCCGGTTTTTTATGCTATAGCGACGAAAAAACCCTAGTTACAGCCGATTCGCTCTTAGTTCACTCTCTTTAGTTCGCTGGAGAGCCGGACTATATATATATATATATATATATATATATATATATATATATATATATATATATATATATATAGGGTCAGGATTAGGTAAGGGATTCCTTACTTTCTTAAAATGAGGGATTTTATTTTTTTTGCTTTTTTTTTTGCTTTTATTTTTAAAACAACTAAAAAAAAGTTTAATATTTTATGGAACTAAATTTTTTTCATAATACAGTGTTTTGGGTGTAATTTGGGTACGTATAACAAAACATGTATGTACAGTCTGGACAGACTGTACCACCACTTTTTGGTATAGGTATTCAAAACACGTCCAAAACATTGTATTATGGAAAAATTTCAGTTCCATAAAATATTAAACTTTTTTTTAGTTGTTTTAAAAAAAAAAGCAAAAAAAAATAAAAAAAAAAGTCCCTCATTTTAAGAAAGTAAGGGATCTCTTACTTGATCATTTCTGTATATATATATATATATATATATATATATATATATATATATATATATATATATATATATATATAACGGATTTATAGCATACCTCTCATAAATAGTACATCTTTTTTAAAATTACGTCATTTTGAAAATTCTTTAAAAAAATAAGTGAAGCTGTGGGTAACATTTTTATAACTAAAAGGAAAGCAAGTGAGACCGCTCTCTTTTAATATTATTTTATTTTTTAAAAGTATCTTAAAAATAATGTAATTTTAAAAAAGATGTGTTATTTAAAAAAGATGTGTTATATATATATATATATATATATATATATATATATATATATATATATATATATATAAAATTTGTATTTATTTATTTTATATGGGAATGAAATTTCTATCAGCTGACCCAACAAAGGACGGCACAAGCTTTTGTAAACTAGCTTTAGTACATGGGTTTTGCTTGCGGCACACGCTTGGTCGCATAAGAAAAAGGAGCCCATATTAGTCAGCTAAACCCTAAAGAAAATGAAAACTTGGTCCACCAGATTGGTTGTTTTTTTTGACATAAAGAGTAACCATCTCTTTTTTACTAGTCAAGTTATTCTATACTTTCTTTACCCAGATTAGTTGCTAATATTAGCTAATGTGTGATAAATGCCTCTCTCTTTTTTACAGTACAAGATCACAGATTCAAGTCTGCCCCCTCAGTAAAATAATGTCAGCATTCGGCATGCATACATTGAACTGGTGACTACATTATAAAACTCGTTAGGCTAATGATCACATGGGCAAATACCACCATTGGTTTAAAAACTAAATATGTTACACAATTAAGATTATCCATAAAGAACAAAATGCAAACAAAGTATCAAGGCATAAAATATGTACCAAATCATGTTGTCACTCAAAACTCAAGAGGATTCCATCACTTTTAAACAAGAAAGATTGTCAATATGTCAAACTAAAGATGTACTAGGCTCCTAGACACATCATTCTGTATAAAATTTAGTTTAGCTATTTATCACGAAAAGTGATTCTTCTACTAGAGATATGAAGTGATAGTATGAATGCTTTTCTGCTTTGCAAGAACATAAATATGATTCCATCAGACATGCTGCTGCCTTTAGTCCTTTACTTCACTTCTTTTAAACCCACAAGAAACATAACTAGACGACACATTGTAAGGTTAACAAACCTTCAGACATGTATTTAAAGTCAAAAATTAAATGAAACTCTCGTTTTGGGACCAACGGAGAATATATACATGCTACTAGATCAGTCCATGGAAACACTTTGGTCCTACTTGTTCGGTTGATTATACTTTTAAGCTGAATGAATTACTCACGAGACATTTAAGAGATAGAAGTTCAAAGATAAGATTATAGGCAAATACTGAAACCCTATTCCTGATCGTCTATCTGACCATCATCGCCAATTATGAGGTTATAAAAGGGTCCAGAAAAGAAAATTGGAGAAAGATAAGAATTGAAATAAGTTTCGAATATACAACATTGCCAGAGACATAGAAGCGATATGGATTGAAAACGACGTAGTGAATTACCTCTAGGAGGAGAGTCTCAAACGTGTGCATACAAGCTAAAATGTGACAAAATTTTAGAATTCATATTGTTTAGGAAAATTGTTGTAGAAAGTAAACATAAAGAAAAACTACTATATAAACGTTTTTAAGAAACACACCGTCTTTCTTTTGTGCACTGCTACATGGAGTACTAGTTCCACTGTAGCACCCTTTCTTTTGCTTGATTCCTTGGCCAAGATCTTCAAGAATAAACGAAGTATTTCTCTGACTATTACTAAATAAAACACACCAAAAGTAAGGACCTTTATGTTTATGGGAGCCAATTAAGCCAACCCCCACTTCTGTATGTGTTATATTTCTGAGGAGGGATAGAGTTTTTGCGTTTTGAACAATCACACGTGAAAAGGCTTCTGATGGCTCAAGATATTTGTGTTGACAAACCACAATACGGCCAGATATGGTGCCAAAAGTGGGAAGCTCCACTCCACAATTGGGTGCAAAAACTTCGGTGAAGTCATCTTCTGAAGGCTGACAAGTTACAGTGTTGTTTGAACTACAGTTTCCGTTGCATTGCTCTACATACTGCAAAGCCGTGCAACCAAGACCAGGACTGTTACTTAGCTGAGGAAGCTTTGTAGCAGTTCGGTTCTTGTTGATAATGTCAACAAGATCATTGGCAGGATTCCCTATAGCACAAAAAACATTAGAGAGTAATCATCATTACATTGGAAAAGTGAACAAACATAATAAAGTTAATAAAAGTAAAAGTGGAAGTGCCTCAATTTTTTTATTTTTATATCAAGTAGTGTTCACAACGATGCCAAAATGGGACGCCAAAAGGGGACGCCAACCCAATACACTCGAGAATACAAAAAGTAGGCGGATAAAGAAAAAACGTGTTTCATTTTATGTTTTGTAGGTGGATAAAAGTTAATTGGCCATCATTTTTGCACTTTATTTGTGTACCTCTGTATCTATAGGTTGCGCCCTGGCACTTCTAGTAACTTTCATTCTATTTTATTGACATAAGAAGCTCTTCAGTGTAACAAAAGCCAAAAAAAAAACACGATTAGTCCAATATATGTTTGCTGTAAGATGTTTGTATCAGTAGGGCTTTGCAAGCTTGGTATAGTTCAACATTTTGCTAGAGAAATGGGGTGGGTGAGAGGAAGGAAACCTTGATGTTGAAATGAAAGGCTTAAATTGAGTGAGGATGAAGGCCTCCGTGTCCTTTTAGGAAGCAATTGAATGTACTAAAACTCCTTTGAATTGCTAGTTGCAATTCTGGTTGTGGGAAGAGGAAACGTTTAGGCCCACAAGTGTTGCATCATGATGCATGTGTACGGGCTTGGAAATATGGTTACTTCTTTGGTCATTACTTGCAGTTCATCGGCTTGCTCCTAGATTTATGCTTTAGATGGTAAAAAATTGATGTCTTTTGCTAGGTAGATTTTAAAGCTGTTGTTGTAGGCACTGTAATATGCCTCTATATGATGTCTTTTGGAGAATTGAATTTGTTTTGAAGCTCACAATTTTTTGTACTTGTGGCCACTCTCCTTTTGGGCCTCAAGCTAGGAACAGAATTTTTCCTTTTGATTATTTTGTAGAGTTATTGGGAGAGAAGAGTTATAAGTTGTAGTATATAGTTGTTAGATGGATTCTAGCTTAATTTGCACAGAAATTAGTCTACAAATAATAATAAATAAGTGGTGAAAATTGGCTGAATACTTCACCGGAAGGAACAAGTATTCAGGGATAACAGGCATGTATTATCATGACGTTATCATTGGCCCAAACCTTTCATAAACTCACGGATCAAAGACATAATTTAAACATTCTGAGAGGACAAAAGGAAAGAGATTTCAATTATGAATTTAAACAGTCAAGGTCTGTTATACAATCATCTCATGCATAGAACTAGTTTTTAAATCACAGAGAATGGCATGTTTCAGTAATGTTGGCTTCATTATGTACCTGATTTAATAAACCAGATCATAAAATTATAAAATGTATTTGTGCATGTGTTTTTTTCTGGCATTTCGCTTGTGTAAGCACTAAAACCAGTATAAACTGTTGAAAATATTCAAATCAATCATATCGCAAAAGTTTTTTCACCATATGGAGAAACTTTAAACAGACTTTCATTAGATACAGCATCTCATCTCTTTTAGAGGTATCCAATTTATTGAAACAACTAAACACATCCCCAACTTAAGTTAAGGCATTTTTCACAAGTAAAATTTCAAAAAATAAATAAATAAATTGGGACAGCATGGCTAACCGGTACATAAGAGTTGTATACAAGTGACTACTCCATACATGAGGTTGAGATTACGCTTTGCCACTTGTCCAGTTGCTTGGAATAAGGCCCAATATGAGGTCACTTCTATTATTTTTCATAATTTCAAAGTTGCCATACTATCCTGTGTATAATGTGTACGAAGGACAGATGAATAAGTATGAGTATATTGTTGTCTACCATCTAAAGAATGACATCAATATTAGTATTATTGATCTCCTATGGAAAAATTATTATTAGTAACATTGTAATCTTCATCATCTTATATTGATTATTTCTTCTTTCGGTTGTCTCCTTCAATCACAAAGGTTGAGGCTTTCCAATGAGCTAGCATTGTTATGTTATATTAATACTAGAATTGATAATCCTCAATGAAGTCCCTTTGATGTTTTAATTACTGATTTCCTGTTCTTAGAATTCTAAATCTGATGGCATATCCAATTTCATTGCAAGCCAATTTTCCATTGTCGCCCATCAGCAGCAAATGTGGTTGCTATTGAATACTTTCCATTCAAACGTCCAATTTAAAAGAGCTACAAATTAAAGACTGTTTCACATTCTACTGCCAAACAAGATCTATTGGAACACTACATTTAGTTACCAGAAACATGAGTAAACTTTAGCATCTAATTGAAACGAATGGCTACTATGTTCATAGATCAGATGAGAGAACATGAGCATTTTTTTGCCTGCCATCTCAAGCTCAATAATATACAAGTACCATTGCTAAATAATAAGTCTCTTTCAATTATAAAGGGTGAGGCTTGCCAATGAGAAAGCTTCTGAGTGGAAAATCCTCCATGAAGACACTTTGAAAGGCAAAGTTCTAGTTGCTATTGCATACAAAATCTCCATAAAGCATCAATTTTAAAGAACTACAAAGGAAAGAGTCTATATTGACACTCCACCACTAAACAATATTTATTTGTGCATACAAGTAGTTACCAGTAAAACCATGTAAATAAACAATTCGAAGCAATAACAAAAGTGAAAGAGATAATCACAAACAAAAAGCACCAAAATAAAATTACCATGATTCTTGGAGGAAACAACAGCAGCCAGAAGTAAGCTACATAAAACAATCCACACCAAGCAACAAATCTTCTTGATCCTCATCATAATCACTAACAAAACAGCTAACCAAAATACAACCCCAACTTAAATTTCTTGCAAACAATCTCAGAAAATGAAAAGAAACTTAGGATAAAAACCCTAAGTTCTGAAAAGGGTATGCGCCTTTCACAATATAAACACTTTTGGTAATGTGGGTATTGATCAATTTTCCCTGGAAGAAAGATGGTAGTGTAGAAAGGAGACGAATGATTATCAAGTGTTGCAGAGTTCAAGGACAGAAAAGGTGAAAGGGGTGGTCCCAAGGAGCCGTTGTAGGAGGTGGTGTTTGACTTCTTTTTGTTAAGAAATGGAGCCAACAGAGAATATTAGCCATGGCCATTTGCCCATTTCTCAAATCCTGGGAACTGTTTGGTCCCACTCCGACCATTGCCACTTGCCAGAGGAAAAAAATGCAGGGGAAATATAAATAATTACTGTGAATTTTTAAATTTTTTTGGTTAATATTTCTGTAACTTGTGTTTCTGAATTTTAAAATGGATAAATGAAAATAAATGAAAGAAAAAGTTGATTTTTTTTTTGTCTATTTCACTTTTGCTTTTTGAGAACTCATATCACTCACTATTCATTACATAGAAATATCAATTTTTTATGAAGAAATATAGTTCCCAAATTTTATTATCTTTATATTAATCTCTTATTGTAATCTTAACAAAATATAATAAAAAGAGTAAATTTGTAAGACTATAAGAGAGATCTCTTTTATAAACTCACAAACAACACACAAAAACTAATAAAAAAAAATGAAGTGAAAATTTTAATGTGATTAAACCACATGAATTTAGAATTGTATTGGCATCTACAATTACATTATGAAATATCTAAGTAATTATATTTATATTGGCAACAAAAATAGTGAGACACATGCAAATTTGGTTGCATAATGTGTAAGACCCCGAATTTTATGAAATAAAAGTATTCAATTTTTCTTATAATTACAATTCAGTAAATGGTTAAATTGATAAAAAATTAAAGTTATGGGTGAAATATGAAAATTTTTCAAAATACACAAGTGGTTATAAAATATTCATTGTTGTCGGGGAATATTCGTTTGGTCGTGGAATATTCTTTCTGTCGGGGAATATTCGTACGACGGCGCAGCCATTTGTGGGCCCCATAACAGAATAACTGTCGGATGAAGATAACGACAAAAATTGAGTTTTTATAATTAACGGCGTAGTTGTTACCGTTAACACTGTTGGAATACCCGGTGGTTAAAATACAGTAATACGCGTTATTGCACAGTAGCACACGGTATTGCATAGTATTTTTGAAATTATTGATTCTTACGTAAGAAGGCACTACTCAATAATTGTTACAGTAATTACTGTTCAATATTTTATTTTATTGATTCAATAATTGCTGCGTTGATATTTTATATTATTGTTGTTTCAATAATTGTTGCTGCACAGTATTTTCTATTATCAGATCAATAATTCATATTATTTGAATAATATTATTAGATAACATTATTGGCAATGTCTAGAAAGTTCTGTCTAAGGAGAGGTTTGGTCATCTAATTGCGCGCTAGTAAGGAGAAATCCTTATTGGAAAGCCCCCTCTTTCCTGGGAACGGCCTGGTTGTCATAAATGTGATTCTGTAATATTATTTGTGAATAATTAATTATTGATTCATATGATAAGGAAATATTTATTTTATGTGGATATAAATGAGGGATATATTTTTGTGGTTAAAAATGAAGGAGTTAATGTTGAGGTATTTTATCTGTATTTTTGTCGGAATAGAGGTATTAAAAATCAGGATTTTTGAGATATTTTGCGGGGGTTATAATTTTTAATCCGACCGTTGGATCGTGGTAATTTTTGGATATGTTATACATATATAAGTTGAGTATATGTCCACAAATTTTGAACCGTTAAAAATGAACGTATGATTTATTATGAATTTTACGAGATGACTGGTTCAGAAATTGTTGAATTTTCGGAGTTTATCATTTTGGTGGAAAATTCTAGAATTGGTGGGCCCCACTTGTGGTTGGTGAAGAAATGTGCTGAATTATATTTCAAATGTGGTGGGTGGGAATAGTAGCAGGTAAAGCCATCAGGTTGCAGGTCAAACCTACCAAAATTTTCCTATAAATAGAGGGCTAAGTTAGAATTGAAAATCACACCAGAAACATAAGCTTTCCCTCTTTCTCTCTCTATATTATGAAGCATATTTTGTGAGTTTTTAGATACTTGGTGAGTTGCTATTCATCAGTGCAAGTTTCCTTCAGCATCACATCCGATATCCAGTCAGAAGTACTGCTCTTTTGAGGTAAGGGATAGTAAGGGATTTTAAGGGTTGTTATGATTTTCAGTTTCGTAATTTTTCTGAACTTCAAAAATTCTGGAAAAATTTGAAATGATATTTTGATGAGTTTTCTTGATTGTGTCCAAAAATGGTGATTTTTGGATGTATAGATTGAGAGTTATGAATTTTATGAGAAAAGACTATTTTAGAAGTAACAGCTTATAATTCCTTGTGGTTAACTCCAAAATTGATAAAATTTTTATTGGGAGTACATGTATATGATAGAAGTATACTCTGTAAATTTCAGAATTTTTAGACAAAAGTACAATTTTTGATAAATGTCTAAATATTCGGCTATTTTGGCCATATGAAAAATAGTAAATGACTTTTAAAAATTCTGAGAAAAATATATGTTCACTATGGGACTATATTATGCTAAATCTCAGAAAAGAAATATTTTTTTGAACTGATTTGGTATTTTTCATGAAAATGGTCTAGTTATGAGTAAATGAATTAAATATGTTTTGTGAAGTAAGAAAATTAGAAAATAGATTTTATGGCTTGAGAATCCTATATGAGGTATATGCAGATTTTTGATGAGGGTTTTGGTTATTGATGATGAAATTGTAAGAGTTGGCATTTTATGATGATTAAATGCATTAATTAGTAAAGTGTAAACAATTAAAATAAATTGTTTATAAATTTAAGTAATGTTATTCTTTCAATATCATTATACCGAAATATTGGTATGGATTTTATTGTGGAATTTCTATCTTTTGTGTCGGGGTTACTATTCATGAGTTACTATTCACGATTTACTATTCATGAGTTACGAATATTACTCTTGAGATTAAAACTATATGTTGATCATATTATTTTTATCATCATATATAACATTTTTATAACCCTGATGTTGAAATTCTCTTTCACTGGAGTGTAAAGATGGGTAGATTATTGGTATGATCATGACTAGGGTTCTCTTTGGCCTGTAGTGCAAAGTTGAATTGTGACTGGTATGATCATGACCATTGAATTTATAATTGAATATCTTAAGCTTAAGTGCAAAGGTGAATTGATCAACATGGTTATAATTATTGTTTATATAAATTCTGAAATGATTATATATTTCTTTGAGATATGAATATATTTGGCCTGTAGTGCAAATATGAATTGTTGATGAATATCTTTGGCATGTAGTGCAAAGATGGCCTGTTGATGAATATCTTTGGCCTGTAGTGCAAAGATGAACTGTTGTTGAATATTTTTGGCCCGTAGTGCAAAGATGGTTTGTTGATGAATATCTTTGGCCTGTAGTGCAAAGATGAACTGTTGTTGAATATCTTTGGCCCGTAGTGCAAAGATGGTTTGTTGATGAATATCTTTGGCCCGTAGTGCAAAGATGGATTTGTTAGTATGATTATAAACAGGAACTGTGATTTGATATAACCATGATCTTTGATGTTTCAGGTAAAGACAGGTGATGAAAATATTCTTCGTCCTGGGTGTGAGGAAAAATTTATAGTCACAATTATGATTATGAGTTATTCATATGATTGTGGAAAGGAACTGTTGAGTGATGTTTCAGGGATAAAACATTATTGGTGAATTTTTAACATGGAGAAAATAATAGACTTTATAGTCTATTTGACTCTTCTAATGGATTGCTCGTTCCGCTGCAACTATGGTTGAAATTTTTATCATTTACCATATGTTCTAAATCTCTGATTTATTATTGATGAAGACTATTGATAATTTATTTATCTTTAGTCATGATATTCTTTACTGAGCTAGTTGTGCTCACCCTTTTGCTTCACAATTCCTTTCAGGTAATAAGAGTGTAGCTGGGTCGGGCGAGGGTAACGGAGAAATAGAACGGTGGTCTCTAGCTGTGGAGGTTCTCCCTAAGCAGTATAGAAAAGTGTTGTATACATCATTTAGTAGTTATATTTGGTGAATCAAATAGGGTGAGGCGAACCCAACGTTAGAAGGGTGTTTTGCCACTATAATACAAGATGTCTAACGACATACAACCTCGTGTCATCATAAGACATGATTGTGCACATCCACTTGCTGAGTATATCTATGGGCACTACCTATATAATCTTGGTGTTTGTTTGAAGTATAATTCTCAATTAGAGACAGTGGAGATAATGATAAGTCAAGAGAAGACTCACCATTGGGAAGAATATGATAGTAATCTTCTCGTTTTTCTTTGGGGTCTATTGGGTCAACCAAGGATAATTCTGTGGCCATATGATATCTATCATAACCTAGAAGCATGGCCTCCCATGTACAAAGGTTTCCTTGAGCACTTCCCAAAGATTCTAATTTCTAAAACAGTTTTTGACTATACCTTTATGTAAGGTGTCATTGTGAGGTGCTGTCCACGGTTGGAACATGAGTCACATTTGGTATATATTTGTATCCAAACTCACAGCATATGTGTTGTTGTATTTTGCACGACAATTGTTGTAATAAAGTTATAGTTGTTTTCTGTACCATGTATTTGGCGACTCAAAATAGGTTGGATGGAATGGATCTATTTTGGGGTCGTTACATTTGGTATCAGAGCTTAGGGATATGATTTCTGGCGGAGATCGAGAAATAGAACTAGGAGGGGAGAGATGAGTAAATCCTTCGCTAGTGTGTCCTACCTAAGCTTATTTGTTGGTCAGTCATAATATCGGGATATTATGTGAAATGTTAATTTGTTCAATTAACCCTTGTTTTGAAGCTATATTCTAGAATGATAGCTAAAATACAGGAGATGAGCAATGGAGAAATCATGATGACAGGGAAGATGAAATCTGAAATGAAAGCAAGGTATTCTCAACTCTTTGAAATACCAGGTACGTAAATTTCGGGGACGAAATTTCATAAGGAGGGGAGATTGTAAGACCCCGAATTTTATGAAATAAAAGTATTCAATTTTTCTTATAATTACAATTCAGTAAATGGTTAAATTGATAAAAAATTAAAGTTATGGGTGAAATATGAAAATTTTTCAAAATACACAAGTGGTTATAAAATATTCATTGTTGTCGGGGAATATTCGTTTGGTCGTGGAATATTCTTTCTGTCGGGGAATATTCGTACGACGGCGCAGCCATTTGTGGGCCCCATAACAGAATAACTGTCGGATGAAGATAACGACAAAAATTGAGTTTTTATAATTAACGGCGTAGTTGTTACCGTTAACACTGTTGGAATACCTGGTGGTTAAAATACAGTAATACGCGTTATTGCACAGTAGCACACGGTATTGCATAGTATTTTTGAAATTATTGATTCTTACGTAAGAAGGCACTACTCAATAATTGTTACAGTAATTACTGTTCAATATTTTATTTTATTGATTCAATAATTGTTGCGTTGATATTTTATATTATTGTTGTTTCAATAATTGTTGCTGCACAGTATTTTCTATTATCAGATCAATAATTCATATTATTTGAATAATATTATTAGATAACATTATTGGCAATGTCTAGAAAGTTCTGTCTAAGGAGAGGTTTGGTCATCTAATTGCGCGCTAGTTGTGACGACCCCAAAATAGGTCCATTCCACCCAACCCATTCTGAGTCGCGAAATACATGGTACAGAAAACAACTATAACTTTATTACAACAATTGTCGTGCAAAATACAACAACACATATGCTGTGAGTTTGGATACAAATATATACCAAATATGACTCATGTTCCAACCGTAGACATCACCTCATAATGACACCTTACATAAAGGTATAGTCAAAAATTGTTTTAGAAATTAGAATATTTGGAAAGTGCTCAAGGAAACCTTCGTACATGGGAGGCCATGCGTCTAGGTTATGATAGATATCATATGGCCACAGAATTATCTTTGGTTTACCCAATAGACCCCAAAGAAAAACGAGAAGATTACTATCATATTCTTCCCAATGGTGAGTCTTCTCTTGACTTATCATTATCTCCACTGTCTCTAATTGAGAATTATACTTCAAACAAACACCAAGATTATATAGGTAGTGCTCGTAGATATACTCAGCAAGTGGATGAGCACAACCCTGTCCTATGATGACACGAGGTTGTATGTCATTAGACATCTTGTATGATAGTGACAAAACACCCTTCCAACGTTGGGTTCGCCTCACCCTATTTTCTTCACCAAATATAACTACTAAATGATGACCACCGTTCTATTCCCTTGTTACCCCCGCTCGACCCAGCTACACTCTTATTACCTGAAAGGAATTGTGAAGCAAAAGGGTGAGCACAACTAGCTCAGTAAAGAATATCATGACTAAAGATAATTAAATTATCAATAGCCTTCATCAATAATAAATCAGAGATTTAGAACATATGGTAAATGATAAAAATTTTAACCATAGTTGCAGCGGAACGAGCAATCCATTAGAAGAGTCAAATAGACTATAAAGTCTATTATCTTCTCTATGTTAAAAATCCATCAACAATGTTTTATCCCTGTAACATCAATCAACAATTCTGGTCCATAATCATATGAATAACTCATAATCATAACTGTAGTTCTAAATTCCTCTTCTCATCCAGGACGAAAATAATTTTCATCACCTATCTTTACCTGAAACATCAAAGATCATGGTTACACCAAATCACATTTCCTGTTCATAATCATACTAATAACTTCATCTTTACACTACGGCCAAAGATATTCATTTGTATCACCAGTTGGTCATGTTCATCTTAACATCTGTTCATCTTTGCACTACTGGCCAAAGATATTCAACAACATGTCATCTTTACACTACTGGCCAAAGATATTCAACAACAGTTCATCTTTGCACTACAGGCCAAAGATATTCAACAACATATCATCTTTGCACTACAGGCCAAAGATATTCATTAACAGTTCATATTTGCAATACAGGCCAAATATATTCATCAACAGTTCATATTTGCACTAACGACCAAATATATTCATCAACAGTTCATATTTGCACTACAGGCTAAATATATTAATATCTCAAAGAAATATATAATCATTTCAGAATTTATATAAACAATAATTATAACCATATTGATCAATTCACCTTTGCACTTAAGCTAAAGATATTCACTTATAAATTCAATGGTCATGATCATACCAGTCAACAATTCAACTTTGCACTACTGGCCAAAGAGAACACATAGTCATGATCATACCAAAATCTACCCATCTTTACACTCAAGTCAAAGAGAAATATCATCATTAGGGTTATAAAAACGTTATATATAATAATAAAAATAATATGATCAACATCTAGTTTTAATCTCAAGAGTAATATTCGTAAATCAACTATAATTTGGTTAGAAAAAAGAAACCAATTTTGTCGTGAATAGTAACTCGTGAATAGTAACTCATAAATAGTAACTCATGAATAGTAAACTCGACACAAAAAGGTAGAAATTTCACAATAAAATACATACCAATATTTCGGTATAATGATATTGAAAGAATAATATTACTTAAATTTATAAACAATTTATTTTAATTGTTTACACTTTACTAATTAATGTATTTAATCATCATAAAATGCCAACTCTTACAATTTCATCATCAATAACCAAAACCCTCATCAAAAATCTGCATATACCTCATATAGGATTCTCAAGTCATAAAATCCTATTTTCTAATTTTCTTACTTCACAAAACATATTTAATTCATTTACTCATAACTAGACCATTTTCATGAAAAATACCAAATCAGTCCCAAAAATATTTCTTTTCTGAGATTTAGCATAATATAGTCTCATAGTGAACATATATTTTTCTCAGAATTTTTAAAAGTCATTTACTATTTTTCATATGGCCAAAATAGCCGAATATTTAGACATTTATCAAAAATTGTACTTTTGTCTAAAAATTCTGAAATTTACAGAGTATACTTCTATCATATACATGTACTCCCAATAAAAATTTCATCAATTTTGGAGTTAACCACAAGGAATTATAAGCTGTTACTTTTAAAATAGTCTTTTCTCATAAAATTCATAACTCTCAATCTATACATCCAAAAATCACCATTTTTGGACACAATCAAGAAAACTCATCAAAATATCATTTCAAATTTTTCTAGAATTTTTGAAGGTCAGAAAAATTACGAAACTGAAAATCATAACAACCCTTAAAATCCCTTAATATCCCTTACAATCCCTTACCTCAAAAGAGCAGTACTTCTGACTGGATATCGGATATGATGCTGAAGAAAACTTGCACTGATGAATAGCAGCTCACCAAGTATCTAAAAACTCACAAAATATGCTTCATAATATAGAGAGAGAGAGAGAAAGCTTATGTTTCTGGTGTGATTTTCAATTCTAACTTAGCCCTCTATTTATAGGAAAATTTTGGTAGGTTTGACCTGCAACCTGATGGCTTTACCTGCTACTATTCCCACCCACCACATTTGAAATATAATTCAGCACATTTCATCACCAATCACAAGTGGGACCCACCAATTCTAGAATTTTCCACCAAAAATGATTTATAACCTGATTTCCGAATCAGCCACCTCTTAAAATTCATAACAAATCATACGTTCATTTTTAACGGTTCAAAATTTATGGACATATACTCAACTTATATATGTATAACATATCCAAAAATTACCACGATCCAACGGTCAGATTAAAAATTATAACCCCCGCAAAATATCTCAAAAACCCTGATTTTTAATGCCTCCATTCCGACAAAAATACTGATAAAAACCTCAACATTAACTCCATCATTTTTAACCACAAAAATATATCCCTCGTTTATATTCACATAAAATAAATATTTCATTATCATATGAATCAATAATTAATTATTCACAAATAATATTACAGAATCACATTTATGACAACCAGGCCGTTCCCAGGAAAGAGGGGGCTTTCCAATAAGAATTTCTCCTTACTAGCGCGCAATTAGATGACCAAACCTCTCCTTAGACAGAACTTTCTAGACATTGCCAATAATGCTATCTAATAATATTATTCAAATAATATGAATTATTGATCTGATAATAGAAAATACTGTGCAGCAACAATTATTGAAATAAAAATAATATAAAATATCAACGCAGCAATTATTGAATCAATAAAATAAAATATTGAACAGTAACTACTGTAACAATTATTGAGTAGTGCCTTCTTACGTAAGAATCAATAATTTCAAAAATACTATGCA
This sequence comes from Panax notoginseng, assembly GCA_016801055.1. Classification (NCBI taxonomy): domain Eukaryota; kingdom Viridiplantae; phylum Streptophyta; class Magnoliopsida; order Apiales; family Araliaceae; genus Panax; species Panax notoginseng. The sequence goes on along the minus strand of CM029012.1, from coordinate 295,287,155 downwards.
ATACCGTGTGCTACTGTGCAATAACGCGTATTACTGTATTTTAACCACCGGGTATTCCAACAGTGTCAACGGTAACAACTACGCCGTTATTTGTAAAAACTCAAATTTGTCGTTTTTCTTCACCCGACAGTTATTCGTTATGGGGCCCACAAATAGCTGCGCCGTCGTACGAATATTCTCCGACAGAAAGAATATTCCACGACCAAACGAATATTCCCCGACAACAATGATTATTTTATAACCACTTGCTTATTTTGAAAAAATTCATATTTCACCCATAACTTTAAACTTTTATCAATTTAACCATTTACTGAATTGTAATTATAAGAAAAATTGAATACTTTTATTTCATAAAATTCGGGGTCTTACACTAGTAAGGAGAAATCCTTATTGGAAAGCCCCCTCTTTCCTGGGAACGGCCTGGTTGTCATAAATGTGATTCTGTAATATTATTTGTGAATAATTAATTATTGATTCATATGATAAGGAAATATTTATTTTATGTGGATATAAATGAGGGATATATTTTTGTGGTTAAAAATGAAGGAGTTAATGTTGAGGTATTTTATCTGTATTTTTGTCGGAATAGAGGTATTAAAAATCAGGATTTTTGAGATATTTTACGGGGGTTATAATTTTTAATCCGACCGTTGGATCGTGGTAATTTTTGGATATGTTATACATATATAAGTTGAGTATATGTCCACAAATTTTGAACTGTTAAAAATGAACGTATGATTTATTATGAATTTTACGAGATGACTGGTTCAGAAATTGTTGAATTTTCGGAGTTTATCATTTTGGTGGAAAATTCTAGAATTGGTGGGCCCCACTTGTGGTTGGTGAAGAAATGTGCTGAATTATATTTCAAATGTGGTGGGTGGGAATAGTAGCAGGTAAAGCCATCAGGTTGCAGGTCAAACCTACCAAAATTTTCCTATAAATAGAGGGCTAAGTTAGAATTGAAAATCACACCAGAAACATAAGCTTTCCCTCTTTCTCTCTCTATATTATGAAGCATATTTTGTGAGTTTTTAGATACTTGGTGAGTTGCTATTCATCAGTGCAAGTTTCCTTCAGCATCACATCCGATATCCAGTCAGAAGTACTGCTCTTTTGAGGTAAGGGATAGTAAGGGATTTTAAGGGTTGTTATGATTTTCAGTTTCGTAATTTTTCTGAACTTCAAAAATTCTGGAAAAATTTAAAATGATATTTTGATGAGTTTTCTTGATTGTGTCCAAAAATGGTGATTTTTGGATGTATAGATTGAGAGTTATGAATTTTATGAGAAAAGACTATTTTAGAAGTAACAGCTTATAATTCCTTGTGGTTAACTCCAAAATTGATAAAATTTTTATTGGGAGTACATGTATATGATAGAAGTATACTCTGTAAATTTCAGAATTTTTAGACAAAAGTACAATTTTTGATAAATGTCTAAATATTCGGCTATTTTGGCCATATGAAAAATAGTAAATGACTTTTAAAAATTCTGAGAAAAATATATGTTCACTATGGGACTATATTATGCTAAATCTCAGAAAAGAAATATTTTTTGGGACTGATTTGGTATTTTTCATGAAAATGGTCTAGTTATGAGTAAATGAATTAAATATGTTTTGTGAAGTAAGAAAATTAGAAAATAAGATTTTATGACTTGAGAATCCTATATGAGGTATATGCAGATTTTTGATGAGGGTTTTGGTTATTGATGATGAAATTGTAAGAGTTGGCATTTTATGATGATTAAATGCATTAATTAGTAAAGTGTAAACAATTAAAATAAATTGTTTATAAATTTAAGTAATGTTATTCTTTCAATATCATTATACCGAAATATTGGTATGGATTTTATTGTGGAATTTCTATCTTTTGTGTCGGGGTTACTATTCATGAGTTACTATTCACGATTTACTATTCATGAGTTACGAATATTACTCTTGAGATTAAAACTATATGTTGATCATATTATTTTTATCATCATATATAACATTTTTATAACCCTGATGTTGAAATTCTCTTTCACTGGAGTGTAAAGATGGGTAGATTATTGGTATGATCATGACTAGGGTTCTCTTTGGCCTGTAGTGCAAAGTTGAATTGTGACTGGTATGATCATGACCATTGAATTTATAATTGAATATCTTAAGCTTAAGTGCAAAGGTGAATTGATCAACATGGTTATAATTATTGTTTATATAAATTCTGAAATGATTATATATTTCTTTGAGATATGAATATATTTGGCCTGTAGTGCAAATATGAATTGTTGATGAATATCTTTGGCATGTAGTGCAAAGATGGCCTGTTGATGAATATCTTTGGCCTGTAGTGCAAAGATGAACTGTTGTTGAATATCTTTGGCCCGTAGTGCAAAGATGGTTTGTTGATGAATATCTTTGGCCTGTAGTGCAAAGATGAACTGTTGTTAAATATCTTTGGCCCGTAGTGTAAAGATGATTTATTTATGAATATCTTTGGCCCGTAGTGCAAAGATGGATTTGTTAGTATGATTATAAACAGGAACTGTGATTTGGTATAACCATGATCTTTGATATTTCAGGTAAAGACAGGTGATGAAAATATTATTCGTCCTGGGTGCGAAGAAAAATTTATAGTCACAATTATGATTATGAGTTATTCATATGATTGTGGAAAGGAACTGTTGAGTGATGTTTCAGGGATAAAACATTATTGGTGGATTTTTAACATGGAGAAAATAATAGACTTTATAGTCTATTTGACTCTTCTAATGGATTGCTCGTTCCGCTGCAACTATGGTTGAAATTTTTATCATTTACCATATGTTCTAAATCTCTGATTTATTATTGATGAAGACTATTGATAATTTATTTATCTTTAGTCATGATATTCTTTACTGAGCTAGTTGTGCTCACCCTTTTGCTTCACAATTCCTTTTCAGGTAATAAGAGTGTAGCTGGGTCGGGCGAGGGTAACGGAGAAATAGAACGATGGTCTCTAGCTGTGGAGGTTCTCCCTAAGCAGTATAGAAAAGTGTTGTATACATCATTTAGTAGTTATATTTGGTGAATCAAATAGGGTGAGGCGAACCCAACGTTGGAAGGGTGTTTTGCCACTATAATACAAGATGTCTAACGACATACAACCTCGTGTCATCATAAGACATGATTGTGCACATCTGCTTGCTGAGTATATCTATGGGCACTACCTATATAATCTTGGTGTTTGTTTGAAGTATAATTCTCAATTAGAGACAGTGGAGATAATGATAAGTCAAGAGAAGACTCACCATTGGGAAGAATATGATAGTAATCTTCTCGTTTTTCTTTGGGGTCTATTGGGTCAACCAAGGATAATTCTGTGGCCATATGATATCTATCATAACCTAGAAGCATGACCTCCCATGTACAAAGGTTTCCTTGAGCACTTCCCAAAGATTCTAATTTCTAAAACAGTTTTTGACTATACCTTTATGTAAGGTGTCATTGTGAGGTGCTGTCCACGGTTGGAACATGAGTCACATTTGGTATATATTTGTATCCAAACTCACAGCATATGTGTTGTTGTATTTTGCACGACAATTGTTGTAATAAAGTTATAGTTATTTTCTGTACCATGTATTTGGCGACTCAAAATAGGTTGGATGGAATGGATCTATTTTGGGGTCGTTACATAATGATTGCACGCACTGGTGTTTTAAAATCTGGATTGACGGTTGAACCGATAAAAATTAGAATTGATCCGCATTTTAATCCGCTTTGGATCAATGACTATAGGTTGGCCTATTGATTACAGGTCCAATCAGTAAACTCGGGTAATTGACTCGATTTTTTTTTTTATTTATCAAATAGAATTTAATATTAAATTAACCACTTTTATTAAATATTGTAACTCGTCTTTATAATGTTTTAGTTCATAAAAAACGAGATTTTTAACATTTTAATTAATTACTAATATTATATATTTTTTATATATTAATGACGTCACTGGGTCAATAATAATTCGACAATTGATTAAACTAGTGACCCATCCACTTGGTATCATTTTCGGTTCGATGAACAGTTATGAGAACCTTAGCACGACTACCCTTTCCTTCAAAAATTTTACGGTTTAGAATGAATTTTTTTTTAAAATAAAATAGAAAGTGAAAATAGGAAGGGCAATGGAGCCACGTCACTTGTATTTGTAAATTTTAAAAATATGAGAGAAATTAAAAGTTTCTTATTTATCAATGATTTTAAGACATAAAAGAAAAGAGAATGAAAATTTTTAACCAAACTTCATTCTAAGTAAAACTAGTTTATTCGACTAATTATGACTTATAAGTTAAAATTAAATATAAAAATTATTAAAAAAAAAAATAAAATAGAAAAATGATAAAATAAAAATTATATTTAATTAACCTAATTTATTTTAAAATTATTTATAAATACTTATTTATTTATTAACTTAAAAATTAATTTATAGGTCGAAAAATAAGTCATTACCAAAATATTGGCAAAGTCACTGGCGAACAGGCTCAAATAGGTCCTCATTCCTCACTCATTAGTTAAGCGCCTCCTCTCTCTAAATTCTTCGTTCTCTCTCGTCTAAAGCTAACCTTATCCATGGCTTCTTCAACTTTCATTACAATAGCTAAACCCTTCCCTTCTCCTCACAAAGCCCACTTCCCTTCCCTTTCAAACCAAAGACTCCTCCTAGGTTCTTCCTTAAACCCCATAAACTAAACCCTTTAATTTCTTCCCATTAAATTGCAATTGATTATCCATTTCTTCTACTAATTTGTTTATTCGTTTTTTTTCCAATTGGTTACCCATTTCTTCTACTAATTTGTTTATTCGTTTTTTGGGTATTTTTTGAATTCTGGGTCTTTTACAGGTCTACGAGGAACTACTTTGAAAGTGAATGCAATTGCAAAGAAACTTGAGCCATCAAAGGTTTCATTTTTAAACCTCATACTGTTGTATATGTGTATATATATACAAATAAAGTAGTAGAAATTTTATGGGTTTTGATTAATATGTGCTAATAGGTTGTGCCTCAAGCTGATAGAGTCCTGATTCGCCTACAGGAGCTACCTGAGGTATTATTTTACAAATTTATTGTAGTTGCTATGAGTTTAAATATTGAATTTGATGCAACTTGCAATAATAGTAAAGAAAGGATAAGGAAATGGGACAAACTTAATTTCTTGTGGTTGGTAATTGTGAAGAAAATTAAATTAGGGAAGAAAAAGTAGTGATTACTTTTGTAATTCATAAGAACCCAATATTCTATAATATAGATGAAACCTACTACTCCATTCCAAAAGAAGAGATACATTTGCAAAATGACGATTTTAAAGAAAACTATGATTTCCAAACTTGTCCTTGACATTAGCTAAAAATGTAGTAGTGGTGGCATCAATTCTCAATTGCATGTTAGGAACTGTGTCACTTTATAGTCTCAAAGTGTAAATTTGTCTATAATTTTGGAATGAATAAAAAAGGAAAATGTATCTCTAATTTTGTAATTTTGGAGCACAGAGGGAGTGCTTTGCAATAGGGTAATCCACCTCCGATATTTATACTCTTAAGATTTGTTTTTGTTTTGGTTGTATTCTTTGACTTTGTTGAAATCTTATAATCCTTAACAAGTAGTTGTAAAATTCATGGATGCTTTTAGTTGTTTTATGTATTTTCAGGTATAGGTTAAACATATTAGTTTTTGGTGTTTCCTTGATAAAAGATCACAAATTAATGCTACAGTCATTATCATGCCCCTTATTGTGCTCTGTCATGTTGACGGATGAATGTTTTGTTTTTAGAAATCAGCTGGTGGAGTGTTGTTACCCAAATCTGCTGTCAAATTTGAACGATATCTCATGGGGGAGGTGAGCAAAACACAGGCACATCTTCTAATGTATCAGTACATATGACTGAATTCAAAAAGAATTACATGGGCCAACAGGCCAAGTCCATAATGCTTTTAAATTTCAGATTCTTGCTGTTGGTGCTGAGGCAGGTGAAGTAGAGGCTGGGAAAAAGGTAGTGTCATATAGCTGTTGACTACTCATTTTCCCTGTTGGCTGAAATCAAATTTATTAGAAGCCTAAGTTGCATTATGTCTGTTCATATATTGAGTTCTGGTTCTGCATTGTAATAATGAATGTAATTTTCTTTTGCAGGTTCTATTCTCTGATATAAATGCTTATGAGGTAAGGATTGTTGCATCAAGTTGAGGTTAAACTCTAGTACTTAACATGATTAAAAACTTCTGTAGTTCACCATTACATTGGTTCTTCTAAATTCCTTTAGGTTACATAGGTGGTAAATAGCTTTTACAGGTAAATTATTTTTAAGTATCTGTTATTTGGAGATCTAAGGCTGTTAATCTTGACAATTTGTAAATTCTTATTTAGACTGAATAGTTGTGTATAATGGAGCACTTTTATTCATATCAGTTTTGTTTATTTATTTATTTCTCTGTTACTATCTATAAAGACAATAATGGGTCTTAGGTGTGGGTGGTTATTGGTCGACAACTTTAATATTTCTGCAAATCGTTTGGCGAGGAAAGAGTAAAAGGAGAGAAAACAGATGCAATCAGACTCTCCATGTGGAGTGCCCCTGCTGAGGGGAATTGGAGGATTGTAATTATGAGTTTAATATAATAATGACTGAAGAGTGTTATGGTGATTGGTGAAACCATCCTAGGGAATGTACTTTGTGAAAATCTATTTCCTTATAAAAACTTTAGAGGGAGAATCTTGAAGACAAAAGCCCTTGTTTAATTGTTTCTCCCCGAAAAATGAATGTGATGAGAGAATTGGATCAAGTATGTTTTAAGGCTTTCTTCAAAATTTTGGTGAAGGGAGGGTTTCCCCTATGTATTATGGTAAAGTTCATGAATTCATCCCATCTGGTGTAAGGTAAGTTGTTGAGAAGTTCGATTATAATGAACGTAGGGTAAAAAAGGTTAAACACCGAGGAATCGTCACAATCTTTGTAACTGGGTGAAACATATATAGTGTACTAACTTTACATATAATGATAACAAGTGATCAAAGCTGTAATAGAACTTACAACTAGCAACTATAATCTAAGTTGTAACTAGCTTGATGATTAGTAACTTTTCATGATTCTTGTTCTTACCCTTTACCTCAGTATATATTCTCCAACTTTGTGCCAAATGGCAATCTCATTTGCTATTCTTTTAAAACTAAATTTATGATCATTGTCACTGTATATCTGCAAGTTCATGTGACTAATGTGCTCGTCGATTCCCTATGATCAGGTGGAATTGGGAACAGAGGGAAAGCACTGTTTCTGTAAAGCGGCTGATCTACTGGCAGTGGTTGAGTAAAATCTGTGTTCTGCAAATTCTAGACATACAAGTTTAGTGTTTTGTGAATTCTTAGTATTGCCAGTTTTGAGCATTATTAATATGCCCATTCATTTTAACCTGGCAATGAAACAAGTTGTAGTAACAATTTCACATCTTATCCTTGTGGATGCTTAAACGGTTATCTATTTTTTGATGCTTAAATCTGTTGGTTACTATTTTAGCCGGGGCCTCCCAAGGCTGGTCTTTGTATCGCCTATTCGACTAGTAATCTTACCCACACTTTGTTTGGTAGTGAGGAAGATATAAAGAAACATATGGAAAGATTAGCGTAGAGCATAATGTAGTTTGGTGCGGTTGGAAGTCCAAATCGCTAATGAAACCACTTGGGTGCGATTTTGCAATTCTAAAATTGCACACGGCACCGCTTGTGATTGGTTGCAATGCATTTTTATTTGGTTACGTTTCGGTTCCAAAATATCAATTGACATAGTTACTAATAATATTCAATACGTCAAATTCGTTTTTATGTAGAAGAACATTAACATAATAACACAATAAGTTTTAGGTTTGAAATTTGTTATTCAAGAATGCTTCAATATTTCTTAAACCATTGCAATTCAATTAGAATTATTTTTAGCCACAAACAAAAAGTATAAAATTGTATAACATAATTAAAACCGTCTAATTTATTTTTAGGAATTTGGATTCCTAAGCAAATTCAAGTCTCCATGAAATCATCCTAGTAATGAAGCTGCAAGAGAAAACAGTCTTTCTTCCCTAATATTTGGTGTGTATATATATATATATATATATATATATATATATATATATATATATATTAATGGCCTAGATCCCAAAATTGTGCATGCGATTAGTCATTCTAACATCGTCATATACGTAGGAACCATTGGTGAGGTAAAATCGATAAGGTTTGCTCAATTTTTGGTGCGATTTTAAGGTGAATTTTGGTTTCTTGCTAGGCATAGGAAAGATGGGTGAGCAATCATTTGATGCATAAATTGCACCCACCTTTTCACATGTTTCTTTGGATCTCCCATAAGGTGGGTTATCTATTGAAGATGTGAAGTTTTTTCTTTAATCGCCACTCGTTTTCCCTAGTTACAACAAAGATTAGTTAACACTACATTATTGCATCATTAAACAATGATCATTTTTGCGTTACATTTCATATCTAGACTTTTAAATTATTTAATGATTTTCTTTTTTTACCTCGCCTGAGTCTACAAATGGTAAATAAGGGGCTATTTGATTGCAGCTGCATGGCTGACCGATTCAGCCATTCAGTGCGTTTGTTTTGGAAAAAAATCGCCTTCAGTCATTCAAACAATTTTGAACTGATTGGTTTAGTCTAATTTTTTTGGCTGAATGAATTTTTTTTTTACAATATTAACTATTATATTAAGTAATATTAAATAAATTTACAACAATTTTTTGAATTTTTTTAGAGGGAGAAAATAATAAAAATATGTTATTCAGATGTTCCAGACATGTCAATTATCAAACAACTTTTTTCATTCAGATTCAGATTCAGATTCATATCAGATTCATTTAATTTTTATCAAACACCCCCTAAGCCTATGCAACTGTCAGAAATGGAAGGCAAGGAGCGAAAATAAGTAGCTGTTACTGGAATCCAAACGCAACGTTTAAGTGAAAAATATTGTTACGCCTAGAAATTAACAATGGACACGTGTTTCGTTTTTAGAGGAGAGGGTTGTTAGTAGCTTGTTGCAAGAGTAAGAATCAGATGAGTATATCTGCAGCTGGAGTTGTAAGAGGGAGGCTATCGAAAATTCTATAGAAAATTTCTTTTTTGATACTTATGCTTTCTTCTTCAACTTTTCTGTCAATTAATTAGATAATTCGTAACAAAGTGGTATCAAAGCACTCCTTGGGCCGTCAATGGTAGACGCTTCTGCTAAAGTGAGTCTCCAGAAGCATGAAAAGGAGCTTAAAGCCATGGAGGGAAGGATGGATCTGATGCAGGAGCTGATGGTGAAAAACTTCAAGTAGACATCGACGCAAATCGGAGTAATGGGAGACCAGATTACTCAAATCAGTCAGAAGCTGCAGAGTACCAGTGAAGAAATAGCTCAGAAGATTACAGACACCCTTGAGGCAATTCAACGATCGGAGAAGGAGAAATATGCAGCATATGTGTTACACACATCCACCTCCAACCTAGATACCCTTTCCATACACCTCGAATCCTCACAACCATTATCCCAGGCGCCTAATTCCTTATCCCCACTACAATTTGGAACGGCCACAACCTTCATTCCTGCAACCAACCCATCTGCAACGATCGCAACCCAGTGCCGTAGACCAAGTACTAGTATCCAGAACCAACACAGTACACCTCTTACACACTATACTCAACAATCCTTGTAAGACCCCAACTTTTATAAATAAAGATGAATTTTCTATAAATATCATTTTTGAATATTATGGAGTTAATTTGATATAATGTTATAGTTGTGGGTAATATTTATAAATTTTGCAAAGTACGCAAGTTGTTATATAATATTCGATTGGTCGGGGAATATTCGTTTTAACAGGAAATATTCGTACAACGGCACAATCATTGGTGGACCCCACAACGGAATTATTATCGGATTGAGAAAACGACAAAAATATTTTATTAAAAATAACGGCGGAAGTTTTACCATTGTTACTGTTGAACTACTCGGTAGTAAAAGTACAGTAATACGTGTCGTTGCATAGTAGCACACGGTATTGATTATTAATGCTTATGTGAGAAGTCACTCAGTTTGATTCAAGTATTGTCAGTTAATAATATGAATTATTTAGCGATAATGACGTTTTGTTTTATTCGTATTATTAACGTAATAAAACATAAATATCTTTTTATATAAAACAGAATACTTTATTAAAGTTATTCTATAAATAGAATATATTATATTTTATTTAAAAGATTTTTTTTTAAATATGGACCGTCAGATTAAAGTAATCAATCTGGACCGTTCATGGATTAGTTACTATGCATTCTATTTTTCTATAAATAGCAGCTCATTCCTTCATTATTTCTTATGAATTCACTGAACTCTAGAGAGAGAAACTATAGAGAGAAACCATAGAGAGAGAGAAGAAGAGTATTCTGCTACTTAACTACTTTCTTATTTCAGCTCTTCTTTAAAACGGTAAGGGGTGTTATTCTTTCTTATTCATGAAGAGAACTGTTGTTATTCCATTTCTTATTATTCTGTTGGAATAACCTGTATACGCGGTCTACCCTATACTTGGTGACATTCTTTTATTATCCTGTTGGAACATCCTGTCTGTGTGTTTTATCCGTCTTTATTATTATTCTGTTGGAACATCCTGTCTGTGTGTTTTACACCGGACCTGGTTCCGTCTTGTTATTATTCTGTTGGAATATCCTATCTGTGTGTTTTACACCGGACCTGGTTCCATTATTTATTATTCTGTATCCTGTCTGTTCGTTTACGCCGAACCTGGTTCCATTATTTATTATTCTGTTGGAATAACTTGTCTGTGTGGTCTATCGCATGCCGAGTGATTTCTTTTGTTATTCCATTCTTTACTATACTCAGTTGGTTAAGTTTTAACTTCTATACTCCATGAAATTAGTGGAATATCCTTGATAGTTGCGGTTCATCCAGTATCTTTTCAAGAAAATATTCTTCTAAGCATTCTTGAATTTTACTCCACAAAGCAGTATCATGTTGACAATTTGGACGTTGTTAATTCTTGGATAAATTAATTCTTGAACTTGTTTTATTGAATTCTTATATCATTGTCATCATCCTCATGTTTATAAAATGTTAAAAGTCATCTGTGGCCTGTAGTGCATAGATGGACTTGGTATGATTATGACCAGGGATTATTCGGTATAATCATGACCGTAATGTTACAAATGATGTGGTAAAAGTTCTCATTGGCCCGTAGTGCGTTGATAGACAGTTGTTGGCATGATCATGACCATTAATAAATACACGAATATCATTGGCCGTAGTGCAGGGGTGATTCGATGATGTGGATTATTTTATTAAGCTGAGTCCCAACGATCACAGTGTTGAAAAACCTTTTAAATCATAAAAGATAGTAGATTTTATTTTCTACTTGACTCTTTTAATGAATTGCTTGTTCCGCTACAGTTAAACTTGATGTCTATTATATTTTATCAGTTTAACATTCTTGAAGGCTAATGATAATTTATTCTGCATTATCTTAGTCATAATATTTCTTACTGGCTAGTTGAGCTCACCCTTTCTTTCACTGTTCTCTTCAGGAAATGAGAACGTAGCTGGGGCAAGTCGGGGAACGGAGTAATGGTTCGAATGATAGTATTAGTTAGTAGTCCTCACTATTCTATGTAATAGTGTGTTAATAAAGGTAATGAGGACTCCTTTTGAGTATGAATACTCTGTAGAAGATAATATTTGTATTCAAACTCGCAGTTTATGTTTTGTCGTATTGTACACGACAGTTGTATTAGTAAGTTGTATTTGTATTTAGTACCATGTATCTGGCGACCCAAGATGGGTGATGTATACCTAATTTTGGGGGCGTCACAATCCTCTATAGTATCTCTTCCTGAACCATCTATTAGGAACCTTGCTGTGACTTCAGCCAACTCCAATGCGCTTAAGTCTCAACCTTATAACACTCCTATGCTAGGATGGTACCTCTACTCAGAAACACCAGGTGCTATAGGCATCACTATTCTAATGTCTACAACCAACTTAATAACAAACCCAACTATGCCTTTATATACCTGCTCGAACTCACTGAATCCTTCCATTTCTAATATACCATACAGTCCCTACCACAATACTAATACAATTCCTGCCAATTCATATCAACCCATGCAAGTTCCCTCTGCAGTTCCCCCGTACAATTTTTCCAACTATACACAGAGTCCTCATACAATACCAGTACATCATGGCTAAAAATTTTCTCCTGCTTACGGCGGAACATATCCTTGGCATCATATCTCAGAAGGAACCCCCTTCATACAAAATACAAATTCCTTTTTACCTTTTTTTATACCCAAGATGGACTTCCCACATTTTGATGGTAAAGATCCTAGAGGATGGCTGAAGAAGTGTGAAAATTTCTTTCAATTGAATCCCATGTTGGACCCCAGATCCAAAGTACTATATGCTGCTCTGTATTTAGAAGGGGAGGCTGATGTGTGGTATCAATCCCTGCAAGATGAAAAACCATGTTTACTTTGGGATGAACTTGCACAGTACATTTGTCATAGATTTGCAAAAGGGGGACAAGAAAATTTAACCGAACAGTTTAATAAGTTGATGCAAAAAGGAAAAGTGGATGACTATAAAAGGAGATTCGAGGAACTGAAAACGTATATGCTGAACCAGAACAGAGGGTTTACTGAAGATTATTTTATTGAGAGTTTCCTCAGTGGATTGAAAGAAGAAATTGCTAATGCATTGTACCTTGTGAGGCCCCAAACTCTTAGAGAGGCCATTAACCAGGCCAGAAGACATGAGGTTTATCTTGAATCGCTGGACAGAAGAGCACAAATGACATCCAAAGCTATGGGAGAAAATCAGCTGCAAAGGGGCAAACCAAACATGGAACCTAATAAAGAAAAACTCTAGCCAGCTAGAATAGGAGCAGGGCAAAGGTCTTTTCCAATCAAAAGACTTACTACAACTGAAATGGCAGAAAGGAGGAAAAAGGGACTACGCTACCATTGTGATGAGGTATACACACAAGAACACAAGTGTAAACAGAAACACATTTATATAATGATAACTGAGGAAGAAGAGAAGCTAAGTGCAGGGGAACAAGATCAGGAATTAGCAATTATCATGCAAGGAGAGGAAGGGGAACTACCACAGATTGATGACTGTGGGGTTTCACTTCATGCCATCACAGGAACTCATGGGGTTCATACCATTAAATTGCAAGGGCTGGTTAAAAACAGACCTATCAAAATGTTGTTGGATAGTGGGTCCACTCACAACTTTATCTCACAAACCTTGGTGAGAAAACTCCAATTACATACTGAGCCTTGCATTCCTATTAAGGTCAAGATTGCTAATGGAGAATTTATCAAGTGTGATAGAAGAATTGCCCAATTTAAGTGGGAATTGGTTCAAGGAAAATTTCAGACTCTTATGTATGTAATTCCATTAGGGGGTATGATGCAGTATTAGGAATTGAATGGATGCAAACTGTTAGTCCCATCAGTATGAATTTTGAAAAAAGGGAAGTCATTATACATTGGAAAGGAGAAAGAGTTGTACTAGGGGATCAAGGAGATTCCAAACAATTTTATTCAGTGCAAATAACAGATAAATTCAACTGGAAGCCTAAAGAAGAAACTTATTTCTTGGTTCAGTTAACAGCAATTGAAGGGATCCTTGAACCAGTTAACAAGGTTCCAGAAGTGATAGAGCAGATGGTGACATCATATGGAGACATTTTTCAAGAACCACAAGGGTTGTCTCCTGTAAGATTGCAAGATCACCACATACCAATTATGCCCAACTGCAAACCTGTTAACTCAAATCCTTACAGATATCCATATTTACAGAAGACTGAAATTAAAAGGATGGTCAAAGAGATGTAGGACAGTGGAATTATCAAGCACAACACTTCCCCTTATGCTTCTCCAGTATTATTGGTAAAAAAGAAAGACAACGCATGGAGGTTTTGTGTAGATTACAGAGCTCTCAACAGTATAACTATAAAAAATAAGTTTCCCATTCCAATTATAGAAGAATTGTTGGATGAGTTGAAGGGCAGTAAGTTCTATACTAAACTTGATCTGAGGAGTGGTTATCACCAAATTAAGGTAAAGGCTGAAGATACACAGAAGATAGCATTCAAAACTCATCAAGGACACTATGAGTTTTTAGTTATGCCATTTAGTTTGACCAATGCACCTGTCACTTTTCAGTGTGTAATGAATGAGGTATTTGCTCCCTACTTAAGGAGGTTTGTCTTAGTTTTCTTCGATGACATTTTGATATACAATCTTTCCTTGGAAAGTCATGAAAAGCACTTGCAACAAGTATTTAATGTTCTAAGGCATAACAGATTTTATGTTAAGAAGTCCAAATGCATTTTCGCACAACCACAAGTTGAATATTTGGGACATATCATTAGTGAGCAAGGGGTGGCTGCTGATAAGAAGAAGGTTGAAGCAATGGTACTATGGGCCAGACCCAAATCCTTGAAGTCCTTAAGAGGATTCCTAGGCCTTCAGGCTACTATAGAAGATTTGTCCAACACTATGGAATTATAAGCAAACCATTGACTAATCTGCTAAAGAAGGGAGCATTCAGTTGGGGTGAAGAGGCTGAACAATCATTTCAGAAGCTTAAAACAGTGGTATCTGATACTCCAGTGCTAGCATTGCCTAATTTTTCTAAAGCATTTGTGGTGGAAACAGATGCTTGCCATACATGAGTGGGAGCAGTCCTAATGCAGGAAGGAAGACCAATAGCCTTCTTAAGTAAGGCTTTGTCACCAAAACATCTGGGCTTATCAACTTATGAGAAGGAACTGTTAGCAATCATCATGGCAGTTCAAAAGTGGAGGACTTACCTCTTGGGACAACAATTCATCATAAAAACTGATCATGCGGCATTAAAATACTTCATGGAACAGAAATTAACTACTTTGGTACAGCAGAAATGGTTGCCAAAAATGCTAGGCTTTGATTATGTTATACACTACAAGAAGGGTAAAGAAAATCTAGTAGCAGATGCATTGTCTAGAACACATGATTTGGAAGGCAGTTGTGCAATTATACAATCAGTTACCCCTAGTTAGATTACTGAAATTGTTGACAGCCTAGAGAATGATAAGATTGCACAAGAAGTAATGACTCAAATTCTGATAGATCCAACCAGTTGCACTGATTACAAGCTGCAAGAGGGAATTCTCAGGAAGGATGGTAGGATTTATTTGGGCAGTACTGGGAATTTGAGGGAAAGAATCATGGATCAAATCCATGGCAGTCCTGAAGGGGAACACTCTGGTGTAACAACATCTATTAAGAGGGCTGAGCTACTGTTTTATTGGCCTACACTTAGAAAGGACTTGACAGAATTAATTACTAAGTGTGAGGTGTGCCAGAGGAGTAAAGGGGAACATGTTCCAACTCCAGGACTGCTGCAACCTATTCCTATTCCTAACCAGGCATGGGAAGTTATAACTATGGACTTCGTGGAGGGGAAACTTAAATCTGATGGTAAGGATGTAATTTTAGTAGTGGTCGATAAGCTCACAAAAGGATGCCATCTTATGGCTCTCACACACCCATTTACAGCAACACAAGTGGCACAACTAGTGTTGGATTCGGTGATCAAATTACATGGCCCTCCAAAAACTATCATATCTGATAGGGACAAAATATTTGTGAGCAACTTTTGGAAGGAACTATTCAAGGCCATGGGGACTCAAGTCAAGCTAAGTACATCTTACCATCCATAAACGGATGGCCAAACTGAAAGGGTTAATCAATGTATTGAAATGTACTTGAGATGTATGATCAGTCACAAGCCTACACATTGGAGTAAATGGTTACCCATGGCAGAATGATGGTATAATACTTCCTTTCACTCAGCCACCGGAATGACACCTTATAGAGCCCTCTATGGCGTGAACCCCCCAATCGTTAATTATCATCAAGGAGGTACAAGCAGCAACCCCTTAATAGCAGAGTTTATGAAGGAAAGGGAGGGAACCCAACAGTTATTAAAGGAAAATCTACAAAAATCTCAAGAGAGAATGAAGCTCTATGCGGATAAGAAAAGAACTGAAAGGGAGTTTAATGAAGGGGATGAAGTATATCTGAAATTACAACCATATCGACAAATGACAGTTGCACAAAGAAGAAATTTCAAACTATCTGCAAAGTATTATGGGCCATACAGTGTGATACAAAGGATTGGGAAGGTTGCCTACAAATTACAGCTCCCTCCAAATGCAAAAGTAAATAATGTTTTTCATGTTTCGCAACTTAAGAAGAAAATTGAAGAGACTAAGGTCGTTCAAACTAAGCTGCCACAAACTAACAATGCAGGGGAATTAAGACCTGTTCCTGTAGCTGTTTCGGACCGGCGGCTAGTGAAAAAGGGACAAAGACTAGCAACTATGGTGTTAGTCCAGTGGTCACATAGCATCCCTGAAGATGCGACATGGGAAGAGTGGAGCAAGTTGATAGAACAATATCCGGATTTTGATCCTTGGGGACAAGGATCCCTTCAAGCAATGGGGAATTGTCAGAAATGGAAGGCAAGGAGCGAAAATAAGTAGCTGTTACTGGAATCCAAACGCATCGTTTAAGTGGAAAATACTGTTACGCCTAGAAATTAGCAATGGACACGTGTTTCATTTTTAGAGGAGAGGGTTGTTAGTAGCTTGTTGCAAGAGTAAGAATCAGATGAGTATATCTACAGCTGGAGTTGTAAGAGGGAGGCTATCGAAAATTCTATAGAAAATTTCTTTTTTGATAGTTATGCTTTCTTCTTCAATTTTTTTGTCAATTAATTAGTTAATTCGTAACAGCAACTTGAGTTTACCTACTTTACCAAACTAGAAATAGAGCATTCTAGTTTTCATCACCAGAGTTGATTTTGCATTCTTTGCCCTGATTCACATAATTGAAAGCAATAGAAGATCAAACTTTAAGAAGAAATTGGTTCTTGGATTAAAAAAAGTATAGAAAATAGTTGAAATAATACAAACTAAAGATCCAAAACAAACCAATTCCATCCCTTTCCAAGAAAAGCACTTGAGTTGCAATTGTTTGAAAAAAAAAAAAAACTACAAGTAAAACCAACAGAAGGAAAATTGGCTTCTCTTCAAATATGTCTCCGGATATGAGGTATGTATTTAGGGTTCACCACAAGATGATCGTAACTTCTAAAATGGAATAAATATAGAATTGAGAGTTAGAACTCAAATAAGCGCAACTCAACCATCCCCTCCTGCCTTTTTGGGGAATACCATGCTACCACTTTCCCAGATTGTAGGAGCCTCAGGGAGTAATTCAAACTGTATATAATATCTTCCAAATGTGGACCAAGTGTCCCCGATGAAGATGAGTCGAGCGAAAACTTGGAATCTACTCGAAACACAATTGGCCCTGCGACCTGCAAAGACAAAAGGGTTTCCGTTAAGGGTCTAATGTGACATTTCCACAACAGGAAACAACTTGAGACCTTGTGGATCCAACTCAAAAAGTTATTCCGTTCATCTAGTATTTTTTTTAATAATTCAATTCAGTTAAAATTGGTATTTATATAGGTCATTATGACTTTGAAAATCTTCCACTCTTGTTTAATTGCTCTAGAGGACACAAATTTTGAATTTCAAACAAAATTATTTTCTTCATTAAGTTGGTGAATTTTCACAGGCAAGGTGCCCCAAGTAAAAATTCAAATACCTGTTGTTGAAAGATCAGATTGAGCCTAGGGGAAGAAAGCAGAGTTTCTGCATCATTAACTTTAGCTTTCCTGAAAATGTTGGAAGCCCTTCTGGCTAAAGCAGAAGCTGAAGAGATATCCAGGCGAGCATCTACCCTAGAGAGGTCCCCAAAGAGCTTCCTGAATTTCCCGTGTTGGAAGGTACAGCAAACTGACCCAAATAAATCCGCACTGAAAGAAGTTCTACTCTTAGCACTCATAGATGTGTCCTTCCCATCTTCCCGTGACTCAACAGCCACCAAGCTCTTTCCTCTGCCAAACCAGGCTCCACAAGTACCACCTAAAGTGTATTTTAAAAGGAAAGAATTAAAAAGAGATTTCATATAAAATAGATAGAAAAAAATCACTCAGAAGAAAGCCAAAAGAAGGAAAAGATCATATCTCCGATTACTTTAACAAATAAAATAAAAAATGAAAGATGATGCAGCCTATTTATAAGAAAAACAAAGGAAAAAGAAAAGCATGATGCACATAAGAAGCTAGACCTGGCAAACGACCGGGCCGGGCCAAAATGGCCCGGGTTTTGATGGGCTGATATTGTGAGGCCCGGCCCGACCCGCGGGCTTCTTCCTTTATTTTTATTTTTTGCAAAATCTTTTAAAAAAAATCAAAATTAGTTCACTTTACATTTTGTGAATTCATGTTGTATGGAGTATTTTGTTGACTGCATATTTTCTGAGTGGTTGAAATCTTATACAAGTATATATTAAAATGTTTTTGCAGGAAGAGTTGGGTCAATGGAATTTCAAGAGCAAAGGGAACGATGCTTACTATGAAGGACACATGTTCCCATTACATGTTAAGGAAACTAGATTTATGGCCAGAGAAGCACATCCGTCAAAGAGTATGGGTAAGTTTGAAATTAAAGCACTTCAAAATGCCACCCCCACCCCCACCTCACAACTGAAACAAAATTTCTGATCGTATGCTTAACTTATTGCCTATATCTAGATGAGCGTGACTGAAGCTAAAGAAGCTTGCCAGCATTGGTGGATGAAGGAAGCCTTAGATCGATTAGTGACGAGGATTGAGGAAGAGAGAATACGGTCTTGCTCTATAGATAGGCCTTCTAAAATCAAAACTAGAGATTGTACATTTTGTTTAAACGGTTGTCTTTTTATTTTTTGTACTTTTATTTAGATGCATGCATGTTAAAACAAGTAATTGTTGTAGTTCAGTTGGATTGAACTCTTATTTAATGACTTGGAGGTCTTGTGTTCAACCCTCACAAGTAACTACATTATATTTATTTTATTAAAGCAATAATCCACGGGCGGGCCGGGCTAAAATGACCCAATTTTACGTGGGCTACAATAATAAAGCCTATAGCTCAACTTTTTGCGAGCGAGCCTGGGCCTCTTTTGCCAAGTCTATAAGAAGCATACTTAACTATTTATTTTTTTGTAAGGACGAAGAATTAAATTCTATATTCTATCCTATTTCCTATTGCGACGAAGAATCAAATTATCACCATATTTATTCCTTTTTCTTATCTTCAATTCCTTAACAGCATCTTGAAATAGGATGACGGTATTTTGTAAATATGTAATTATCACTTCCATTTGCCAGGAGTTTTGGGTTTAGTACTGATATTTTAGCAACAAATCAAATAAATCTAAGTTTAGTGCTAGGGGTATTTAACCACAACAATGTTATCATCTTCATTATTTCTTGGGAAGCAAAGATATAATATTAACCAATAGGCATTTATTCTTTTATGAAACAAGACAAAATAAATAACCTTATAAGCAATTGTAAGTGTAAAAATATGAGGTGTTATGAAGTTGCTAACAAATTGAAAAGGGAAACACATATGGTGAGAAAATGTAGCTAATTTAGTTATTATATATTATTTTCTTTTAAACTAAAGCAGTTTACACTCCATAATTTATTGTATTCACTAGAGCACCGTGAAAACGTATTTGTAAGGCTGAAAGTGAAAGGTTACCAATAATTCCAGAAACTGCTGCATGAGGTTCCTTTAGACGAATGTCATACGTAGGCTGCCAAAACCGACCTCTTTCTGTCTCTACTATGAGATCCTGTTTCGTCTCCTTCTGCCTCCAAAGGTCTTTGCTTTTCTCATAAGAGAAGGCAGCTTTTGCACTTAATCCAGGCATTAGAGCAAGAGGTGCCTCACCACTAACAGAATTATCACTTTGAGGATGGCCGCTATTTTTGTGTACCCCAAAACGATATCGAAATCCAGATTCAGAAACAAGGGAGGCACAATCCAAGGATATCGACTCAGGCACATCCCAATAACTTCCTTTATGGTCTACAAACAGCTCAGGCCATGCTGCTTCCAAAGTAATATCATGATCGGGGAGCTGCAAAGACAAAATGGAATATTAGGACCAACCTCAACCAATGTTCAATTTAAGTGGAAGCACATATCATGCAGACAAACAATAAAGCAATTTAAACCCTATATCGTCAGAAGAAAGTCAATATAAATCTAATCAATACCCAGTAGCATGTAACAAGACTCGCTAAAAGTTGAGCTTAAAGGACAGGTGCTTAGTGACAACACTCGTCAAAATAAAGAAATTAAGTAACAGGAAACATTTATGACAAGTAATATGTCAGTTATATACTTCCTTCGAATTCTTGGATACATATAAACAGATGTATCCCTGAAGGTAATACTAGCACTGTTAAACTGTAAGATTGTAATGATTCCCATAGGTGTATTGAAGGCATGGTCACAAGCACACAGGTTTACCCAATCTTAACCACTTGGTACAAAAGGACAATAATTGCTCTCATTAAGTACACTTGACCATTTTAAGCCAACAAAATTCAGAGAAGGAAAACCAGGTTAAAGAAAACTTTTGGCAAAGTAGTTTTATCGAGGTTGCCTCTACGTCTATAGGCGACTAGACATATCCTTGGAAGTTTGTCCCTCAGGTACTTCTCCCTGCTTGACAAGGCCAGGGACCGCTCTCTCATTTAATTGTAAGAGCGAATCTAGAAAGTTAATATTTCTTTTTCTTCTACCTCCCAAAATTTGTATTGTTTTTCAACTTGCATGATGCCCTACTCAAATTTCTTATTGGTTCCAGGAGATAATTTTCTAGGAACTTCAATTATTTTAAGACCTTAATGAGCAGTGGAGGATTCGATTCTTGTTGCGTAACACTTAATTTTTCTATTCTTTTCATTGGTCAACCTTTCCTGATGGAAGAGTGGAATCTAGACACTTATGGTATGTACTTTTGTATCCCAAAAAATTTGGCTCTTGTTGTACGTTTTGAAACCTCTCACTGTTTCCAATAATAACATTTAATTGGAAAGCAACAGTTCTCTGAAGTTGGAGCTTTTGGTGTAATCAATCTTTTAGATAAAAGAAGTTTAATTAAAAAGACAGAATACAAGGAATAAGGAGGGTGGAGAACAAGGTATACCCCAGACAAAATAAAAGAAAAAAAATACAAATTCCTACTGCAGCACTGCTAGTCAAGCCCTATATAAATCTAAAAAAGCAATTGCCCAAATTCCCATAACTGGATGGAGACGCAAGGAAAGTGAACCAGACTCGCAACTAATTAAAGGGCTAAAGATGGCCCCTAAAAAGTTGAACTTTTTATTCTGGTCAATGATTCTCAGAAAACTGAAAACTAATGATTTATTGCAAATTTAGCATCTTTATGAGGTTCTTTTGTGCATTGGTGCACGTTTTGCCATTGCATAATGAGATCCATACTAGTATATTTTGCATTGTTATGGAGCATGAAGCATGCAGAATAGGTTATTTTGGGTTTTTGGATAATCTTGGATATGTGCTTTGAAGCAGGATTTGGTAAAAACACATAATCCCACAAAGCCTTTCAAATCGATATGTTCAACCTATAACAATGGATCACATCATTAGATAAGGAACATAAACCTTCTTCTAAGGTAACCTAATGGCCCTAATTTAGTAAGAAAACTCCTAATAATTATTTACTAGACTACTACAAATGAAAGATACAAAACAATACCAATAATAAGTGTAAAATTATTTAGATATAACTACTTAATCCATAAATAATAATATAAAATAATTACTGATTTAATTAATTGCAAAATTCCATTAGCTTTCTTGGCCCATCCTGTGTTGTGCTTCCTATAGTAGTTAGGGAGAGGGAAAGAACATAATTGTGCTTGTGTATTGGCTTTTCTTTGGTGTGTTTGGATTGTGATTTTTGTGACCAATACCTTCCTATTCATCCAATCATCCCTAATATATAGGGTCGTTTTACTTTTGGTTTTTGTCCAATGTTATTTAGCTTTGTATTATACTATTCATTTTCATTTGTTTCTTGGCAGACTTAATGCAGCCTTAGTTGTATCATCTCTTCATCATCTATAAAATCTTCTTTTCTTATGGGAAAAAAATGTACACACATACTTGTAAAAAATAATGTAATAAACAAGGAAAAATCTTATTTTCTTAGCTGTACAAATGAAGCAAAGATTTCTAGAAAATTTTAGTCTTGATCATAGCTATTTCAAACATATAACCACAATACTAAGACTCTTTGTAAGTAAACAACTAAACATTGCATAAGAGACTTTTCAAAGCATAATTTACATTGCTGGCCCCTAACAGCTTCAAATTTAAGAGCAATTGGTAACTTCAACTTGACATGGTTTTAGATCTTTAGTTTTGCAGGGTTTGGGTCAAATGTTCCCATCCATGATGTTAGTATAGCAAGGATTGTAAGTGAGGGAATTGCTAAAGCATGATATACATTGTTGGGCCTCCTCTCTAATATTTTTGGAGCAGTTGGTAACCTGAAAAGACTAAGAGTAATGGTGACCCTAAGATAATAATCATGACCGGCAAAAATGAATTTTTGCAGAACTGTGATACTATAACAAGAAACAGCTACAAATGAAAAGCTAAAGAAATAAGGAAAGAGTTAGACGTTAGGACATAGAATGACAAAGAATTATAAAGAAAAATAAAGAGAGACGTATTACCGTAGAATGACAAAGAAAAAACATCTATATAATAAATAAATAAACAATCGAAAAAAATAAAACCAAACTTGAGCATGATAGCAGTACATAAGACAGTAACGAAGTTTGGGATTATGCTTACCTTATGAAAGAGCATGGCCTTTTTGTTGTGTCTACTCCTCTCACCTTGCCTTTCTATGCTCAACAACAAGGAAGTTGAGGATGTCAGAGATAACTGTGAGCACAAACCAATAGAATAAAGTGACTTATCCAAGAAATGCTTAGCAGCATCTTTGAATGAAGGCAGCCCATAGTCATCTCTAAATATTTGTCCTTTAATAGCTGATATTAGTTTCTTTGGACGAAATTGCCCAACTAATCCAACCCACCTGAACATGCAAAATTGTAAGATATATGAATTGGTATGCTAGATGAAGAAATTGTGAGTGCAAGCTGAAAGAGAATACTTTTTTTTTTGATAAGTGAAAGGGTATGCTAAATTATGCAGTCTAAGTTTCAAATGCAAACCAAATTTCAGCCCATACATTTGGTAAGAGGTATGCTAAAGCAATAAAGAAATTTAACTCCACATAATTAGATGATAGTTCACAGTTCTAGGCCTTGCAATTTCCCCCAAAATTGTGAGTGCAAGCTGAAAGAGAATACTTTTTTTTTTTGATAAGTGAAAGGGTATGCTAAATTATGCAGTCTAAGTTTCAAATGCAAACCAAATTTCAGCCCATACATTTGGTAAGAGGTATGCTAAAGCAATAAGGAATTTTAACTCCACATAATTAGATGATAGTTCACAGTTCTAGGCCTGGCAATTTCCCCCGAACCCGACGGGGCCAGTCCAATCCCGACCCTAATGGGACCAAATTCTTTTAACCCTATAGAGTTGGGGTCGGGTATGGAATAACCCTTTCACCCCGTCCCCGGCCCGATTATATGTATATACATAATTTATTTAAAATTAGCATTTTGTATATATATAATTATGTACTTATTTAGGTTATTTCATTATAAATTCATAACATTTGTAATATAATGTGTTGTTAGTAATAGAAATGTTGCAGGATATTTGATTTTGAATTAAAAATATTTGTACAAAGTAATATTAAAAAAATTAGAGAAATTTAATTTAGGAAAAATGAGAGTAATCTGGTAAACAAAAAGGGGTGTGTATGGGGTATTGTTTTCGGAGTCGGGTTGGATTCGGAGGATTGCTCCATATTGGTGGGGCAGGTATGGGGAGGGGTCCCCCGGACCATACCCGCCCCATTGCTAGGCCTACATAATTCCATTCTACAAAACAAGTTGAAGAACCTTCTTCTTTTTCTTCTTTTTTCCTTTTGCTTAGTTTCAAGATCACCATAATTTGAACAAAAAATGAGGAAAAGTTAATTCCAAATACCTTTTCTTTTAACTTATTCAAAAACCAAGATATTGGAGGCATATATATAATATACTTACAAAATAAATTTAAAATCCAACATATATGGGAAAGGTTAAGCATGTGTAGTAATTGCTTTGAGAAACAATCACTATAACAATGTGTAAACTTACCATTTCTCCAAAAGCATCTAACATGGCCAAAGGGAAAAGAGAGATTAAAAATTATTGGAAAATATAAATTCGATTGTACAGACTGAAAACTGATGCAGAAGAAATTTCAGACTAGACGAGAGATAAAAATGATTGGAAAATATACATTCAATTGTACAGACTGACAACTGATGCAGAAGAGATTTCAGGCTACATGTGTGAATACATATGCAAAAGTAGCAAGAATTAAGTACTATGCATATAATTGTGCTCAACACTAATAAGCTTTCTGATTATAAACTTCTATTATTAGGGTAAAAAGAAGAAGGTTATCAACAGGAACAATAATCACGAAATCTGAAATTTAATCCATTTCATTAGAATAGTTATTTAACAACAATCATAAAATTCAATACAGTAGGCTTTTTTCATTTTCCTAAAATTTACTCAACACATACAAGCAAACACATTTGGCTAAGGTACCACCTTCTCTTTCCTGAGCCAAAATTGCTCTCACCTTTAACTTCTAACTCCCAACATCACTAACAACAACGGGTGGAATGGGTGTAGTAACATCTAACATGTGAAGGCTATTATGATTTATGGAACCAATCCCATCGTTCAAACCTCACTAAGAAAAATTCCTGGAGTACAAAATCATTCTAGGAATCCAATATAAACACAAATCAACACAAACATGCATACGATTTAATTAAAAAAGAGGAGATGTTGATATAAAAAAGGATCTCACAATAGACAAAGTATGGGCTAAAATTTCCTCCCATAAACTACATTTTCCCATATTTGAAATGAACAAATACGACTAGCCAAACAGAAACATCTAATTAAGTAAAGGGGCTGTTGAAATTGAAAAACTTACCAGTTAGAAGAAACTGTTTTGAGCAAGAGAGATTGGAGACAGAAAGCCCCCAACTCTTTGTTGGAAGGTGGAGCTGCATAAGAGGGTATAATACCCAGAGGAAATCCATTGCTGAGAAAGGAGAGCTGTTGGATTCTGAGGGCTCGGCTGGCTCGAGCTCCGTCCAGCGGAATGGGTTCGCCGGGAATGGCTCGGGCTGACCCGTGAAGGGTTTGTGGGGAGGCGATGTTCAGGTCCCAAAACGCCGAGTCCATGGTCGTTCTCAGGTTAGCCATTTTCGGCCAATTTACAGCACCACACTTTCTCTCTCTTACTCTGAGCCTGCCTTATCTGTGGGAGTTTGATTTTGAAATTGGGAATCTGTAGGGGAGGTTTTGTTTGTTTGTTTGGACTTTGGAGTTTGGAGGGTTTTATTATTTCAGATGGGGTTTATGAATGTATTGCTGGTTGCAGGCTGTATACATTTGTTTTGCATTTGAAACATTTGGACTTAAATTTCTAATAAGTTCAATTCTCTAATCCTCAAAACTTAAAATTCATTTAAAAAAATTATTTGAAACTCATATTTTTACATATTAAAATAATATTTAAATATCTTAACCGGAGCCTAGAGTATTTAGAAATATTGCTAGATTCAAAATTCCAATAAGTTGAAAAATAAAATAGGGAGGATAAATATATTCTATCCGTTTCAAAATTAGATATATAATTTAATTTTTGAGATATATTAAAGTTTAAATTGATGTGAGTTTATTTAATTTTAGCTGATATAATTATTATAAGTATATAATATATAACGAAAACTATTAATCACAAATTTTATTTCATTTTAAACTCTTATAAATCATACCAATTTTTAAATTTAATATGTAATCGTTTAATCTCAAAAATTAAATTATATCTCTAATTTTAGAACGATGAGTATTACTTTAAATTTTATTTCAAAACTTTTAAAAAATTCTACCTCAATTAGTTGAATGACAATGGCTCAATGTCACTTAAGATGAGTTAACAAAATATTTCTACAACGAATATATTAGTGTTAAGACCACTTGATGAGGGAGTGGCCCAATCACCACAAGGCCCAAGCTCATTGTTCCATTTTTTTTTACTTTTTGTAATATCGCACAATTAAAATAATGGATTCTTTACAGAAATATATAACAATTAGAAATTAATTATACTATTAGTGCATGCACAAAATAATTACAAAAAGAGTATAATTAGGACCCATATTACAAAAATAGTACAATTCACATTAATAAGGAAACCTAAAATTTAGTAGAAATAATTGCCATAATTAATAATTTAAATTTAAATATTTGGGATCTAACAACAAAAATAAATTCAAATTCAAAATAAAATGAGGGAAAAACAAAAAAAATATCTTCTTCATCTTAATCTTCATCTCCCTCACTGCTCATTATCTTCATCACCGCATCCTCTCTCTTCCCCTTCATCATCTTCCTTCGCCGCGAATCTCCAGAAGTTCTTGGTTGCGCTGCCATTACGTCGCCCTCTCTTCCCCTTCATCATCCTCCTCTTCCGCCGCAAATCTCCGGAAGTACCTGAGTTACTGTTCTGAATTTTTTTGAACGATTTGGTTACCCACAAAAACTAAAATGGTTATCTTTGTATGAAGGTTTGGCTACCAACTGCATCACATTCAAAATAAATTTGTAACCTAATAAAACTGAATTGATTACCTTTGTCTGAAGATTTGACAACCAACTGCATAAAGGTTTGACTACCAACTGCATCACATTCAAAATAAATTTGGTAACCTAATAAAACTGAATAGGTTACCTTGGTATGAAAGTTTGGCTACCAACTGCATCACATTCAAAATAAATTGGCAACCTAATAAAACTGAATAGGTTACCTTGGTATGGAGGTTTGGCTACCAACTGCACTATGAGAAAATTAAATAGGTTACTTTTTGACCAACAAGCAAGTCTGCAGACACGTCGATGGGTATGGGTCTCAATTTGCCATTAGGTGCATCAATGCGCAATACTGCGACATCTTTATCTTGGTCAAATCCGACAACTTTTGCATCAAAAGTGCTTTGGTCAGCAAGAGTAACTCTCAGATCAGATGCGCCACGAATCACATGATAATTAGTAACAATGTGACCCTTTTTGTCCCATACAAATCCAGAGCCAGACCCTTGCGGCACTTCAAGCACATCCAATGTAAACGCATCCTGCTTGGAAGCGAGATTGGTGATGTAGACAACAGAAGGCGTATTCTCTTGGAACAAACGAACAGTAGCAAGTTCATCGGTCTGCAATTTACGGGGAGTAGTAACTACAAAGGCCGAAGCAGAATCGACATCGGTAATAAAGAGAGTGAAAGATAAGGCGACTGAGGTGCAGATGACAAAGACATAATCCAGAAGCTTCTGAAAGCTCGAGTTGCCATTAGAGTAAGGCAATGGAGAGGTGGAGCGAAGAGCGGACATCGGATGAGAGAGGAGAGAGAGTGGGAAGAGTTTGTGTAACAATAGAGACTGAGTTTGTATTTCTGAGAGAGAGAAATGAAGAAGAAGAGGAGTTTACTTATTAATTACTTAATTTAATAAGTAAATCAATACTAATTACCTAAATTAAGGAATCCTAATTGCATACTAATTTCTTAAATTAAGGAATCCTAATTGCACTAAAATTGTAAATAAATATGAAATTGTATTAATTGTGTAAATATTTTATGAGTACACTATTGTTGTAATTATTTTTAAAAATATAATAGAATATGTAATTCATCCTAAAATAATTAGGGAATTGATATTTTCATGTGATATCTCTCACATAAATAGGGAGTGGGTTCTATTTTTATGTGAGAGAGACTTATGTGAAAATATCATTTTTTTCCCTTAAAATTAGATTTCAACTTTCTCGCGACACAACTTCCTACTAAAATTGCAGGTTGAGATTTGAACAAAAGTATTTTATGCGCCATACATAGTTAATGATATTCCTTATGTTTCAAAATTAGAGAGATAATTTAATTTTTGAGGTCAAACGACAATATATAAATCTTCAAATTGATGTGAATTTATTTAATTTTAATTGATACAATCATTATAATTGTAAAGTATATATAACAAAAATTATAGATCACAAAATTTATTTCATATCAGCTCGTATACATATATATTTTTCATTTTCCTAATATTATTATCTTAAACTTAAAAGGTTAAACTTATGAATTATATATTTTTCGTTATATAAGTAGAGTGTTATATATGATAACAAATTTTATCGATATTAAATAAATACGAACAGATGCATGAGATATGATAATAAGCATGAGACTCATTAAATTATTCTATCATTTTATGTTCAACATTAATTAGTCACACCCTATATTATATAAAATTAGTCACACCCTACATTATATAAAATTGAATTTACGGTTTGGGTTTGATTCTATTTAATTTTTGTTTAGACAAAATACTATAAGTAAGGTTGTGTGTGTTATCAAAGTGGTATTTAATATTGTGTGATGCTAAATTGTTAATTTAAATCTCATAAAATTGTGTTGTTTCAATTGATTTTGGAACTGAAATCGCACTAAATGAAACTGCACCGCACGGTTCAAAACTGTACCGCACCAATCACGAGCGGTTTCATGTGCGGTTCTAGATTTGTCAAGTTGCGTCTAAGCGATTTCGTATGTGATTTGGGTTTCAAACCGCACAATTGCTTACCCCTATTAAAACGCCACCTAACAAGGAAAAACATATAAAAATAAATGAAACACCTTACTTGATACGGTGCTAAAAGGTTTGGCTATAGGTTACTTAATTCTCTCTTTTGACCTTTCTAGATTGAGGCAGGTATGGTGAAACAGTAAACACCATAAATCACATGCATAAAAATGACAAAGAGAAAATTAGTTGTTTAGAAGTAAAGGTGTAAATGAACCGAGTCGAGCCGACTATTAAGTTGTTCAGATTTGGTTCACAAAATTTATTGAGTATTGTTGGGGCGTAAATATTAGGGCTCGATTTATGTGGTGGGCCAAAGTCCACGTGG
This sequence comes from Panax notoginseng, assembly GCA_016801055.1. NCBI lineage: Eukaryota > Viridiplantae > Streptophyta > Magnoliopsida > Apiales > Araliaceae > Panax > Panax notoginseng. The sequence continues at coordinate 295,257,955 of CM029012.1, read as the reverse complement.
AGGTATCTAACCCTACGTAAGAATCTGTTTTGGAAGTTGAATATTTTAAGAAATCAAAGATTCATAATTGCATTTAATTTCTAACTCCTAAGGAAAGTGTCAGGATATGTTCCGACTTTCTTTCTTTAAGGAAATTCTGTTTGATCCCATTAAGGAATCATACCTAATGAGGAATCCTATTTCTATACGGGGAAGGAGGTGTGATCACTAGAAATACAAGGCTATACCCCTAATTCTAAGGCACATACAACATTATTTATAGCACTAGAGCATTAAACCTCCAATGTTAAACCTTATTCAGGCTTCAACATGTACTTATTCTCACACCAGAGCTATTCCCTAGCGGCCCAAGCCATCAAGCTTTGCGCGTGACTTCGTTTCTGTGCAGGATTTGACGCGCTATTGGTAATTGAGGCACGTGGATGAATCTTGGCATTAACATTGGCGCTAGAAGGCGGGCTTTCTAGTGCTATATAATTTTCAATCACAAAGGAGTTCTTGATTGGTATTATGGCGAAAAGTAAGAGAGTTTTTGGACATGGGAAATCAACGACTAACTTTTCTGCTTAGCTAAAAAGATCGGTCAAGGACAGGTTGGGTCCGTCAAAAAATATCCAGGACATGCTCAAACCCCGTAGTTAGTCAGTGGGCTAAAAGGACACTTACGGTGGTGACGTTAGGCGCCGATTGTTCTCAACGGCCAGGTAGGGGACAAAACCCAATGAACGTGTCGAGGACAATCCGTCCCAAACACTGTCTCAAGAAGATCAGTATTATGGGGCGAGAGGAACAAGATGAAAGGCGGTCTATTCTGGCAAAGAAAGTTCAAGAGGCCAACGATGCAGTAAAGGCCTACTTCTTAAAAAAAGGAATGGGATGCCCAATTAGCTTTTTTGGATGGTGAGGATGGTGCTTCCAGCCATAGCCGAAGACGGAAGCGTTCGTCATGGAATCAATCCATGACACATCGTCCAGACGATTCTCGACAAACCGAGAGCAGACACCGAAGTGGCTCTCAAAAAAGAGCAGACATCTAAGTCGCTCTTGGGAAAGGAGCGGGTATCAAAGTCGCTCGGAAGATACAAACAGGCCTCAAGGCTGTTCTCAGGAAAGAAGCAGGCACCAAAGCCGCTCGCAGAAGAGGAGCAGACATAGAAGACGCTCTCAAGAAGGTAGATCAGAGTGAAGAAGGCGGGTAGCCTCTCCAGAACATTAAAGTCAGGACAGGCAAGAGTCGTTCCCTAAAACAGATGGTGTCGAGGCCTTGGACCGAAAATTTATAGAATTGAAGAAGAGGTTAATCGAAGGCTACAAGTAGAAAGAGAATACGGTCAAATCACCATCGTCGTTTTCTTTATAAATAAAACAAAAATGAGCCAATCCAAACAAGAAGGTTCCACACATATGGAGAATTATAATGGTTCAGGAGATCCTTATTAACACATTCAGGCTTATTACTACTCTGATACTGCTAAGTGTTAGATGTTCATGACAAGACATCAAATATCTTGGTGATCTACTTTATCCATGCCTCCGCCTTAAGTGGTTTTGGCTCTCCCAAAAACTCCGGTGGTCCCAGCTCCTTAAACTGTTTAGCGGTGACCATCCGAGAGTTGCCAGTGTTTCCACCTGTATTTTGAATAGGAGTTTCTCTTGCCTGATGTTGCACGAATTGCAGAAAGCTCCTAAACATTTCGTCGTTCGCCAATTGGTCAGTGTTGTTGTTCACCTGAGGATTATTGCCTTCTTGATGCACATTATCCTGGGTATTGATCAGTGGTGACTTAACAGTCTCATGTGCTCCATTGCTTAACTCGACATTTTCGGATGCCATTTTCAAACACTGCCACAAAATAAGGGTTAATTGACATGCCACATATTATCCCATATTATGACCGACTAATTAAATAACAAATAAACTTAGGTAGGTCATACTAGCGAAGAATTTTCCCGTCTCCCCCTAGTTCTAGTCTCACATCTTAGCCAGGGATCATATCCCTAAGCTTTGATACCAACTGTGACGCCCCCAAAATAGGTATACATCACCCATTCTGAGTCATCAAATACATGGTACAGAATACAAATACAAACTTAATTTACACAACTGTTAAGTGTCGTGTAGAATACGACACAACATAAGCTGTGAGTTTTAATACAAATATTATCTTCTAGACAGTATTCAAACTCAAAATAAGTCATCATTACATTTATTATCACACTATTTCATAGAATAGTGAGGACTACTAATGCAGACATCTGGACAGTCACTCCGTTTCCCGACTAGTCTCAACTATATTCTCATTTCCTGAAGAGAACAATTAAAGCAAAGGGTGAGCTCAACTAGCCCAGTAAGAAATATTATGACTAAGATCATACAGAATAAATTATTGTTACCCTTCAACAGTGTTAAACTGATAAAATATAATAAATATCGAGTTTAACTGCAGCGGAACAAGCAATCCATTAGAAGAGTCAAGTAGAGCATGATATCTACTATCTTCTATGGTTTAAAAAGTTTATCAATAGTTTTATCGCTGAGACTCAGCTTAATAAATAATCCACATCATCGAATCATCCCTGCACTACGGGTTAAGGATATTCATTAGTATCACCAATGGTCATGATCATGCCAACAACTGTCCATCAATGTACTACGGGCCAATAAGGACTTTTATCACATCATGTGTAACATTACAGGACATGATTATACCGAATGATCCCTGGTCATAATCATACCAATCAACAGTCCGTTTATGCACTATGGGCCAAAGATGACTTTTGTAAGGCCCCAACTTATTTATAAATAAAATCGAATTTCCTCTAATTATTATCTTGAATAATAAGGTGTTAATTTGATATAATGCTTTGGTTATGAGTGAAATGTGCAAATTTTACAAAATAAGCAAGTGGTTATAAAATATTCATTGTTGTCGGGGAATATTCGTTTGGTCTTGGAATATTCTTTCTGTCGGAGAATATTCGTACGATGGCGCAGCCATTTGTGGGCCCCATAACGGAAACGGTCGGATGAAAAAAATGACAAATTTGAGTTTTTATAAATAACGGCATAGTTGTTACCGTTAACACTATTGGAATACCCGGTGGTTAAAATACAGTAATACGCGTGGTTGCACAGTAGCACACGGTATTGCATAGTATTGATGAATTATTGATCCTTACATAAGAAGGCACTACTCAATAATTGTTACAGTAATTACTGTTTAATATGTTATTTTACTGATTCAATAATTGCTACGTTGATATTTTATATTATTGTTGTTTCAATAATTGTCACTGCACAGTATTTTCCATTATCAGATCAATAATTCATATTATTTGAATAATATTATTAGATATCATTATTGGCAATGTCTATGGAAGTTCTGTCTAAGGAGATGTTTGGTCACCTAATTGCGCGCCAATAAGGAGAAATACTTATCGGAAAGCCCCCTTTTTCTTAGGAACGACCTGGTTGTCATAATAGTGATTCTGTAATATTATTTGTGAATAATTAATTATTGATTTATATGATAAGAAAATATTTATTTTATGTGGATTTAAATGAAGGAAATATTTATTTTTATGTGGATATAATTGAAGGAATTAATGCTGAGGTGTTTTATCTATATTTTGTCAGAATAGAGATATTAAAAATCGTCTGTATATGAATTTCGAGCATTTTCTGTTTGGAATTTAGAAAAACTTTCTTCTACAAAGTTGTAGATAATTAAATTTCCTATGAAAATGACATGAGATTTGAATTTTTCTGAGCTATTTATTATGAATTATTAAAGTTTCGAGAAATTAAATTTTTTTATTAAAATTATGGGTGGGACCCACTTTTGTTTTAAACGTGTGGGCTGCAATTTTTTTTTTAGAAACGGCATGCTGGAGGCTGGTCTTGGTAGGTGGTGTAGAAGGAGGAAAATATATATATTATTTTATTAATTTAGTCTCTTTTGCCGTTCTAGCATTTTTCTATAAATAGGGTGATTAGTTAGAATTGAAAATCACACCAGAAACAAGTTTATTATCTCCTTATATTATCGAGCGTATTTTGTGAGTATTTAGATATTTTAAGAGTTGCCATTCAGTGCAAGTTTCTTTCGACTTTACATCCGATATTCCGATCAGAAATACCGTTATTTTGAGGTAAGGGATGTTATTTTCTTCGTAAATGATATTATTTTTCTTCAATATCATTATGCTGAAATATTGATATGAATTTTATTGTGAAAAATCTACCTTTTTGTGTCGGGGTTACTATTCACGTATACGGCACTATTCACAAATACGACACTAATCACCGAAAAATAAAATTTTCTCTTCTTTGTCCCAGATGTCTATTATGGTTACTATCTTTGATTGTATCCATATTTTGATCTTCATTCTTGAATTTTTCTCCATTATGGTTTATTATGGAGTATTTTTAAACTTGAATTATTTAAAGTACGAATCTCTAATCATTATCTTTTTATCTTACTGGATTCATTCTCTAAAATATTTTTCATCATCCTCAGTCCTTAATGATGATACTTGATGAATATCTTTGGCCTGTAGTGTAAAGATGAATGATTAACAGATGAATATCTTTGGCTTGTAGTGCAAAGATGAACATGTATTGAGATGAACATGACCAACTGGTGAGACAAATGAATATATTTGGCCTGTAGTGTAAAGATAAATATTTAATTCAAGATGTATATTGATTGATGTTACAGGGATAAAATATTGATGATGAACTTTTAAATCTTAGAAAATTGTAAAATTCATTCTCTACTTGACTCTTCTAATGGATTGTTGTTTCCGCTGCAGTTGTTGATTTAAAACTTGTGGTCTATTATGTTCTATCAGATTTTTTCCTGTTGAAGACTAATGATAATTTATTGTATATTATCTTAGTCATAATATTCTTTACTGGGCTAGTTGAGCTCACCCTTTTTCCTTTTTGTTCTATTTTTCTTTTCAGGAGGTGAGAACATAGCAGGAACTAGCCGGGGTATGAAGTAATGGTTCAGGATAGCTGTTTTAGTAGTTCTCACTATTTTGTAAAATAGTGTATTAATAATTATAATGAGGACTCCTTTTGAGTTTGAATACTGTCTATTAGACAATATTTGTATTTAAACTCACAGTATATGTGTTGTCGTATTTTGCACGATAATTGTATTAATGAAGTTGTATTTGTTTCTGTACCATATATTTGGCAACTCATAATGGGTGATGTATACCTATTTTGGGGGCGTCACAGTTGATATCAGAGCTTAGGAATATGGTCCTTGACGGAGATCGGGAAATAGAACTAGGAGGGGAGAGACGAGTAAATCCTTCGCTAGTGTGTCCTACCTAAGCTTATTTATTGGTCGGTCATAATATAGGATATTATGTGATATGTTAATTTGTTTAATTAACCCTTGTTTTATGGCAGTATTTGAGAATGACAGCCGAGAACGTTAACAATGGAGTAAATGAGACCATGGAGACACCTTTAATCATCACCCAGGGAAACGTGCAACAAGAAGGCAATATTCCTCATGTAAATAATACTACCGAATAAATGATGAATGATGGGATGTTTAGAAGTTTTTTACAGTTCATACAAAATCAGACGAGGGAAACTCGTGTACAAAATACGGGTGGAAATGATAGCAACGCAAGGCTTGTCACAGCCAAGCAATTCAAAGAGTTGGGACCACCAGAATTTACGGGAAAGCCGGTTCCGATTAAGGCAGAGACGTGGGTTAAACAAATTACCAAGATATTTGATGTCTTAGGATACACGGAAGAACAGAAGGTTCCATTCGCCACATTTATGTTCCGTGGTAAGGCAGATTACTGGTAGGAATCTGTAAAGCGTACCCAACCAGCCGCACTCAGCATATCTTGGGAAACATTTCAGAAGCTGTTCAATGATAAGTACTTTCTTGAAAGTATTCGTCATATGAAGGAGGTAGAGTTTATCAGACTGGAACAAAACAACATGACGGTGTCCCAGTACGAGGCGAAGTTAGCAGAGTTATCCAGGTTTGTACCTCATTTGGTAGAGAATGAGGAACGAATGACACGGATGTTTCTGAGAGGTCTAAAACCCGAGATTCGACAATATTTTATCTCTCATAAATTTTCTTTATATTCAAATGTTGTAAACATGACTTAATTATTAGAGCGAGATAATTAGTATGTTCAACCGAGGGACCACGACCAGGGTCATACCGGTGGCAGCAATCATCAGAGCAATGACAGCCAGTGGGAAAGAAAATATTTGGACAAAAGTGGTAACCACTCTGGTGGTAATTATGTCCATGAAAATAGAAGAAGCGAGTCGGAAGGAGATTTAAAGAAGAAAAGGTACAACAATGATAACGTGAAGACGACAACACAAACATCAACTGTTTCTAGGGGAGGAGAACGAGCACCAGTCGTTTATTACAAATACAGGAAAGAGGGACATATCAACCCAAACTGCCCACAACAATCCAAGGTGTGTTATAACTGTGGAAAGGAAGGTCATATAGCTAGAGATTATCTTATAGCGAAACTAAGTCCAGCGGGAATAGTGACTCCGAAGGCTGTTCTGGAAAAGTCAAAATCAGCGATTCCTGGTAGAGCGTTTGTCGTGACTGGCCAAAATGCGAGGAACCCGAACGAGGTGATCACGGGTAAGCTAATCATTAATTCTTGCGAAGTTTATACCTTATTAGATACCGGTTCTACCTATTCTTTTATCTCTCTTGCTTGTGCTCAACGTTTGAACTTGACTCCGGAGAAACTAGACTTTGACTTATCTGTTGAAACTCCGTTAGAAGAAACCTTCATTGCATCTACTGTTTATAAATCTTGCTTGATCCAAGTTGGTACCATCACATTACCTGCCGATCTTATTTCTTTGAAAATACTTACATTTGATGTAATTTTAGGGATTGATTGGTTAACTATTCATCATGCCAAAATTGATTATTTTCGTAAGGTTGTTAGTTTTTATATTTCTAACCAACCTGTTATGCGAATTCAAGCAACCAAACCACTAAAGTCAATCACAGTCATATCAAGCCATAAAGCTATTCGTTTATTGAAAAATGAATGTCAAGCTTTCTTAGCCCATGTCACGGACTTGAACAAAAAAACGTCAGATTTAAATAATATTTCTATTGTTAGTGAATTTCCTTACGTATTTCCTGAAGAACTTCTTGGTCTACCCCCAGAACGTGAAGTTAAATTCTTTATTGACCTTGAACCTGGTACAAAGCTCATTTCTAAAATCCCATATCGAATGGCTCCTATTGAACTTCAGGAGTTAAAAGTCTAACTACAGGAGTTATTGGACATCGGTTTCATTCGTCCTATTACATCTCCTTTGGGTGCTCCTATTTTATTCGTAAAGAAGAAAGACGGGAGTATGCGACTTTGTATCGACTATCGGGAATTGAACCATGTCACCATCAAGAATAGGTATCCGCTATCTCGCATTTATGACCTGTTCGACCAGTTATAAGTAGCACAATTCTTTTCAAAGATCGATCTTCGTTCTGGATATCATCAGCTAAAGATTAAAACTAAGGATATTTTGAAGACTGTCTTTAGAACTCGGTAAGGGCATTATGAATTCTTAGTCATGTCTTTTGAATTGACTAATGCTCCTGCTACTTTCATGGATATGATGAACCGTGTATTCAAGGAATATTTGGATCAGTTCATTGTTGTCTTTATTGATGACATCCTCATCTATTCCAAAAGCCGTGAAGATCATGAGCACCATTTGAAGTTGGTACTGCAAAGGCCGTGATAACAAGCTATATGCCAAGCTGAAGAAATGCGAGTTCTGGCTTGAGGAAGTAGCATTCCTTGGGCACGTGGTGTCAAAACATGGAGTATCTGTTGACCCGACGAAGATTGAAGCAATACAAAGTTGGGAGCAACCGAAGTCGGTGACCGAAGTATGTAGCTTTCTGGGCTTAGCTGGTTATTATCGGAGATTCGTGGAAGGATTTTCTCGGATCGCTACTCCGTTAACTCGGCTGACTCGAAAAGATACAAAATTCGTATGGAACGAGGAATGCGAGAAGAGTTTCCAAGAGCTCAAGAGGAGACTCATTTCGGCACCTGTCCTGACAATACCATCTGGTTCGGATGGGTTTGTTATCTACAGTGATGCTTCAGGCAAAGGGTTAGGATGTGTTCTCATGCAATATGGGAAAGTCATCACCTATGCCTCGCGACAACTCAAAGAATATGAGAGGAATTATCCTACTCATAATCTAGAGTTAGCAGCAGTCGTTTTAGCATTGAAGATCTGAAGACACTACTTATATGGCGAGAAAGTGGAGATTTATACGGATCATAAGAGCCTTAAATATTTCTTCACCCAAAAGGAACTCAGCATGCGGCAACTACGTTGGCTTGAGTTGTTGAAAGATTATGATTATACCATCCAATACCATCCTGGAAAAGCAAACGCGGTAGCTGAAGTATTGAGTAGAAGATCATATGCGGGTGCGAGTGCGATGTTGTTTATACAAAGGCCCATTTTGTATGACTTGCAAAGGATGGAGATAGAGGTAAAGGCTCCAAGTACCCACGTGATGATATCAAATATACGAGTAGAACCGACTTTAATCGATAAAATTAAAGCTGCTCAAGCTACGAACCTGGAGCTGATGCATATAAAGAAGAAAGTGCAAGAAGGTGCTATTCCAGAAGCAAGAATCGATGAAGAAGGAATACTTCGAGTCAACTCCAGACTTTGTGTTCCTAACAATTCTGACTTGAAGCATAGAATCATGATGGAGGCACACAACACACCGTTTGCAATCCATCCTAGGAGTACCAAAATATATCATGATCTTCGACATACATTTTGGTGGAGCAATATGAAGAGAGAGATCGCGGAGTTTATCTCGAGGTGTTTAACTTATCAACGTATAAAGGCGGAGCATCAAGTGCCAAAAGGTCCATTGCAACCACTTGAGATCCCGAAATGAAAGTGATTACACAGTACTATATATTTCGTTATGGGTCTTCCCAAGGTTTCTCAAGGCATAGATGCGATTTGGGTTATTGTTGATAGATTAACCAAATCTGCTCATTTCTTGCCTATACGGGAGACTTATTCTCTTGAACGTCTTGCTCGTATGTACGTGAATGAGATTGTGAGATTGCATGGCATGCCAGTATCTATAGTTTCGGATCGTGACCCAAGATTCACTTTACAATTTTGGGTTAACTTGCAGAAAGTTATGGGCACGGATTTACGATTCAGTTCGGCATACCATCCTCAAACGGACGAGCAATCGAAAAGGACTATTCAAACTCTTGAAGATCTATTAAGACTCTATGTCTTAGATTTCAAAGGAAATTGGGATAAGTACTTTCCATTGGTGGAATTTTCCTACAATAACAGTTATCAGGTAAGTATAGGTGTGGCTCCATTCGAGGCGTTGTATGGATGAAAGTGTCGCTCTCCAGTATGTTGGGATGAGGTGGGTGAAGCAACATTGTTGGGACCAGAGTTGGTACGTATGACTACGAAAAAGATCCAAACGATTCAACAACGTATACAAACGGCACAGGATCGATAAAAGAGTTATGCGAATCTTCATCGAAAGGATGTGGAATTTAATATTGGGGATCATGTATTGTTACGTGTTGCACCATGGAAGGGAGTTATAAGATTTGGGAAGAGAGGAAAGCTCAATCCACGATTTGTTGGTCCATTTAAAATTCTTGACCGAATAGGAAATGTGGTCTATCGACTCGCATTACCTCCACGCATATCTCGTGTTCATAATGTTTTTCACGTATCTGTGCTTCGTAAATATGTGAAAGACCCAAATCACATTATTGAGTTAGAACCAGACGAGATAGCCGAAGATTTAACGTACGAGGAGGTACCTGTTAAGATCTTGGATAGGAAAGAGCATGTCCTACGCACCAAGGTTATACCACAAGTTAAGGTTTTGCGGAGGAACCATGCTATTGAAGAAATGGCCTGGGAGTTAGAGTCAGAAATGAAAACAAGGCACCCTCACCTTTTCGAAACACCAGGTACGTACGTCAATTTCGAGGACGAAATTTCATAAAGAGGGGAGGTTGTAAGACCCCAACTTTTTTATAAATAAAATCGAATTTTCTCTAATTATTATCTTGAATAATAAGGTGTTAATTTGATATAATGCTTTGGTTATGGGTGAAATGTACAAATTTTACAAAATAAGCAAGTGGTTATAAAATATTCATTATTGTCGGGGAATATTCGTTTGGTCGTAGAATATTCTTTCTGTCGGAGAATATTCGTACGATGGTGCAGCCATTTGTGAGCCCCATAACAGAAACGGTCGGATGAAGAAAATGATAAATTTGAGTTTTTATAAATAACGACGTAGTTGTTACCGTTAACACTGTTGGAATACTTGGTGGTTAAAATATAGTAATACGCGTGGTTGTACAGTAGCACACGGTATTACACGGTATTGCATAGTATTGATGAATTATTGATCCTTACATAAGAAGACATTACTCAATAATTATTACAGTAATTACTGTTCAATATGTTATTTTATTGATTCAATAATTGTTACGTTGATATTTTATATTATTGTTGTTTCAATAATTGTCACTGCATAATATTTTCCATTATCAGATCAATAATTCATATTATTTGAATAATATTATTAGATATCATTATTGGCAATGTCTATGGAAGTTCTATCTAAGGAGATGTTTGGTCACCTAATTGCCCGCCAATAAGGAGAAATCCTTATCGAAAAGCCCCCTTTTTCTTAGGAACGACTTGGTTGTCATAATAGTGATTCTGTAATATTATTTGTGAATAATTAATTATTGATTTATATGATAAGGAAATATTTATTTTATGTGGATATAAATGAAGGAAATATTTATTTTTATGTGGATATAATTAAAAGAATTAATGCTGAGGTGTTTTATCAGTATTTTGTCAGAATGGAGATATTAAAAATCGTTCGTATATGAATTTTGGGCATTTTCTGTTTGGAATTTGGAAAAACTTTCTTTTACAAAGTTGTAGAGAATTAAATTTTCTATGAAAAGGACATGAGATTTGAATTTTTTTGATAAAAGAGCTATTTATTATGAATTATTGAAGTTTCGAAAAATTAAATATTTTTATTAAAATTATGGGTGGGACCCACTTTTGTTTTAAACATGTGGGCTACAATTTTTTTTTTTCAGAAATGGCATGCCGGTGGCTGGTCTTGGTAGGTGGCGTAGAAGGAGGAAAATATATATATTATTTTATTAATTTAATTTTCTTTGGCGTTCTAGCATTTTCTTATAAATAGGGTACTTAGTTAGAATTGAAAATCACACCAGAAATAAGTTTTTTCTCTTCCTATATTATCGAGCGTATTTTATGACTATTTAGATACTTTGAGAGTTGCTACATCGCTTACCTCATCGTCCGATGACATCATCGCTTACATCATAGGAATTCAGATTCAATTTGTTCTCTTCCGCCTCCTTTTACTTTTATACCATGAATTTACTATAATAATGTTACCATTCAAATTATAAAAAACATACTATTATATAATCACATCATACTACTATAATGTAATATTATAATGATATATTTGAATGAATTATTTTATTGAAAAAAATAAAATACCAACTTTCAACAAATGTCACATGCTAAAAATTCCTCAGTTTAAATCCACATTAAATAAATATTTTTTTATCATATATATCAACAATTAATTATTCACAAATAATATTACAAAATTTTAATATTGACAACCAGGTCGTTCCTAGGAAAGAGGGGGCTTTCTGATAAGGATTTTTCTCTATTAGCGTGCAATTAGGTGACCAAACCCCTTTCCTCGACAGAACTTTCTAAACATTGTCAATAATACAAATAATAATATTATTCAAATAATATAAATTACTAATTTGATAATTTGAAATACTGTGCAATGACAATTATAGAATCAATAATATAAAATATCAACGTAGCAATTATTGAATCAATAAAATAAAATATTGAACAGTAATTACTGTAACAATTATTGAGTAGTAACTTCTTACGTAAGCATCAATAATTAAAGATACTGTACAATACCGTGTGCTACTATGCAACTACGCGTATTACTGTACTTTTATTACCGGGTATTTCAACAGTTAACGGTAAAACTTTTGCCGTTATTTTATAAAAATGATATTTTTATCACTTTCTATATCCGACAGTTATTCCGTTGTGGGATCCACCAATGATCGTGCCGTACCTATCAAATATTTTATAACCACTTGCTTACTTTATAAAATTTGTAAATATTACCCACAATTATAACATTATATCAAACTCCACACCATAATATTCAAAAATATATTTCGAGAAAATTAATCTTTATTCATAAAAGTTGGGGCCTTACAACCTCCCCTTCTTATGAAATTTCATCCTCAAAATTAGGGTACGTACCTATTATGTCGAAGAGGTGAGGATACCTTGACTTCATTTCAGATTCTAACTTCCAGGTCATTTTCTCAACATCGTGGTTTTTCTATAAAACTTTGACTTGAGGTATAATCTTGGAGCGTAGAATATGCTCCTTCTTATCCAAGATTTTAACGTGTACCTCTTCATACGTTAAATCTTTCGTTATTTCGTCTGGTTCTAACTCAATAATGTGGTTCGGGTCTTCTACATATTTACGTAACATGGATATGTAAAAAATATTATGAACACGAGACATACTTGACGGTAAGGTGAGTCTATAAGCCATAGTTCCTACTCGATTGAGAATTTTGAAAGGGCCAATGAATCGAGGATTGAGCTTTCATCTCTTTCCAAATCTCGTAACTCCTTTCCATGGAGCAACCCGTAATAACACATGATCTCCAACATTAAATTCCACGTCCTTTCGATGAAGATCAGTATAACTCTTTTGTCTATTTTGTGAGATTTTTATACGTTGTCGGATCATTTAAATCTTTTCTGTTGTCATGCGCACCAATTATGGTCCCAACAATGTTGCTTCACCCACCTCGTCCCAGCATACTAGAGAACGACACTTGCCTCCATACAACGCCTCAAATGGAGCCATGCCAATACCTGCTTGATAACTGTTGTTGAAGGAGAATTCCACCAATGGCAAGAACTTGTCCCAACTTCCTTTGAAGTCAAGGACACAGAGTCTTAATAGATCTTCAAGAGTTTGAATAGTCCTCTCCGACTGCCCGTCCATTTGAGGATGATATACCGAACTAAATCGTAAATCCGTGCCCATAACTTTTTGCAAACTGACCCCAAACCGTGAAGTGAATCTTGGGTCTCGATCAGAAACTATGGATACTAGCATAGCATGCAGTCTTACAATCTCATTTATGTACATACGAGCAAGACGTTCAAGTGAATAAGTTTCTCGTATATATAAGAAATGAGCAGATTTGGTTAATCTATCAACAATTACCCAAATCGCATCAATGCCTTGAGAAACCTTGGGAAGACCTGTAACGAAATCCATGGTAATTTGCTCCCACTTCCATTCTAAAATTTCAAGTGGCTTCAATGGACCTTTTGGCACTTGATGCTTCGTCTTGATACGTTGACACATTAAACACCTTGAGATAAACTCCGCTATCTCTCTCTTTATATTGCTCCACCAAAATGTATGTCGAAGATCACGATACATTTTGGTACTTCCAGGATGGATTACAAACGGTGTGTTGTGTGTCTCCATCATGATTTTATACTTCAAATCAGAGTTGTTAGGAACACAAAGTCTGGAGTTGACTCTAAGTATTCCTTCTTCATCGATTCTTGCTTCCGGAATAGCACCTTCTTGCACTTTCTGCTTTATACGCATCAGCTCTAGGTCTGTAGTTTGAGCAACTTTAACTTTATTGATTAAAGTCAGTTCTACTCGTATATTTATCATCATCACGTGGGTCCTTGGAGTCTTTATCTCTATCTCCATCCTTTGCAAGTCATATAAAATGGTCCTTTGCGTTGACAATATCGCACTCATACCCACATATGATCTTCTACTCAATGCGTCAGCTACCATGTTCGCTTTTCCAGGATGGTATTGAATAGTATGATCATAATCTTTCAACAGTTCAAGCCAACATCGTTGCCGCATGTTGAGTTCCTTTTGAGTGAAGAAATATTTGAGGATTTTATGATCCGTAAAGATCTCCACCTTCTCCCCATACAGGTAATGCCTCCAGATTTTAAGTGCGAAATGACAGCTGCCAACTCTAGATCATAAGTAGGATAATTCCTCTCATATTCGTTGACTTATCGTGAGGCATAGGCTATGACTTTCCCATGTTGCATGAGAACACATCCTAAACTTTTGCCTGAAGCATCACTGTAGATGACATATCCCTCTGAACCATATGGTATTGTCAGAACAGGTGCTGAAATGAGTCTCCTCTTGAGTTCTTGAAAACTCTTTTCACATTTCTCGCTCCAATCGAATTTTATATCTTTCCGAGTCAGCTGAGTTAATGGAGTAGCGATTCGAGAAAATCCTTCCACGAATCTCCAATAATAACCAACTAAGCCCAGAAAACTACGTACTTCGGTCACTGACTTAGGTTGCTCCCAGCTTTAAATTGCTTTAATCTTCGCTGGGTCAACAGATATTCTATGATTTGATATCACGTGCCCAAGGAATGCTACTTCCTCAAGCCAGAACTCGCATTTCTTCAACTTAGCATGTAGCTTATTTTCACGAAGCTTTTGGAGTATCAGCCTCAAGTGTTGCTCATGATCTTCACGACTTTTGAAGTATATGAGGATGTCATCAATAAAGACAACAACAAAATGATCCAAATATTCCTTGAATACTCGGTTCATCATATCCATGAAGGCAACAGGAGCATTAGTCAATCCAAAAGACATGACTAGAAATTCGTAATGCCCGTACCGAGTTCTAAAAGCATTCTTTGGAATGTCATCAGTTTTAACCTTTAATTGATGATATTCGGAATGAAGATCGATCTTTGAAAAGAATTTGACACCTTGCAACTGGTCAAATAGGTCATCAATGCGAGGCAACGGGTACCTATTTTTAACGGTGACATGATTCAACTCCCGATAATCAATACAAAGTCTCATACTTCCATCTTTCTTCTTCACGAATAGAACAGAAGCACCCCAAGGAGACGTACTAGGATGAATGAAACCGATGTCTAACAATTCTTGCAGTTTGGTTTTTAACTCTTGAATTTCAATAAGAGCAATTCGATATGGGGTTTTGAAAATAGATTTTGTACCGGGTTCAAGGTCGATATAAAATTCAATTTCTCGTTTTAGGGGTAGGACATGAAGTTCTTCAGGGAATACGTCAAAAAATTTATTAACAATAGAAATATTATTCAAATCTGACGTATTTTTATTTAAATCCGTGACATAGGCTAAGAAAGCTCGACATCTATTTTTCAATAAACGAATAGCTTTATGGCTTGATATGACAGTGTTTGACTTTAGTGGTTTGGTTGCTTGAATTCGCATAATAGGTTGGTTAGGAATATGAAAGCTAACAACCTTACGAAAATAATCGATTTTTGTGACACCCCCAAAACATGTATAAATCACCCATCTTGAGTCGCCAAATACATGGTACAGAATACAAATACAATCTTAAATATACAACATGAGCTGTGAGTTTTAATACAAATATTGTCTTCTAGACAGTATTCAAACTCAAAATAAATCCTCAATACATTTATTATCACACTATTTCATAGAATAGTGAGGACTACTAATGCTATAAGCTGGACTGTCACTCCGTTCCCCGACTAGTCCCTGCTACGTTCTCATTTCTTGAAGAGAACAATGAAAGAAAAATGGTGAGCTCAACTAGCCCAGTAAGAAATATTATAACTAAGACAATGCAGAATAAATTATCGTTAGCCTTCAACAGTGTTAAACTGATACAATATAACAAACATCAAGTTTAACTGCAGCGGAACAAGCAATTCATTAAAAGAGTCAAGTAGAGAATAAAATCTACTATCTTTTATGATTTAAAAGGTTTTTCATCACTTTTATCGCTGGAACTCAGCATAATAAATAATCCACATCATCCCTGCACTACGGCCAAGGATATTCATTAGTATCACAACCATAAATTATCCATGCACTACGGGCCAATGATATTCGTGTATTCATCAATGGTCATGATCATGCCAACAACTGTCCATCAATGCACTATGGGCCAATGAGGACTTTTACCACATCATTTGTAATATTACGGTCATGATTATACCGAATAATCCCTGGTCATAATCATACCAAGTCCATCTATGCACTACAGGCCACAGATGACTTTCAACATAATATAAACATGAGGATGATGACAATGATATAAGAATTCAATAAAACAAGTTCAAGAATTAATTTATCCAGGAACCAATAACGTCCAAATTGTCGACATGATACTGTTTTGTGGGGTAAAACTCAAGAATGCTCGTAAGAATATTTCCATGAAAAGATATTGGATGAAGCGTAAATATCAAGGATATTCCACTAATTTTATGGAGTATAAAAGCCAAAACTTTAACCAACTAAGTACAATAAAAAATAGAATAACAAAAGAAATCACCAGGTATGCGATAGACCGTACAGACAGGTTATTCCAATAGAATAATAAATAACGGAACCGGGTCATGCGTAAACGCACAGACAGGATATTCCAACAAAATAATAAAGAATAGAATAACAATAGAATTCACCATGTATGCGATAGACCGCACAGACAGGTTATTCCAACAGAATAATAAATAATGGAACCAGGTCATGCGTAATACGCACAGACAGGATATTCCAACAGAATAATAAAGAATGGAATAACAGAAGAATTTCACCATGTATGCGGTACTTCGCATATACAGATTATTCCAACAGAATAATAAGGAATAGAATAACAGAAGAATTTCACCATGTATGCGGTACTTCGCATATACAGGTTATTCCAACATAATAATAAAGATTGGAATAACAGAAGAATTTCACCATGTATGCAGTACTTCGCATATACAGGTTATTCTAACATAATAATAAGGAATGGAATAACAGAAGTTCTCTTCATGAAGACGAAAGAAATAATACCCCTTACGAGTACAACAAATAATATCCCTTACCTTAGAAGAAACTGGATATAGGAGTAGTGAAGTAGCAGAATACTTTTCTTCTTTCTCTCTATAGTTTCTCTCTCTAGAGTTTCAGTGAGTTCGTAAGAAATAATGAAGGAATGAGCTTCTATTTATAGGAGAATGGACTGAATAGTAACTAATTCATGAACGGTTCAGATTGATTTACTTTTAAACGGACGGTCCATATTGATTTACTATGCAATATTAATAAAATATTTTAATAAAACAAAATCTTTTAAATAAAATATAATATATTCTATTTATAATCTAATAAAACGAATAACTTTATAAAAGTATTCTGTTTTATATAAAAAAAAATTACTATGCAGGCACTATGCAAACACTATACATAATAGAATATTATATATTTTATTTATAGTCTAATAAAATAAATAACTTTGTAAAAGAATTCTATTTTATATAAAAAGATTTTACTATGCAAATACTATGCATATACTATGCAAACACTATGCATAATAGAATATCATATATTCTATTTATAGTCTAATAAAACAAATAACTTTATAAAAGTATTCTGTTTTATATAAAAAAATTTTACTATGCAAATACTATGCAGACACTATGCAAATACTATGTAAAATAGAATATAATATATTCTATTTATAGTCTAATAAAACAAATAACTTTATAAAAGTATTCTGTTTTATATAAAAAGTTTTCTGTTTTTATTACATTTATAATAATAATAAAATAAAATTTATCACCTTTACTATAATTCACAATATTAATTGACCAGGTCGTTCTCAGGAAAGAGGGGGCTTTCCAATAAGGATTTCTCCCTATTGACGCGTAATTAGGTGACCAAATCTCTCATTGGCAGAACTTCTAGACATCGTTAATATTACAAATAATAATATGAATAACTTTGTCTTCTCAATTATTGATTTAATAACATAACATATTATACAGATGCTACTGTGACAATAATTGAATCAATAATATGAGAGATATGATCCAACAATTACTGTAGCAATAATTGAGTATAACTGAGTGACTTCTTACGTTAACATCAATAATCAATACCGTGTGCATCTATGCAACCACGCGTATTATTGTACTTTTATTACCGCGTAGTTCAATAATTTTAACGGTAACACTTTCACCGTTATTTTTATAAAAAGATAATTGTGTTGTTTTCTTACTACGATAATATTTTAGTTGTGGAGTCCACCAATGATTATGTCGTCGTACGGATATTCCCCGACAAGAAGAATATTTCCCGACCAAACGAATATTATATAACAACTTGTATACTTTGCAAAATTTATAAATACTACCCACAACTATAACACTATCTCAAATCCACACCATAATATTAAAAAAAATATTTCGAGAAAATTAAATATTTATTCATAAAATTTGGGGTCTCACAATCTCCTCTCCTTATGAAATTTCGCCATCAAAATTTACGTACGTACCTGGTATGCCGAATAGGTGAGGATACCTTGACTTCACTTCAAATTCTAACTCTTGAGGTATAACCTTTGAGTGTCGAATATAATCCTTTTTATGCAAGATTTTAACACGTATCTCCTCATACATTAAATCTTCTGCTATCTCGTCCAATTTCAATTCAATAATGTGGTTCGGGTCGTCCACATGTTAATGTAACATCGATACATGAAAAAGAACGTTATGAACACACGATAACTTGGCGGTAAAACGAGTCTATAGGCCACAGTTCCTATTCGATCGAGGATTTCAAATGGGCCAATAAAATCGAGGGTTAAGATTTTCTCTCTTCGTCGATTTTTACTTCTAGAATAACGCCCTCTCGAACCTTCTTCTTCACATTCATCAGATTTGGGTGTGTAGCTTGAGCGATTTTAACTTTATCGATTAAAGTCGATTCTACTCGTATATTCGCCATCATCACATGGGCCCCTGGAGTCTTTAACTCTATCTCCATCATTTACAAGTCATACAAAATAGGTTTTTGTGTTAACAACATCGCACTCGTAAATGCATACGATCTTCTACTCAACGCGTCAGCTACCACGTTCGCTTTCCCACGATGGTATTGAATGGTACGATCGTAATCTTTAACAGCTCGAGCCAACGTCTTTGGCGCATTATACGTTCATTTTGGTTGAAGAAATATTTAAGAGTTTTAGAAATAGGTTTTGTACTGGGGTCAATACAAAATTTGATTTTATGCTCTAGGGGTAGTGTAAGACCCCAACTTATTAATGAATAAAATCAAATTTTCTCTAAATATTATTGTGAATAATAAGGGGTTAATTTAATATAATACTTTGGTTATGGGTGAAATGTGTAAATTTTGCAAAATAAGCAAGTGGTTATAAAATATTCATTTTTGGTCGGTGAATATTCGTTTGGTCGTGGAATATTCTTGCTGTCAGGGAATATTCGTACAACGGCGCAGCCTTGTGTGGGCCCCATAACGGAAAGCGATTGGATGAAGAAAACGACAAGTATAAGTTGTTTATACTTAACGGCGTAGTTGTTACCATTAATACTGTTGGAATACCTGGTGGTTAAAATACAGTAGCACACGGTATTGCACCAATTATTGATTCTTACGTAAGAAGGCACTACTCAATAATTGTTACAGTAGTTACTGTTCAATATTTTATTTTATTGATTCAATAATTGCTGTGTTGATATTTTATATTATTGTTGTTTCAATAATTATTGCTGCACAGTATTTTCCATTATCAGATCAATAATTCATATTATTTAAATATTATTATTAGATAGCATTATTGGCAAGGTCTAGAAAGTTTTATCTAAGGAGAGATTTGGTCATCTAATTACGCGCTAGTAAGGAGAAATCCTTATTGGAAAGCCCCCTCTTTCCTGGGAACGGCGTGGTTATCATAAATGTGATTCTGTAATATTAATTGTGAATAATTAATTATTGATTCATATGATAAGAAAATATTTATTTTATGTGAATATAAATGTTGGATATATTTTGTGGTTAAAAATGAAGGAGTTAATGTTGAGGTGTTTTATCAGTATTTTTGTCGGAATGGAGGTATTAAGAATCAATCAGGATTTTTGAGATATATTGCGGGGGTTATAATTTTTAATCCGACCGTTGGATCGTTGTGATTTTTGGATATGGTATACATATATAAGTTGAGTATATGTCCATAAATTTTGAACCGTTAAAAATTAACGTATGATTTGTTATGAATTTTAAGAGATGACTGGTTCAGAAATTGTTGAAGTTTCGGAATTTATCATTTTGGTGAAAAATTCTAGAATTGGTGGGCCCCACTTTTGGTTGGTGAGAAATGTGTTGAAATTTTTATTCAAATGTGGTGGGTGGGAATAGTAGCAGGTAAAGCCATCAGGTTACAGGTCAAGTCTGCTTCGGCGTGCTAACATTTTCCTATAAATAGAGGGCTAAGTTAGAATTGAAAATTACACCAGAATTCATAAGTTTTTTCTCTTTCTCTCTCTATATTATCGAGCGTATTCTTGTGAGTATGCTTTGAGTGCTGCTATACGGTGTAATTTTCTGTCAGCACTATACCCGAAATTCAATCAGAAGTACGGTTATTTTGAGGTAAGGGATATTATCTTCTTCTTAAATGATATTTTCTTCAATATCATTATGCCAAAATATTGATATGAACTTTTTATCAAATTTAAAACTTTTTGTGTCGGGGTTACTATTCATGTATACGTTACTATTCACGTATACGACACTATTCACGAATACGACACTATTCACCAAAAAATAAAATTTCTTCTTTTTGTCCAAGTTGTCTATTATGGTTACTATCTTTGATTGTATCCATGTTTTGATCTTTATTTTTGAATTTTGCTTCAAAATTGGTTATTATGGGGTATTATTGAACTTGGATAAACTGTAATACGAATCCCTAATATTTGTTCTTTTATCTCACTGGATTCGTTTTCTTTAAAATATTTTTCATCATCCTCAGTCCTAAATGATGATACTACTGAATATCTTTGGTCTGCAGTGCAAAGATGTATGATTACCTGATGAATATCTTTGGCCTGTAGTGCAAAGATGAACAGGTGTTGAGATGAACATGACTGACTGGTGATACAAATGAATATCTTTGGCCTGTAGTGCAAAGATGAATATTTGGTTAAAGATGATTATTAATTGATGTTACAGGGATAAAATATTGATGATGGACTTTTAAATCTTAGAAGATAGTAGAATTCATTCTCTACTTAACTCTTCTAATGGTTTGTTGTTTCCGCTGCAGTTGTTGATCTAAAACTTGTTGTCGATTATATTCTATCAGATTTTTCCCTGTTGAATACTAATGATAATTTGTTGTATATTATCTTAGTTATAATATTCTTTACTGGGCTAGTTGAGCTCACCTTTTTCCTTTTTGTTCCATTTTTCTTCTCAGGAGGTGAGAACATAGCAGGATCTAGTCGGGGTATGGAGTGATGATTCTAGAAAGATGTTTTAGCAGTCCTCACTATTTTTATAAAATAGTGTTTGAATAATTGTAATAAGGACTTATTTGAGTGTGGATATTGTCTAGAAGACAATATTTGTATTTAAACTCACATTATGTATTGTCGTATTTTGTACGACAATTGTATTATTGAAGTTGTAGTTTGCTTTTTGTACCATGTATTTGGTGACTCAGAATGGGTGTTGTATACCTATTTTGGGGGCATCACAGTTGGTATCAGAGCTTAGGGATATGATCACTGGCTGAGATGTGAGACAAGAACTAGGAGGGGAGAGACGGGGAATTCCTTCGCTAGTATGACCTGACTAAGTTTATTTGGTGTTTATTTGGTCGGTCAGAGTATAGGGATAATATATGACATGACTATTAACCCTTGTTTTATGGCAGTATTTAAGAATGGCAGCTGAGAACGTTAATAATGGAGTAAATCAGACCGTGGAGACACCTTTGATTACCACCCAGGGGAACGTGCAACAGGAAGACAATATTCCTCCTGTAAACAACGTTACCGAGCAAACGATTAATGATGGAATGTTTAGGAGCTTTTTGCAGTTCATGCAAAATCAGACGAGGGAGACTCGTGTGCAGAATACGGGTGGAAATGATAACAATGCGCGATTTGTCACAGCCAAGCAGTTTAAAGAATTGGGACCACCAGAATTTAAGGGAAAGCCGGATCCGATCATGGCGGAAACGTGGGTCAAGTAAATTACCAAGATATTCGATGTCTTGGGATGCACGGAGGAACAGAAGGTTCCATTCGCCACCTTTATATTCCGCGGTGAGGCAGACTACTGGTGGGAGTCTGTGAAGCGTACCCAGCCTGACGCACTCAACATGTCTTGGGAAACATTTTAAAAACTGTTCAATGACAAGTACATTTCTGAAAGTATTCGTCATATGAAGGAGGTGGAGTTTATCAGACTGGAACAAAATAACATGACGGTGTCCCAGTACGAGGCGAAGTTTGTAGAGTTATCCAGGTTTGTACCTCATTTGGTCAAAAATGAGGAACAAATGACAAGGTAGTTTCTGAGAGGTCTAAAACCCGAGATTCGGCAATATCTTATCTCTCATAAATTTTCTTTATATTCAGATGTTGTAAACATGGCTCAATTATTAGAGCGCGATAATGAGTATGTGCAACCGAGGGACCACAACCAGGGTCATACCGGTGGCGGCAGTCATCGAAGCAATGAAAACCAGCAGGGAGAAAAACATTCGGACAAAAGCGGTAACCACTCTGGTGGTAATCGTGGTTGTGATAATAGAAGGAGCGAGTCGGGAGGAGATTTCAAGAAGAGAAGGTATAACAATGATAACGTGAAGACGTCAGCACAAACATCAACTGTTTCTAGGGGAGGAGAACGACCACCGGTCGTATGTTACAAATGTGGGAAAGAGGGACATATCAGCCCAAACTGCCCACAACAATCTAAGGCATGTTATAACTGTGGAAAGGAGGGTCATATAGCTTGAGAGTGTTCTGTAGCAAAACCAAGTTCAGCAGGGATGGTGACTCCAAAAGTTGTCCCGGATAAGTCGAAATCAGCGGTTCCTGGAAGGGCGTTTGTCGTGACTGGCCAAAACGCGAGAAACCCGAACGAGGTGATCACGGGTAAGCTAATCTTGAATTCTTACGAAGTTTATACTTTACTAGATACCGGTTCTACCCATTCTTTTATCTCTCCTGCTTGTGCTCAACGTTTGAACTTGACTCCGGAGAAATTGACCTTTGACTTATCTGTTGAAACTCCGTCGGGTGAAACCTTTGTTACATCTACAGTTTATAAATCTTGCTTAATCCAAGTTGGCACCATCACATTACCTGTTGACCTTATTTCTTTAAAGATACTTGCATTTGATGTGATTTTAGGAATTGATTGGTTAATTACTCATCATGCCAAAATTGATTGTTTTCGTAAGGTTGTTAGTTTTCATATTCCTAACCAACCTGTTATGTGAATTCAAGCAACCAAACCATTAAAATCAATCGCTGTTATATCAAGCCATAAAGCCATTCGTTTATTGAAAAACGGATGTCAAGCTTTCTTAGCCCATGTTATGGACTTGAACAAAAACACGACATATTTGAAAAATATTTCTGTTGTTAGTGAATTTCCTGACGTATTTCCTGAAGAACTTCCTGGTCTATCCCCAGAACGTGAAGTTAAATTCTTTATTGACCTTGAACCCGGTACAAAGCCCATTTCTAAAACCTCATATCGAATGGCTCCTATTGAACTTCAGGAGTTCAAAGTCCAACTACAGGAGTTGTTGGACATCGATTTTATTCATCCTAGTACATCTCCTTGGGATGCTTCTGTTTTATTCGTAAAAAAGAAAGACGGGAGTATGCGACTTTGTATCGACTACCGAGAATTGAATCATGTTACTATCAAGAATAGGTATTCGCTACCTCGCATTGATGACCTGTTTGACCAGTTGCAAGGAGCACAATTCTTTTTAAAGATCGATCTTCGTTCTGGATATCATCAGCTGAAGATTAAAACTGAGGATATTTCAAAGACTGCCTTCAGAACTCAGTACAGGCATTATGAATTCTTAGTCATGTCTTTTGGATTGACTAATACTCCTGCTGCCTTCATGGATATGATGAACCGTGTATTCAAAGAATATTTGGATCAGTTCGTTGTTGTCTTTATTGATGACATCCTCATCTATTCCAAAAGCCGTGAAGATCATGAGCGCCATTTGAAGCTGGTACTGCAAAGGCTTCGTGAAAATAAGCTATATGCCAAATTGAAGAAATGCGAGTTCTGGCTTGAGGAAGTAGCATTCCTTGGGCACGTGGTGTCAAAACATGGAGTATCTGTCGACCCGGCGAAGATTGAAGCCATACAAAGTTGGGAGCAACCGAAGTCGGTGACCGAAGTACGTAGCTTTCTGGGCTTAGCTGGGTATTACCAGAGATTCGTGGAAGGATTTTCTAGAATCGCTACTCTGTTAACTCATCTGACTCGGAAGGATACAAAATTCGGTTGGAGCGAGGATTGTGAGAAGAGTTTTCAAGAACTTAAGAGGAGACTTATTTCGGCACCTGTTCTGACAATACCATCTGGTTCGGATGGATTTGTTATCTACAGCGATGCTTCAGGCAAAGGGTTAGGATGTGTTCTCATGCAACATGAGAAAGTCATAGCCTATGCCTCGCGACAACTCAAAGAATATGAGAGAAATTATCCTACTCATGATTTGGAGTTGGCAGTAGTCGTTTTCGCGTTGAAGATTTGGAGACACTACCTGTATGGGGAGAAAGTGGAGATCTATACGGATCATAAAAGCCTCAAATATTTCTTCACCCAAAAGGAACTCAACATGCGGCAACGACGTTGGCTTAAGCTGTTGAAAGATTACGATCATACCATCCAATATCATCCTGGAAAAGCGAACGTAGTAGCTGACGCATTGAGTAGAAGATCATATGCGGGTACGAGTGCAATGTTGTTAACACAAAGGCCCATTTTGTATGATTTGCAAAGGATAGAGATAGAGATGAAGGCTCCAAGTACCCACATGATGATATCAAATATACGAGTAGAACTGACTTTAATCGATAAAGTTAAAGCTGCTCAAGCTACGGACATGGAGCTGATGCGTATAAAGAAGAAAGTGCAAGAAGGTGCTATTCCAGAAGCAAGAATCGATGAAGAAGGAATACTTCGAGTCAACTCCAGACTTTGTGTTCCTAACGATTTTAACTTGAAGCATAGAATCATGATGGAGGCACACAACACACCGATTGCAATCCATCCTGGGAGTACCAAAATATATCATGATCTTCGACATACATTTTGGTGGAGTAATATGAAAAGAGAGATCGCGGAGTTTATCTCGAGGTGTTTAACTTATCAACGTGTAAAGGCAGAGCATCAAGTGCCAAAGGGTCCATTGCAACCACTTGAGATCCCGAAATGGAAGTGGGAACACATTACCATGGATTTCGTTACAGGTCTTCCCAAGGTTTCTCAAGGCATAGATGCGATTTGGGTTATTGTTGATAGATTAACCAAGTCTGCTCATTTCTTGCCTATACGTGAGACTTATTCCCTTGAACGTCTTGCTCGTATGTACGTGAATGAGATTGTGAGATTGTATGGCATGCCAGTATCCATAGTTTCAGATCGTGACCCAAGATTCACTTCACGATTTTGGGTTAGCTTGCAGAAAGCTATGGGCACGGATTTACGATTTATTTCAGCATACCATCCTCAAACGGACGGGCAATCAGAGAGGACTATTCAAACCCATTAAGATCTATTAAGACTCTGTGTTCTAGATTTCAAAGGAAGTTGGGATAAGTACTTGCCACTGGTGGAATTCTTGTACAACAACAGTTATCAAGCAAGTATAGGTATGGCTCCATTTGAAGCCTTGTATGGACGAAAGTGTAGTTCTCCAGTATGCTGGGACGAGGTGGGTGAAGCAACGTTGTTGGGACCAGAATTGGTATGCATAACTACAGAGAAGATCCAAACGATTCGATAACGTATACAAACGTCACAGGATCGACAAAAGAGTTATGCAGATCTTCATCGGAAGGATGTAGAATTTAGTATTGGGGATCATGTATTGTTACGTGTTACACCATGGGAAGGAGTTACAAGATTTGGGAAGAGAGGAAAGCTCAATCCACGATTTGTTGGCCCATTTGAAATTCTTGACCGAATAGGAAATGTGGCATATCGACTCGCATTACCTCCAAGCATGTCTTGTGTTCATAATGTTTTTCACATATCTATGCTTCGTAAATATGTTAAAGACCCGAACCACATTTTTGAGTTAAAACCAGACGAGATAACTGAAGATTTAACGTACGAGGAGGTACCTGTTAAGATCTTGGATAGGAAAGAGCATGTCCTACGCACAAAGATTATACCACAAGTTAAGATTTTGTGGAGAAATCATGCTATTAAAGAAATGACCTGGGAGTTAAAATCAGAAATGAAAGCGAGGTATCCTCACCTTTTCGAAATATCAGGTACGTACGACAATTTCGAGGACGAAATTTCATAAGGAGGGGAGGTTGTAACACCCCAACTTTTAATGAATAAAATCAAATTTTCTCTAAATATTATTGTGAATAATAAGGGGTTAATTTGATATAATACTTTGGTTATGGGTGAAATGTTCAAATTTTGCAAAATAAGCAAGTGGTTATAAAATATTCATTTTTGGTCGGTGAATATTCGTTTGGTCGTGGAATATTCTTGCTGTCGGGGAATATTCGTACGACGGCGCAGCCTTGTGTAGGTCCCATAACGGAAAGCGATTGGATGAAGAAAACGACAAGTATAAGTTGTTTATAATTAATGGCGTAGTTGTTACCGTTAATACTGTTGGAATACCTGGTGGTTAAAATACAGTAGCACATGGTATTGCACCAATTATTGATTCTTACGTAAGAAGGCACTACTCAATAATTGTTACAGTAGTTACTGTTCAATATTTTATTTTATTGATTCAATAATTGCTGCGTTGATATTTTATATTATTGTTGTTTCAATAATTGTTGTTGCACAGTATTTTCTATTATCAGATCAATAATTCATATTATTTAAATAATATTATTAGATAACATTATTGGCAATGTCTAGAAAGTTTTCTCTAAGGAGAGGTTTGGTCATCTAATTGCGCGCTATTAAGGAAAAATCCTTATTGAAAAGCCCCTTTTTTCCTGGGAACGGCCTGGTTGTCATAAATGTGATTCTGTAATATTAATTGTGAATAATTAATAATTGATTCATATGATAAGGAAATATTTATTTTATGTGAATATAAATGTTGGATATATTTTGTGGTTAAAAATGAAGGAGTTAATGTTGAGGTGTTTTATCAGTATTTTTGTCGGAATGGAGGTATTAAAAATCAATCAGGATTTTTGAGATATATTGCAGGGGTTATAATTTTTAATCTGACCGTTGGATCGTTGTGATTTTTGAATATGTTATACATATATAAGTTGAGTATATGTCCATAAATTTTGAACCGTTAAAAATGAACGTATGATTTGTTATGAATTTTAAGAGATGACTGGTTCAAAAATTGTTGAAGTTTCGGAATTTATCATTTTGGTGGAAAATTCTAGAATTGGTGGGCCTCACTTTTGGTTGGTGAGAAATGTGCTGAAATTTTTATTCAAATGTGGTGGGTGGGAATAGTAGCAGGTAAAGCCATCAGGTTGCAGGTCAAGTCTGCTTCGACGTGCTAACATTTTCCTATAAATAGAGGGCTAAGTTAGAATTGAAAATCACACCAGAATTCATAAGTTTTTTCTCTTTCTCTCTCTATATTATCGAGCGTATTCTTGTGAGTATACTTTGAGTGCTTCTATACGGTGCAAATTTCTGTCAGCACTATACCCGAAATTCAATCAGAAGTACGGTTATTTTGAGGTAAGGGATATTATCTTCTTCTTAAATGATATTTTCTTCAATATCATTATGCCGAAATATTGATATGAACTTTTTATCAAATTTAAAACTTTTTGTGTCGGGGTTACTATTCACGTATACGTTACTATTCACGTATACGGCACTATTCACGAATACGGCACTATTCACCGAAAAATAAAATTTCTTCTTTTTGTCCAAGTTGTCTATTATGGTTACTATCTTTGATTGTATCCATGTTTTGATCTTTATTTTTGAATTTTGCTTCAAAATTGGTTATTATGGGGTATTATTGAACTTGGATAAACTGTAATACGAATCCCTAATATTTGTTCTTTTATCTCACTGGATTCGTTTTCTTTATAATATTTTTCATCATCCTCAGTTCTAAATGATGATACTACTGAATATCTTTGGTCTGCAGTGCAAAGATGTATGATTACCTGATGAATATCTTTGGTCTGTAGTGCAAAGATGAACAGGTGTTGAGATGAACATGACTGACTGGTGATACAAATGAATATCTTTGGCCTGTAGTGCAAAGATGAATATTTAGTTAAAGATGATTATTAATTGATGTTACAGGGATAAAATATTGATGATGGACTTTTAAATCTTAGAAGATAGTAGAATTCATTCTCTACTTAACTCTTCTAATGGTTTGTTGTTTCCGCTGCAGTTGTTGATCTAAAACTTATTGTCGATTATATTCTATCAGATTTTTTCCTGTTGAATACTAATGATAATTTGTTGTATATTATCTTAGTTATAATATTCTTTACTGGGCTAGTTGAGCTCACCCTTTTCCTTTTTGTTCCATTTTTCTTCTCAGGAGGTGAGAACATAGCATGATCTAGTCGGGGTATGGAGTGATGGTTCTAGAAAGATGTTTTAGCAGTCCTCACTATTTTTGCAAAATAGTGTTTGAATAATTATAATGAGGACTTATTTGAGTGTGGATATTGTCTAGAAGACAATATTTATATTTAAACTCACATTATGTGTTGTCGTATTTTGTACGATAATTGTATTATTGAAGTTGTAGTTTGCTTTTTGTACCATGTATTTGGCGACTCAGAATGGGTGTTGTATACCTATTTTGGGGGCGTCACAGTTGGTATCAGAGCTTAGGGATATGATCCCTAGCTGAGATGTGAGATAAGAACTAGGAGGGGAGAGATGGGGAATTCTTTCGCTAGTATGACCTGACATCGTTAATATTACAAATAATAATATGAATAACTTTGCCGTCTCAATTATTGATTTAATAACATAACATATTATACAGATGCTACTGTGACAATAATTGAATCATTAATATGAGAGATATGATGCAGCAATTACTGTAGCAATAATTAAGTATAACTGAGTGACTTCTTACGTAAGTATCAATAATCAATACCGTGTGCTACTATGCAACCACGCGTATTACTATACTTTTACTACCGAGTAGTTCAACAGTTTTAACGGTAACACTTTCGCCGTTATTTTTATAAAAAGATAATTTTGTCATTTTTTTACTACGACAATACTTCCGTTGTGGGGTCCACCAATGATTACGCCGTCGTACGGATATTCCCCGACAAGAAGAATATTTCTCGACCAAACGAATATTATATAACAACTTGCATACTTTACAAAATTTATAAATACTACCCACAACTATAACACTATCTCAAATCCACACCATAATATTAAAAAAAATATTTCGAGAAAATTAAATCTTTATTCATAAAATTTGAGGTCTCACAATTTTTGATGAGTTGTTAACCAATAAATTTCTAAAATCACATCAAATACAAGTATTTTCAAAGAGATAAGATCGACAGGTAACGTGCGGTTACTACACCTGGCAAACGGACGGGTCGGGCCGGGCCGAGAGCGGGCCGGGCCAATGGCAGGCCGGGCCGAAATGGTCTGGATTTTCATGGCCTGATGGCCGACCCAGCCCGCGGGCTTCTTCCTTTATTTTTTTTTGCAAAATCAATTAACTATATATATTGGTGTACTTGATTAATGGAGTATTACGTATGTTCACTCGATGTTTATCCATTGCATATGGTACGTACGTACTAGCATCACTAATATACTACTGTTGCCCCCTTTTCTTGTGAAAAACAGTTTCAATTCTATTTGTTGTTGGAAAATACTAAATTATTCAAACACGCCACAATTTTGTATAAAATAATTAATTATGGAGAAAGTGTGCGTAGAATATAAAATACCTTATTTTCGTGAATTAATTTCAAAGTTTATTATGTTTTGATGAAATATTGTACAAACGAGTAAACAACAGTTGAATGCTTTTAAATCATTTCATGAAATGTACAGGCTAATTTT
Organism: Panax notoginseng; assembly: GCA_016801055.1. Classification (NCBI taxonomy): domain Eukaryota; kingdom Viridiplantae; phylum Streptophyta; class Magnoliopsida; order Apiales; family Araliaceae; genus Panax; species Panax notoginseng. Next base: position 295,227,609 of record CM029012.1, on the reverse strand, counting down.
ATGAGTCAGCTCCTCCAATTTTTTTACATATGGAAAAATCCCAGTTTTATTTTCATCGACGGCTGATAATGTCTGAACAAAAATAACGTACATATATACATATATATTAAACCTTTAATGTCATAAAAAAAATAAAGAAACAATATATTGAAGATTGCATTAAAAACAAACAGTTGTTGTAGTTCAGTTGGTTTAAACTCTTATTTATTTACTTACAAGTCTTGTGTTCAAGCCTCATAACCCACAAGTAGCAACATTTTATTTTTTTTAAAAATAAGTTGCAGACCACGGGCCGGTCCGGGCCAAAAACGGGCCGGGCCAAAATGGCCCGCAGTTTCCTAGGCTAAAATATTGCGGCCCATGGCCCATGTTTCTATGGGCGGGCCTGGGCCTAAATTATCAGGTCTAGCGGTTACCGATTTGAATCAAACAAGACTTATAAACAATGGATGTAATGAAGGTTTCTCCTAACGGAATTTCAACAGATAAGTCAAAGTCTAATTTCTCCAGAGTTAAATTTAAACGTTGAGCGCAAGTAGAAAAAATAAAAGAATGGGTAGAACCGATATCAAATAAGGTATAGACTTCACTAGAGTTTATGATTAGCTTACCCGTGATCACCTCGTTCGGATTCCTCGCTTTATGGGAGGTTACAACAAACGCTCTCCCTTGAACTACTGGTTTTGTCTTGTCTGGGACTGTCCATCAATGCACTACGGGCCAATGATGACTTTTATCACATCATTTGTAACATTACAGGACATGATTATACCGAATGATCCCTGGTCATAATCATACCAATTAACAATCTATCTATGCACTACGGGCCAAAGATGACTTTCATCACAATATAAGCATGAGGATGATGACAATGATATAAGAATTTAATTAAATGAAAGTAAAGGGTAAATTTTAAAGATTTATAATGTCATTTATCCAGAATTTAATAATGTCCAAATTGTCAACACGGTACTGCTTTGTGAAGTAAAATTCAAGAATAATATTGTATCAAATAAGATTTAGACAGAAAAGAAATCAATTTTTGTCATGAATAGTACCCCGAGTGAATAGTATCCCGTGAATAGTACTTCAAGAATAGTAACCCGTGAATAGTACCCCGACATGAAAAGATTAAAAATTATCAAGAATGCTCAGAATAATATTTCCATGAAAAGATACTAGATGAAGCGCAAATATCAAGGATATTCTACTAATTTCATGGAGTATAGAAGCAATACTTATCAACATAAGTACAGAATTAGGAACATGAAACGAAATAATATTATTTACATACTACAGAGTATGGAATAAAATATTATTTCTTATGAATATTGAACAAAAATAATATCACGTATGAATACGAAAGAAATAATACCCCTTATCTTACTAGGATATTGGATACTACAATAGTATAGTAACAGAATACTTTTCTTCTTTCTCTCTTATTCTCTCTATTCTTTCTCTCTCTATAGCTTGAATGAATTTGTGAAAAATAATGAAGAAATGAGCTTCAATTTATAGATTTAGCAGAGTAAGGGTAAAATAGTCTTTTTGCCATAATTTATGACATCATCGATCATATTACATCATTGCTTACCTCATCGCCCGATGACATCATCGCTTACATCATAGGAATTTAGATTCAATTTGTTCTCTTCCACCTCCTTTTACTTTTATACCATGAATTTACTATAATAATGTTACTATTCAAATTATAAAAAACATACTATTATATAATCACATCATACTACTATAATGTAATATTATAATAATATATTTGAATGAATTATTTTATCGAAAAAGATAAAATACCAACTTTCAACAAATGTCACATGCTAAAAATTCTTCAGTTTAAATCCACATTGAATAAATATTTTCTTATCATATATATCAACAATTAATTATTCACAAATAATATTACAAAATTTTAATATTGACAACAAGGTCGTTCCCAGGAAAGAGGGGGCTTTCCGATAAGGATTTCTCCTTATTGACGTGCAATTAGGTGACAAAACCCCTTTCCTCGACAGAACTTTCTAGACATTGTCAATAATACAAATAATAATATTATTCAAATAATATGAATTATTGATTTGATAATTTGAAATACTGTGCAATGACAATTATTGAATCAATAATGTAAAATATCAACGTAGCAATTATTGAATCAATAAAATAAAATATTGAACAATAATTACTGTAACAATTATTGAATAGTGATTTCTTACGTAAGCATTAATAATCAAAGATATTGTACAATACCGTGTGCTACTATGCAACCACGCGTATTACTGTACTTTTATTATCGGGTATTTCAATAGTTAACGGTAAAACTTTTGCCGGTATTTTATAAAAATGATATTTTTGTCGCTTTCTATATCCGACAGTTATTCCGTTGTGGGATCTACCAATGATCGTGCCGTCGTACGGATATTCCCCGACAAAAATAATATTTCCCGACCAATCGAATAGTTTATAACTACTTGCTTACTTTACAAAATTTATAAATATTACCTACAATTATAACATTATATCAAACTCCACACTATAATATTCAAAAATATATTTCGAAAAAATTAATCTTTATTCATAAAAGTTGGCGCCTTACATTAACTCTATCTCCATCCTTTGTAAGTCATACAAAATGGGCCTTTGCGTTGACAATATATCACTTGTACCCGCATATGATCTTCTACTCAATAAGTCAGCTACTACGTTCGCTTTTTCAGGATGATATTAAATGGTATGATCGTAATCTTTCAACAGCTCAAGCCAACGACGTTGCCACATGTTGAGTTCCTTTTGAGTGAAGAAATATTTGAGGCTTTTATGATCCGTATAGATCTCCACCTTCTCTCCATACAGGTAATGCCTCTAAATCTTAAGTGCAAAAACGACAGCTGCCAACTCTAGATCATGAGCAGGATAATTCCTCTCATATTCTTTGAGTTGTCGTGAGGTATAGGCTATGACTTTCTCATGTTGCATGAGAACATATCCTAAATCTTTGCCTGAAACATAGCTGTATATGACAAATCCCTCCGAGCCAGATAGTATTGTCAGCACAGGTGTTGAAATGAGTCTCCTCTTGAGTTCTTGAAAACTCTTCTCGCATTCCTTGCTCCAACCGAATTTTGTATCTTTTCGAGTCAGCTAAGTTAATGGAGTAACAATACGAGGAAATCCTTCCACGAATCTCCAATAATAACCAGCTAAGCCCAGAAAACTACGTACTTCGGTCACTGACTTAGGTTGCTCCCAGCTTTAAATTGCTTTAATCTTCGCTGGGTCAACAGATATTCCATGATTTGGTATCACGTGCCCAAGGAATGCTACTTCCTCAAGCCAGAACTCGTATTTCTTCAACTTGGCATATAGCTTGTTTTCACGAAGCTTTTGGAGTATCAGCCTCAAGTGTTGCTTATGATCTTCATGGCTTTTGGAGTAAATGAGGATGTCATCAGTAAAGACGACCACAAAGTGATCCAAATATTCCTTGAATACTCGGTTCATCATATCCATGAAGGCAGCAGGAGCATTAGTCAATCCAAAAGACATGACTAGGAATTCGTAATGCCCGTACCGAGTTCTGAAAGCAGTCTTTGGAATGTCATCAGTTTTAACCTTTAATTGATGATATTCGGAACGAAGATCGATCTTTGAAAAGAATTTGACACCTTATAACTGGTCAAACAGGTCATCAATGAGAGGCAACGGGTACCTATTTTTGACGGTGACATGATTCAACTCCCGATAATCAATACAAAGTCGCATACTTCCATCTTTCTTCTTCACGAATAAAACAAAAGCACCCCAAGGAGACGTACTAGGACGAATGAAACCGATGTCTAACAATTCCTGTAGTTGAGTTTTTAACTCCTGAAGTTCAATAGGAGCCATTCGATATGGGACTTTAGAAATAGGTTTTGTACCGGGTTCAAGATCGATACAAAATTTGATTTCACGCTCTGGGGGTAGGCCAGAAAGTTCTTTAGGGAATACGTCGGAAATTTATTAACAATAGAAATATCATTCAAATCTGACGTATTTTTGTTTAAATCTGTGACATGGACTAAGAAAGCTTGACACCAGTTTTGCAATAAACGAATAGCTTTATAGCTTGATATGACAGTGATTGACTTTAGTGGTTTGGTTGCCTGAATTCGCATAATAGGTTGGTTAGGAATATGAAAGCTAACAATCTTAAATAATCAATTTTAGCATGATGAGTAGTTAACCAATTAATCCCTAAAATCACATCAAAAGTAAATATTTTTAAGGAAATAAGATCGACAGGTAATATGGGGGTACCGATTTGAACTAAACAAGACTTATAAATAGTGGATGTAATGAAAGTTTCTCGCAACAAAGTTTCAACAGATAAGTCAAAGTCTAATTTCTCTGGAGTCAAATTTAAACGTTGATCGCAAGTAGGAGAAATAAAAGGATGGATAGAACCGGTATTAAATAAGGTATAGACTTCTCTAGAGTTTATGATTAGTTTACCCATGATTACCTCGTTCGGATTTCTCGCTTTTAAGGAGGTTACGACAAACGCTCTACCTTGAACTACCAGTTTTGTTTTATCTGGGACGGCCTTTGATGCCTCCATCGCAGCTGGACTTGACTTCGGTGCACGATAAAATCGGGCTAGGTGACCTTCTCTTCCACAATTATAACATGCTTTGGACTGTTGCGTACAGTTTGGAATGATGTTTCCCTCCCCTCCGTATTTGTAACATACGACCAACGGTCGTTCTTCTTCCTTAACAACTGGTGCTGATGTTGACGTCTTTCCATCATTATTGAATTTTCTCTTCTTGAAATTTTCACTTCTATTATATTGGCCATGATTACCACCGAAGTGGTTACCATTTCTAGCATGTTGATTCCCTCCACATTTGTTGTCACCGCTTTGATGACTGTTATCACTGGTATTATCGATTTGCCGACTGGTCTCTCTTGGTTGGGTTGACTCATTATCGCGCTCCAATAACTGAGCCCTATTTACAACATCTGAATACAAACACAGTTTGTAAGAAATTAGGTATTGACGTATCTCGGGTTTCAAACCTCTTAGAAATATTCGCGTCATTCTCTCTTCATTATCAACCAAGTGGGACGCAAACCGGGACAACTCGAAAAACTTAGCTTCGTACTGCGACACGGTCATATTGTTCTGCTCCAGCTTGATGAACTCTACCTCCTTCATGTGACGAATACTTTCGGGAAAGTACTTGTTATTGAACAGTTCTTAGAACTTCTCCCAAGACGTCCTCAGTGCGGCGGGCTGAGTATGCTTTACAGATTCTCACCAATAATCTGTCTCTCCTCGCAACATGAAGGTGGCAAAGGGAACCTTTTTCTCTTCGGAGCATCCTAAGACATCAAATATCTTGGTGATCTGCTTTATCCACGTCTCTGCCTTAAGTGGTTTTGGCTCTCCCAAAAACTTCGGTGGTCCCAGCTCTTTGAACTTCTTAGCGGTGACCATCTGAGAGTTGTCAGTGTTTCCACCTTCATTTTGAACAGGAGTCTCTCTCGCCTGATATTGCATGAATTGCATAAAGCCTCTGAACCCATCATTCATCATCTGGTCGGTGTTGTTGTTTACCTGAGGATTATTTTCTTCCTGATGCACATTATCCTGAGTATTGATCGTTGGTGACTCAACGGTCTCATGTGCTTCATTGCTTATCTCAACATTTTCAGATGTCATTTTCAAACACTGCCACAAAATAAGGATTATTTGACATGCCACATATTATCCCTATACTCTGACCGACCAATTAAATAATAAATAAACTTAGGTAGGTCATACTAGCGAAGGAATTACCCGACTCCCCCCTCCTAGTTCTAGTTTCACAACTTAACCAGGGATCATATCCCTAAGCTTTGATACCAACTGTGACGCCCCCAAAATAGGTATATATCACCCATTCTGAGTCGTCAAATACATGGTACATACATCAAATACAAACTTCTTTTATACAATACGACAACAGCGTAGCTTAGAGTTTTTACACGAATATTATCTCATGACAGTATTCAAACTCAAATGAAGTCCTCATTACATTTATTATCACACTATTTTATAAAATAGTGAGGACTACTATAGCCACCATCTCGGACCATCACTCCGTTTTCCGACTAGTCCCGGCTACGTTGTCATTTCTTGAAGTACTTTGTGTATAGTACTCGTGAATAGTACTTTATGAATAGTACCCGTGAATAGTATTTTGTGAATAGTACCGTATAAATGAATAGTACTCATGTACAGTACTCCGGCATGAAAAGCTTAAAATTTAACAAGAATGTGCAGAAAATATCCTTGTGAAACGATACTAGAAGAAGCGCAAATTTTAAGGATATTCTACTAATTTCACGGAGTATAGAAGCAATACTTTAACAAAATGAGGGTATAATCAGGAATACGAGACGAAATAATATTACTCACATACTACAGAGTATGGAAGAAAATATTATTCCTATGAATACTGAACAAAATAATATCCCTTACCTCAGAAGAAAACTGGATACTAGAATAGTGAAGTAGCAGACTTCTCTTCTTTTTTCTCTCTATAGCTTCTCCCTCTATAATTGCTCTTGTGAGTCTTAGTGAATTGGTGAGAATGAAAGAAGAATGAGCTTCTATTTATAAAAAAATATAGTTTTGATAATTGCATGTTTTGGGGCTCGAAATATTACAGTATAAAACCTTCATCTTTTCCTTCATTTTTAATTTAGTCATGCAAGTATTATCAAACTTGCACCACCTCCCCTAATAGTATATCATGTGAATCAATAGTAGATTTGTAAGGCTCTAACTTTTATGAATAAAGATTAATTTTTTCGAAATATATTTTTGAATATTATGGTATGGAGTTTGATATAATGTTATAATTGTGGGTAATATTTATAAATTTTGTAAAGTAAGCAATTGGTTATAAAATATTCTATTGGTCGGGGAATATCCGTACGACGGCACGATCATTGGTAGATCCCACAACGGAATAACTGTCGGATATAGAAAGCGACAAAAATATAATTTTTATAAAATAACGGCAAAAGTTTTACCGTTAACTGTTGAAATATCCGGCAATAAAAGTACAGTAATACGCGTGGTTGCATAGTAGCACACGATATTGTACATTATCTTTGATTATTGATGCTTACGTAAGAAATCATTACTCAATAATTGTTACAGTAATTACTGTTCAATATTTTATTTTATTGATTCAATAATTGATACGTTGATATTTTATATTATTGATTCAATAATTGTCATTGCACAGTATTTCAAATTATCAAATCAATAATTCATATTATTTGAATAATATTATTATTTGCATTATTGACAATGTCTAAAAAATTCTGTCGAGAAAAGGGTTTGGTCACCTAATTGCGCGCCAATGGGGAGAAATCATTATCGAAAAACTCCCTCTTTCCTAGGAACGACCTGATTGTCAATATTGAAATTTTGTAATATTATTTGTTAATAATTAATTGTTGATATATATGATAAGAAAATATTTATTCAATGTGGATTTAAACTGAGGAATTTTTAGCATGTGACATTTGTTGAAAGTTGGTATTTTATCTTTTTCGATAAAATAATTCATTCAAATATATTATTATAATATTACATTATAGTAGTATGATGTGATTATATAATAGTATGTTTTTTATAATTTGAATGGTAACATTATTATAGTAAATTCATGGTATAAAAGTAAAAGGAGGTGGAAGAGAACAAATTGAATCTGAATTCCTATGATGTAAGCGATGATGTCATTGGACGATGAGGTAAGCGATGATGTCATCGGACGATGAGGTAAGTAATGATGTAATAAGATCGATAATGTAAGCGATGATGTCATAAATTATGGCGAAAATACTATTTTACCCTTACTCTGCCAAGCCTATAAATAGAAGCTCATTTATTCATTATTTTTCACCAATTCATTCAAGCTATAGAGAGAGAAAGTATAGAGAGAATAAGAGAGAAAGAAGAAGAGTATTCTGTTACTACACTATTGCAGTATCCAATCTCCTACTAAGGTAAGGGGTATTATTTCTTTCGTATTCATAAGTGATATTATTTTTGTTCAATATTCGTAAGAAATATTATTTTCTTCCATACTCTGTAGTATGTAAGTAATATTATTTCGTTTCATGTTCCTAATTCTATACTTATGTTGATAAGTATTGCTTTTATACTCCATGAAATTAGTAGAATATCCTTGATATTTGCGTTTCATCCAGTATCTTTTCATGAAAATATTATTCTGAGCATTCTTGATAATTTTTAATCTTTTCATGTCGGGGTACTATTCATAGATTACTATTCTTAAAGTACTATTCACGGGATACTATTCATCCGGGGTACTATTCATGACAAAAAATAATTTCTTTTCGGTCTAAATCATATTTGATACAATATTATTCTTGAATTTTACTTCACAAAGCAGTATCATGTTGACAATTTAGACATTATTGAATTCTAGATAAATTACATTATAAATCTTTAAAATTTATCCTTTACTTTCATTTAATTAAATTCTTATATCATTGTCATCATCTTCATGCTTATATTGTGATGAAAGTCATCTTTGGCCCGTAGTGCATAGATAGATTGTTAATTGGTATGATTATGACCAGGGATCATTCGGTATAATCATGTCCTGTAATGTTACAAATGATGTGATAAAAGTCCTCATTGGCCCGTAGTGCATTGATGGACAGTTGTTGGCATGATCATGACCATTGGTGATACTAATGAATATCCTTGGCCCGTAGTGCAGGGATGATTCGATGATGTGGATTATTTATTAAGCTGAGTCTCAGCGATAAAATTGTTGATAAACTTTTTAAATCATAGAAGATAGTAGATATCATGCTCTACTTGACTCTTCTAATGGATTGCTTGTTCCGCTACAGTTAAACTCAATGTTTATTATATTTTATCAGTTTAACACTGTTAAAGGCTAACGATAATTGTAAGACCCTAACTTTTATAAATAAAGATGAATTTTCTATAAATATCATTTTTGAATATTATGGAGTTAATTTGATATAATGTTATAGTTGTGGGTAATATTTATAAATTTTGCAAAGTACGCAAGTTGTTATATAATATTCAATTGGTCAGGAAATATTCGTTTTAACAGAAAATATTCGTACAACGGCACAATCATTGGTAGACCCCACAACGGAATTATTGTCGAATTGAGAAAACGACAAAAATATTTTATTAAAAATAACGACGGAAGTTTTACCATTGATACTGTTGAACTACTCGGTAGTAAAAGTACAGTAATATGTGTGGTTGCATAGTAGCACACGGTATTGATTATTAATGTTTATGTGAGAAGTCACTCTGTTTGATTCAATTATTGTCAGTTAATAATATGAATTATTTAGCGATAATGACGTTTTGTTTTATTCGTATTATTAACGTAATAAAACAGAAACATCTTTTTATATAAAATAAAATACTTTATTAAAGTTATTCTATAAATAGAATATATTATATTTTATTTAAAAGATTTTTCTTTAAATATGGACCGTCAGATTAAAGTAATCAATCTGGACCGTTCATGGATTAGTTACTATGCATTCTATTTTTCTATAAATAGCAGCTCATTCCTTCATTATTTCTTACGAAATCACTGAACTTTAGAGAGAGAAACTATAGAGAGAAACTATAGAGAGAGAGAGGGAAGAAGAGTATTCTACTACTTAACTACTTCCTTATTTCAGCTCTTCTTTAAAACGGTAAGGGGTGTTATTCTTTCTTATTCATGAAGAGAACTGTTGTTATTCCATTTCTTATTATTCTGTTGGAATAACCTGTATATGCGGTCTACCCTATACTTGGTGACATTCTTCTATTATTCTGTTGGAACATCCTGTCTGTGTGTTTTACACCGGATCTGGTTCCATTTTTATTATTATTCTGTTGGAACATCCTGTCTGTGTGTTTTACACCGGACCTGGTTCCGTCTTGTTATTATTCTGTTGGAACATCCTGTCTGTGTGTTTTACACCGGACCTGATTCCATTATTTATTATTCTGTCGGAATATCCTGTCTGTGCGTTTACGCTGGACCTGGTTCCATTATTTATTATTCTGTTGGAATAACCTGTCTGTGCGGTCTATCGCATGCCGGGTGATTTCTTTTGTTATTCCATTCTTTATTATACTCAGTTGGTTAAGTTTTGACTTCTATACTCCATGAAATTAGTGGAATATCCTTGATAATTGTTGTTCATCCAGTATCTTTTCATGAAAATATTCTTCTAAGTATTCTTGAATTTTACTCCACAAAGCAGTATCATGTTGACAATTTGGACGTTGTTAATTCTTGGATAAATTAATTCTTGAACTTATTTTATCGTATTCTTATATCATTGTCATCATCCTCATGTTTATAAAATGTTAAAAGTCATCTGTGGCCTGTAGTGCATAGATGGACTTGGTATGATTATGACCAGGGATTATTCGGTATAATCATGACCATAATGTTACAAATGATGTGATAAAAGTTCTCATTGGCCCGTAGTGCATTGATGGACAGTTGTTGGCATGATCATGACCATTAATGAATACACGAATATCCTTGGCCGTAGTGCAGGGGTGATTCGATGATGTGAATTATTTTATTAAGCTGAGTCCCAGCGATCACAATGTTGAAAAACTTTTTAAATCTTAAAAGATAGTAGAGTTTATTTTCTACTTGACTCTTTTAATGGATTGCTTGTTCCGCTGCAGTTAAACTTGATGTCTATTATATTTTATCAGTTTAACATTGTTGAAGGCTAATGATAATTTATTCTGCATTATCTTAGTCATAATATTTCTTACTGGGCTAGTTGAGCTCACCCTTTCTTTCACTGTTCTCTTCAGGAAATGAGAACGTAGCTGGGGCAAGTCGGGGAACGGAGTGATGGTCCGAATGATAGTATTACTTAGTAGTCCTCACTATTCTATGTAATAGTGCGTTAATAAATGTAATGAGTACTCCTTTTGAGTATGAATACTCTCTAGAAGATAATATTTATATTCAAACTCACAGTTTATGTTTTGTCGTATTGTACACGACAGTTGTATTAGTAAGTTGTATTTGTATTCTATACTATGTATCTGACGACCCAAGATGGGTAATGTATACCTAATTTTGTGGGCGTCACAATAATTAATTCTATATTATCTTAGTCAAAATATTTCTTACTGGGCTAGTTGGGCTCACCCTTTGCTTTCATTGTTCTCTTTAGAAAATGAGAATATAGTTGAGACTAGTTGGGGAACGGAGTGACGATCCAGATATTTACATTAGTAGTCCTCACTATTCTGTGAAATAATGTGATAATAAATGTAATGAGGACTTATTTTGAGTTTGAATACTGTCTAGAAGATAATATTTGTATTAAAACTCACAACTTATGTTTTGTCGTATTCTACACGACACTTAACAGTTGTATAAATTAAGTTTGTATTTGTATTCTGTATCATGTATTTGGCTACTCAGAATGGGTGATGTATACCTATTTTGGAGGCGTCACAACATTCATGTGAATCAATAGTTCTATACATGTGAAAAAAATAGTTACAATATAATACCTTCATCTATACCTCTATTTTTAATTTAGTCATGCAAGTATTATCAATCTTGCACCGCCTCCCCTAATAGTACATGCATGTGAATCTATAGTATATACATGTGAACAAATAGTTATAAGCATGTGAATTAATAGCAATTAATTACTCATTATCCGATTAATTACCCGATTGGTCAATATAACCTCCAAACATCAATTATTATAGAAATAGATGTTGATTTCTACGAACACTAATAATCTCAACACAATAGAAATATCAATTTTATCTTTAATCAATACGAACTTATTAATCATTAATATTATAACTCACAATATTTAACAACCAGATCATTCTCAGGAAAGAGGGGGCTTTCCGATAAAAATTTCTCCCTATTGGCGCGCAATTAGGTAACCAAACCTCTCCTCGACAGAACTTTCTAGACATCGTCAATATTACAAATAATAATATGAATAACTTTGTCGTCTCAAGTATTGATTTAATAATATAAAATATTGATATTGTGACAATCAATAATATGAGAGATATTATGCAGTAATTACTGTAGCAATAATTGAGTATAACTGAGTGACTTCTTACGTAAGCATGCTACTATACAACCACACGTATTACTGTACTTTTACCACCGGGTAGTTCAACAGTTTAACGGTAAAACTTTCGCCGTTATTTTTATAAAAAGATAATTTTGTCATTTTCTAACTACGACAATACTTCCGTTGTGGGGTTCACTAATGATTGTGTCGTTTTACGAATATTCCCTGTTAAAATGAATATTTTTCGACCAATCGAATATTTTATAACAACTTGCTTACTTTATAAAATTTATAAATATTACCCACAACTATAATAATATAACAAAACCACACCATAATATTCAAAAATATATTTCGAGAAAAAATTAATCTTTATTCATAAAAGTTGGGATCTTACATGCCCCCCCTCGGCCCCTGGTTCTGCCCATGCAAAATTTGGTGACGAGGCTGAAGAGAGTAATTTAGCCCAATCCTAAGAATCTAATAAACAATAATATACGGGCTTTTTTCAAACCCTTTCAGAGCCTGTTTGGCAGTTATAAGTCATTTGTCATTATTCCTCTATTCGGCAACGACTTATTTTTATACTTATAAATTGATTTTCAAGTCAAAAAAAATAAGTCAGTATTTGTAACTTATTTTAAAATTGTGAGGTTTCTAGATAATAGAAGGGAAATATACAAGCAAAGTTAGGACTTTAATGGAATTTTGGTAAGTAATAATTTTATTTGAGAGTTTTAAGGAACTGAGAGAGCAGAAGACACAGAAATTTACCCTCTTCCCCTTTGATAAAATTGTGACAATTAGCTGCTGATACTTTATCTCTTTTAATCTCAGTCTTCTATGTTGTTGATCAACGATTGAGATGTTGGTTGCTGGAATAGTGACTCTAGCAACCGGTTGCCGAATTGAAACCCTATATATATATATATCTGAGAATAATGGTCATACACAGCTGTGTATGTTTTATTTGTGCGCAGTCAGATTTGTTTTTTATTTCTGATTTGGGAGAAGAGAGCTGTTATTTTTTTTAAAAATAAATCTGCCAAAACGACAGAATTTTGGCCGACTGTGCACAAATTGTGACAACCCCAAAATAGGTTCATTCCACCCAACCCATTCTGAGTCGTCAAATACATGGTACAGAAAACAACTACAACTTTATTACAACAATTGTCGTGCAAAATACAACAACACATATGCTGTGAGTTTGGATACAAATATATACCAAATGTGACTCATGTTCCAACCGTGGACATCACCTCACAATAACACCTTACATAAAGGTATAGTCAAAAACTGTTTTAGAAATTAGAATCTTTGGGAAGTGCTCAAGGAAACCTTCGTACATGGGAGGCCACGCGTCTAGGTTATGATAGATATCATATGGCCACAGAATTATCCTTGGTTGACCCAATAGACCCCAAAGAAAAACGAGAAGATTATTATCATATTCTTCCCAATGGTGAGTCTTCTCTTGACTTATCATTATCTCCACTGTCTCTAATTGAGAATTATACTTCAAACAAACACCAAGATTATATAGGTAGTGCCCATAGATATACTCAGCAAGTGGATGAGCACAATCCTGTCCTATGATGACACGAGGTTGTATGTCATTAGACATCTTGTATGATAGTGACAAAACACCCTTCCAACGTTGGGTTCGCCTCACCCTATTTTCTTCACCAAATATAACTACTAAATGATGACCACCGTTCTATTCCCTTGTTACCCCCGCTCGACCCAGCTACACTCTTATTACCTGAAAGGAATTGTGAAGCAAAAGGGTGAGCACAACTAGCTCAGTAAAGAATATCATGACTAAAGATAAATAAATTATCAATAGTCTTCATCAATAATAAATCAGAGATTTAGAACATATGGTAGATGATAAAAATTTCAACCATAGTTGCAGCGGAACATGCAATCCATTAGAAGAGTCAAATAGACCATAAAGTCTATTATCTCCTCCATGTTAAAAATCCACCAACAATGTTTTATCCATGTAACATCACTCAACAGTTCCTTTCCACAATCATATGAATAACTCATAATCATAATTGTGACTATAAATTTTTCTTCGCACCCAGGACGAAGAATATTTTCATCACCTGTCTTTACCTGAAACATCAAAGATCATGGTTATACCAAATCACAGTTCCTGTTTATAATCATACTAACAAATCCATCTTTGCACTACGGGCCAAAGATATTCATCAACAAACCATCTTTGCACTACAGGCCAAAGATATTCAACAACAGTTCATCTTTGCACTACAGGCCAAAGATATTCATCAACATGCCATCTTTGCACTACATGTCAAAGATATTCATCAACAATTCATATTTGCACTACAGGCCAAATATATTCATATCTCAAAGAAATATATAATCATTTCAGAATTTATATAAACAATAATTATAACCATGTTGATCAATTCACCTTTGCACTTAAGCTTAAGATATTCAATTATAAATTCAATGGTCATGATCATACCAGTCACAATTCAACTTTGCACTACAGGCCAAAGAGAACCCTAGTCATGATCATACCAATAATCTACCAATCTTTACACTCCAGTGAAAGAGAATTTCAACATCAGGGTTATAAAAATGTTATATATGATGATAAAAATAATATGATCAACATATAGTTTTAATCTCAAGAGTAATATTCGTAACTCATGAATAGTAAATCGTGAATAGTAACCAAGACATGAAAAAGATAGAAATTTCACAATAATATACATACCAATATTTCGGTATAATGATATTGAAAGAATAATATTCTTAAGCTTATAAACAATTTATTTAAATTGTTTACACTTTACTAATTAATGCATTTAATCATCATAAAATGCCAACTCTTAAGATTTCATCATCAATAACCAAAACCCTCATCAAAAATCTGCATATACCTCATATATAGGATTCTCAAGCCATAAAATCCTATTTTCTAATTTTCTTACTTCACATAACATATTTAATTCATTTACTCATAACTAGACTATTTTCATGAAAAATACCAAATCAGTTCCAAAAATATTTCTTTTCTGGGATTTAGCATAATATAGTCCCATATTGAACATATATTTTTCTCAGAATTTTTAAAACTCATTTACTATTTTTCATATGGCCAAAACACCGAATATTTAGACATTTATCAAAAATTGTACTTTTGTCCAAAAATTCTGAAATTTATAGAGTATACTTCTATCATACACATGTACTCCCAATAAAAATTTCATCAATTTTGGAGTTAACCACAAGGAATTATAAGCGGTTACTTTTAAAATAGTCTTTTCCCGTAAAATTCATAACTCTTAATCTATACATCCAAAAATCACCATTTTTGGACACAATCAATAAAACTCATCAAAATATCATTTCAAATTTTTCCAGAATTTTTGAAGATCAGAAAAATTACGAAACTGAAAATCATAACAACCCTTAAAATCTCTTACTATCCCTTACTATCCCTTACAATCCCTTACCTCAAAAGAGCAGTACTTCTGACTGGATATCGGATATGATGCTGAAGAAAACTTGCACTGATGAATAGCAACTCACCAAGTATCTAAAAACTCACAAAATATGCTTCATAATATAGAGAGAGAAAGAGAGAAAGCTTATGTTTCTGGTGTGATTTTCAATTCTAACTTAGCCCTCTATTTATAGGAAAATTTTGGTAGGTTTGACCTGCAACCTGATGGCTTTACCTGCTACTATTCCCACCCACCACATTTGAAATATAATTCAGCACATTTCTTCACCAACCACAAGTGGGGCCCACCAATTCTAGAATTTTCCACCAAAATGATAAACTCCGAAAATTCAACAATTTCTGAACCAGTCATCTCGTAAAATTCATAACAAATCATACATTCATTTTTAACGGTTCAAAATTTGTGGACATATACTCAACTTATATATGTATAACATATCCAAAAATTACCACGATCCAACGGTCGGATTAAAAATTATAACACCCGCAATATTTCTCAAAAACCCTGATTTGATTTTTTAATACCTCCATTCCGATAAAAATACTGATAAAACACCTCAACATTAACTCCTTCATTTTTAACCACAAAAATATATTCCTCATTTATATCCACATAAAATAAATATTTTCTTATCATATGAATCAATAATTAATTATTCACAAATAATATTACAGAATCACATTTATGACAACCAGGCCATTCCCAGGAAAGAGGGGGCTTTCCAATAAGGATTTCTCCTTACTGGCGCGCAATTAGATGACCAAACCTCTCCTTAGACAGAACTTTCTAGACATTGCCAATAATGTTATCTAATAATATTATTCAAATAATATGAATTATTGATCTGATAAAGAAAAATACTGTGCAACAACAATTATTGAAACAACAATAATATAAAATATCAACGCAATAATTATTGAATCAATAAAATAAAATATTGAACAATAACTACTATAACAATTATTGAGTAGTGCCTTCTTACGTAAGAATCAATAATTTCAAAAATACTGTGCAATACCGTGTGCTACTGTGCAATAACGCGTATTACTGTATTTTAACCACCGGGTATTTCAACAGTATTAACGATAACAACTACGCCGTTATTTGTAAAAACTCAAATTTGTCGTTTTTCTTCACCCGACAGTTATTCGTTATGGGGCCCACAAATAGCTGCGCCGTCGTACGAATATTCTCCGACAGAAAGAATATTCCACGACCAAACGAATATTCCCCGACAACAATGATTATTTTATAACCACTTGCTTATTTTGAAAAAAAATTCATATTTCACCCATAACTTTAAACTTTTATCAATTTAACCATTTACTGAATAGTAATTATAAGAAAAATTGAATACTTTTATTTCATAAAATTCGGGGTCTTACAATCTCCCCTCCTTAAGAAATTTCGTCCCCGAAATTTACGTACCTGGTATTTTAAAGAGTTGAGAATACCTTGCTTCCATTTCAGATTCTATCTCTCAGATCATCATGATTTCTCCATTGCTCATCTCCCATGATAACTTCATTTGGGTTCCTCATTTGTTGGGAAGTCATGACAACCGCCATCCCTCGAACTACTCGGCTTTGACTTGTCTGGAGCAGCATTTGGCGTCATCATTACTGTTGGAATATACCTTTTTATAGGACATATTCCTCCCTCAACTGCCTCTTCGTACTCCTCATTCATGATCTGAATCATCAATCTTCGATCCATATCGGATTCAGGTTGACCGCTATGTACAGGGTAATTCAAAACTCGATGTTGGGTTCTCCCAATTGCTTTCCAAAAAGAGAAATTCATATCATCTATTTTAGCCTTCTTAGATCGAACATCTCTTTCCACAATATCCACGTGTCGTGCGGCTTTTGCCCATGCATCACTTATTCTCACTCGTTCAATTTTTTCTTCTTTCAGCTCAGATTCCATTTTTATCATCTTATACTCTGCCAAAGAATGCTTCTGTTCAAGCATCACATATCGGGTAACACAAGCTTGAATTGTTGCATCCTTTTGTTCCACGACCGCCTGTCGTTCTTCTGCCTGCTCTTCTAACTCATGAATACGATTTTGAAATTCTACATTTTGATCATATAATACCTCTAATAAACTCTCCTCTGGTACTTCTTCTTCCTCTTCTTCCTCAGTCTCAACTGTTACCTCTGCGACTATCTCGGGTGCAACTATCAATTCTTCACTCACCACATAGATATCTCTAATTCCTTCTTCGTCTGACATCACATTATCATGGTTAGTGATTAGAGGTATCCCCACAGTCTCATTCACTCCATTGTTAGCATTCTCAGCTGCCATTCTCAAATACTGCCATAAAATAAGGGTTAATTAAACAAATTAACATATCACATAATATCCCAATATTATGACTAACCAACAAATAAGCTTAGGTAGGACACACTAGCGAAGGATTTACGCATCTCTCCCCTCCTAGTTATATTCCCCGATCTCCACCAGAGATCATATCCCTAAGCTCTGATACCAACTGTAACTCTGGACACCAACCTATGTCAGCACCTTACATTGATACCTATCAGTTTGCCACCGCAGAACGGCGTCCCCTACGGAGAGTCTGGCTTCGGTGCATCCCCCATCAACAGGAAGTCACCAGCGAGAGGCTCGGGGCTCTTTACTTATGGCTCTGATACCAACTGTAACTCTGGACACCAACCTATGTCAGCACCTTACATTGATACCTATCAGTTTGCCACCGCAGAACGGCGTCCCCTACGGAGAGTCTGGCTTCGGTGCATCCCCCATCAACAGGAAGTCATCAGCGAGAGGCTCGGGGCTCTTTACTTATAGCTCTGATACCAACTGTGACAACCCCAAAATAGGTTCATTCCACCCAACCCATTCTGAGTCGTCAAATACATGGTACAGAAAACAACTACAACTTTATTACAACAATTGTCGTGCAAAATACAACAACACATATGCTGTGAGTTTGGATACAAATATATACCAAATGTGACTCATGTTCCAACCGTGGACATCACCTCACAATAACACCTTACATAAAGGTATAGTCAAAAACTGTTTTAGAAATTAGAATCTTTGGGAAGTGCTCAAGGAAACCTTCGTACATGGGAGGCCACGCGTCTAGGTTATGATAGATATCATATGGCCACAGAATTATCCTTGGTTGACCCAATAGACCCCAAAGAAAAACGAGAAGATTATTATCATATTCTTCCCAATGGTGAGTCTTCTCTTGACTTATCATTATCTCCACTGTCTCTAATTGAGAATTATACTTCAAACAAACACCAAGATTATATAGGTAGTGCCCATAGATATACTCAGCAAGTGGATGAGCACAATCCTGTCCTATGATGACACGAGGTTGTATGTCATTAGACATCTTGTATGATAGTGACAAAACACCCTTCCAACGTTGGGTTCGCCTCACCCTATTTTCTTCACCAAATATAACTACTAAATGATGACCACCGTTCTATTCCCTTGTTACCCCCGCTCGACCCAGCTACACTCTTATTACCTGAAAGGAATTGTGAAGCAAAAGGGTGAGCACAACTAGCTCAGTAAAGAATATCATGACTAAAGATAAATAAATTATCAATAGTCTTCATCAATAATAAATCAGAGATTTAGAACATATGGTAGATGATAAAAAATTTCAACCATAGTTGCAGCGGAACATGCAATCTATTAGAAGAGTCAAATAGACCATAAAGTCTATTATCTCCACCATGTTAAAAATCCACCAACAATGTTTTATCCATGTAACATCACTCAACAGTTCCTTTCCACAATCATATGAATAACTCATAATCATAATTGTGACTATAAATTTTTCTTCGCACCCAGGACGAAGAATATTTTCATCACCTGTCTTTACCTGAAACATCAAAGATCATGGTTATACCAAATCACAGTTCCTGTTTATAATCATACTAACAAATCCATCTTTGCACTACGGGCCAAAGATATTCATCAACAAACCATCTTTGCACTACAGGCCAAAGATATTCAACAACAGTTCATCTTTGCACTACAGGCCAAAGATATTCATCAACATGCCATCTTTGCACTACATGTCAAAGATATTCATCAACAATTCATATTTGCACTACAGGCCAAATATATTCATATCTCAAAGAAATATATAATCATTTCAGAATTTATATAAACAATAATTATAACCATGTTGATCAATTCACCTTTGCACTTAAGCTTAAGATATTCAATTATAAATTCAATGGTCATGATCATACCAGTCACAATTCAGCTTTGCACTACAGGCCAAAGAGAACCCTAGTCATGATCATACCAATAATCTACCAATCTTTACACTCCAGTGAAAGAGAATTTCAACATCAGGGTTATAAAAATGTTATATATGATGATAAAAATAATATGATCAACATATAGTTTTAATCTCAAGAGTAATATTCGTAACTCATGAATAGTAAATCGTGAATAGTAACCAAGACATGAAAAAGATAGAAATTTCACAATAATATACATACCAATATTTCGGTATAATGATATTGAAAGAATAATATTCTTAAGCTTATAAATAATTTATTTAAATTGTTTACACTTTACTAATTAATGTATTTAATCATCATAAAACGCCAACTCTTAAGATTTCATCATCAATAACCAAAACCCTCATCAAAAATCTGCATATACCTCATATATAGGATTCTCAAGCCATAAAATCCTATTTTCTAATTTTCTTACTTAACATAACATATTTAATTCATTTACTCATAACTAGTCCATTTTCATGAAAAATACCAAATCAGTTCTAAAAATATTTCTTTTCTGGGATTTAGCATAATATAGTCCCATATTGAACATATATTTTTCTCAGAATTTTTAAAACTCATTTACTATTTTTCATGTGGCCAAAACCACCGAATATTTAGACATTTATCAAAAATTGTACTTTTGTCCAAAAATTCTGAAATTTACAGAGTATACTTCTATCATACACATGTACTCCCAATAAAAATTTCATCAATTTTGGAGTTAACCACAAGGAATTATAAGCGGTTACTTTTAAAATAGTCTTTTCCCGTAAGATTCATAACTCTTAATCTATACATCCAAAAATCACCATTTTTGGACACAATCAATAAAACTCATCAAAATATCATTTCAAATTTTTCCATAATTTTTGAAGATCAGAAAAATTACGAAACTGAAAATCATAACAACCCTTAAAATCTCTTACTATCCCTTACTATCCCTTACAATCCCTTACCTCAAAAGAGCAGTACTTCTGACTGGATATCGGATATGATGCTGAAGAAAACTTGCACTGATGAATAGCAACTCACCAAGTATCTAAAAACTCACAAAATATGCTTCATAATATAGAGAGAGAAAGAGAGAAAGCTTATGTTTCTGGTGTGATTTTCAATTCTAACTTAGCCCTCTATTTATAGGAAAATTTTGGTAGGTTTGACCTGCAACCTGATGGCTTTACCTGCTACTATTCCCACCCACCACATTTGAAATATAATTCAGCACATTTCTTCACCAACCACAAGTGGGGCCCACCAATTCTAGAATTTTTCACCAAAATGATAAACTCCGAAAATTCAACAATTTCTGAACCAGTCATCTCGTAAAATTCATAACAAATCATACATTCATTTTTAACGGTTCAAAATTTGTGGACATATACTCAACTTATATATGTATAACATATCCAAAAATTACCACGATCCAACGGTCGGATTAAAAATTATAACACCCGCAATATTTCTCAAAAACCCTGATTTGATTTTTTTAATACCTCCATTCCGATAAAAATACTGATAAAACACCTCAACATTAACTCCTTCATTTTTAACCACAAAAATATATTCCTCATTTATATCCACATAAAATAAATATTTTCTTATCATATGAATCAATAATTAATTATTCACAAATAATATTACAGAATCACATTTATGACAACCAGGCCATTCCCAGGAAAGAGGGGGCTTTCCAATAAGGATTTCTCCTTACTGGCGCGCAATTAGATGACCAAACCTCTCCTTAGACAGAACTTTCTAGACATTGCCAATAATGTTATCTAATAATATTATTCAAATAATATGAATTATTGATCTGATAAAGAAAAATACTGTGCAACAACAATTATTGAAACAACAATAATATAAAATATCAACGCAATAATTATTGAATCAATAAAATAAAATATTGAACAATAACTACTATAACAATTATTGAGTAGTGCCTTCTTACGTAAGAATCAATAATTTCAAAAATACTGTGCAATACCGTGTGCTACTGTGCAATAACGCGTATTACTGTATTTTAACCACCGGGTATTTCAACAGTATTAACGATAACAACTACGCCGTTATTTGTAAAAACTCAAATTTGTCGTTTTTCTTCACCCGACAGTTATTCGTTATGGGGTCCACAAATAGCTGCGCCGTCGTACGAATATTCTCCGACAGAAAGAATATTCCACGACCAAACGAATATTCCCCGACAACAATGATTATTTTATAACCACTTGCTTATTTTGAAAAAAAATTCATATTTCACCCATAACTTTAAACTTTTATCAATTTAACCATTTACTGAATAGTAATTATAAGAAAAATTGAATACTTTTATTTCATAAAATTCGGGGTCTTACACAAATAAAATAATCACATCTGTGTATGGCTATATTGTCCTATATATATATATAGAGAGAGAGAGAGAGTAAGGATCAAGAGCATTCCTTCTTAAATAGCACTCCTTTATTAAAACTACGTCGTTTTGGAGTAGCGGCGTGTGACATTTTTGTAAATAAAAAAAAATAAGTGGGACCACTCTCTTTTAAGTCACTCCAAAACGACGTAATTTTAATAAAGGAGTGCTATTTAAGGAAGAATGTTATTTAAGAGGAATGCTCTTGATCCTTGCTATATATATATATATATATATATATATATATATATATATATATATATATATATATATATATATATATATATATACACGGTAAGAATTAAGAACATTCTCCTTAAATAGCATTCCTCCTTAAATAACATTCTTTTATTAAAATAACGTCGTTTTGGAGAGACGCGGTGACATTTTTGTAAATACGCGGTGGCATTGTATTTATAAAAATGTCACCGCGTCCTTCTAAAACGACGTAGTTTTAATAAAAGGATACTATTTAAGGAGGAATGTTATTTAAGGAGAATACTCTTGATCCTTGCCGTGTATATATATATATATATATATATATATATATATATATATATATATATTATTGTGCGGGATTGGAGGGGGTCTTTCAGGTAATTGGTTGCCATTCAATTTGTTATGATTATGTTGCGGGGGTATATACATTGTTTGTGTTATATAAGTCTTCTAATAAAACAGTACAAATATAAATACACGTACATTTATATACAGTAAAACCTCGATTTAAAAATAGATTTGGGACCAAATTATTTATATTCTAATTGAGAGGTTATTACTAAATAAAGTTATTAGTACAAAATATTTTTCGAACACCCAAAAATATTCACTTTAACAAAAATATCAATAAATTTAGATTTTTAAACTAGGAAAATATAGTCTTTTATAGAAAAATGTGGTATTTTATAGGAAGTATAGTCTTTTATAGAAAAATGTAGTCCTTTATAGGAAATGTAGTCTTTTATAGAAAATGTAGTCTTTTAAAATTAATATTGTCTCTCTCTCTCTCTCTCATATATATATATATATATATATATATATATATATATATGAAATTATTACTATATAGAGGTATAGTTTTTTAATACAGGACTTAAAAAATATATAATATATTACAATTTAGAGGTTATTCCTGTTTATAACTGGTCTAAATTGGGATCAATTTTTTTTATAATATTATAGAGGTTATTCTTATATAGAGTATTCCTGAATAGAAATTTTACTGTACATACGAGAGTGATACGAACGGTACAGATTTAAAAAACATGTTATACGTTACAGAATCTAGGACCAAGTTATTTATTTGACTAATAATTATCTACTAATATACTTTTTCAAGAATGAGATCCTTTTTGTTTTTCTAGATAAACACTAACAAATATGCTTTTTCAAGAATGAGAATCCCCCATCCCCCATCCCCCATCCCCCATCCATCTCTTGACATCTATAAAAAAAATTTAACAAAACAAACTAAATACAACCAGAAAATGAAAACAACTTTTGAGGTCTCCTCCATTTTGTTTTCCTCCTCCCTCTTTCCTCCTCATATTTTGCGTAACGGCGCAAACTCTGATCCAAAACACTTGCAAAACAGGGTCAAAACAGGATCCAAACATACCCTATGGCTTCTGCATAACTTCACTACAAGCAGCACCAGCCAGCCGGTGTGCTAGCCTCAAGGGTCTCGGAATGATCTCCATTAGGCTAACTGGGTACAACTTGACAGACACGAGGTGCTACATCAAGCAGCTGCTCAAGGGCAAGAGCTTTGATGCATACGTAAGTGCGTGTTTGGAAGATTGTTTACAACTTTATACTGATGCAATTCCTTCAATCAAAGAAGCCGTGAAATATTACAATGAGAAGCAATTTCTTGATGTTAATACACTAGTTACGGCGGTTATAGATGCTGCAACTACTTGTGAGGACGGATTTAAGGAACGACAAGGGGTTGTTTCGCCATTGACAAAGAGAAATGACGGGACGTTTAAGTTGTCTGCAATGGTTCTTTTCATTATGAATGTTCTTCAGACTGGCTAGCTCAAACTGATCATATCTGTTCATTATTGTGGAAGGCATTATCATAATTTGGCTTAACCCCTTCTTCTTCATCTTTTTTATGTTGTTATAACCATTTTTGTGCATATGCTATATTCAATATTTTGGAGTTTGGTTAGAGGTAACTTTGATGGAAGGGTGACTTCTAATTGATCTTATTTTGTCTTTAGACTTGAGGGGTAAACAAATATTAGTGAGCTTACAAGGGAAATATACAAGCAAAGTTGGGACTTGAATGGAATTTTGGTAAGTAATAACTTTGTTTGAGAGTTTTAAGGAACTGAGAGAACAGAAGACACAGAGATTTACCCTTTTCCCATTTGTTTGGGGAATGAGAACAAGAGATTTGAAAACTATCTGATCTGAGCATTCTTCTTAACAGCTGCCACATGTTAAAGGTTTTGATTTGGATCTGTTGTAGACTGGAATCTCAAGATTGAACTCCTCTTCCAGTGCCATGACAATCTCAGGTGCAAATGCTGCAATACATGGTTGTACTATGTTCATTGAAAATTGTACTATGTGCACTGAAATGATACTTGCATACTGTTGGAAAAAGTCATATAATATAAATAAATGGAGGGTTTAGATTAAAACTATATCAAAGGCTAGGATCAGGATAGTTAGAATTTTACGATTTATAGTTACAGTTTACGCTTATACTATGTTTCTGAGTTTTGAACATAAAAGAAAAGAAAATAATAGAAAACTTAAATTAGAAAAAAGAAAAGAATAGAAAACTTGAAGTTTTTCTTTGTGTTGTTTCTGAGTTTTTAATAGAAAATTTAAAATTTGGGACATGAGTTGTAATTTAAAATTTATTATATTAAAAGTTGAGGATAATATGTGAATTATAAAAATATTACTTATTCCAATTTCTTTTCCGTCTAAATCAGACCAATTTTGGACAGAAAACCTTGGCTGGAAAAGTGGCCAAGTTTTCTATCCATTTCTTTTCTTTTCCGTTTATTAAAAAACTCAAAAATATAAGAATTGAAAAGAAAACATAAATTTTCAGTCCATTTCTTTTCTTTTCTGTCTATTTTAAAACTAGTGTTCCAAAGATATTATTTTTAGAGAATTGTTAAATCCACAACAGAAATTGTTAAATCCACAACAAAAGTGTTGCTATAGATCCTATAGCGACTGTTTTCACCGTCGCTATATATCTATAACGACACTTTTGTTGTGAAAATAACAAAAAATGTTATGAATTTAACAATTACCTATTTTTATTGTGATAATATCTGTAGTTGTCTTATTTTTTACTTCGTCCTGCTATGTATTGTGATAAACAATTACAAACCAAGAAAATCCTCCTCTCTAACTGTCCTTAAAATGTTTCAATTGGTACTATCCATCTAGAAATTTTCACAGAGAACAATTTTTTAATTATTTTTTTTTTAAAATGATTTGTTTCTGGAGTGTCAAGTGTAATTTTTATCTTAAGTATGTTTAAAGTAAAATCAATCTTTGTTTGGTGGATAAATAATTGTAAAGAAATTAAAGTCGAATAGAATTTAGAAAACGCCAACTTACAAAATCATATTCTGCATGCACAATATTAAAGAAGCCAAATATTTTTCGAAAATAAAATAAACTAAACTAAACTAAAAAAAGGCCAAATATCCAAATTTCATCTAAACATGATCTTGATCTTAATTCTTAACCTTTTCTTAACCAAAAAAGTATAAAATCCAAACAAACAAGATGTAACAAGAAAACAAGATAATTGCCACGTATTGCATGATTCAAAGTCTGGCGTTTGGTTCGCGTTAAATCAATAGCTTCCTAATATAATTGATTGATGTGACATTTATTATGTTTGGTTTAACTATTATGTCTGTAATGCAATATATCGTCATAAAAGACAAACAGTAATGATTACAACTGATTTGATATTTTGACTTACAATTTACTTTATTTATTATATATAATTATATAATTTAGTAAATCAAACACAATTTTAAACATAATTTAATAACATTACAATTACTCTGCCCAAACATCAAGAACCTAACAAATATGTTGTAATAACCTATTATCATTACAATATTAAACTATAATATTACATTACAATTCTATTGCATTATGTAAATTATTAGTATATTACATCAAATTTAGGAAACTGATATTTTTACATGTGTTTTTGATATTTCTATCACATGAGGAGAAAGTGGGTCTCACCTTCATGTGAGAAAGACCCTGTAGAAATATCAAAAACTCATATGAAAATAGTGGTCTCCAAATTTAACCTCACCTTAAGTTCACGAAGCACATGGTGTCTATGTCATATAGAGAGAGAGAGATTGGTATATGATTATTTGTTAGGATTTCCATATTATTGTGCGGAATTAGAGGGTCTTTCAGGCTATCGGTTCATACAATTTGTTATGATTCTGTTGTATATACACTGTGTTATGCATCTCTAAATCTCATAATAAAATAACAAAAATACAATTAAATACACACATTTATTTATAGGGATTCCATCCACAGCAACCCTTTTTTTGGCTTGTTAAAATTTTGGCTGGAGCAAAAAAATAAAATAAAATAAAATTCAACAGGCCAAAAAATATCTATATCTATATATAGATACATACATACATATCTATATCTATATATATATATATAGGAAAGTGATACATAGAAAATATTTGTTATATATATATACATAAATACATACATATATATATATATATAGGAAATTAATTCATAAAAAATATTTGTTATAATACCATTCAGTTAAACACGTCTCTTACTGTTAAACATATCTTTTACTGTTCATAGGAGAGACGTGCAAGATAAACGCTAATATACTTTTTCAAGAATGAGAATCCCCTCCCCATCCTTTTTCTTTGATCTGTATAAACATTAAAATGCACGTAATAAATCAAATAAAACTTTTATTTTTAAGACTAAGAGACCAATATACCTAGAAAAGGCTAAAATAGATTTATCATAAACTTTGGACGATCCAGATAATTTATTAGGATGAGCGAGAAATTCAAAATGAATTATATTTTGTTAGATAGATTTATAACAAAAACATGGATGGAGATTCATATATATCCCCAAACACTCTGCCCATTATTTATTTGTTTATCAAGAAAAATTCTTCTTAACATTCTACAACAAGCCATCCATCTCTCTACATCTATAAAAAATACAAGAACAAAACAAACTAAATACAAGAAGAAAATGAAAACAACTTTTGAGGTCTCCTCCATTTTGTTTTCCTCCTCCCTCTCTCTCCTCCTCCTCGCCCTATTTTCCACCCGTTGCGCAACGGCGCAAACCCTGATCCAAAACACTTGCAAAACAGGGTCAAAACAGGATCCAAACATACCCTATGGCTTCTGCACAACTTCCCTACAAGCAGCACCAGCCAGCCGGTGTGCTAGCCTCAAGGGTCTCGGAATGATCTCCATTAGGCTAACTAGGTACAACTTGACAGACACGAGGTGCTACATCAAACAGCTGCTCAAGGGCAAGAGCTTTGATGTATACGTAAGGGGGTGTTTGGAAGATTGTTTACAACTTTATACTGATGCAATTCCTTCAATCAAAGAAGCCATGAAATATTACAATGAGAAGCAATTTCTTGATGTTAATACACTAGTTACGGCGGTTATGGATGCTGCAACTACTTGTGAGGACGGATTTAAGGAACGACAAGGGGTAGTTTCGCCGTTGACAAAGAGAAATGACGCCACGTTTAAGTTGTCTGCAATGGTTCTTTTCATTATGAATGTTCTTCAAACTGGCTCAAACTGACCATATCTGTTCATTATTGTGGAATTAATTATCATAATTTGTTTTTTTTTAATGTTGTTATAACCACTTTTTTATATTTTTGTGCATGATATATATTATTCAGTTTTTCTGTATGTTGCATAGTATTGGGATAATCCAAGATTTTGGAGTTTAGTTAGAGGTAACTTTGATGGAAGGGTGATTTGTAATTGATCTTATTTTGTTTTTAAGACTCAAGGGGTAAACAAATTGTGAGGTTTCTAGATAATACAAGGGAAATATACAAGCAAAGTTGGGACCTTAATGGAATTTTGGTAAGTAATAACTTTATTTGAGAGTTTTAAGGAACTTTTTCCCCTTTGTTTGGGAAATGAGAACAAGAGATTTGAAAACTATCTGAGGATTCTTCTTAACAGCTAGCACATGAGTTGACTGGTTAAAGGCTTTGGTTTGGATGTGTTATATAGACTGGAAACTTGGCTCACTATATATATATATATATATATATATATATATATATATATATATATATATATATATATATATAGTCCACTTCTCCAGCGAACAAGAAAGAGCGAATTAAAAACGAATTGGCTATAGTGCCGGTTTTTTATGATATAACGACGAAAAAAACTTAATTTGCTCCCTGGATCAAAAATGAGTACATATCATTCTCTCTCTCTCTATATATATATATATATAATCAAACACATTCTTACTTAAAACCTCACTTCTCAAAAATCTTCTATTCATTTCTGTATCTTTTTAATTAATTTTCAGGAAGTTAGACGGATACATCTCAATTCCATTAGTCTTTTAATTTCACTTTCCTTAAAAGTCACAATCTTTAAACTTTATTTTCCAGGAATCAAATACTTGCATCACAATTTTCAAAATCTTAAAAAAATATCAGAAATAATATTGTTATTCCTTAGAATCATACTATATAATGTGAAAGATTTTCAAAATCTTAAGATAATGATTGATTGCCTTAAAAGAGTAAAGAATACCCTTCTTTTTTACAACCTTGTGGACAGGGCTGAGCCTAGTGCTTCTATAACTAAAGCACCTGAACACCACAGAGATGTACAAAAATCAACAAGAAACAATATAAACATAAAAGTATGCTTATTCAATAACAAATCGACTGCCATAGAATAATGTTGATCCATTGAGTAGATAAATATTTAAACGTTTCAAAATGCATCCAAGTGATGAAGCAAACGCTGAAAAACTACTACTAATCATATCCCCAAACATTGATTATTTCCAATCCCTTTGGTGAAAGGGATTAATTTTCTAACAACCATCAACCAGTCGAACAAAAACAGTGCAGAACATGCTATTGTGTCCATAAAAAACCGAAAGAAAATAATAAAGGATTGAGCTTTTAATGCGAGAAACTTGCAGATTTTAACTAGACATTGGATGGTTATAGATATACTCAATAGCAAGACCGCAAGAGTCGATCTTATCGGCTTCCTTGTCTGGAATCTCCAGCTTGAACTCCTCTTCCAGTGCCATGACAATCTCAACAGTGTCTAAGCTATCCAAGCCCAGATCCTTCTGAAAATGGACATCAGGAGTCACCTGCAAATAATTGCTGAAGGAGCTGTGAGCCTAATAATATATATTGCTGATATTAGATAGTTTGATATGGATAATTATAAACATGGCCTCTAAATATATTGAGATACAAGTTTGACAATAGCAGCACAGAGAAAGACCAGACTTTTGAAATGTTGAGCTCAAAAAATACGAGAATTCTTATAAGCAAGCTCTGGAAACATGGTAATAATACTATTTCTCTAGAGTCCATGAGAGCCTTTCTAAAATTAATTGTTCTCTGACTATGAGAGCCTTGGACTTAATTAAATGTAACAAATATAGCCTAATAGATATAAATAAGTGGAGGGTTAAGATTAGAAATAGATGAAAGGCTAGGATTAGATAAGTATTGATGGCTAGGATTTTAGAAAATGGATTGTAATGTCTTTAAGAGGCAACTCTTTGTACTGAAACAATATTGAATATCAAAACCATTTTTTTTTAGTTTATTATAAATTACTAAAACCACCATGTAGCAGTTTTTATAGTCCCGCTAGATTCCAGAAAATTAGAGATAAAGGAAAAAGGGAAGAATTTAGAGAAAATGAAAAAATTGGTTTTGATATTCGAATATTCGATACTGTTTCAGTATAAGGAGCTTCCTTATAAAGACATTACAATTCATTTTCTAAAATCCTAGTCATCCATACTTATCTAATCCTAGCCTTCCATCTACTTATAATCTTAACCCTCCATTTATTTATATCTATTAGGCTATATATTTGTTACATTAATTCACTAATGAGTTGAATCAATCAAAAAGCTTAATGATGGAACTAGACAAGGTATATAAGCAACTACCTACGCCCGACAAAAAATGTCACGGCCAAGTTTATTTTTGTGGAGGTAATGATTGCAAAATTAACTCAAAATGCTTTATTTTTAGGTGAAAATATAAAAAATCTGAGTTACTATCGCGATCATTTTCGCCACAAAACTAAATCTCAGCTGCGCCATTCTATGAGTGACCGAAGGAGTATGTCATTGATATATTTATACATCCTATTTTTAGTTGTATTTTTGTCCTGAAATAGTTATATTTAGTCCAAAATACTTTTCCAAACAGAAGAAATGCAACATTTTGAGTTACTTTAGTGACCATAGTCACTACAAAGTATATCTTAGCTATGACATTCTTTACAGGCTGGGCTGTATGTCGGTGAACCACTAAGATCACACTCCTTTTGTCCCAGACATGGATTTTAAGACCTGTTGAATACATTTCCTTATAGGTATGTTTGAACACACTATATAAGAAGAAATCAACTCCGTGAATGTGAATACCAGTAAAAGATGAAGTTTACAAGCATAATAATCCAGGGGTCCTAACTTTTTAAAATACCAAGATGACAACTGGCAAGACAAGGAAATTCATCAGGACACTAGTACTGCCAAAATGTCATCTAAGAATAATCCGCACAGAGGTGAAATAGTAGGAAATCATAGTGACGTCAGCTTACGCATTAGCAACACACCGACAAAAATCAGCGTCAATATTGTGGGTTATTTAAGAGTTACCTCAAGTTGAGTTGGTTTAGGATTGATCTTTCCCTTTGTTGACTAGGATTTGTCACTCTTGTTGAGTCAAACTAGGATTGTACATCCCCTTTATTGAGTATAATTATGATTGTTTATCTAAACCATAATCCTATTTGAATTAGGGTTTGTGACCATTCTATTGACTAGTTTATCATTAAGGGTTTTGACTAAATAAATATTTACTTTGGAACCCTTCTTGATTAGGACAAGGTACGCATTCTACTGATGGTTATTTGTACCTACATCAGTTGCACCTAGTCCTTATAAATTTTTAAGTTTGTAAAAGAGCTAGAAAATTGTATTTCACACCTTATGTGGATTGTGGAGTACTCCCCTTGGAGTTTGATTTTCATTATTATGCGCAGTTATCATCATTTTACTTATTAATCAGTTTTTCTGTACAGCAATGTAGCAGACCTACCATCATAATGGCTAAAGATTCTACCAACTTCCTAAGCACGTATGACAATCTTTTCCTGTGTGTTATTAGTGCATAAGCTAATATCAATATGGTGCCCCTTCACTTTAACGAGCTACTTGCCTCTTTGTGTGATTTCTTTGATGATGTATATGGTGTATTGATGAAATACCTTCTTTACGTGTTTCCCGTTGTCATCTTAGTAATCTAAAGGGTCCGGACCCTTTGATTCATGTGTTTGTATCCTACCCATCGATCTAATTTGATCTTTGGTCGTCATCACCAGCAAACTCTAAAATATAGTCAGACAGCACCAGCCTGGAATATTAAGTAGAAGTGTAGAACACAATAAAAAGTTGTCTCCCGTTGCTTTAAAGATGATGTTCAAGGAGTTTCTCTAACCTAACTTGCATGGACTCGGGTGAGTGTCCGGTCTGACATGGGTACTTCTTAATTTAGCAAAGTTTACACTAAAATTATGTGTCCAACACCCATACCCGTGTCAAGTGTATCGGACATGGATACTTCAAGGCAAAGGGAAGAGTTCATAGTCTCTAACTTGATTAATTGCTCCTTTATATTTTTCCTGTTTAACTAGTTTATCTAAAGCATTTCAACAAATTCATAAATCTGCCTACATTCGTCATATATTTCTCAGAAACTCCCTAATCATCAGGCATGTATTCCATCTTCCACTGCAAAATTCCAAAAAACTGCCAAATAAAATGCGTCCCAACCCGAAATATCACAATGGCCCAGCTGCACCAGGGAAAAGAACAGAAGATGACTTGATTCTTTTAGTGAAAACGTGAGCCCAGGTCTAGGTATGTGATAAAGGTAGTGCTAGTCCAGTAAAAGCAATAACTGAAAGATACCGTAGTATGCGTTTCGCAGCTTTCCAATGTAGTGAAGTGGGAGTGTGCATGAATTGAGCCACTTTGTTAACAGAATACATGATGTCAGGTCTCGTGAATGTCAGATATTGTAATGCCCCAACAATGCTACAATAAAGTGTTGTATCCGGAAATGGATCCCCATCCTTGCGAGATAAAACAAGTGTGGTAGCCATTGGAGATGCTACTGATTTGGTTTGGGTAAGTAACAATCCATTACTTACCTGTGTAACTTCAACACCATGAAAATAATGTAATGGGCCAAGATCTTTCAGACTAAACATTGAATTTAAGTCATAAATAATGTTATTAACAGAAGCTGTAGAATTCCCAGTAATTATGATATCATCAATGTAGACTAATAATATGATGATCGAATTCGAGCGAATCCGAATAAATAATGATGTTTCTGCAGTAGAAGAGAGAAAATCCATAGCTATTAGCGCTGAGTGTAACTCATAGAACCATGCCCGAGGTGATTGCTTAAGACCGTAAAGCGCCTTGCGTAGCTTAGACACATAATGTGGGTGTTCGGGTCAATAAAACCTTGTGGGTGTACCATTTATCTCATTTAAGAAGGCATTATTGACATCTAGCTGCCGAAGAGACCAAGAATAAGAAACAACAAGAGCCAAGACAGTTCGAATTGTGGTGGCTTTGACTACAGGACTAAAGGTTTATCCATAGTCGATACCCGGTTGTTGATGATACCCCTTCACAACCAAACGTGCTTTAAAACGATCTAAAGAACCATCTTCTTTCTGTTTCACTCGGTATATCCATTTGCAACCGATAACATTTTCATTTCGTGAAGGTGGGACTAGAGACCAAGTTCCATTTCGAAGAAGAGCATTGTACTCATCAGACATAGCATTACGCCAATTTGGAGATATTTTGGCTTGAGAATAACAAGTGGGTTTGATGGGTATTAAGGACACTTCTATGTGTAAAATGTTTTGTTGTTTAGTTTTTGAACGAATTTGCATGGGATGTACATTAAGAGGCTGAGATGTGATGGACTGATGTGAGGAGCTATTAGGAGGAGGAGGAGAATTTGTAAAAGGCATTTTTATTAATGGAGGAAGGTCATTAGATTTTTGCAGAAAAGATGAATTATTATGAGAAGTTGATGGAGGAGATTGAATGGAATCATCAGATGGAATGAGTAAGGATTTGGAAAGGGTGGGCATTGAATGGGTGGTATATCGAAATATAGATGGAGTTATGCATGGCACGGGATGATTGTAAGGTGGCAAAAGGAAACAGTAACTCATCAAATTGAACATGGCGAGCAATGATTTTTCCGATGGAGGGATTAAAACACCTGTATCATTTTTGATTTTCTTGATACCTAAGTAAAACACATTGAGATGATCGGAACATAAGTTTGTGAGAGTTATATGGTCGTAAGTACGAATAACAAGCACAACCATAAACTTTAAGAAGAGAGCAATTTTTTTTTCTGTTAAAAAGAATTTCCCACAGACTTATTTTTTAATACTGGAGTGGGCAACTTGTTAATTAAAAAAACTGCAGTGGTGAATGCCTCATCCTAGAATTTTTGAGGCGTTGAAGCATTAGCTAGAAGTGTAAGACGAGTCTCAATTATGTGACGGAGTTTACGTTCCGCCAAACCATTTTGTTCCGATGTGTGTGGACAAGAAACACAATGATAAATTCCTTGTTTTGAAAGAAGGCAAAGAAATGAATGATATTCTCCTCCCCAATCGGTTTGGAGGTATTTTATTTTTGTATTAAAAAGACGTTCAGCATGAGCTTGAAAAATTTGTAGTACATCCAATTTAGAACTAAACATAAAAATCCATGTGTACTTTGAATAGTCATCAACAAATGAGACATAATATTTATAACCATTATTTGATAAAATTGGGGAACCAACCCCCCCCCCATACATCGGAATGTATTAATTCAAGAGGAAATCTAGTCCTAGAATGAGTAGATGGAAGATGAAGCCGATGACTTTTGTCAAGTTGACAAGTTGAACAAAGTGAGACTTTAAGGCACGTGTGGGGAGTGAATGGGAAAATCCACCTTGCTTAGAACCTTTGAAGATGGGTGTCCAAGCCGTGCATGCCAAATGTCAAGAGAGACTCGCTCGCCAAGAAATACTTGGTTGTTTTTATTTGTAACAGAGTTAGGAAGAGCTTTATTGTAAGGGAAGGCGTAGAGCCCGTTAGTGAGTCTCCCGCGGAGTAGGACCTTTCCTGAGCAACGATACTTAATAAGAAAAATAAGAGGGTGAAATTCAACGGAGACATTATTATCAAAACATAATTTAGAGACTAATTAAATTTTTTGAGATGGAAGGAACATGGAGAATATTTCGCAGAAATAACGGATGAGTATTAGTTTTAAGATGAGAGGAACTGGTATGCAAGATGTTCAAACCTTGACCGTTACCCATGCGAACTTGATCATTGCCATAGTATCTCTGAGTGAATGGATAGATTCTCTAATTCATTTGTAACATGAGTGATTGCACTAGAGTCAGGGTACCATGCTGGATCGTAGGTAGATGAGGAATTTGTTAACATTGCAAGATGGGATGCTTCACTTGTGTAGTAATGGTCAAACCGTGAAAAACATTTTAGGGCACTGTGAACATTTTTTCCACAAATATGACATTGAATCTGAGCCGAACCAAAACGAGGACTTAAGTTGGGATTGCGAAAGACTTGAGAATTGTGTCCTCTTCCTCTATTACGTGAAGATGATCCTCCTCTAGTGTTTGATAAGGATGAATGAGCATTATTATCATATCATGTGGGTTGTTGAGCATTAGACCTAGAGAAGAAACCTCGTTTTGAGACGTGAAATTGACTTGAGGTAACAACACATCCATGGTACTTATCTGTTCAATGCGTGATCATTGCGTAATTCATGACTAAGAAAGAAACCATGCGAATCATCAAGGCTAAGTGGCCGAAAAAATCTTTGAGGTCATACAATTGAAGCAAGGGAAGAAGTTGGGAGCGCCATAGTAAGTAATTTCCACGTTCCAATTGAATTGGTAAAATGAGATGGTAATTTGTTGAGGTTGACGGAGAAAGGGAATGAGGAAGAGGTTGAAAAGGACAAGTAATCTGCCATTGTGAAGTTAGCCGAAGGCTCTGATACCATGAAAGAATTTGAGAACTGAAGTTGTTTTGAAGGCTTGCTATTGCCTCTGTTTTCTATTATATTTATAGAGTAATACATGTACATGGATACTTCAAATCATTTACAAGATTAGACTTTGTAACAACCTAAGTAACTATAAAATGATAAGATAAGCTCTATCTAATTTTATTCATAAATGCTAGCTGCCGTTGGGATTTATCATTATCAATAACTTAACATTGACAATCACCAGCCAAGAATGTTTAGTAGATGTAGGAGCTTCTCTAACTTCATATTTACTTCCTTAGTTCTCATTTTTAACTAGTTTATTTTTATCAGGGCATATAATTCAAACATCTAGGGAGTACTGTATGACAACAATTACTATAGATAACCATTTAATTAGTAAGGAGGTTTGTCCCTTTTATGAGTATTTATACTGAAATATCAATACATTTGGGGTATGTCCAGTGTCCCAGATACGAAGTGTTCACCATTTTCTCCAACTTAAATAAGCTGAACCCATTATACTGTAATAAATTCATAAGAGGATGTCCCCTAAGACAAGATGGACACTATAACTATTAGACAGCTTCCTTTATCATCAACTCCTCATTTAGTTATTTTATAGTTTCCCTTTTCTTAAAGTTATACAAAGAAAATAAAATGGATTGCTAGTGGCAGATTAAGATCCATTCTAATAGAGAAATCCTAAACCCATTTTTTCATTGACGTAGCCAATATTTAAGATGGTGATTATTCCTGAGTCACCTAAAACACTTCATGTTCAAGACAGCAATCCATACTACTTTAAGCTGGTCACAAGAGATTTCAAGAACATACCCAATTCCATAAAAGGTCAAAATTGTTAAAAGGGTAAATACAGTTTATACCATTATATTTATGATTAGGCCCCAAAGAATTTGAGCTTACACTTTACTACATCAAGTGTCTAATTTGATACAATTTAACCCCCAATTTTAGAATTCAACCAAAATTGACTGGAATACCTAATTTTCCGGCCGGCCAAATAAGAATTGTATACGGTTTGACCGTATAGAATACAGACTAATAACACTTATGTTACATCAAGTACCACCAAATTCACAATTTACTACATCAAGTACCTAATTCATATAAAATTTGTTTAAATACTTATTTTGACATATTATATGTTAAATTATTAAAATTAAATATTAGTACAAAGAGTACCAAATATGATTTTTTATTTTAAAATTTAAAAAAAGACTTGACTACCCAAAAAATCAATAAACTTTTAAACATAAAAATTATATTTTTAACACGAATAACATTAAACTTTTAAACAATTGACAAAAATGCCCCAAATATAATTAATTAAATAATACCTTTTTTATATTGAAAGAGCATACAAAAGGAGGAGGAAATAACTGCAAAGAAAAAAAAATGACTCATTTGCTCTCTCTCCTCTCTCCTTCTTCCCTAATCCTTCAAATTATTTTGTTCCTTCAATTTGAAAATTTCAACACCTTGGATTCTGTCCAGTAGCTGTGATTAACTTAAGCAGAAAATAACCTGAAATTTTAAGTTAATTCAAATACTTTTCTGACGGAAAAAAGGTTGATTATCGCCATTAAAGGAGATAGGAGATGTTGTGCAAAAAGTAAGTTGCAAAGAGAGAAGGTACATAAGACGACATAGGTAATGTATTTTGAATTTGAAAAGTGAGTTATTTTTATTTAGTTAAAAGATCTTTCAAACAAATAGTAGTTAATTAGTTTATCCAACAACACTTTCTTTTCGTTTTATTCTTCAAACAAACAGTGGTTAATACATATATTGTATTTATAAAAAAAATTAATTTTAAAATTGTATCTATAATTTAACAAATTAAATGTATAAATTTTACAACTTAAATCTTGCAAATTATAAATTATATCATAAATTATAACTTTTACTTCTTAAATTTTACAAACTATATCACAACTTAAATTTTACAAATTGTGTTATAATTTTATTTATAAATATTTATAATTTTAAATTGTATTTATAATTTTATACCATAGTTCTACGGTATTAGTTATTTTTTTTTAAAGGACTAAAAATTATATTTTTAATTTTTTCTTTGGGGCCGAATCATGAATATGGTGTTACTTGATGTAACGGAACTGTAAATGGCCCTTTTTTAAATTAAGTCAAACCGTATATTTATACGGTCAATTGGTATTAAATACACAAAACCCGATCAGATTCTTGGATGGGTCGGGTATTCCGACTAATTTTGGTCGGATTCGTTAATTGGGAGCTAAATTGTATCAAATTAGATACTTGATGTACTAAATTATAAGCCCAAATTCTTTGGAATTTGATGGTACTTCATGTAACAGAAATGTAATTAGCCCTTGTTATAATCATTTGCAGAAAGATAATTAAATTAAAAGTTACCCAAAGCTCTTAAGCTGTTTGATAGCCTCAAATTCTAAACTATCAGACTTACATTTCCAATTACATTGTGATACCAACAACAACAAAAAGAAAACGAAAAAAGAAGACAAATTCATAACAACCACTAAAAGAGTCTTCCAAGTAAAACAATAATTAAAATACTGATTCAGAAAATAAATCCCAAAAACTAATTCAATTTCTTTTCCTATCTAACTAAAACTAAAGTTTTACAAATATCTAATGCAATACATATATAATCAAAGTACTTTGGTTACCACCCGAAGAGCTCTGCATTTCTAATAAGTAAAATTAAACATACCAATTTTAGCGAGACAAAGACAAAGTAACTATTAATAGGTATTGGATCCCAGGTTCCAATGTTTTTAGGGTTTTGTTAAGAGCTGAAATTATTGAAGAGATCAAACTTTCTCAAGGTAATTAAGCTGGGAATTAGAAGAATAACCTTGGAAGGATCGACTTTGGGGAAGCTCTTGACGACATCGAGGACTCTATCAATGACCTCTTTCTTGTCGAGATGATCGTCCCCGTGAGATGACATTGATCGGACGGTGACCAGTTTTGAACCATTTAGAGCTAGGGTTTGAGATACGGGAACTCGAATGTGGCGAACAATGGCGGCTGTCAATGCCGAAGCCATCTCTCTCTTTCCTCTTCTTTCTCTCTCTACAGTGCTAATGCTGAATTTTGACAGTAGGGGGTGGAGGACAGTTTGGGTATGATATAATAAGAGACATGTTAAATCTACAACAAAAAAATATTATTTCTATAATAAAAGTGTCGCTATAAATCCTGTGGCTACGGTTTTTCATCTTTTCTATACATTTACAGCGACTTTTTTGTTGTGAAAATAATAAAAAGATTGTTATTTTAACAATTCCCTACAGCGACTTTTTTTTTTATTGTGAAAATAATAAAAAGACTGATTTTAACAATTCCCTATAATAATATGGTTTGTTAATTACAACAAGGCCACCCTAGGTTCCAAATAGACCAAAAACATCCCCTTTCCCTATAATAATTTTTTTTTTTTTTTTTTTTTGCTTTTGATTACAAAATAATTAATGTGATTAATTGGAACTGAAATTTTTATAAAATGCAGTAATTTAGGCGTCCGTTTGGATACACGTAACAAACAGGGTTGTACAACCATAAATCACTGCATTTTATAAAAATTTCAGTTCCAATAAATCACATTAATTAATTTGTAATCAAAAGCAAAAAAAAAATTCGGCCGGTCACTATCCCGGTCAGAAATAGCCGGTCCCCCTAGACTTTTTCAATTTAGAGTACACCCTTTTAAAAAATTTCATTATAAAGAAAAATAAAAAAATATATATACACACATGTGCAGTATTGTAAGACCCCAACTTTTATAAATAAAGATGAATTTTTTATAAATATCATTTTTGAATATTATGGAGTTAATTTGATATAATGTTATAGTTGTGGGTAATATTTATAAATTTTGCAAAGTACGCAAGTTGTTATATAATATTCGATTGGTCGGGGAATATTCGTTTTAACAGGGAATATTCGTACAACGACACAATCATTGGTGGACCCCACAACGGAATTATTGTCGGATTGAGAAAACGATAAAAATATTTTATTAAAAATAACGGCGGAAATTTTATCATTGTTACTGTTGAACTACTCGGTAGTAAAAGTACAGTAATACGTGTGGTTGCATAGTAGCACACGGTATTGATTATTAATGCTTATGTGAGAAGTCACTCAGTTTGATTCTATTATTGTCAGTTAATAATATGAATTATTTAGCGATAATGACGTTTTGTTTTATTCGTATTATTAACGTAATAAAACAGAAACATCTTTTTATATAAAACAAAATACTTTATGTAAGACCCCAACTTATTAATGAATAAAATCAAATTTTCTCTAAATATTATTGTGAATAATAAGGGGTTAATTTGATATAATACTTTGGTTATGGGAGAAATGTGCAAATTTTACAAAATAAGCAAGTGGTTATAAAATATTTATTTTTGGTCGGTGAATATTCGGTTGGTCGTGGAATATTCTTGCTGTCGGGGAATATTCGTACGACGACGCAGCCTTGTGTGGGCCCCATAACGGAAAGCGATTGGATGAAGAAAACGACAAGTATAAGTTGTTTATTAATAACGGCGTAGTTGTTACCGTTAACACTGTTTAAATACCCGGTGGTTAAAATACAGTAATAACGCGTGGTTGCATAGTAACACACGGATTGCACAGTATAGTTGAATTATTGATTCGTACGTAAGAAGGCACTACTCAATAATTGTTACAGTAGTTATTATTCAATATTTTATTTTATTGATTCAATAATTGCTGCGTTGATATTTTATATTATTGTTGTTTCAATAATTGTTGCTGCACAGTATTTTCATTTATCAGATCAATAATTCATATTATTTGAATAATATTATTAGATAACATTATTGGCAATGTCTAGAAAGTTCTGTCTAAGGAGAGGTTTGGTCATCTAATTGCGCGCCAGTAAGGAGAAATCCTTATTGGAAAGCCCCCTCTTTCCTGGGAACGGCCTGGTTGTCATAAATGTGATTCTGTAATATTATTTGTGAATAATTAATTATTGATTCATATGATAAGGAAATATTTATTTTATGTGGATATAAATGAGGGATATATTTTTGTGGTTAAAAATGAAGGAGTTAATGTTGAGGTTTTTATCCATATTTTTGTCGGAATGGAGGTATTAAAAATCAGGGTTTTTGAGATATATTGCGGGTGTTATAATTTTTAATCCGACCGTTGGATCGTGGTAATTTTTGGATATGTTATACATATATAAGTTGAGTATATGTCCACAAATTTTGAACCGTTAAAAATGAACGTATGATTTATTATGAATTTTACAAGATGACTGGTTCAGAAATTGTTGAATTTTCGGAGTTTATCATTTTGGTGGAAAATTCTAGAATTGGTGGGCCCCACTTGTGGTTGGTGAAGAAATGTGCTGAATTATATTTCAAATGTGGTAGGTGGGAATAGTAGCAGGTAAAGCCATCAGGTTGCAGGTCAAACCTACCAAAATTTTCCTATAAATAGAGGGCTAAGTTAGAATTGAAAATCACACCAGAAACAAGTTTTCTCTCTTTCTCTCTCTAGATTATTGAGTGTATTTTGTGAGTATTTAGATACTTTGAGAGTTTCTATTCATCAGAGCAAGTTTCTTTCAGCCTTATACCGGTATTCCGACCAGAAGTACTGATATTTTGAGGTAAGGGATATTATTTTCTTCTTAATGATATTATTTTCTTCAATATCATTATGCTGAAATATTGATATGAGTTTTTATCAAATTTGGAACTTTTTGTGTCGGGGTTACTATTCACGTATACGGCACTATTCACGTATACGGCACTATTCACGAATACGGCACTATTCACCGAAAAATAAAATTTTCCCTTTTTGTCCAAGATGTCTATTATGGTTACTATCTTTGATTGTATCCATGTTTTGATCTTTATTTTTGAATTCTGCTTCACAATTGATTATTATGAAGTATTATTGATCTTGGATAAACTGTTATACGAATCCCTACTATTTGTCCTTCTGTCTCATTGGATTCGTTCTCTTTAAGATATTTTTCATCATCCTCAGTCCTAAATGATGATATTAATGAATATCTTTGGCCTGTAGTGCAAAGATGTATAATTACTTGATGAATATCTTTGGCCTGTAGTGCAAAGATGAACAGGTGTTGAGATGAACATGACCGACTGATGATACAAATGAATATCTTTGGCCTGTAGTGCAAAGATGAATATTTGGTTAAAGATGATTATTAATTGATGTTACAGGGATAAAATATTGATGATGGACTTTTAAATCTTAGAAGATAGTAGAATTCTTTCTCTACTTGACTCTTCTAATGGTTTGTTGTTTCCGCTGCAGTTGTTGATCTAAAACTTGTTGTCGATTATATTTTATCAGATTTTTCCCTGTTGAAGACTAACGATAATTTGTTGTATATTATCTTAGTCATAATATTCTTTACTGGGCTAGTTGAGCTCACCCTTTTCCTTTTTGTTCCATTTTTCTTCTCAGGAGGTGAGAACATAGCAGGATCTAGTCGGGGTATGGAGTGATGGTTCTAGAAAGATGTATTAGCAGTCCTCACTATTTCTGTAAAATAGTGTTTGAATAATTGTAATGAGGATTTATTTGAGTGTGGATATTGTCTAGAAGACAATATTTGTATTTAAACTCACAGTATGTGTTGTCGTATTTTGCACGACAATTGTATTATTGAAGTTGTAGTTTGCTTTCTGTACCATGTATTTGGCGACTCAGAATGGGTGTTGTATACCTATTCTGGGGGCGTCACAGTTGGTATCAGAGCTTAGGGATATGATCCCTGGCTGAGATGTGAGACAAGAACTAGGAGGGGAGAGACGGGGAATTCCTTCGCTAGTATGACCTGACTAAGTTTATTTGGTGTTTATTTGGTCGGTCAGAGTATAGGGATAATATATGACATGACTATTAACCCTTGTTTTATGGCAGTATTTAAGAATGGCAGCTGAGAACGTTAATAATGGAGTAAATCAGACCGTGGAGACACCTT
Organism: Panax notoginseng; assembly: GCA_016801055.1. NCBI lineage: Eukaryota > Viridiplantae > Streptophyta > Magnoliopsida > Apiales > Araliaceae > Panax > Panax notoginseng. The sequence goes on along the minus strand of CM029012.1, from coordinate 295,184,808 downwards.
TGATCACTACCCAGGGGAACGTGCAACAGGAAGGCAATATTCCTCCTGTAAACAACGTTACCGAGCAAACGATGAATGATGGAATGTTTAGGAGCTTTTTGCAGTTCATGCAAAATCAGACGAGGGAGACTCGTGTGCAGAATACGGGTGGAAATGATAACAACGCGCGGTTTGTCACAGCTAAGCAGTTCAAAGAATTGGGACCACCAGAATTTAAGGGAAAGCCGGATCCGATCATGGCGGAAACGTGGGTCAAGCAAATTACCAAGATATTTGATGTCTTGGGATGCACGGAGGAACAGAAGGTTCCATTCGCCACATTTATGTTCCGCGGTGAGGCAGACTACTGGTGGGAGTCTGTGAAGCGTACCCAGCCTGACGCACTCAACATGTCCTGGGAAACATTTCAAAAACTGTTCAATGACAAGTACTTTCCTGAAAGTATTCGTCATATGAAGGAGGTTGAGTTTATTAGACTGGAACAAAACAACATGACGGTGTCCCAGTACGAGGCGAAGTTTGCAGAGTTATCCAGGTTTGCACCTCATTTGGTCGAAAATGAGGAACGAATGACGCGGATGTTTCTGAGAGGTTTAAAACCTGAGATTCGTCAATACCTTATCTCTCATAAATTTTCTCTATATTCAGACGTTGTCAACAGGGCCCAATTATTAGAGAGAGATAATGAGTATACTCAACCGAGGGACCACAACCAGGGTCATACCGGTGACAGCAATCATCAGAGCGATGATAACCAACGAGGAGGGAAAAATACGAACAAAGGCGGTAACCACTCGGGTGGTCATCGTGGCCATGATAATAGGAGAGGTGAGTCAAGTGGAAATTTCAGAAAGAGGAGATTCAACAATGACGGGAAGACATCAGCACCAGCACCAGCACCAACAACAAATTTTAGGGGAGGAGAACGACCGCCAGTTAGATGTTACAAATGCGGGAAAGAGGGACATATCAGCCCAAACTGTCCACAACAATCCAAGGTGTGTTACAACTGTGGGAAGGAAGGCCACATCGCTCGAGATTGTACTATAGCGAAACCAAGTTCAGCGGGAGTGGTGATTCCAAGGGCTGTCCCGGATAAGGCGAAATCAGCGGTTCCTGGAAGAGCGTTTGTCGTTACTGGCCAAAACGCGAGAAACCCGAACGAGGTGATCACGGGTAAGCTAATCTTGAATTCTTGCGAAGTTTATACTTTACTAGATACCGGTTCTACCCATTCTTTTATCTCTCCTGCTTGTGCTCAACGTTTAAACTTGACTCCGGAGAAATTGGACTTTAACTTATCTGTTGAAACTCCGTTGGGTGAAACCTTCGTTACATCTACAGTTTATAAATCTTGCATGATCCAAGTTGGCACTATCACATTACCTGTTGATCTTATCTCTTTAAAGATACTTGCTTTTGATGTGATTTTAGGAATTGATTGGTTAACCACTCATCATGCTAAAATTGATTGTTTTCGTAAGGTTGTTAGTTTTCATATTCCTAACCAACCTGTCATACGAATTCAAACTACTAAACCACTAAAATCAGTCACTGTCATATCAAGCCACAAAGCTATTCGTTTATTGAAAAACGGATGTCAAGCTTTCTTAGCCCATGTTATGGATTTGAACAAAGACAAGTCAGATTTGAATAATATTTCTATTGTTAGAGAATTTTCCGATGTATTTCCTGAAGAACTTCCCGGTCTACCCCCGGAACGAGAAATTGAATTCTTTATTGACCTTGAACCCGGTACAAAGCCCATTTCTAAAACCCCATATCGAATGGCTCCTATTGAACTTCAGGAGTTAAAAGTCCAACTACAGGAGTTGTTGGACATCGGTTTTATTCGTCCTAGTACGTCTCCTTGGGGTGCTCCTGTTTTATTCGTAAAGAAGAAAGACGGGAGTATGCGACTTTGTATTGACTATCGAGAATTGAACCATGTCACCATCAAGAATAGGTATCCGCTACCTCGCATTGATGACCTGTTTGACCAGTTGCAAGGAGCACAATTCTTTTCAAAGATCGATCTTCGTTCTGGATATCATCAGCTGAAGATTAAAACTGAGGATATTCCAAAGACTGCCTTCAGAACTCGGTACGGGCATTATGAATTCTTAGTAATGTCTTTTGGATTGACTAATGCTCCTGCTGCCTTCATGGATATGATGAACCGTGTATTCAAAGAATATTTGGATCAGTTCGTTGTTGTCTTTATTGATGACATCCTCATCTATTCCAAAAGCCGTGAAGATCATGAGCGCCATTTGAAGCTGGTACTGCAAAGGCTTCGTGAAAACAAGCTATATGCCAAACTGAAGAAATGCGAGTTCTGGCTTGAGGAAGTAGCATTCCTTGGGCACGTGGTGTCAAAACATGGAGTATCTGTCGACCCGGCGAAGATTGAAGCCATACAAAGTTGGGAGCAACCGAAGTCGGTAACCGAAGTACGTAGCTTTCTGGGCTTAGCTGGTTATTATCGGAGATTTGTGGAAGGATTTTCTCGAATCGCTACTCCGTTAACTCAGCTGACTCGGAAAGATACAAAATTCGTATGGAGTGAGGAATGCGAGAAGAGTTTCCAAGAACTCAAGAGGAGACTCATTTCGGCACCTGTTTTGACAATACCATCTGGTTCGGATGGATTTGTTATCTACAGCGATGCTTCAGGCAAAGGGTTAGGATGTGTTCTCATGCAACATGGGAAAGTCATAGCCTATGCCTCACGACAACTCAAAGAATATGAGAGGAATTATCCTACTCATGATTTGGAGTTGGCAGCAGTCGTTTTTGCGTTGAAGATCTGGAGACACTACCTGTATGGGGAGAAAGTGGAGATCTATACAGATCATAAAAGCCTCAAATATTTCTTCACCCAAAAGGAACTCAACATGCGGCAACGACGTTGGCTTGAGCTGTTGAAAGATTACGATCATACCATCCAATACCATCCTGGAAAAGCAAACGTAGTAGCTGACGCATTGAGTAGAAGATCATATGCGGGTACGAGTGCAATGTTTTTAACACAAAGGCCCATTTTGTATGACTTGCAAAGGATGGAGATAGAGATGAAGGCTCCAAGTACCCACATGATGATATCAAATATACGAGTAGAACCGACTTTAATCGATAAAGTTAAAGCTGCTCAAGCTACGGATATAGAGCTGATGCGTATGAAGAAGAAAGTGCAAGAAGGTGCTATTCCAGAAGCAAGAATCGATGAAGAAGGAATACTTCGAGTCAACTCCAGACTTTGTGTTCCTAACGATTTTGACTTGAAGCATAGAATAATGATGGAGGCACACAACACACCGTTTGCAATCCATCCTGGGAGTACCAAAATGTATCACGATCTTCGACATACATTTTGGTGGAGCAATATGAAAAGAGAGATCGCGGAGTTTATCTCGAGATGTTTAACTTGTCAACGTGTAAAAGCGGAGCATCAAGTACCAAAGGGTCCATTGCAACCACTTGAGATTCCGAAATGGAAGTGGGAACACATTACTATGGATTTTGTTACGGGTCTTCCCAAGGTTTCTCAAGGCATAGATGCGATTTGGGTTATTGTTGATAGATTAACCAAGTCCGCTCATTTCTTGCCGATACGTGAGACTTATTCCCTTGAACGTCTTGCTAGTATGTACGTGAACGAGATTGTGAGATTGCATGGCATGCCAGTATCCATAGTTTCGGATCGTGACCCAAGATTCACTTCACGATTTTGGGTTAGCTTGCAGAAAGCTATGGGCACGGATTTACGATTCAGTTCAGCATACCATCCTCAAACGGACGGACAATCAGAGAGGACTATTCAAACTCTTGAAGATCTATTAAGACTTTGTGTCTTAGATCTCAAAGGGAGTTGGGATAAGTACCTACCATTGGTGGAATTCTCCTACAACAACAGTTATCAGGCGAGCATAGGTATGGCTCCATTTGAGGCGTTGTATGGAAGAAAATGTCGTTCTCCAGTATGCTGGGACGAGGTGGGTGAAGCAACATTGTTGGGACCAGAGTTGGTACGCATTACTACAGAGAAGATCCAAACGATTCGACAACGTATACAAACGGCACAGGATCGACAAAAGAGTTATGCGGATCTTCATCGGAAGGACGTGGAATTTAATATTGGGGATCATGTATTGTTACGTGTTGCACCATGGAAGGGAGTTACAAGATTTGGGAAGAGAGGAAAGCTCAATCCAAGATTTGTTGGTCCATTTGAGATTCTTGAGCGAATAGGAAATGTGGCATATAGACTCGCATTACCTCCAAGCATGTCTCGTGTTCATAATGTTTTTCACATATCTATGCTTCGTAAATATGTTAAAGACCCGAACCACATTATTGAGTTAGAACCAGACGAGATAGCTGAAGATTTAACGTACGAGGAGGTACCTGTTAAGATCTTGGATAGGAAAGAGCATGTCCTACGCACGAAGGTTATACCACAAGTTAAGGTTTTGTGGAGAAACCATGCTATTGAAGAAATGACCTGGGAGTTGGAATCAGAAATGAAAGCGAGGTATCCTCACCTTTTTGAAACATCAGGTACGTACGTCAATTTCGAGGACGAAATTTCATAAGGAGGGGAGGTTGTAAGACCCCAACTTATTAATGAATAAAATCAAATTTTCTCTAAATATTATTGTGAATAATAAGGGGTTAATTTGATATAATACTTTGGTTATGGGTGAAATGTGCAAATTTTGCAAAATAAGCAAGTGGTTATAAAATATTTATTTTTGGTCGGTGAATATTCGGTTGGTCGTGGAATATTCTTGCTGTCGGGGAATATTCGTACGACGACGCAGCCTTGTGTGGGCCCCATAACGGAAAGCGATTGGATGAAGAAAACGACAAGTATAAGTTGTTTATAAATAACGGCGTAGTTGTTACCGTTAATACTGTTTAAATACCCGGTGGTTAAAATACAGTAATAACGCGTGGTTGCATAGTAGCACACGGATTGCACAGTATATTGAATTATTGATTCGTACGTAAGAAGGCACTACTCAATAATTGTTACAGTAGTTATTATTCAATATTTTATTTTATTGATTCAATAATTGCTGCGTTGATATTTTATATTATTGTTGTTTCAATAATTGTTGCTGCACAGTATTTTCATTTATCAGATCAATAATTCATATTATTTGAATAATATTATTAGATAACATTATTGGCAATGTCTAGAAAGTTCTGTCTAAGGAGAGGTTTGGTCATCTAATTGCGCGCCAGTAAGGAGAAATCCTTATTGGAAAGCCCCCTCTTTCCTGGGAACGGCCTGGTTGTCATAAATGTGATTCTGTAATATTATTTGTGAATAATTAATTATTGATTCATATGATAAGGAAATATTTATTTTATGTGGATATAAATGAGGGATATATTTTTGTGGTTAAAAATGAAGGAGTTAATGTTGAGGTTTTTATCATATTTTTGTCGGAATGGAGGTATTAAAAATCAGGGTTTTTGAGATATATTGCGGGGGTTATAATTTTTAATCCGACCGTTGGATCGTGGTAATTTTTGGATATGTTATACATATATAAGTTGAGTATATGTCCACAAATTTTGAACCGTTAAAAATGAACGTATGATTTATTATGAATTTTACAAGATGACTGGTTCAGAAATTGTTGAATTTTCGGAGTTTATCATTTTGGTGGAAAATTCTAGAATTGGTGGGCCCCACTTGTGGTTGGTGAAGAAATGTGCTGAATTATATTTCAAATGTGGTAGGTGGGAATAGTAGCAGGTAAAGCCATCAGGTTGCAGGTCAAACCTACCAAAATTTTCCTATAAATAGAGGGCTAAGTTAGAATTGAAAATCACACCAGAAACAAGTTTTCTCTCTTTCTCTCTCTAGATTATTGAGTGTATTTTGTGAGTATTTAGATACTTTGAGAGTTTCTATTCATCAGAGCAAGTTTCTTTCAGCCTTATACCGGTATTCCGACCAGAAGTACTGATATTTTGAGGTAAGGGATATTATTTTCTTCTTAATGATATTATTTTCTTCAATATCATTATGCTGAAATATTGATATGAGTTTTTATCAAATTTGGAACTTTTTGTGTCGGGGTTACTATTCACGTATACGGCACTATTCACGTATACGGCACTATTCACGAATACGGCACTATTCACCGAAAAATAAAATTTTCCCTTTTTGTCCAAGATGTCTATTATGGTTACTATCTTTGATTGTATCCATGTTTTGATCTTTATTTTTGAATTCTGCTTCACAATTGATTATTATGAAGTATTATTGATCTTGGATAAACTGTTATACGAATCCCTACTATTTGTCCTTCTGTCTCATTGGATTCGTTCTCTTTAAGATATTTTTCATCATCCTCAGTCCTAAATGATGATATTACTGAATATCTTTGGCCTGTAGTGCAAAGATGTATAATTACTTGATGAATATCTTTGGCCTGTAGTGCAAAGATGAACAGGTGTTGAGATGAACATGACCGACTGATGATACAAATGAATATCTTTGGCCTGTAGTGCAAAGATGAATATTTGGTTAAAGATGATTATTAATTGATGTTACAGGGATAAAATATTGATGATGGACTTTTAAATCTTAGAAGATAGTAGAATTCTTTCTCTACTTGACTCTTCTAATGGTTTGTTGTTTCCGCTGCAGTTGTTGATCTAAAACTTGTTGTCGATTATATTTTATCAGATTTTTCCCTGTTGAAGACTAACGATAATTTGTTGTATATTATCTTAGTCATAATATTCTTTACTGGGCTAGTTGAGCTCACCCTTTTCCTTTTTGTTCCATTTTTCTTCTCAGGAGGTGAGAACATAGCAGGATCTAGTCGGGGTATGGAGTGATGGTTCTAGAAAGATGTATTAGCAGTCCTCACTATTTCTGTAAAATAGTGTTTGAATAATTGTAATGAGGATTTATTTGAGTGTGGATATTGTCTAAAAGACAATATTTGTATTTAAACTCACAGTATGTGTTGTCGTATTTTGCACGACAATTGTATTATTGAAGTTGTAGTTTGCTTTCTGTACCATGTATTTGGCGACTCAGAATGGGTGTTGTATACCTATTCTGGGGGCGTCACACTTTATTAAAGTTATTCTATAAATAGAATATATTTTATTTTATTTAAAAGATTTTTCTTTAAATATGGACCGTCAGATTAAAGTAATCAATCTGGACCGTTCATGGATTAGTTACTATGCATTCTATTTTTCTATAAATAGCAGCTCATTCCTTCATTATTTCTTACGAATTCACTGAACTCTAGAGAGAGAAACTATAGAGAGAAACTATAGAGAGAGAGAAGAAGAGTATTCTGCTACTTAACTACTTCCTTACTTCAGCTCTTCTTTAAAACGGTAAGGGTGTTATTCTTTCTTATTCATGAAGAGAACTGTTATTCCATTTCTTATTATTCTGTTGGAATAACCTGTATATGCGGTCTACCCTATACTTGGTGACATTCTTCTATTATTCTGTTGGAACATCCTGTCTGTGTGTTTTACACCGGACCTGGTTCCGTTTTTATTATTATTCTGTTGGAACATCCTGTCTGTGTGTTTTACACCGGACCTGGTTCCGTCTTTATTATTATTCTGTTGGAATATCCTGTCTGTGTGTTTTACACCGGACCTGGTTCCATTATTTATTATACTGTTCTTTATTATTCTGTCAGAATATCCTGTCTGTGCGTTTACGCCGGACCTGGTTCCATTATTTATTATTCTGTCGGAATATCCTGTCTGTGCGTTTCGCCGGACCTGGTTCCATTATTTATTATTCTGTTGGAATAACCTGTTTGTGCGGTCTATCGCATGCATGGTGATTTTTTTGTTATTCCATTCTTTATTGTACTCAGTTGGTTAAGTTTTGACTTCTATACTCCATGAAATTTGTGGAATATCCTTGATAATTGCGTTTCATCCAGTATCTTTTCATGAAAATATTCTCCTGATCATTCTTGAATTTTACTCCACAAAGTAGTATCATGTTGACAATTTGGACGTTGTTAATTCTTGGATAAATTAATTCTTGAACTTGTTTTATTGAATTCTTATATCATTGTCATCATCCTCATGTTTATAAAATGTTGAAAGTCATCTGTGGCCTGTAGTGCATAGATGGACTTGGTATGATTATGACCAGGGATTATTCGGTATAATCATGACCGTAATGTTACAAATGATGTGGTAAAAGTCCTCATTGGCCCGTAGTGCATTGATGGACAGTTGTTGGCATGATCATGACCATTAATGAATATACGAATATCCTTGGCCGTAGTGCAGGGGTGATTCGATGATGTGGATTATTTTATTAAGCTGAGTCTCAGCGATCAAAGTGTTGGAAAATCTTTTAAATCATAAAAGATAGTAGAGTTTATTTTCTACTTGACTCTTTTAATGGATTGCTTGTTCCGCTACAGTTAAACTTGATGTCTATTATATTTTATCAGTTTAACATTGTTGAAGGCTAATGATAATTTATTCTGCATTATCTTAGTCATAATATTTCTTACTGGGCTAGTTGAGCTCACCCTTTCTTTCACTGTTCTCTTCAGGAAATGAGAACGTAGCTGGGGCAAGTCGGGGAACGGAGTGATGGTCCGAATGATAGTATTAGTTAGTAGTCCTCACTATTCTATGTAATAGTGTGTTAATAAATGTAATGAGGACTCCTTTTGAGTATGAATACTCTCTAGAAGATAATATTTGTATTCAAACTCACAGTTTATGTTTTGTCGTATTGTACACGACAGTTGTATTATTAAGTTGTATTTGTATTCTGTACTATGTATCTGACGACCCAAGATGGGTGATGTATACCTAATTTTGGGGGCGTCACAGTTGGTATCAGAGCTTAGGGATATGATCCCTGGCTAAGATGTGAGAATAGAACTAGGAGGGGAGAGACGGGGAATTCCTTCGCTAGTATGACCTACCTAAGTTTATTTGCATGGTATTTAATTGGTCGGTCATAATATAAGGATAATATATGACATATCAATTAACTTTTATTTTGTGGCAGTATCTGAAAATGGCATCTGAGAATGTTGAGAATAGCAATGGAGCACAGGCGACTGTTGATTCACCACATATCAATAATCAGGATAATGTGCATCAGGAAGGTGACAATCCTCATGCAAACAACAACACTGACCAGATGATGAATGATGGAATGTTCAGAGGTTTTATGCAATTCATGCAACAACAGGTGAAAGCGGCTCCTGTCCACAACGTAGGTGGAAATACTGGAAACTCTCAGGCGGTCACCGCTAAACAGTTTAAGGAGCTGGGACCACCGGAGTTTAAGGGAGAACCCAAACCACTTGTAGCTGAAACATGGATAAAGCAGATCACCAAGATATTTGATGTCTTGGGTTGCTCCGAGGAGCAAAAGGTTCCCTTTGCCGCCTTTATGTTGCGAGGAGAGGCAGATTACTGGTGGGAATCGATAAAGCGTACTCAACCTGCCGCACTGAAGATGTCTTGGGAGAAGTTCCAAGAGCTGTTTAACGACAAATACTTTCCCGAGAGTATTCGTCACATGAAGGAGGTGGAGTTCATCAAATTGGAGCAGAATAATATGACCGTGTCGCAGTACGAGGCAAAATTTGCGGAGTTATCCCGGTTTGCGTCCCACCTGGTGGATAATGAAGAAAGAATGACGCGGATGTTTTTAAGAGGTTTGAAGCCGGAGATACGTCAACATCTTGTTTCTCATAAACTGTGTTTGTATTCAGATGTTGTAAATAGGGCTCAGTTGGTGGAGCGCGATAACGAGACAACGCAACCAAAAGAGAGCAGCCGGCAAAATGATAATACCAGTGAGAGCAGTCATCGAAGCGGTGACAACAAGCGTGGAGGGAATCAACAGGCCAGAAATGGTAACCACTTCGGTGGTAATCAGGGCCAAAACAATAAGAATGGCATTTCAAGAAGAGGAGATTCAACAATGATGGAAAGACGTCAGCACCAGCACCTGTCGTTAAGGAAGGAGAACGACCACCTATCATATGTTTCAAATGCGGAGGGGAGGGGCACATCAGTCCAAACTGCGCGATGCCGTCCAAAGCATGTTATAATTGTGGAAGAGAAGGTCATTTAGCCCGATTTTGTCGTTTACCGAAGACAAATTCAGCTAGGATGGAGGCACCAAAGGCCGTCCCAGAAAAGTCAAAACCGGTTGTGCAAGGGAGAGCGTTTGTTGTGACCTCCCAGAAGCAAGGAACCCGAATGAGGTCATCACGGGTAAGCTTATCATAAACTCTAACGAAGTCTATACTTTATTTGATACCGGTTCTACCCATTCTTTTATTTCTCCTACTTGCGCTCATCGATTAAATTTGATTCCGGAGAAATTAGACTTTGACTTAGCAGTTGAAACTCCATTGGGAGAAACCTTCATTACATCCACGGTTTATAAGTCTTGTTTGGTTCAAGTTGGTACCCACACATTACCTGTCGATCTTATTTCATTAAAAATACTTGCATTTGACGTGATTCTAGGGATTGATTGGTTAACTACTCATCATGCAAAAATTGATTGTTTTCGTAAGGTTGTTAGCTTTCATATTCCTAATCGACCTATTATGCGAATTCAAGCAACCAAACCATTAAAATCAATCGCTGTCATCTCAAGCCATAAAGCTATTCGTTTATTGAAAAACGGATGTCAAGCTTTCTTAGCTCATGTCACAGATCTAAACAAAAATACGTCAGCTTTGAATGATATTTCTGTTGTTAATAAATTTCCTGACGTATTTCCCGAAGAACTTCCTGGCCTACCCCCAGAGCGTGAAATTGAATTTTGTATCGACCTTGAACCCGGTACAAAACCCATTTCCAAAGCCCCATATCGAATGGCTCCTATTGAACTTCAGGAGTTAAAGACCCAACTGCAGGAATTGTTAGACATTGGTTTTATTCGTCCTAGTACTTCTCCTTGGGGTGCTCCTGTTCTGTTCGTGAAGAAGAAAGATGGGAGTATGCGACTTTGTATTGATTATCGGGAGTTGAATCATGTCACCATCAAAAATAGGTACCCATTGCCACGTATTGATGACCTGTTTGACCAGTTGCAAGGAGCACAATTCTTTTCAAAGATCGATCTTCGTTCTGGATATCATCAGCTGAAGGTTAGAACTGAGGATATTCCAAAGACGGCTTTTAGAACTCGGTACGGGCATTATGAATTCTTAGTTATGTCTTTTGGATTGACTAATGCTCCTGCTGCCTTCATGGATATGATGAACAGGGTATTCAAGGAATATTTGGATCACTTTGTGGTCGTCTTTATCGATGACATCCTTGTTTATTCCAAAAGCCGTGAAGATCATGAGCAACACTTGAGGCTGGTACTCCAAAAGCTTCGTGAATACAAACTTTATGCCAAGTTGAAGAAATGCGAGTTCTGGCTGGAAGAGGTAGCATTCCTTGGGCACGTAGTATCAAGTCGTGGAATATCTGTTGACCCGGCAAAGATTGAAGCTATTCAAAGCTGGGAGCAACCTAAATCAGTGACCGAAGTACGTAGCTTTCTTGGTTTAGCTGGTTATTATCGGAGATTCGTGGAAGGATTTTCTCGAATCGCTACTCCATTAACTCAGCTGACTCGGAAAGATACAAAGTTCGGTTGGAGCGAAGAATGTGAGCAGAGTTTTCAAGAACTCAAGAGGAGACTCATTTCAGCACCTGTTCTAACAATACCATCTGGCTCGGAGGGATTTGTCATCTACAGTGATGCTTCGAGCAAAGGGTTGGGATGCGTTCTCATGCAACATGGAAAAGTCATAGCCTATGCATCAAGACAACTCAAGGAATATGAGAGGAATTATCCTACTCATGATCTAGAGTTGGCAGCTGTTGTCTTTGCACTTAAAATTTGGAGGCATTACTTGTATGGGGAGAAGGTGGAGATCTTTACGGATCATAAAAGCCTCAAATATTTCTTCACTCAAAAGGAACTCAACATGCGACAACGACGTTGGCTTGAACTGTTGAAAGATTATGATCATACCATTCAATACCATCCTGGAAAAGCGAACGTGGTAGCTGACGCATTGAGTAGAAGATCATATGCAAGTACGAGTGCGATATTGTCAACACAAAGGCCCATTTTGTGTGATTTGCAAAGGATGGAGATAGAGTTAAAGACTCCAGGGACCCATGTGATGATGGCGAATATACGAGTAGAACCGACTTTAATCGATAAAGTTAAAGCTGCTCAAGCTACAGACCTGGAGCTGATGCGTATGAGGAAGAAAGTGCAAGAAGGTGCTATGCCGGAAGCAAGAATCGATGAAGAAGGAATACTTCGAGTCAACTCCAGACTTTGTGTTCCTAACAACCCTGATTTAAAGTATGAAATCATGATGGAGGCGCACAACACACCGTTTGCAATCCATCCTGGAAGTACCAAAATGTATCATGATCTTCGTCATACATTTTGGTGGAGCAATATGAAGAGAGAGATAGCGTTGTTTATCTCAAGGTGTCTAACTTGTCAACGAGTCAAAGCGGAGCATCAAGTACCAAAAGGTCCATTGCAACCACTTGAAATTCCAGAATGGAAGTGGGAGCACATTACCATGGATTTCGTTACCGGTCTTCCTAGGGTTTCTCAAGGTATTGATGCGATTTGGGTCATTGTTGATAGATTGACCAAGTCTGCTCATTTCTTACCGATACGAGAAACTTATACACTTGAACGTCTTGCTCGTATGTACATAAACGAGATTGTAAGACTGCATGGTATGCCAGTATCCATAGTTTCTGATCGAGACCCAAGATTCACTTCACGATTTTGGGTTAGTTTACAAAAAGCTATGGGCACGGAGTTACGATTTAGTTCAGCATATCATCCTCAGACGGACGGACAATCAGAGAGGACTATTCAAACTCTTGAAGATCTATTAAGACTCTGTGTCTTTGACTTCAAGGGAAGTTGGGACAAGTTCTTACCATTGGTGGAGTTTTCCTACAACAACAGTTATCAAGCAAGTATTGGCATGGCTCCATTCGAAGCATTGTATGGAAGAAAATGTCGTTCTCCAGTATGCTGGGATGAGGTGGGTGAAGCAACGTTGTTGGGACCGGAGTTGGTACGTATGACTACAGAAAAGATTCAAACGATCCGACAACGTATAAAAACCTCACAAGATCGACAAAAGAGTTATGCTGATCTTCATCGAAAGGACGTGGAATTTGATGTAGGAGATCATGTGTTCTTACGTGTTGCTCCATGGAAAGGAGTTACGAGATTTGGAAAGAGAGGAAAGCTCAATCCTCGATTCATCGGTCCATTTTTAATCCTCGATCGAGTAGGAACTGTGGCTTATAGACTCGCTTTACCGCCAAGTATGTCTCGTGTTCATAACGTTTTTCACATATCCATGTTACGCAAATATGTGGAAGACCCGAACCACATTATTGAGTTAGAACCGGACGAAATAGCGGAAGATTTGACGTATGAAGAAGTTCCTGTTCAAATCTTGGATAAGAAGGAACATATTCTACGCTCCAAGGTTATACCTCAAGTCAAAGTTTTGTGGAGAAACCACGATGTTGAGGAAATGACTTGGGAGTTAGAATCTGAAATGAAATCAAGGTATCCTTACCTCTTCGACATACCAGGTACGTACCCTAATTTCGAGGGCGAAATTTCATAAGAAGGGGAGGTTGTAAGACCCCAACTTTTATAAATAAAGATGAATTTTTTATAAATATCATTTTTGAATATTATGGAGTTAATTTGATATAATGTTATAGTTGTGGGTAATATTTATAAATTTTGCAAAGTACGCAAGTTGTTATATAATATTCGATTGGTCGGGGAATATTCGTTTTAACAGGGAATATTCGTACAACGACACAATCATTGGTGGACCCCACAACGGAATTATTGTCGGATTGAGAAAACGACAAAAATATTTTATTAAAAATAACGGCGGAAATTTTACCATTGTTACTGTTGAACTACTCGGTAGTAAAAGTACAGTAATACGTGTGGTTGCATAGTAGCACACGGTATTGATTATTAATGCTTATGTGAGAAGTCACTCAGTTTGATTCAATTATTGTCAGTTAATAATATGAATTATTTAGCGATAATGACGTTTTGTTTTATTCGTATTATTAACGTAATAAAACAGAAACATCTTTTTATATAAAACAAAATACTTTATTAAAGTTATTCTATAAATAATATATTTTATTTTATTTAAAAGATTTTTCTTTAAATATGGACCGTCAGATTAAAGTAATCAATCTGGACCGTTCATGGATTAGTTACTATGCATTCTATTTTTCTATAAATAGCAGCTCATTCCTTCATTATTTCTTACGAATTCACTGAACTCTAGAGAGAGAAACTATAGAGAGAAACTATAGAGAGAGAGAAGAAGAGTATTCTGCTACTTAACTACTTCCTTACTTCAGCTCTTCTTTAAAACGGTAAGGGTGTTATTCTTTCTTATTCATGAAGAGAACTGTTATTCCATTTCTTATTATTCTGTTGGAATAACCTGTATATGCGGTCTACCCTATACTTGGTGACATTCTTCTATTATTCTGTTGGAACATCCTGTCTGTGTGTTTTACACCGGACCTGGTTCCGTTTTTATTATTATTCTGTTGGAACATCCTGTCTGTGTGTTTTACACCGGACCTGGTTCCGTCTTTATTATTATTCTGTTGGAATATCCTGTCTGTGTGTTTTACACCGGACCTGGTTCCATTATTTATTATACTGTTCTTTATTATTCTGTCAGAATATCCTGTCTGTGCGTTTACGCCGGACCTGGTTCCATTATTTATTATTCTGTCGGAATATCCTGTCTGTGCGTTTCGCCGGACCTGGTTCCATTATTTATTATTCTGTTGGAATAACCTGTCTGTGCGGTCTATCGCATGCATGGTGATTTTTTTGTTATTCCATTCTTTATTGTACTCAGTTGGTTAAGTTTTGACTTCTATACTCCATGAAATTTGTGGAATATCCTTGATAATTGCGTTTCATCCAGTATCTATTCATGAAAATATTCTCCTGATCATTCTTGAATTTTACTCCACAAAGCAGTATCATGTTGACAATTTGGACGTTGTTAATTCTTGGATAAATTAATTCTTGAACTTGTTTTATTGAATTCTTATATCATTGTCATCATCCTCATGTTTATAAAATGTTGAAAGTCATCTGTGGCCTGTAGTGCATAGATGGACTTGGTATGATTATGACCAGGGATTATTCGGTGTAATCATGACCGTAATGTTACAAATGATGTGGTAAAAGTCCTCATTGGCCCGTAGTGCATTGATGGACAGTTGTTGGCATGATCATGACCATTAATGAATATACGAATATCCTTGGCCGTAGTGCAGGGGTGATTCGATGATGTGGATTATTTTATTAAGCTGAGTCTCAGCGATCAAAGTGTTGGAAAATCTTTTAAATCATAAAAGATAGTAGAGTTTATTTTCTACTTGACTCTTTTAATGGATTGCTTGTTCCGCTACAGTTAAACTTGATGTCTATTATATTTTATCAGTTTAACATTGTTGAAGGCTAATGATAATTTATTTTGCATTATCTTAGTCATAATATTTCTTACTGGGCTAGTTGAGCTCACCCTTTCTTTCACTGTTCTCTTCAGGAAATGAGAACGTAGCTGGGGCAAGTCGGGGAACGGAGTGATGGTCCGAATGATAGTATTAGTTAGTAGTCCTCACTATTCTATGTAATAGTGTGTAAATAAATGTAATGAGGACTCCTTTTGAGTATGAATACTCTCTAGAAGATAATATTTGTATTCAAACTCACAGTTTATATTTTGTCGTATTGTACACGACAGTTGTATTATTAAGTTGTATTTGTATTCTGTAATATGTATCTGACGACCCAAAATGGGTGATGTATACCTAATTTTAGGGGCGTCACAAGTATATAGTAGATTATGGCGACAGTTTTTTTTTACTACGGCGATGATTCAACAGTCGTAATAGATATTCTGGTATATGGCAAAGATTGAGCCGTCGCTAAAAGTCAAAAAAATCGTTGTTATAGCACGAATGTGTACTACACAGCTGTATATATACATATATCCTTATTTATAATTATGACTTTATAAATAAATAGATTTAAGTTTGTAATTTTATATGGTAGATAAAGAAGTTGATCTTATTATAAAACTTTGGTCTCCCAAGGAATGTTACATAAATTCAAATTCTAAATCATACTTGTAGGAGCCAAAAAGAATGTTTTTGGATGATCAATAAGAAATCATGAAAAAGTTAAGGGACCAAATCATAAATTTTGCATTCCTGTTTATAGTGTGACAAAAGAAAATGGAAATTGATATTTCCATATTAAAAAAAAAGTTGATATTGTCACACGTACGACTAATATATTAATTGATGTGTCAACATTTTATTGGTTCATACGCGAGAAAATATAAAAAAAATAGTAATGTAAAAATATTACTTCCTCCGTCTCTATTTAAATGATGTTTTAGAATTTTTTATTTGTCTCTAATTAATTGACATTTGTTTAAATCTAAGAGAATTAATGATAATTTTTTCAAAATTACCCCTAGTTACTCTACCTATTTTTTTTGTACTTTAAATTCTTGTACTATAATAAATTAATGATTTAAAAATATTATAAATAATTAAATATTATATTTAATATTTTCTAATTATTATCTTAATTCTTGTATCTTTAAATAGCGAAGGATAGTTTACAAGAAAATTCCAACAAATTTGGAATCCGTTACATTTCCGGGAGCCCTTTCAAAATGTATTCACGCACACAAATACCCCCATAAAACTACACCTCTCTCCCTCCCCTGTCCAAACGAAATACGCCCTACAGTTTGAAGACGAAATTATACGTCTTGCACCGACTTACCCTTCGAAATCCTCGATAATTTTCCGGCGAGATCTTCATCTGATCGTCGGAAAGTTTGTTTCCGTCCTTATATTGAGTCCGATCCAACTCTAGATCCGAATAATGGCTCCGGTTTCGGCTCTCGCGAAGTACAAACTCGTGTTCTTAGGGGATCAATCAGTCGGCAAAACAAGTATCATTACTCGATTCATGTACGATAAGTTCGATAACACCTATCAGGTAATCAATTCATTATTCTAATGGAGTATGAATTTTCTGTTGTGTTAGCGTATGATATTAATTTCTATGATTTTTTTTAATGTGCTGTGTGGATTTATATGATACCAATTTGCGTATTTAGCTGATGTAATTGCTTATTGCCTATGTTAGCAGTAGTGGATTCTGAATTTAGTCATTGTTTGTCAATTGGTGGATTATTTAATGGAGCTGATGCCAGTGTTAAATATTGTGGTAAAATGCTAATTAATAAGCTAAAGAATGACAAAATGAGCTCGATCTAGGACCAGTACTTAAATATGTGATCAAACTTGGCTCATAACCTATGAGGAAGTCTTGGACAAACTCTAGATGAGCTCTGAGGTACCACCGAGATCTCGAATAGTTTAGTTCTTCGCACGGGCATATCTTAAATTAATATCTGTGCAGGCAAAACAATGTAATAATTGGCTGATATATGTTTGTGCACTCAAACTCTGTTGTTACTTTAGCTAGATTTAGTCAGTCACATTTCAAAGGAACAATGTATATGAATAAATGAAGTTGATTCAGTTGCAGGTTGGTGATAAAAAAAAAGAACCAAGACTATTGGATTTCCTTGTGAATTTTTTTGTAAGAAAATGTGAATTAGTTGGAACATGATAAGAAAAATGTAATCTAGTTAAATTGAAGTTATTCTGCCTATCCTAGAATCAGTACACTGATGTTTTCCCGAGGACGCATATAATATTGCTTAGTAGTTAGTTTTGTTGGAGGGTTTGTGTTAATGACGCGACTCTGATGATTTTAAAGAGTACTGTAACTTTTTATGTATTTTAACTCACTCCATCACAACAACGTCAAAATCTTTATGTTTAATTGATCATAAAATGGGATGCTTACCCATATTCTTTGTCAGGTCCTTTCTCAGCCATAATGCCCCAGCAAAGATTTCAGTCAGATTATGATTTAATAAAATTTCGATTTCCAACCTCTCAAACAGTATATACATAGATTCAACCCTAGCTCATTGTTTTGGTTATCGCTTTCTTCTCGATCCCAATGGCTTTCAATCGTGATGGTGGATTTGTTGTAATGAATGTGACTTATTTTTGGGGCTGAGAGATTGCTTTACTGATCAAGGTTTACTGATTATGTGCTGTTAAATTATTCGAGTTGCTTTGTATGGTCATCTATTTCTTTATATAAGTGCTTTTAATATGAGTTCATATGGAAAATCAAGCATCCTTGCAAATAATTGATACTTGATCGACCAGGGTGTTCCTTGTGGCACTAAAAAATCTCATTTATTTGTTTGTCGGATTTTGCTTTTCAGTTTATATTTGCATTTTGTACTCAAGGTAGGAAATACTCTTTCCTGCTATGCTTTCTTTTTCTCTATTGTCTTCTTTGATTCAGTATATATCTTCAATTTCAGGCTACAATTGGGATCGACTTTTTGTCCAAGACGATGTACCTAGAAGATCGCACTGTTCGATTGCAGCTCTGGTAAGACTACACATTCTTATAGTTATATTAAATAGGAAATTGTTAAATCTACAACAAAAAATGTTATTTCCATAACAAAAGTGTTTTTCCACAACAAAAGTGTCGTTATAGATCCTATAGCGACGATTTTCACCGTCGTTATACATCTACAACGACACTTTTGTTGTGGAAATAACAAAAAGTGTTGTGCATTTAACAATTCCCTATTAAATATCATGCAATGTATAAATGCTGCTGATATTTGTTTTTATCTAGAATTGGCCCATATGAGGTAAAATTCAACTTCTGATCTTAGTAATCATACACGAGTTTCTGCATTTGTGTTTTCAACGTGCAATTTTGGAGGTTGAATTAGTTGATTTCAGGACTATAAAATCACTTGCATTTATGTCATTGGGCTATTTTTGTGTACGTACAAGAATGGCATCCCCTTTGATGCCTTTGTCTTTACATGATTGTTTATCAAAAAGAATAAAATATCACATTTAATTTTTCTCAAAAACTTGATAAGCATGCTACCAGTCGACTTACCGTAAATTATTCACTTCTGCAGTTACAGTTGTGTGTTTGATATTTTCAATTACGTAATATTTGTACATAGTGTTAATCATTAAATGATTTGTTTTTGACTCTTTGCGTTCGATAATTTACAGGGATACAGCTGGACAAGAAAGGTTCAGGAGTCTCATTCCAAGTTACATTAGGGATTCCTCTGTTGCTGTCATTGTATATGATGTTGCAAGTATGCATTTTCATAATCATTCACTTACTTGTTCTTGTCTAGTGTGGTTTACCCATAAAGCATGTGACATGTTGATGAGTCACGTGAATAACGTCTGCTATTACACATCATCTGCGATAACATTCATATTTTCGAAAGTTATCATCCAAGAATCTCACTTTTTAACTTATCAAAAAACTCACTTTTCCTCAAAACTTAATTTTTTTGGCTTTATTCCTCTACTGCTCTACATGATTGGATGCAGTTATGTTGTATGCTTCGTACACATTAAATTTGCTAACCATTGTAGCTCCTTCATGGGTTTAGGCAGGCAATCATTCCTGAACACTGTAAAATGGATTGAGGAGGTTCGCACTGAGAGGGGCAGTGATGTCATCATTGTCCTTGTTGGGAATAAAACTGACCTTGTGGACAAGAGGTAATGATGACATTCTTTCCGTTCTGTTAACCTGCCAATAGTTTGATTTATTGTCTCCTTTTAAGTGCATTCTTTGTTTGTTTGCTTGGCTCATATATATATGTACATGCATATATCTTTGTGCAATACACTAATATACTAATATGTATATTTCCTAAGAACATGTAGAATATGTAGAAAATTAAGCAACATTTAATAGTTTTGCCAGAATAGGGACTGCTGTCATTCAAGACTAGATCAAGGATAGCAACTAACTTCAGTATAAAGTTCAGCTCTTCAATGAGACATGGAATAGTAGAGGCTACTTCTTTAGAATTTGGTCATTGTTAGTTTAGGATACTTCAATCTGGGCTGGTTACGCGTTACTGAATTAGGCATAAGTTACATGTTTCTGCTGAACTTTTTTAATGTTGATTGTGATATAGCAGCAAGTTTGTGGATATCTAGGCTTTCTAATAGAGAGGCATTTCAAAACTTCAGTTTGACTTTCATATAAATTAAAGCAACTGTCAAGCCAGCAATTGCAGAATTTCAGTTAATCTTCTCTAAGCTTAATAAAATCTCTTTGCTCATTTCTGTAGTAGAAGTTTCTACTATATTGGTTGAATGTCCAATAGCATAAGAATGTATAAATAGAATAAGTTGGACTTATCTTTTTATTGGTATTTTTTTATTTTTTCTCAATCTAGATGAAGGACTTTGGGTGGAACGGATTGTCTAGGTGCAAATTTGACTAACAAAATAGTTTGAAAAGGGCTACTGTAACAAAATGAAATTTATACATTAATATTATAATAATCAAATAATACTTTTATTATATAAATATTAACTAGCTAATAAGCAGATGAAAATGACAAATAAACAAGGAGAAAACGAACACTTGCTTTTCAGTCGGGTTTTATATTTGAGGAACATATCTTTATATCAGATGGATTTATTTGGGCTGCTGGTGGTTTGAGAGGTGCGACTTTATTAGATTTTCACTGAGATTAGATGGTTCTCCGTTGGTTCATTGTCTTTTCTGGCTCTGATTCGTATTCTTTCTTTTGGAATGACTCTCGTCATCCTTTTTAGTGTGATTTTATCTTCTTTTGTCTGTAGAATATTCATTTCATAGAAAAAAAATAATTACTCCCTCCATCCCTAAATTTTTTTGTCCACAAAAGAACGAGATAAAGTACATAAAGTGAAGGGTAACGTCATGTAGTTGGGTCCATTAATATAAAAATTTAAAAGTACTCGTTACTTTATATAATCTTGTGGGGCCATTAAGGATAAATTTGAATTTTTTTTACTCTATTTCTTCTACTTTTACTTTTCTAAATATGTGTGCAAATTATACTTTTGCTCATCCTGGGGATGGAGGGAGTAACTGCTTATTGTAAGTAATTAACACTTGAAAATCACAAGTAGACAGCCTAAAAAATGAAGTCCACTATAGGAACATCCTCTTTAGTTTTCTATGACAAATGTTTAACTTGAAGTTTGAAAGGTTTAATTTAATTTTTTCATTAGGATACTGCAATCTTAGGCTTTGGTTGTTTGCAAAGACTTTTTCTTAGCGATAATAATCCTATGGGTTATTATCTTAGGTATTGTTTTGTCCTTAAAAAAATATCCACATGTTTGTTTAGAGTGGGAAAATTATACATGGGATAGCTGAAAACAGGGATACTTTAATCCTAAAGTTTTTTATCCCAATTGCTTGTCATAGGATACCAGGGGGATGTGGTATTTTAGATGATATCCTTTCTGGGGTAGGAGTACAGATTTGGTGCATGTGCTTTCTGTAAATAATATAGAATTCATGAAGTAATTCATAAACTTAAAGATGTTCATAATTGGAATTAAATAATAAATATAGAAAGAAGCGCTAAAATGTTGTCACATCACTTGTTTTTCTTTTCTGGATCATGTTGAATTACCTATTTATATATCTATATTTTCATTTACTTTTCGGAAATATAGCTTCCCTTAAGCAATATATATTGCTGCAGAATGGTCGAATGGGTTAGCTTTCATGTAGTGATAACTTCAATATTTATTTTTCTTCTTTTTCGAACTCGACCTCAATTGGTTGTGGTTGTTCTATAGGCAAGTCTCTATTGAGGAAGCAGAAGCCAAAGCTCATGACTTAAACGTTATGTTTATTGAAACCAGTGCCAAAGCGGGCTTCAATATAAAGGTAAACTGCCAGCTTTCTTATATAGTTTCCTTCTCTCTCTCTCTCTCTCTCTCTGTCTCTCTCTCTCTCTCTCTATATATATATATATATAAATGGACTAGAGAATGTTACACAGGAACGTGCTATAAGGCTCTCATATGATCTGTTCCTTGTTTTTTGCAAAATAAAATTTGGGTATTGGTATAAATTTGTCTTCTTATCCATAACACCGTTGTAAATACGATGTTTGAATATTAAATCCACAATGCTATGAGCGAAAACAATACCTTGTGATTATTTGGTTACAAATTATGTATGTATTTCATCTTCAATTTTCAAACACTTCCCTGGCAAAGCTGATTTAGACCATATTTGCTACTTTTCATCCCCCACTTTTTGTTGTATTAAATTTTACATCACCCGATGAATGATATTTTCAGGCACTTTTTCGAAAGATCGCTGCAGCCTTGCCAGGAATGGAAACGTTATCTTCCGCTAAGCAGGAAGACATGGTCGATGTCAATCTTAAGCCAACCCTGAGCTCATCTCAGTCAGAACCGCAATCGGGAGGATGTGCCTGTTGATAGTCTGACCCTAAAACATGTTTGTAAAAATTCTTTCTCGATACAGGAGATACTAGTGATAGTCCTGACATCTTTTCTCTGTTCTGGGAATTTTTCCTTTGGACCTAGAGTTCTTTCAGGTTCTTCTTTTCTAGAAATTTTGTTAGGCATAATATACTTGGGAAATTTTCTTTGGTTTGTTATTGAGAATTTTGAGTGGTGAAATAAATTGGTTTAATATTATTCGCACGAAGCACATCTTCACAATATATTTTCTTCTGGAAATTATAAATGAAGATTTGCTATCTGATTTCTGTCATATTGATGTCTTTGGGGGTGGGACTGATGTCATATTGATGTCATTTTTCCTCTAATAGTGGGACTGGGACAAATGGAGTATGGAGATGACAACTTAAAGCTACTTGTGGATTTAACATGGGGGTTAGGCGCACTATACAAGTACAGTGGAAGTGGAGTATATCACTAGGTTATCATTGCAATGTCTTCAAATCAGACCAACTTCTTTGTGGAGAATCTCATGATGCCAAATTGTTACTAATATGTTCACATGAAGAAAGCAACATTATACCCTAAATTAATTAATACAGGCTGGATTCAAGTGTTGTTGGAAGTGACATTCCTCATCCATTTTTATATTCTGTTGGTCCTCAGTATCATCCGGATCCGATTAATGTGAAGTTAATTTTATGATAAGTTGGTCAATTGATCAATAAAATACTGACACGTAGATAAAGATCATCTTTCGATTTACGTGTTAGACACTGTATTGGTCAACCAATGTATCCACACAAATACATGTATGTATGTATATTGATTCGGTTGTTGAGTCCCATACCAAGCACTATAGCCAAAATCCTAACTCCATTTTAGATGTGGATGGCTCTTCTACTTTTTGAAATTTTCTTTCCTATATCTTCTTTTCATACTCTATTTTCTTTGTGATAATATTTTTTATTCTCCCTTCATGGGTGCTTATATTCTCCATTGTGTGAGGATTTTATTTTGTGTTATGTTTGGATCGTAGGAACTAAAGCAAATATGAAATGACAAAAAAAAAACTACTCAAATATGCATATTTTCTTTTGAAATATGTTATATGTTTGCAAGAATATGTTTTGTTATTTGTAATCTTTCATAGTGTATAATACTCTATTTGTTCCAAAATTAGAGATATATTTGTAAAACGATGACTTTTAAGAATAAATATATATTCTCTAATATATCCCTAGTATTAGCTAGAAATTCAACTGTAGTGGTTTAATATTGAAAATGATAGTAAAAAAATAATGACAAATTAGGAATATCATATTAGTTTATAGTCCTAAAATAAAAATATATCTTCAACTTTGAAACGGATTAAAAATAAAAATGTTTATTTGATTTTAGTACAGAGGGAGTAGATTGTTAAGTAGCTGACAACGTAATTGAATTTTTTAAATCACATCCCTTAATTATTGCAATAGAAGGTTAAGATGCTATTTGTCTATTTTTGATCCATAGCAAATACATGATATGGATCATTGCCTATATATATATATGGAATAATTATATTTTCTATTACATTTTTAAAAATTATTATAACAATAGTGCACTCATAAAATATTTATACAATTAATGTATTTTAAGTTTTATTTACAAAATTAGTGCATGCTCTTTCCTTTAATTTAGTTGAGTGTTTTAATTTAACACTTTCTCTCTCCTCCCTTCTATCCCCCGACACCCTACGTGAAGCTTGCATTGAAGTATCATCCTGATAAGAACCAAGGAAATGAAGAGGCTAACAAACAATTCGCCGAGATTAATAATGATAAATTAATGCTCAAATTTTGATTTTGATTTTTTCATATATTGTCTGGTAATTGAGTTAATTCCTTTTGAATTTGATTTTGAGATCTGAAGTTTGAATGAAATTGGTGATTTGAATTTGAGATCTGAAGTTTGAATGAAATTCATAGACCTTATTTCTTTTGTTTTAATTTACAGTATATACAAAGTTTGCTTGAATCTGAAAAAGAAGGATTGGTAGTACAATATGAACATTACGATTCTTTTATAGTACAATTGGTAGTCAAACATTCAAACCAAAGTAACCAATACAGTGTTATTAGGTTACTAATTTATTTTTAAAAAATCTACTATAGATTTTTTTTATTTAATAGTGAAATTGGTAGCCAACACTTTATACAAATGTAACCAATTCTGTTTTATTGGGTTACCAATTAATTAAAAAAAATATTGTAGATTTTTTTTTCATAATGCAGTTGGTAGCCAAACCTTAATACAAAGGTAACCAATTCAGTTTTATTGGGTTGCCATTTAATTATAAAAAATTTATTATAGATTTTTTTTTCATAGTGCAGTTGGTAGCCAAACCTTAATACAAATGTAACAAACAAAAATAAAAATGGTTACCAACAGCACTGAAATTTTTCTTGGTTACTCACAAAAACTAAAATAGTTACCTTTGTATAAATGTTTGGCTACCAACTGCACTAAAATTTATCTTATTCTCCTTTTAATTTCTGGACTGTTGTGGCAGTAATGGATGAGGAGATCGACGTCCATGGCGGCGACGGCGTAGGAGGAGGACGAAAAAGAAGAAGAAGCGGAGGTGTTGAAGCAATAAACTAGTAACTAAAACGAGGAGATCGACGTTCATGGCGGCTACATCTTCAAGATCTATAGATCTACAACTTCAACGTGTTGCGGCGGCGGCGAAGGAAGAGGACCGCCGCCGAAGGAGGATGACGAAGACGAAAAAGAAGAAGAAGAAGAAGAAGAAGAAGAAGAAGAAGAAGAAGAAGACTTACAAGATCTACATCTTCAAGGTGTTGAGGCGGCCGCGACGGCGAAGGAGGAGGACGAAGGGGAGGAGAGAGAAGGCGGTAGGGAGAGAAAGAGAATGAGCGGATGAGTGTTTCCCTAAATTAAGGACATTAATATTGTAAATAAATATGAAAAGATTATTATTTTTGTAATTATTTTGGTGATGCACTAATAGTGTAATTATTTATTAAATATTGTATATTATTGTAAAGGACCCTATATGTATAGTCCGACTCTCTCCAGCGTATTGGAGGAAACGAATTAAGAGCGAACCGGCTATAGTGACGATTTTTTCCAGTCGCTATAGCATAAAGAACCGGTTTTCTATGCTATAGCGACGGAAAAAACCGTCGCTATAGCCGGTTCGTTCTTAGTTCGCTCCTTTCAGTTCGCTAGAGAAGCAGACTATATATATATATATATATATATATATATATATATATATATATATATATATATATATATATATATATATATATACAGTCGATCAAGTCCGGGAGTCCGGATTTTCTTAAAATTCGGACCTTTTTTTTTTTTTTTGCTTTTTTTTTTAAATAACTAAAAAAAATATTTAATATTTTATGGAACTGAAATTTTTCCATAATACAATATTTTGGACGTGTTTTGAATACCTATACCAAAAAGTGGTGGTACAGTCTGCACAGACAGTACCACCATGTTTTGTTATACGTACCCAAATCATACCCAAAACACTGTATTATGAAAAAATTTCAATTCCATAAATTTTTTTATTTTTTTTTAGTTGTTTCAAAAAAAAAAAAGGTCCGTATTTTATAGAGTCCGGGATCCCGGACTGGATCCGGACTCTCTCTCTCTCTCTCTCTCTCTCTATAT
This sequence comes from Panax notoginseng, assembly GCA_016801055.1. Classification (NCBI taxonomy): domain Eukaryota; kingdom Viridiplantae; phylum Streptophyta; class Magnoliopsida; order Apiales; family Araliaceae; genus Panax; species Panax notoginseng. The sequence continues at coordinate 295,158,591 of CM029012.1, read as the reverse complement.
ATATATATATATATATATATATATATATATATATATATATATATATATATATATATATATATATATATCTTTCAATCTGTTGACCGTTTGTGCTTTTGATAAAACAACACCATAATAATTCCTTAGGTTAATAAAACGCATTAGATCAAAGTCTTTAAAGTTGAGTCCTTTGCCTAAAATTGTCACTAATCAGGGCAAGTCATTTGCGTAGAAAGAATATTAATATGAATTTTTTCTTTTGAGATAAATTAATTTCATAGTTGATGAGACCAAGAGTAAAAGAATAAACAAATAAAAAAAACAAATTTGGACACGAACCAACTTAGTGAGTGTTATGTATAATATTATATTTTGACAGATGGTAATTTATAGTAGAAGTTGGCGCTTCCGCTAGCTTAACTGTTATGGTATTAAGGCTCTTCGGTCAATAGTTCGGTTGGAAACTGCTTCTGTGTTACTGTAGAATGTGTACAAGTAATCCGGTTATCATAAAGTTAAATTAATGATAAGTTGATCAATTGATTAATACAATGCTGACACACAGAAGAAAAGATCACCTCCCGATATGCGTGTTGACACTGTATTAACCAATTGACTAAAATTAATTTCATACTAATTACTCCGGTGTACAAGAAATCATTAGTACCCAATATGGCAATATCTCAATACTAGGACATTGAAAAAAAACAAGCAAAACCCTATAATATTTTTACTCCTAGTTCAAAATTCACATTTCTAGATGCATGAATCTAGAGCATGAACAAAAATATGTTTTATTTTGTCTTTTCTAATTGTTTTTTCATTTTCTTTAAATGTGAGGACAGTTGCCACCTCAAGAATTTTGCAGGTAAGCAACCATAGTTGGATATAGATTTGCTTGTTTCCCCAAAAAAGATATAAATATTTTCTTTAATTTTATTTAACAGTATATTCTTTAAATTCTATGTTCCTTTGTTACTTGGCAGTATCTAACAATGTTTTAACACTTGTAAATGTAGTACAATTTTTAAATGATCAAAATTAGATATATTTAGATTGAGCAAGCATGTTACTCTCAATTAATAATTTCCTGCAACCCATTTATAGTTAAACTACATTCAGGCTACAGCTCACTCGTTAGCCCATTTGTCTCATACCAAAAATAAAAATAAAAATACATCAGTTCTAGTTAATTTGGTCTTAAATTCTTACCCTTATTCCCCCACCCCACCCCACCCCACCCCACCCCACCCCACCCCAATCCAAAAAAAAGTTGGTTTTATTATACAGATATTTAAATCTATCTAACAAAATACAACTGATTTTAAATTTCCCGCTCACCATAATAAATCATCCGAGCCGTCCAAAATTTAGAATAAATCCTAACCGTCCATGTAGTGTTGGAGGCACGGAACACAGTTAGTAAACGTACATTTGGTAAGGTTTTACACCCGGCGACTGTCCCTAGGTCCTTCCAAGAGAAATTATATTTCACCAAACATAAACAAACTAATAACTAGTCTTTTTGGTGTTTCCCCTTAAATGTTATAGTTCTGAAATTTGTTTAATAAGCTTTAATTTTATTAGTAAAACCAGTCCTTATGTTACCAAATATATTTAAAAGAAATAATTTCGAATTTGCCATGAAAAAAAAGTTGGTACATCTCGTTTTTATTCAATCATTGATCAATATTGTTATTTAAATTGAGTTAGGGGATTAGATTTGACATTTTACAAAAAAATTAAAATACATAACCCTAAAAAAGACAAAATTCTCATTCTAGAACCATGGAGCAAGTAAAGATGACCTTTTTAGGTCATTGAAATTAATAATAAGTCAACTGTTCTCACATATTCATTGAAAAAGGTTATACCTTTTTTAATGTTGTTGAATATGTGAAGATGGAAATATATTCCAATTTAATGATTTCAGTTTACAATTATGTATTTGTAATTTGTACTTTCTCAACTTTAATAAGTCGTAAATTTTGATTAATAAATTCTAAACCCTAGTTAATAAACTTTAAATTCCTAATTAATAAACTGAATAAAATCAAACCGTTATTCTAATTAGCGTTCACTACTATTAGTAACGGATATCGATTTTTAATTTCTAATCATGATCGTTTCTTCTTATTTTCAATAGTATAAATGGTGTATGCCTTATAAAGATTAATAATAAATACATGCTATGAATCATTATTCATATATATATATATATTGACAAAGGGTATACTTTCATTATATTGGAATTCTAGAAACAAATCCACATCTATGGAAGAGTAGGGAAAATCATTAATATTTAGAAGATGTGTCTAGCAAAAGGTTTGAAAATTCATCAGATTATTATGTGGCTGGTGATAATCTTCTAGACTTTACTTGATCATTGAAGTCGGTTATGGAGTTTACTTAAATACTATACCTAATCTCAGCCCTTTTAATATTTATTCATAATCCGTCCAACTAGGTTGAGGATGTGACATAACGTATGTGGTGCAGAAAAGTGTCATGCCTAATTTATTATATATATATATATATATATATATATATATATATATATATATATATTATTCAATGCGGTAAGTTAGTTCAATTTACTATTTTATCTCAAATATAAAGTGTGAGTGGAAAATTTTACCACCCTTTGATTTAAATGTCTGAGTTACTCATATGTATTCTCCGAATTCGGTTAGCATGACTTGAATTTCATAGTAAATTTATTTCATGTTCAATATAATATTGACACACAGATATGAGGATGATCTTTTCATATGTATGTCGGCACTATATTAGGCATTAAGTGAACTTACCATGAAGTTCACTTCATACTAACCACTCTCGTTTTCTCCATCAACGAATCTTCTCATATTCTCTTTTATCATGTATAAGCATTTTATTTTTCTAAATGCATCACATATGTCAAGTGCGGATTCAGAATCTGTTCTCAACATGAACGGATTTTTTTGACTAAAAACTGAAATGAAAGATTGAAACTTAACGAGTTAAAAATTAAGAGTTTGAATACATCATACACTGTGTGTTTAGTTCTTTTTAAAGTAGTAATAGTTTAAGTTTTTTTGTCCCCTATAATTTAACTTTATCATAAATATGTCTCCTTAAGTTTATTAAGTTTTATTCATGCTCCTATTTTTATACTTTTAAAAAAAACAGATAGAATGCATGTGTTTTAAATGATTAAGAGAAATGGTAGCTCTTTAAAAAAATATTACATAACAAATAGCTCTTTAAAATACGTATTATGTTCGGCTTCCAGGAGATTGCACTCTTACAATCCTCGTCTGCTCACTAGAAAAACAAGACTCCCGACTACTTTGTCATAGTAATTATTGGTTGAACTCACATAAATATGAGTCAAACCCAACGGGTATATTATTTTTAACAAAAAAAATTAATTATAAAGAAAAAAACTCTTTTTATCTCAAACTATAATGGAAGAGAATGGACCTCTATTCATTTTATTTATTATGAGTTAGGAATTTATTTTCATTAAATTCTTTTAGCATGTAGACAAAATATTTCTATTATGTCAATGCCTTTGGAGTATTACATTATTCAACTAAAATATGTGGGCTCACTCTAAAATAAATGGTTTCATATGATTTTTTCACACAAAAGCAAAAAAAATGTGATATAATATCAGTCCTCTACACAAGTCAAATAGCCTTTTTGCATTGAATATAGCATGGTTTGAAAATTCAGACAGGATCTGCAGCTCAATCGATTAAAATCGGAATTGATCGGTACTCCGGTCCAGTTTGAACATGTTAAAAATTGGTTAATCTGGTTGACCAACCTGTCTAACCGGTGGTTCAATCGGTAAAACTGGTTAATTGACTCAGTAAACCGGTTTTTAATTATTTTTTTATATCAAAATTTTTTTAATATTAAAATTAACCACTTTTAGTAATATTGTAACTCAACTTTATTATATTTTAGTTCATAAAAAATAACTTTTTTTAATATTTTATTAATTACTGATAATTTATATTTTTATATGTTAATGATGTCATTGAGTCAATAACGGTTTGACCACTGGTTGGACTAGTGACCCATTCATTTGATATCTTTTTTGATTCGAAAACTGGTACGCGTCTGAAAACCTAAATATATAGTTTAAATATAGTTATTAGGAAAAAAAAATCATGAACTTTCACACACTTGTTTGATTTAACTAACGGGACTCTAAATTTTCAACTATACTATTAATATTTAGAAAAAATGTCAAAAAAAATCAATAATTTGGTCAGACCTTAGACTGGCCAACCGAATTTCTTGTGTGAATTTTAATAACAATTTTTTAAAGCAAAAAATACTTATCTCCACATCTATTCCACATGATTATTTATTTACTAAATTTAAGCCAATCAATTATGGACAGCTTTACACCTCAGCCCTTAGCAATCAATTAGCCAATCAATTGCTAAATTATATTCAAAGATTTTTGCCACAATTATTCTCGTTGAATAAATAAATAAATTAAAAAATTTTGTACTTTTTTTTTTGTAATTTGTTGATGAGATAATTTAATTATTTGTACAAATTTGACCCGAGTTGTTGTTGAATATTTTATTATTAATGAAATATTTATAAATTACTCCCTTCATTCCTAAATAAGTGACGTTTTGGAAGAAAAAATTTATTCCAAATTATCTGTCGTTTACAACTTTCTAGGAGAATAAATTATTTACTTTTTTATATTACCCTTACTTTCTCTCATTGTCCTAAGAAATTTCCACCCTTAGTATTAATAGTTTTCAACTTTCTATAAAGGGGTAGTGATGGAATTTCACACGAATTTTAATTATTAAATGATAGTATTAAATGACTTTCTTAATTCTTATACAAAAACCTTAAATGATACTCCCTTCGTCCCGAATGAACTGCTATTTTAGAGTTCCACACAGATAGTAATATGTGTGATAAAAATATTAAAATACCCTTATGTGCTGACTTTTTTGTTTTCTGCGCATGAATCCTTATTGGTGGGAATATGAAAAGGGTGCTTAAAAAAGAGGAGAAACATGAATGAGAGTAATGACTATCAACAATTAGGGTAAAGGGCAAACTTGGAAAACAAAGAGAAAAAATATATTGAAATTTTGAAAAAACAAATATTATGAGATAATTTTTTTTATTAAAATAGCAGATAATTCGGGACGAAGAAGTACTTATTTAGGAATAGGGGGAGTACTTCTAAAGAGTTGTCATTAATTACTAACATATAACATTGTGAAAACATGACATTATTTTCGGTTTTTAATGCATTTCAATTTTGGTATTAAATGAGTTGAAAAGACTTCAAATATATTCAATAAATATGACGTGGCTCTAAATTGTCCAATGGACCAATTTGAAAAACATTTATTCACATTAATAAGCTTAGTCAATAAGTTTGACCAAATAATTATAGTTCTTTTGGTGCAAAGTTCGACCAAGTAATTTATTATGTGTAGACACCATTATGACTTTTCTTTTCCAAAGATAATTAAATTAAAATAAACTATTTCATCGAGCGTTTCTGTCGGAATTATTTCGTCGATATAATCTCGACCGAATTTTAGTCGAAAATACCTTATACTGTCGAGATTACTTATTTTTTTAAAATTAAATTTTCTAGATTTTTAAATTTTATTTTTATACTTGTAACCTGTTTTATCCAACAACACATATAGTATTATATTTTACATACAACATAACAATAAAAAATTGTTATATCTCATTAAATATAAACTAACAATTGTCAATATGAATTAACTCATTAACAATAATAAATATACGTTAATGTTCCATAAATTATACAATTTGATTTACAAAACTCGCAGAGACTCAACTAAACTACAATTTTTTATAATATGTACAAATGATCTACAATTTAATGAATAAAATCTATATAAATTAACTATAAACTAGTAGGAGGATGATCATCATCGAGTTGGGGTAGACGACGATGTTGCTCTGGTGTATGAAAATCAGTATCGTCGTCCCCCCGTTCACCATTGCCATCACCGTCGCCACCATGCTCTGCATCACTAGCCCGCTCGCCATCAAGATTAAAAATATAAATGTGAGACCCCGAATTTTATGAAATAAAAGTATTCAATTTTTCTATTTTGGTAAATAGTTAAATTGATAAAAGGTTACAGTTAAGGGTGATATGTGAATTTTTTTTTTAAAGTAAACAAGTTGTCATAAAATACCTGGACACTATTCACTCTAGTATTGTTCACTCGAGTATCTGGGACACTTTTTGTGTCGGAGTTACTATTCACGAGTTACTATTCACCCAAATTAATATTCACTCTAGTATTGTTCACTTGAGTATTGGGGATACTTTTTGTGTCGGAGTACTATTCACGAGTTACTATTCACGAAAAATATTCGTACGACGGTACAATCATTGGTGGACCCCACAACGGAATTATTGTCGGATTGAGAAAACGACAAAAATATTTTATTAAAAATAACGGTGGAAGTTTTACTGTTGATACTGTTGAACTACTCGGTAGTAAAAGTACAGTAATACGTGTGGTTGCATAGTAGCCCACGGTATTGATTATTAATGTTTATGTGAGAAGTCACTCAGTTTGATTCAATTATTGTCAATTAATAATATGAATTATTTAGCGATAATGAAGTTTTGTTTTATTCGTATTATTAACGTAATAAAACAGAAACATCTTTTTATATAAAACAGAATACTTTTGTAAGACCCCAATTTTTATAAATAAAGATGAATTTTCTATAAATATCATTTCTGAATATTATGGAGTTAATTTGATATAATGTTATAGTTGTGGGTAATATTTATAAATTTTGCAAAGTAAGCAAGTTGTTATAAAATATTCGTTTGGTCGGAGAATATTCTTTTTGTCGGGGAATATTCGTACGACGGCACAATCATTGGTGGACCCCACAACGGAATTATTGTCGGATTGAGAAAACGACAGAATTATCTTTCTATAAAAATAACGGCTGAGGTGTTACCGTTAAAACCGTTAAAACTGTTGAACTACTCGGTAGTAAAAGTACAGTAATACGCGTGGTTGCATAGTAGCACACGGTATTGATTATTGATGCTTACGTGAGAAGTCACTCAGCTATACTCAATTATTGCTACAGTAATTGCTGCATCATATCTCTTAAATTATTGTCATAGTATCATCTGTATAATATGTTATATTATTGAGACGTTGTGGTAAGTTTGGTTATTTTATGGGGGGCCATATGTCATCATCTAAGAGTCTCTTCGTCAATAGTAATTACCGTCGTCAATAGTAATTACCGTCGTCAATAGTAATTACCGTCGTCAATAGTATTTACCTTAGTCAATAGTAATTACCTTCGTCAATAGTATTTACCTTGGTCAATAGTATTTACCTTGGTCAATAGTAATTACCTTCGTCAATAGTATTTACCTTGGTCAATAGTAATTACTTTCGTCAATAGTAGTTGTCCCTTCAATATTACCAAGAGTCATTTGACCCTTCGTTAAGACCAAGAGTCATTTGACCCTTCGTTAGGACCAAGAGTCACCCTCAGTTTTTCTATAAATAGAGGCCTAGGGCTTCATTATTTTTCACGAATTCATTCAAGCTATAGAGAGAGAAAGTATAGAGAGAATAAGAGAGAGAGAATAAAAGTATTCTGCTACATCACTTTTCTAATATCCAGTTCTTTTAAGGTAGGGAATATTATTTCTTTTATATTCATGAAGAGAACTTCTGTTATTCCATTTGTTATTATTCTGTTGGAATAACCAGTATACGCGGTCTACCCTATACTTGGTGACATTCTTCTATTATTCTGTTGGAACATCCTGTCTGTGTGTTTTACACCGGACCTGGTTCCGTTTATTATTCTGTTGGAACATCCTGTCTGTGTGTTTTACACCGGACCTGGTTCCGTTTTATTATTATTCTGTTGGAATATCCTGTCTGTGTGTTTTACACCGGACCTGGTTCCATTATTTATTATTCTGTCGGAATATCCTGTCTGTGCGTTTACGCCGGACCTGGTTCCATTATTTATTATTCTATTGGAATAACCTGTCTGTGCGGTCTATCGCATGCATGGTGATTTCTTTTGTTATTCCATTCTTTATTGTACTCAGTTGGTTAAGTTTTGACTTCTATACTCCATGAAATTTGTGGAATATCCTTGATAGTTGCGTTTCATCCAGTATCTTTTCAAGAAAATATTCTTCTAAGCATTCTTGAATTTTACTCCACAATGCAGTATCATGTTGACAATTTGGACGTTGTTAATTCCTGGATAAATTAATTCTTGAACTTGTTTTATTGAATTCTTATATCATTGTCATCATCCTCATGTTTATAAAATGTTGAAAGTCATCTGTGGCCTGTAGTGCATAGATGGACTTGGTATGATTATGACCAGGGATTATTCGGTATAATCATGACCGTAATGTTACAAATGATGTGGTAAAAGTCCTCATTGGCCCGTAGTGCATTGATGGACAGTTGTTGGCATGATCATGACCATTAATGAATACACGAATATCCTTGGCCGTAGTGCAGGGGTGATTCGATGATGTGGATTATTTTATTAAGCTGAGTCTCAGCGATCACAGTGTTGAAAAACCTTTTAAATCATAAAAGATAGTAGAGTTTATTTTCTACTTGACTCTTTTAATGGATTGCTTGTTCCGCTACAGTTAAACTTGATGTCTATTATATTTTATCAGTTTAACATTGTTGAAGGCTAATGATAATTTATTCTGCATTATCTTAGTCATAATATTTCTTACTGGGCTAGTTGAGCTCACCCTTTCTTTCACTGTTCTCTTCAGGAAATGAGAACGTAGCTGGGACAAGTCGGGGTACGGAGTGATGGTCCGAATGATAGTATTAGTTAGTAGTCCTCACTATTCTATGTAATGGTGTGTTAATAAATGTAATGAGGACTCCTTTTGAGTATGAATACTCTCTAGAAGATAATATTTGTATTCAAACTCACAGTTTATGTTTTGTCGTATTGTACACGACAGTTGTATTAATCAGTTGTATTTGTATTCTGTACTATGTATCTGACGACCCAAGATGGGTGATGTATACCTAATTTTGGGGGCGTCACAGTTGGTATCAGAGCTTAGGGATATGATCCCTGGCTAAGATGTGAGAATAGAACTAGGAGGGGAGAGACGGGGAATTCCTTCGCTAGTATGACATACCTAAGTTTATTTGCATGGTATTTAATTGGTCGGTCATAATATAAGGATAATATATGACATATCAATTAATTTTTATTTTGTGGCAGTATCTGAAAATGGCATCTGAGAATGTTGAGAATAGCAATGGAGCACAGACGACTGTTGATTCACCACATATCAATAATCAGGATAATGTGCATCAGGAAGGTGTCAATCCTCATGCAAACAACAACACTGACCAAATGATGAATGATCAAATGTTCAGAGGCTTTATGCAATTCATGCAACAACAGGTGAAAGCGGCTCCTGTCCACAACGTAGGTGGAAATACTGGAAACTCTCAGGCGGTCACCGCTAAACAGTTTAAGGAGCTGGGACCACCGGAGTTTAAGGGAGAACCCAAACCACTTGTAGCTGAAACATGGATAAAGCAGATCACCAAGATATTTGATGTCTTGGGTTGCTCCGAGGAGCAAAAGGTTCCCTTTGCCGCCTTTATGTTGCGAGGAGAGGCAGATTACTGGTGGGAATCGATAAAGCGTACTCAACCTGCCGCACTGAAGATGTCCTGGGAGAAGTTCCAAGAGCTGTTTAACGACAAATACTTTCCCGAGAGTATTCGTCACATGAAGGAGGTGGAGTTCATCAAATTGGAGCAGAATAATATGACCGTGTCGCAGTACGAGGCAAAATTTGCGGAGTTATCCCGGTTTGCGTCCCACCTGGTGGATAATGAAGAAAGAATGACGCGGATGTTTTTAAGAGGTTTGAAGCCGGAGATACGTCAACATCTTGTTTCTCATAAACTGTGTTTGTATTCAGATGTTGTAAATAGGGCTCAGTTGGTGGAGCGCGATAACGAGACAACGCAACCAAAAGAGAGCAGCCGGCAAAATGATAATACCAGTGAGAGCAGTCATCGAAGCGGTGACAACAAGCGTGGAGGGAATCAACAGGCCAGAAATGGTAACCACTTCGGTGGTAATCAGGGCCAAAACAATAAGAATGGACATTTCAAGAAGAGGAGATTCAACAATGATGGAAAGACGTCAGCACCAGCACCTGTCGTTAAGGAAGGAGAACGACCACCTATCATATGTTTCAAATGCGGAGGGGAGGGGCACATCAGTCCAAACTGCGCGATGCCGTCCAAAGCATGTTATAATTGTGGAAGAGAAGGTCATTTAGCCCGATTTTGTCGTTTACCGAAGACAAATTCAGCTAGGATGGAGGCACCAAAAGCCGTCCCAGAAAAGTCAAAACCGGTTGTGCAAGGGAGAGCGTTTGTTGTGAACTCCCAGAGAGCAAGGAACCCGAATGAGGTCATCACGGGTAAGCTTATCATAAACTCTAAAGAAGTTTATACTTTATTTGATACCGGTTCAACCCATTCTTTTATTTCTCCTACTTGCGCTCATCGATTAAATTTGATTCCGGAGAAATTAGACTTTGACTTATCTGTGGAAACTCCGTTGGGAGAAACCTTCATTACCTCCACTGTTTATAAGTCTTGTTTGGTTCAAGTTGGTACCCACACATTACCTATCGATCTGATTTCATTAAAAATACTTGCATTTGACGTGATTCTAGGGATTGATTGGTTAACTACTCATTATGCAAAAATTGATTGTTTTCGTAAGGTTGTTAGCTTTCATATTCCTAATCGACCTATTATGCGAATTCAAGCAACCAAACCATTAAAATCAATCGCTGTCATCTCAAGCCATAAAGCTATTCGTTTATTGAAAAACGGATGTCAAGCTTTCTTAGCTCATGTCACAGATCTAAACAAAAATACGTCAGTTTTGAATGATATTTCTATTGTTAATAAATTCCCTGACGTATTCCCTGAAGAACTTCCTGGCCTACCCCCAGAGCGTGAAATTGAATTTTGTATCGACCTTGAACCCGGTACAAAACCCATTTCCAAAGCCCCATATCGAATGGCTCCTATTGAACTTCAGGAGTTAAAGACCCAACTGCAGGAATTGTTAGACATTGGTTTTATTCGTCCTAGTACTTCTCCTTGGGGTGCTCCTGTTCTGTTCGTGAAGAAGAAAGATGGGAGTATGCGACTTTGTATTGATTATCGGGAGTTGAATCATGTCACCATCAAAAACAGGTACCCATTGCCACGTATTGATGACCTGTTTGACCAGTTGCAAGGAGCACAATTCTTTTCAAAGATCGATCTTCGTTCTGGATATCATCAGCTGAAGGTTAGAACTGAGGATATTCCAAAGACGGCTTTTAGAACTCGGTACGGGCATTATGAATTCTTAGTCATGTCTTTTGGATTGACTAATGCTCCTGCTGCCTTCATGGATATGATGAACCGGGTATTCAAGGAATATTTGGATCACTTTGTGGTCGTCTTTATTGATGACATCCTTATTTATTCCAAAAGCCGTGAAGATCATGAGCAACACTTGAGGCTGGTACTCCAAAAGCTTCGTGAATACAAGCTTTATGCCAAGTTGAAGAAATGCGAGTTCTGGCTGGAGGAGGTAGCATTCCTTGGGCACGTAGTATCAAGTCGTGGAATATCGGTTGACCCGGCAAAGATTGAAGCTATTCAAAGCTGGGAGCAACCTAAATCAGTGACCGAGGTACGTAGCTTTCTTGGTTTAGCTGGTTATTATCGGAGATTCGTGGAAGGATTTTCTCGAATCGCTACTCCATTAACTCAGCTGACTCGGAAAGATACAAAGTTTGGTTGGAGCGAAGAATGTGAGCAGAGTTTTCAAGAACTCAAGAGGAGACTCATTTCAGCACCTGTTCTAACAATACCATCTGGCTCGGAGGGATTTGTCATCTACAGTGATGCTTCGAGCAAAGGGTTGGGATGCGTTCTCATGCAACATGGAAAAGTCATAGCCTATGCATCAAGACAACTCAAGGAATATGAGAGGAATTATCCTACTCATGATCTAGAGTTGGCAGCTGTTGTCTTTGCACTTAAAATTTGGAGGCATTACTTGTATGGGGAGAAAGTGGAGATCTTTACGGATCATAAAAGCCTCAAATATTTCTTCACTCAAAAGGAACTCAACATGCGACAACGACGTTGGCTTGAACTGTTGAAAGATTATGATCATACCATTCAATACCATCCTGGAAAAGCGAACGTGGTAGCTGACGCATTGAGTAGAAGATCATATGCGGGTACAAGTGCAATATTAACAACGCAAAGGCCCATTTTGTGTGACTTGCAAAGGATGGAGATAGAGTTGAAGACTCCAGGGACCCATGTGATGATGGCGAATATACGAGTAGAACCGACTTTAATCGATAAAGTTAAAGCTGCTCAAGCTACAGACCTGGAGCTGATGCGTATGAGGAAGAAAGTGCAAGAAGGTGCTATGCCGGAAGCAAGAATCGATGAAGAAGGAATACTTCGAGTCAACTCCAGACTTTGTGTTCCTAACAACCCTGATTTAAAGTATGAAATCATGATGGAGGCGCACAACACACCGTTTGCAATCCATCCTGGAAGTACCAAAATGTATCATGATCTTCGTCATACATTTTGGTGGAGCAATATGAAGAGAGAGATAGCGTTGTTTATCTCAAGGTGTCTAACTTGTCAACGAGTCAAAGCGGAGCATCAAGTACCAAAAGGTCCATTGCAACCACTTGAAATTCCAGAATGGAAGTGGGAGCACATTACCATGGATTTCGTTACCGGTCTTCCTAGGGTTTCTCAAGGTATTGATGCGATTTGGGTCATTGTTGATAGATTGACCAAGTCTGCTCATTTCTTACCGATACGAGAAACTTATACACTTGAACGTCTTGCTCGTATGTACATAAACGAGATTGTAAGACTGCATGGTATGCCAGTATCCATAGTTTCTGATCGAGACCCAAGATTCACTTCACGATTTTGGGTTAGTTTACAAAAAGCTATGGGCACGGAGTTACGATTTAGTTCAGCATATCATCCTCAGACGGACGGACAATCAGAGAGGACTATTCAAACTCTTGAAGATCTATTAAGACTCTGTGTCTTTGACTTCAAAGGAAGTTGGGACAAGTTCTTACCATTGGTGGAGTTTTCCTACAACAACAGTTATCAAGCAAGTATTGGCATGGCTCCATTCGAAGCATTGTATGGAAGAAAATGTCGTTCTCCAGTATGCTGGGATGAGGTGGGCGAAGCAACGTTGTTGGGACCGGAGTTGGTACGTATGACTACAGAAAAGATTCAAACGATCCGACAACGTATAAAAACCTCACAAGATCGACAAAAGAGTTATGCTGATCTTCATCGAAAGGACGTGGAATTTGATGTAGGAGATCATGTGTTCTTACGTGTTGCTCCATGGAAAGGAGTTACGAGATTTGGAAAGAGAGGAAAGCTAAATCCTCGATTCATCGGTCCATTTTTAATCCTCGATCGAGTAGGAACTGTGGCTTATAGACTCGCTTTACCGCCAAGTATGTCTCGTGTTCATAACGTTTTCCACATATCCATGTTACGCAAATATGTGGAAGACCCGAACCACATTATTGAGTTAGAACCGGACGAAATAGCGGAGGATTTGACGTATGAAGAAGTTCCTGTTCAAATCTTGGATAAGAAGGAACATATTCTACGCTCCAAGGTTATACCTCAAGTCAAAGTTTTGTGGAGAAACCACGATGTTGAGGAAATGACTTGGGAGTTAGAATCAGAAATGAAATCAAGGTATCCTTACCTCTTCGACATACCAGGTACGTACCCTAATTTCGAGGGCGAAATTTCATAAGAAGGGGAGGTTGTAAGACCCCAACTTTTATAAATAAAGATGAATTTTCTATAAATATCATTTTTGAATATTATGGAGTTAATTTGATATAATGTTATAGTTGTGGGTAATATTTATAAATTTTGCAAAGTAAGCAAGTTGTTATAAAATATTCGTTTGGTCGGAGAATATTCTTTTTGTCGGGGAATATTCGTACGACGGCACAATCATTGGTGGACCCCACAACGGAATTATTGTCGGATTGAGAAAACGACAGAATTATCTTTCTATAAAAATAACGGCTGAGGTGTTACCGTTAAAACCGTTAAAACTGTTGAACTACTCGGTAGTAAAAGTACAGTAATACGCGTGGTTGCATAGTAGCACACGGTATTGATTATTGATGCTTACGTGAGAAGTCACTCAGCTATACTCAATTATTGCTACAGTAATTGCTGCATCATATCTCTTAAATTATTGTCATAGTATCATCTGTATAATATGTTATATTATTGAGACGTTGTGGTAAGTTTGGTTATTTTATGGGGGGCCATATGTCATCATCTAAGAGTCTCTTCGTCAATAGTAATTACCGTCGTCAATAGTAATTACCGTCGTCAATAGTAATTACCGTCGTCAATAGTATTTACCTTAGTCAATAGTAATTACCTTCGTCAATAGTATTTACCTTGGTCAATAGTATTTACCTTGGTCAATAGTAATTACCTTCGTCAATAGTATTTACCTTGGTCAATAGTAATTACTTTCGTCAATAGTAGTTGTCCCTTCAATATTACCAAGAGTCATTTGACCCTTCGTTAAGACCAAGAGTCATTTGACCCTTCGTTAAGACCAAGAGCCACCCTCAGTTTTTCTATAAATAGAGGCCTAGGGCTTCATTATTTTTCACGAATTCATTCAAGCTATAGAGAGAGAAAGTATAGAGAGAATAAGAGAGAGAGAATAAAAGTATTCTGCTACATCACTTTTCCAATATCCAGTTCTTTTAAGGTAGGGAATATTATTTCTTTTATATTCATGAAGAGAACTTCTGTTATTCCATTTGTTATTATTCTGTTGGAATAACCAGTATACGCGGTCTACCCTATACTTGGTGACATTCTTCTATTATTCTGTTGGAACATCCTGTCTGTGTGTTTTACACCGGACCTGGTTCCGTTTATTATTCTGTTGGAACATCCTGTCTGTGTGTTTTACACCGGACCTGGTTCCGTTTTATTATTATTCTGTTGGAATATCCTGTCTGTGTGTTTTACACCGGACCTGGTTCCATTATTTATTATTCTGTCGGAATATCCTGTCTGTGCGTTTACGCCGGACCTGGTTCCATTATTTATTATTCTATTGGAATAACCTGTCTGTGCGGTCTATCGCATGCATGGTGATTTCTTTTGTTATTCCATTCTTTATTGTACTCAGTTGGTTAAGTTTTGACTTCTATACTCCATGAAATTTGTGGAATATCCTTGATAGTTGCGTTTCATCCAGTATCTTTTCAAGAAAATATTCTTCTAAGCATTCTTGAATTTTACTCCACAATGCAGTATCATGTTGACAATTTGGACGTTGTTAATTCCTGGATAAATTAATTCTTGAACTTGTTTTATTGAATTCTTATATCATTGTCATCATCCTCATGTTTATAAAATGTTGAAAGTCATCTGTGGCCTGTAGTGCATAGATGGACTTGGTATGATTATGACCAGGGATTATTCGGTATAATCATGACCGTAATGTTACAAATGATGTGGTAAAAGTCCTCATTGGCCCGTAGTGCATTGATGGACAGTTGTTGGCATGATCATGACCATTAATGAATACACGAATATCCTTGGCCGTAGTGCAGGGGTGATTCGATGATGTGGATTATTTTATTAAGCTGAGTCTCAGCGATCACAGTGTTGAAAAACCTTTTAAATCATAAAAGATAGTAGAGTTTATTTTCTACTTGACTCTTTTAATGGATTGCTTGTTCCGCTACAGTTAAACTTGATGTCTATTATATTTTATCAGTTTAACATTGTTGAAGGCTAATGATAATTTATTCTGCATTATCTTAGTCATAATATTTCTTACTGGGCTAGTTGAGCTCACCCTTTCTTTCACTGTTCTCTTCAGGAAATGAGAACGTAGCTGGGACAAGTCGGGGTACGGAGTGATGATCCGAATGATAGTATTAGTTAGTAGTCCTCACTATTCTATGTAATGGTGTGTTAATAAATGTAATGAGGACTCCTTTTGAGTATGAATACTCTCTAGAAGATAATATTTGTATTCAAACTCACAGTTTATGTTTTGTCGTATTGTACACGACAGATGTATTAATCAGTTGTATTTGTATTCTGTACTATGTATCTGACGACCCAAGATGGGTGATGTATACCTAATTTTGGGGGCGTCACAACTTTATTAAAGTTATTCTATAAATACAATATATTATATTCTATTATGCATAGTATTTTGCATAGTAAAATCTTTTTATATAAAACAGAATACTTTATTAAAGTTGTTTGTTTTATTAGGCAATAATTAGAATATATTATATTTTATTTAAAAGATTTTGCTTTAAATATGGACCGTCAGATTAAAGTAAATTAATCTGGACCGTTCATGGATTAGTTACTATGCATTCCATTTTCCTATAAATAGGTCATTCCTTCATTATTTTCTTACGAATTCACTGAACTCTAGAGAGAGAAACTATAGAGAGAAAGAAGAAGAGTATTCTGCCACTTAACTACTTTTTTATTTCAGTTCTTCTTTAAAACGGTAAGGGGTGTTATTCTTTCTTATTCATGAAGAGAATTTCTGTTATTTCATTCTTTATTATTCTGTTGGAATAACCTGTAAAAGTGGCATACCCTATACATGACCTGTATACGCGGCATACCCTATACTTGGTGAAATCCTTATGTTATTCCATTCTTTATTATTCTGTTGGAATAACATGTATGCGTGGTTTACCCTATACTTGGTGGAATGACCTGTATATGCGGTTTACCCAATACTTGGTGATATTCTTCTGTTATTTCATTCTTTATTATTATGTTGGAATAACCTGTTTATGCGAAGTACCGCATACTTTGTGAAACTCTTTTATTATTCTGTTCTTTACGATTATGTCGGAATATTCTGTCGGTGTGAATTTCACCTGACCTGGTTCTATCATTTATTATTCTGTCGGAATATCCTGTCGGTGTGAATTTCACCTGACCTGGTTCCATATTTATTATTCCGCATTTATTATTCTGTTGGGAATAACCTGTCTGTGCGGTCTCTATCGCATGCATGGTGAATCCTTCTGTTATTCCATTCTTTATTATTTTGTTGGAATAACCTGTCTATGTGAATTGTCACATGCATGGTGAATGATCCTTTATATTCATTCCTTATTAAATTGTGGAAATGATCTGTATACGTGGATTACCGCATGGCTGGTGAAAATCCATTTACAGTTTCATATATTCTTTATTATACTCATTTGGTTAAAGTTTTGATTTCTATACTCCTTGAAATTAGTGGAATATCCTTGATATTTGCGCTTCATCCAGTATCTTTTCATGAAAATATTCTTCTGAGCATTCTTGAATGTTACTTTACAAAGAAGTATCATGTTGACAATTTGGATATTATTTGTTCCTGGATAAACTAATTATTGAACTTGTTTAATTGAATTCCTATAACATTGTCATCATCCTCATGTTTATTTTATGTTGAAAGTCATCTTTGGCTTACGTGCATAGATGGACTTAGTATGATTATGACCAGTGATCATTCGGTATAATCATGAACTGTGATGTCATAACTGGCGTTGTGACGCCCCCAAAATTAGGTATACATCACCCATCTTGGGTCGTCAGATACATAGTACAGAATACAAATACAACTTAATAATACAACTGTCGGGTACAATACGACAAAACATAAACTGTGAGTTTGAATACAAATATTATCTTCTAGAGAGTATTCATACTCAAAAAGAGTCCTCATTACATTTATTAACACACCATTACATAGAATAGTGAGGACTACTAACTAATACTATCATTCGGACCATCACTCCGTACCCCGACTTGTCCCAGCTACGTTCTCATTTCCTGAAGAGAACAGTGAAAGAAAGGGTGAGCTCAACTAGCCCAGTAAGAAATATTATGACTAAGATAATGCAGAATAAATTATCATTAGCCTTCAACAATGTTAAACTGATAAAATATAATAGACATCAAGTTTAACTGTAGCGGAACAAGCAATCCATTAAAAGAGTCAAGTAGAAAATAAACTCTACTATCTTTTATGATTTAAAAGATTTTCCAACACTGTGATCGCTGAGACTCAGCTTAATAAAATAATCCACATCATCGAATCACCCCTGCACTACGGCCAAGGATATTCGTATATTCATTAATGGTCATGATCATGCCAACAACTGTCCATCAATGCACTACGGGCCAATGAGGACTTTTACCACATCATTTGTAACATTACGGTCATGATTATACCGAATAATCCCTGGTCATAATCATACCAAGTCCATCTATGCACTACAGGCCACAGATGACTTTCAACATTTTATAAACATGAGGATGATGACAATGATATAAGAATTCAATAAAACAAGTTCAAGAATTAATTTATCCAAGAATTAACAACGTCCAAATTGTCAACATGATACTGCTTTGTGGAGTAAAATTCAAGAATGATTAGAAGAATATTTTCATGAAAAGATACTGGATGAAACGCAATTATCAAGGATATTCCACAAATTTCATGGAGTATAGAAGTCAAAACTTAACCAACTGAGTACAATAAAGAATGGAATAACAAAAAAAATCACCATGCATGCGATAGACCGCACAGACAGGTTATTCCAACAGAATAATAAATAATGGAACCAGGTCCGGCGTAAACGCACAGACAGGATATTCCGACAGAATAATAAATAATGGAACCAGGTCCGGCGTAAACGCACAGACAGGATATTCCGACAGAATAATAAAGAACAGTATAATAAATAATGGAACCAGGTCCGGTGTAAAACACACAGACAGGATGTTCCAACAGAATAATAATAAAAACGGAACCAGGTCCGGTGTAAAACACACAGACAGGATGTTCCAACAGAATAATAGAAGAATGTCACCAAGTATAGGGTAGACCGCGTATACAGGTTATTCCAACAGAATAATAAGAAATGGAATAACAATTCTCTTCATGAATAAGAAAGAATAACACCCCTTACCGTTTTAAAGAAGAGCTGAAATAAGGAAGTAGTTAAGTAGCAGAATACTCTTCTTCTCTCTCTCTATAGTTTCTCTCTATAGTTTCTCTCTCTAGAGTTCAGTGAATTCGTAAGAAATAATGAAGGAATGAGCTGCTATTTATAGAAAAATAGAATGCATAGTAACTAATCCATGAACGGTCCAGATTGATTACTTTAATCTGACGGTCCATATTTAAAGAAAAATCTTTTAAATAAAATAAAATATATTCTATTTATAGAATAACTTTAATAAAGTATTTTGTTTTATATAAAAAGATGTTTCTGTTTTATTACGTTAATAATACGAATAAAACAAAACGTCATTATCGCTAAATAATTCATATTATTAACTGACAATAATTGAATCAAACTGAGTGACTTCTCACATAAGCATTAATAATCAATACCGTGTGCTACTATGCAACCACACGTATTACTGTACTTTTACTACCGAGTAGTTCAACAGTAACAATGGTAAAATTTCCGCCGTTATTTTTATAGAAAGATAATTTTGTCGTTTTCTCAATCCGACAATAATTCCGTTGTGGGGTCCACCAATGATTGTGCCGTCGTACGAATATTCCCCGACAAAAAGAATATTCTCCGACCAAACGAATATTTTATAACAACTTGCTTACTTTGCAAAATTTATAAATATTACCCACAACTATAACATTATATCAAATTAACTCCATAATATTCAAAAATGATATTTATAGAAAATTCATCTTTATTTATAAAAGTTGGGGTCTTACAACCTCCCCTTCTTATGAAATTTCGCCCTCGAAATTAGGGTACGTACCTGGTATGTCGAAGAGGTAAGGATACCTTGATTTCATTTCTGATTCTAACTCCCAAGTCATTTCCTCAACATCGTGGTTTCTCCACAAAACTTTGACTTGAGGTATAACCTTGGAGCGTAGAATATGTTCCTTCTTATCCAAGATTTGAACAGGAACTTCTTCATACGTCAAATCCTCCGCTATTTCGTCCGGTTCTAACTCAATAATGTGGTTCGGGTCTTCCACATATTTGCGTAACATGGATATGTGAAAAACGTTATGAACACGAGACATACTTGGCGGTAAAGCGAGTCTATAAGCCACAGTTCCTACTCGATCGAGGATTAAAAATGGACCGATGAATCGAGGATTTAGCTTTCCTCTCTTTCCAAATCTCGTAACTCCTTTCCATGGAGCAACACGTAAGAACACATGATCTCCTACATCAAATTCCACGTCCTTTCGATGAAGATCAGCATAACTCTTTTGTCGATCTTGTGAGGTTTTTATACGTTGTCGGATCGTTTGAATCTTTTCTGTAGTCATACGTACCAACTCCGGTCCCAACAACGTTGCTTCGCCCACCTCATCCCAGCATACTGGAGAACGACATTTTCTTCCATACAATGCTTCGAATGGAGCCATGCCAATACTTGCTTGATAACTGTTGTTGTAGGAAAACTCCACCAATGGTAAGAACTTGTCCCAACTTCCCTTGAAGTCAAAGACACAGAGTCTTAATAGATCTTCAAGAGTTTGAATAGTCCTCTCTGATTGTCCGTCCGTCTGAGGATGATATGCTGAACTAAATCGTAACTCCGTGCCCATAGCTTTTTGTAAACTAACCCAAAATCGTGAAGTGAATCTTGGGTCTCGATCAGAAACTATGGATACTGGCATACCATGCAGTCTTACAATCTCGTTTATGTACATACGAGCAAGACGTTCAAGTGTATAAGTTTCTCGTATCGGTAAGAAATGAGCAGACTTGGTCAATCTATCAACAATGACCCAAATCGCATCAATACCTTGAGAAACCCTAGGAAGACCGGTAACGAAATCCATGGTAATGTGCTCCCACTTCCATTCTGGAATTTCAAGTGGTTGCAATGGACCTTTTGGTACTTGATGCTCCGCTTTGACTCGTTGACAAGTTAGACACCTTGAGATAAACAACGCTATCTCTCTCTTCATATTGCTCCACCAAAATGTATGACGAAGATCATGATACATTTTGGTACTTCCAGGATGGATTGCAAACGGTGTGTTGTGCGCCTCCATCATGATTTCATACTTTAAATCAGGGTTGTTAGGAACACAAAGTCTGGAGTTGACTCGAAGTATTCCTTCTTCATCGATTCTTGCTTCCGGCATAGCACCTTCTTGCACTTTCTTCCTCATACGCATCAGCTCCAGGTCTGTAGCTTGAGCAGCTTTAACTTTATCGATTAAAGTCGGTTCTACTCGTATATTCGCCATCATCACATGGGTCCCTGGAGTCTTTAACTCTATCTCCATCCTTTGCAAGTCACACAAAATGGGCCTTTGCGTTGTTAATATTGCACTTGTACCCGCATATGATCTTCTACTCAATGCGTCAGCTACCACGTTCGCTTTTCCAGGATGGTATTGAATGGTATGATCATAATCTTTCAACAGTTCAAGCCAACGTCGTTGTCGCATGTTGAGTTCCTTTTGAGTGAAGAAATATTTGAGGCTTTTATGATCCGTAAAGATCTCCACTTTCTCCCCATACAAGTAATGCCTCCAAATTTTAAGTGCAAAGACAACAGCTGCCAACTCTAGATCATGAGTAGGATAATTCCTCTCATATTCCTTGAGTTGTCTTGATGCATAGGCTATGACTTTTCCATGTTGCATGAGAACGCATCCCAACCCTTTGCTCGAAGCATCACTGTAGATGACAAATCCCTCCGAGCCAGATGGTATTGTTAGAACAGGTGCTGAAATGAGTCTCCTCTTGAGTTCTTGAAAACTCTGCTCACATTCTTCGCTCCAACCAAACTTTGTATCTTTCCGAGTCAGCTGAGTTAATGGAGTAGCGATTCGAGAAAATCCTTCCACGAATCTCCGATAATAACCAGCTAAACCAAGAAAGCTACGTACCTCGGTCACTGATTTAGGTTGCTCCCAGCTTTGAATAGCTTCAATCTTTGCCGGGTCAACCGATATTCCACGACTTGATACTACGTGCCCAAGGAATGCTACCTCCTCCAGCCAGAACTCGCATTTCTTCAACTTGGCATAAAGCTTGTATTCACGAAGCTTTTGGAGTACCAGCCTCAAGTGTTGCTCATGATCTTCACGGCTTTTGGAATAAATAAGGATGTCATCAATAAAGACGACCACAAAGTGATCCAAATATTCCTTGAATACCCGGTTCATCATATCCATGAAGGCAGCAGGAGCATTAGTCAATCCAAAGGACATGACTAGGAATTCATAATGCCCGTACCGAGTTCTAAAAGCCGTCTTTGGAATATCCTCAGTTCTAACCTTCAGCTGATGATATCCAGAACGAAGATCGATCTTTGAAAAGAATTGTGCTCCTTGCAACTGGTCAAACAGGTCATCAATACGTGGCAATGGGTACCTGTTTTTGATGGTGACATGATTCAACTCCCGATAATCAATACAAAGTCGCATACTTCCATCTTTCTTCTTCACGAACAGAACAGGAGCACCCCAAGGAGAAGTACTAGGACGAATAAAACCAATGTCTAACAATTCCTGCAGTTGGGTCTTTAACTCCTGAAGTTCAATAGGAGCCATTCGATATGGGGCTTTGGAAATGGGTTTTGTACCGGGTTCAAGGTCGATACAAAATTCAATTTCACGCTCTGGGGGTAGGCCAGGAAGTTCTTCAGGGAATACGTCAGGAATTTATTAACAATAGAAATATCATTCAAAACTGACGTATTTTTGTTTAGATCTGTGACATGAGCTAAGAAAGCTTGACATCCGTTTTTCAATAAACGAATAGCTTTATGGCTTGAGATGACAGCGATTGATTTTAATGGTTTGGTTGCTTGAATTCGCATAATAGGTCGATTAGGAATATGAAAGCTAACAACCTTACGAAAACAATCAATTTTTGCATGATGAGTAGTTAACCAATCAATCCCTAGAATCACGTCAAATGCAAGTATTTTTAATGAAATAAGATCGACAGGTAATGTGTGGGTACCAACTTGAACCAAACAAGACTTATAAACCGTGGATGTAATGAAGGTTTCTCCCAATGGAGTTTCAACTGCTAAGTCAAAGTCTAATTTCTCCGGAATCAAATTTAATCGATGAGCGCAAGTAGGAGAAATAAAAGAATGGGTAGAACCGGTATCAAATAAAGTATAGACTTCGTTAGAGTTTATGATAAGCTTACCCGTGATGACCTCATTCGGGTTCCTTGCTTTCTGGGAGGTCACAACAAACGCTCTCCCTTGCACAACCGGTTTTGACTTTTCTGGGACGGCCTTTGGTGCCTCCATCCTAGCTGAATTTGTCTTCGGTAAACGACAAAATCGGGCTAAATGACCTTCTCTTCCACAATTATAACATGCTTTGGACGGCATCGCGCAGTTTGGACTGATGTGCCCCTCCCCTCCGCATTTGAAACATATGATAGGTGGTCGTTCTCCTTCCTTAACGACAGGTGCTGGTGCTGACGTCTTTCCATCATTGTTGAATCTCCTCTTCTTGAAATGTCCATTCTTATTGTTTTGGCCCTGATTACCACCGAAGTGGTTACCATTTCTGGCCTGTTGATTCCCTCCACGCTTGTTGTCACCGCTTCGATGACTGCTCTCACTGGTATTATCATTTTGCCGGCTGCTCTCTTTTGGTTGCGTTGTCTCGTTATCGCGCTCCACCAACTGAGCCCTATTTACAACATCTGAATACAAACACAGTTTATGAGAAACAAGATGTTGACGTATCTCCGGCTTCAAACCTCTTAAAAACATCCGCGTCATTCTTTCTTCATTATCCACCAGGTGGGACGCAAACCGGGATAACTCCGCAAATTTTGCCTCGTACTGCGACACGGTCATATTATTCTGCTCCAATTTGATGAACTCCACCTCCTTCATGTGACGAATACTCTCGGGAAAGTATTTGTCGTTAAACAGCTCTTGGAACTTCTCCCAAGACATCTTCAGTGCGGCAGGTTGAGTACGCTTTATCGATTCCCACCAGTAATCTGCCTCTCCTCGCAACATAAAGGCGGCAAAGGGAACCTTTTGCTCCTCGGAGCAACCCAAGACATCAAATATCTTGGTGATCTGCTTTATCCATGTTTCAGCTACAAGTGGTTTGGGTTCTCCCTTAAACTCCGGTGGTCCCAGCTCCTTAAACTGTTTAGCGGTGACCGCCTGAGAGTTTCCAGTATTTCCACCTACGTTGTGGACAGGAGCCGCTTTCACCTGTTGTTGCATGAATTGCATAAAGCCTCTGAACATTTGATCATTCATCATTTGGTCAGTGTTGTTGTTTGCATGAGGATTGTCACCTTCCTGATGCACATTATCCTGATTATTGATATGTGGTGAATCAACAGTCGTCTGTGCTCCATTGCTATTCTCAACATTCTCAGATGCCATTTTCAGATACTGCCACAAAATAAAATTAATTGATATGTCATATATTATCCTTATATTATGACCGACCAATTAAATACCATGCAAATAAACTTAGGTAGGTCATACTAGCGAAGGAATTCCCCGTCTCTCCCCTCCTAGTTCTATTCTCACATCTTAGCCAGGGATCATATCCCTAAGCTCTGATACCAACTGTGACGCCCCCAAAATTAGGTATACATCACCCATCTTGGGTCGTCAGATACATAGTACAGAATACAAATACAACTTACTAATACAACTGTCGTGTACAATACGACAAAACATAAACTGTGAGTTTGAATACAAATATTATCTTCTAGAGAGTATTCATACTCAAAAGGAGTCCTCATTACATTTATTAACACACCATTACATAGAATAGTGAGGACTACTAACTAATACTATCATTCGGACCATCACTCCGTTCCCCGACTTGCCCCAGCTACGTTCTCATTTCCTGAAGAGAACAGTGAAAGAAAGGGTGAGCTCAACTAGCCCAGTAAGAAATATTATGACTAAGATAATGCAGAATAAATTATCATTAGCCTTCAACAATGTTAAACTGATAAAATATAATAGACATCAAGTTTAACTGTAGCGGAACAAGCAATCCATTAAAAGAGTCAAGTAGAAAATAAACTCTACTATCTTTTATGATTTAAAAGATTTTTCAACACTGTGATCGCTGAGACTCAGCTTAATAAAATAATCCACATCATCGAATCACCCCTGCACTACGGCCAAGGATATTCGTATATTCATTAATGGTCATGATCATGCCAACAACTGTCCATCAATGCACTACGGGCCAATGAGGACTTTTACCACATCATTTGTAACATTACGGTCATGATTATACCGAATAATCCCTGGTCATAATCATACCAAGTCCATCTATGCACTACAGGCCACAGATGACTTTCAACATTTTATAAACATGAGGATGATGACAATGATATAAGAATTCAATAAAACAAGTTCAAGAATTAATTTATCCAAGAATTAACAACGTCCAAATTGTCAACATGATACTGCTTTGTGGAGTAAAATTCAAGAATGCTTAGAAGAATATTTTCATGAAAAGATACTGGATGAAACGCAATTATCAAGGATATTTCACAAATTTCATGGAGTATAGAAGTCAAAACTTAACCAACTGAGTACAATAAAGAATGGAATAACAAAAAAAATCACCATGCATGCGATAGACCGCACAGACAGGTTATTCCAACAGAATAATAAATAATGGAACCAGGTCCGGCGTAAACGCACAGACAGGATATTCCGACAGAATAATAAATAATGGAACCAGGTCCGGCGTAAACACACAGACAGGATATTCCGACAGAATAATAAAGAACAGTATAATAAATAATGGAACCAGGTCCGGTGTAAAACACACAGACAGGATGTTCCAACAGAATAATAATAAAAACGGAACCAGGTCCGGTGTAAAACACACAGACAGGATGTTCCAACAGAATAATAGAAGAATGTCACCAAGTATAGGGTAGACCGCGTATACAGGTTATTCCAACAGAATAATAAGAAATGGAATAACAATTCTCTTCATGAATAAGAAAGAATAACACCCCTTACCGTTTTAAAGAAGAGCTGAAATAAGGAAGTAGTTAAGTAGCAGAATACTCTTCTTCTCTCTCTCTATAGTTTCTCTCTATAGTTTCTCTCTCTAGAGTTCAGTGAATTCGTAAGAAATAATGAAGGAATGAGCTGCTATTTATAGAAAAATAGAATGCATAGTAACTAATCCATGAACGGTCCAGATTGATTACTTTAATCTGACGGTCCATATTTAAAGAAAAATCTTTTAAATAAAATATAATATATTCTATTTATAGAATAACTTTAATAAAGTATTTTGTTTTATATAAAAAGATGTTTCTGTTTTATTACGTTAATAATACGAATAAAACAAAACGTCATTATCGCTAAATAATTCATATTATTAACTGACAATAATTGAATCAAACTGAGTGACTTCTCACATAAGCATTAATAATCAATACCGTGTGCTACTATGCAACCACACGTATTACTGTACTTTTACTACCGAGTAGTTCAACAGTAACAATGGTAAAATTTCCGCCGTTATTTTTATAAAAGATAATTTTGTCGTTTTCTCAATCCGACAATAATTCCGTTGTGGGGTCCACCAATGATTGTGCCGTTGTACGAATATTCCCGTTAAAAAGAATATTCTCCGACCAACGAATATTTTATAACAACTTGCTTACTTTGCAAAATTTATAAATATTACCCACAACTATAACATTATATCAAATTAACTCCATAATATTCAAAAATGATATTTATAGAAAATTCATCTTTATTTATAAAAGTTGGGGTCTTACAGGCGTGGTAAAAGTCCTCAGTGGCCTGTAATGCATTGATAGACAGTTTTTGGTATGATTATGACCAGGAATTTTTCGGTATAATCATGACCATTAATGATTTAATGAATATTTTTTGCCCGTAATACAAGGATGATTAGAAGATGTGGTTTATTTATTAAGCTGAGTCTCAGTGATAAAAGTTGATAAAAATATTTTTAAATCATAGAAGATATTATGTTTTATTCTCTACTTGACTCTTCTAATGGATTGCTTATTCCGCTGCAGTTAAACTTGATGTCTATTGTATTTTATCAATTTAACATTGTTGAAGGCTAATGATAATTTATTCTGCATTATCTTAGTCATAATATTTCTTACTGGGCTAGTTGAGCTCACCTTTTCTTTCAATGTTCTCTTCAGAAAATGAGAATATAGCTGGGACGAGTCAGAGAAAGGAGTGATGATCCAGAAGATAGCATTAGTAGTTCTCACTATTCTGTTAAATAGTGTGACAATAAATGTAATGAGGACTCCTTGAGTATGGATATTGTCTAGATGACAATATTCCTATTAGAACTCTCAATTTATGTATTGTCGTATGTTACACGACAGTTGTATAATTAAGTTTGTATTTGTAATCTGTACAAATAACATTGTTCCGTATATAACATTGTTGTATTTGTAAGTGGCGACCCAAGATGGGTGACATATACCTATTTTGGGGGCGTCACAATAAATCATTAATTTGATCCGTATATATGTGAGAATTAAAGAAAATGGTATATGAAAATAAAGTAACATGCAGAATACCTGAGTAGGCGAGGGCTAACCTAAAGCCTCAAATTGTAAGATAACCACCATTCGGAGCACCTCACCACTTAACGCTACGAAATGATCATGCGTTAATTCTGTACTCTCGACGGTGGCCCCTGATGCAATATCCTGAGCTAGTTGTTGAAGACGAGCACGACTAAGCAACTACTGACGACGAAAAATCGGATCCGTCTAAAACCTATCTGACATCGCCGTTATAACCCTCTAGAATAGTTCGTCGTTCAAGCCAACGCCCCTATGAGATGGTCCAACAGGTGTTTTCGGACGCTAGCGTTGGTTAAAGCTTGGGAAAATAAATAGTACATTGTGTAAGACATATTAATTTATATTGTTGTTATAAATTAAGATAAATTAGAAATATAAGAAATATATATTATTACCTACATGTAGGGTATACGCGGGTATCCCCGACAGGCCCAACACGCGATAACTGTCGGTACTACTAGTAGGGAGATCCTGAGATGTCATCTATAGTCTTAGGCTCCTCATCCCAAGATAATACAATCTCGGGCGGGAGATGGTGGAATCTAACGGCTCATAATCCCCCATAGCAACCTCCAACTCAGCTATACGCTGCTCCCGATATTTCTAAAATCGGTCATATAATTTATTTTGTATACGTGAGTTAATTATTTCATTTTCTTAATGAGTGAATATTAATAATTACTAAAAAATAAGATTAGTTTTAACCGTATAGCTAATGTTGCATGAGACACAGTGCACTCCTTGTTTAATTTACTTTAAGTTCATTTTTTTTATTTACTTATTTTATATTATACTCAATTATATTCAATTTAAGTTAATTTAATTTAATTTATTTTTTATTATATTATAATATTTATTTTATACTATTTAAATTTAAATTTAAATTAAATTATTTAATTTAAATTAATTTATATATTTTAGTTAATTTATTTCATTTTATTTTGTAGTATATTATATATTATATTATTTTAATTTAAATTATTTTATTTAAATTTATTTATTTGTTTTAGTTAATTTATTTCGTTTTGGAAATACCGAACTAAGTAAATGCTACTTAGTTTTTATATTATATTATTTTTATCCTTTTTTCTTACATTATATTTACTATAATATTTATGCGGTCTGGATCTTAAGCTCACCTCTTATCTAACATACCTTGTTCACCTCCCTTTAGCGACGGACCGAGCGACGATTCGGTGCGACGGACCGAATCGTCGCCCGGTCCATCATTAAAGGGGATGAGCAAAGTATATTAGATAAAGAGTGAGCTTAAGATTCGAACCGAATATTTATGTATGTTCTAGTTAGTTATAATCGTTTATTTTATTTAAGTGGTGGGCAAGAGTAAATATTACTTATTTGTGTAGTTTAGTTTATTTTAATGGCAAACTAAATCCTAATTGCCTTTTATAGTTAAGTATTGATTTATTATTACCTTCTATAACGTCCACGGAAATTTCGTTGGAAATACAACTACACCTGTTGGGCCATAATACTTTTCGTATTGGGTCAGGCCGAATGGGCTCCTCCTTTGGGCATGTTACTTTTGTGCTGATGGGTCGAATGATTTGGACCCAGTTATTTTGTAAGACCCCGAATTTTATGAAATAAAAGTATTCAATTTTTCTTATAATTACTATTCAGTAAATGGTTAAATTGATAAATGTTAAAGTTAAGGGTGATATATGATTTTTTTTTAAAATACACAAGTGGTTATAAAATAATCATTGTTGTCGGGGAATATTCGTTTGGTCGTGGAATATTCTTTCTGTCGGGGAATATTCGTACGACGGCGCAGCTATTTGTGAGCCCCATAACGAATAACTGTCGGATGAAGAAAACGACAAATTTGAGTTTTTATAAATAACAGCGTAGTTGTTACCGTTAATACTGTTGGAATACCCGGTGGTTAAAATACAGTAGCATACGGTATTGCACAAATTATTGATTCTTACGTAAGAAGGCACTACTCAATAAATGTTACAGTAGTTATTGTTCAATATTTTATTTTATTGATTCAATAATTGCTGCGTTGATATTTTATATTATTGTTGTTTCAATAATTGCTGCTGCACAGTATTTTCTATTATCATATCAATAATTCATATTATTTGAATAATATTATTAGATAACATTATTGGCAATGTCTAGAAAGTTCTGTCTAAGGAGAGGTTTGGTCATCTAATTGCGCGCCAGTAAGGAGAAATCCTTATTGGAAAGCCCCCTCTTTCCTGGGAACGACCTGGTTGTCATAAATGTGATTCTGTAATATTATTTGTGAATAATTAATTATTGATTTATATGATAATAAAATATTTATTTGATGTGGATATAAATGATGGATTTATTTATGTGGTTATAAATGAAGGAATTAATGTTGAGGTGTTTTATCAGTATTTTTGTCGGAACGGAGGTATTGAAAATCAAATTAGGGTTTTTGAGATATTTTGCGAGGGTTATAATTTTTAATCCGACCGTTGGATCGTGGTAATATTTGGATATGTTATGCATATATAAGTTGAGTATATGCCCACAAATTTTGAACCGTTAAAAATGAACGTATGATTTATTATGAATTTTACGAGATGACTGGTTCAGAAATTGTTGAATTTTCGGAGTTTATCATTTTGGTGGAAAATTCTAGAATTGATGGGCCCCACTTGTGGTTGGTGAAGAAATGTGCTGAATTATATTTCAAATGTGGTGGGTGAGAATAGTAGCAGGTAAAGCCATCAGGTTGCAGGTCAAGCCTACTAAAATTTTCCTATAAATAGAGAGCTAAGTTAGAATTGAAAATCACACCAGAAACATAAGTTTTCTCTCTTTCTCTCTCTATATTATGAAGCATATTTTGTGAATTTTTAGATACTTGGTGAGTTGCTATTCATCAGTGCAAGTTTCCTTCAGCATCATATCCGATATCCAGTCAGAAGTACTGCTCTTTTGAGGTAAGAGATAGTAAGGAATTTTAAGGGTTGTTATGTTTTTCAGTTTCGTAATTTTTCTGACCTTCAAAAATTCTGGAAAAATTTGAAATGATATTTTGATGAGTTTTCTTGATTGTGTCCAAAAATGGTGATTTTTGGATGTACAGATTGAGAGTTATGAATTTTATGAGAAAAAACTATTTTAAAAGTAATCGCTTATAATTCCTTGTGGTTAACTCCAAAACTGATGAAATTTTTATTGGGGGTACATGTATATGATAGAAGTATACTCTGTAAATTTCAAAATTTTTAGACAAAAGTACAATTTTTGATAAATGTCTAAATATTCAGCTATTTTGGCCATATGAAAAATAGTAAATGACTTTTAAAAATTCTGAGAAAAATATATGTTCACTATGGGACTATATTATGCTAAATCCCAGAAAAGAAATATTTTTGAAATGGATTTGATATTTTTCATGAAAATAGTCTAGTTATGAGAAAATGAATTAAATATGTTATGTGAAGTAAGAAAATTGGAAAATAGGATTTTATGGCTTGAGAATCCTATATATGAGGTATATGCAGATATTTGATGAGGATTTTGATTATTGGTGATAAAATCTTATGAGTTTGGTATTTTAGAATGATTAAATGTATTATTTAGTAAAGTGTAAACAATTTAAATAAATTGTTTATAAGCTTAAGAAATATTATTCTTTCAATATCATTATACCGAAATACTGGTATAGATTTTATTGTAGAATTTCTACCTTTTTGTGTCAGGGTTTACTATTTATGAGTTACTATTCACGATAAAATTTGGTTTCTTTTTCTAACAAAATTATAGTTGATTTACGAATATTACTCTTGAGATTAAAACTAGATGTTGATCATATTATTTTTATTATTATATATAATATTTTTATAACCCTAATGATGATATTTCTCTTTGACTTGAGTGTAAAGATGGGTAGATTTTTGGTATGATCATGACTATGAGTTATCTTTGGCCAGTAGTGCAAAGTTGAATCGTTGATTGGTATGATCATGACCACTGAATTTATAAGTGAATATCTTTAGCTTAAGTGCAAAGGTGAATTGATCAACATGGTTATAATTATTGTTTATATAAATTCTGAAATGATTATATATTTCTTTGAGATAATAATATATTTGGCCTGTAGTGCAAATATGAACTGTTGATGAATATATTTGGCATGTAGTGCAAATATAAACTGTTGAGGAATATCTTTGGCATGTAGTGCAAAGATGAATTGTTGATGAATATCTTTGGCCTGTAGTGCAAAGATGAATTGTTAATGAATATCTTTGGCCCGTAGTGCAAAGATGACATGTTGTTGAATATCTTTGGCCAGTAGTGCAAAGATGAACAGATGTTGAGATGAACATGACCAACTGGTGATACAAATGAATATCTTTGGCCGTAGTGCAAAGATGAAGTTATTAGTATGATTATGAACAGGAAATGTGATTTGGTGTAACCATGATCTTTGATGTTTCAGGTAAAGATAGGTGATGAAAATTATCTTCGTCCTGGATGAGAAGAGAAATTTAGAACTACAGTTATGATTATGAGTTATTCATATGATTGTGGACCAGAATTGTTGATTGATGTTACAAGGATAAAACATTGTTGGTAGATTTTTAACATGGAGAAGATAATAGACTTTATAGTCTATTTGACTCTTCTAATGGATTGCTCGTTCCGCTGCAACTATGGTTGAAATTTTTATCATTTACCATATGTTCTAAATCTCTGATTTATTATTGATGAAGGCTATTGATAATTTAATTATCTTTAGTCATGATATTCTTTACTGAGCTAGTTGTGCTCACCCTTTTGCTTCACAATTCCTTTCAGGTAATAAGAGTGTAGCTGGGTCGAGCGAGGGTAATGGGGAAATAGAACGGTGGTCTCTAGCTGTGGATGTTCTCCCAAAGCAGTATAGAAAAGTTCATTTAGTAGTTTTATTTGGTGAATCCAATAGGGTAAGGTGTACCCAACGTTGGAAGGGTGGTTTGCCACTATCATACAAGATGTCTAACGACATACAACCTCGTGTCATCATAAGACAGGGTTGTGCTCATCCACTTGCTGAGTATCTTTACGAGCACTACCTATATAATCTTGGTGTTTGTTTGAAGTATAATTCTCAATTAGAGACAGTGGAGATAATGATAAGTCAAGAGAAGACTCACCATTGGGAAGAATATGATAGTAATCTTCTCGTTTTTCTTTGGGGTCTATTGGGTCAACCAAGGATAATTCTGTGGCCATATGATATCTATCATAACCTAGACGCATGGCCTCCCATGTACGAAGGTTTCCTTGAGCACTTCCCAAATATTCTAATTTCTAAAACAGTTTTTGACTATACCTTTATGTAAGGTGTCACTGTGAGGTGTTGTCCACGGTTGGGACATATGTCACATTTGGTATATATTTGTATTCAAACTCACAGCATATGTGTTGTTGTATTTTGTACGATAATTGTTGTAATAGAGTTGTAGTTGTTTTCTGTACCATGTATTTGACGACTCATAATGGGTTGGATGGAATGGACCTATTATGGGGTCGTTACATATTTGACTATGTTATTGGGTTATTTTGGTTGGATACGGGCAGTCTGGACCATCTTTATTATTGGGCTTAGTAATTGGATTGGTCCATTATGCAAATTGTCTCTTATCATATCTTTGACCGGTAATCATCATAAAAGATAATAGTTGACTGTTATGTCTGCCACCTTTCTGCATGGCATTAATGAGGATGAGACTCAGATTACCGGCGGTGGAAAACAGTGGTAGCAGGTAGGGAAGTGAGCTACATACTTTCGGCTGAGGTGACCGGGAGTGGGGGGAGGTGTCAAGAGATAGTGGGTGGCACGGTAAACCTTGGGCCATAATACTTTTCGTATTGGGCCAGGCCGAATGGGCTCCTCCTTTGGATATGTTACTTTTGTCCTGATGGGTCGAATGATTTGGGCCCAGTTATTTGACAATGTTATTGGGTTATTGTAAGACCCCAACTTATTAATGAATAAAATCAAATTTTCTCTAAATATTATTGTGAATAATAAGGGGTTAATTTGATATAATACTTTGGTTATGGGAGAAATGTGCAAATTTTACAAAATAAGCAAGTGGTTATAAAATATTTATTTTTGGTCGGTGAATATTCGGTTGGTCGTGGAATATTCTTGCTGTCGGGGAATATTCGTACGACGACGCAGCCTTGTGTGGGCCCCATAACGGAAAGCGATTGGATGAAGAAAACGACAAGTATAAGTTGTTTATAAATAACGGCGTAGTTGTTACCGTTAATACTGTTGGAATACCCGGTGGTTAAAAATACAGTAATAACGCGTGGTTGCATAGTAGCACACGGATTGCACATATATTGATTATTGATTCGTACGTAAGAAGGCACTACTCAATAATTGTTACAGTAGTTATTATTCAATATTTTATTTTATTGATTCAATAATTGCTGCGTTGATATTTTATATTATTGTTGTTTCAATAATTGTTGCTGCACAGTATTTTCATTTATCAGATCAATAATTCATATTATTTGAATAATATTATTAGATAACATTATTGGCAATGTCTAGAAAGTTCTGTCTAAGGAGAGGTTTGGTCATCTAATTGCGCGCCAGTAAGGAGAAATCCTTATTGGAAAGCCCCCTCTTTCCTGGGAACGGCCTGGTTGTCATAAATGTGATTCTGTAATATTATTTGTGAATAATTAATTATTGATTCATATGATAAGGAAATATTTATTTTATGTGGATATAAATGAGGGATATATTTTTGTGGTTAAAAATGAAGGAGTTAATGTTGAGGTTTTTATCAGTATTTTTGTCGGAATGGAGGTATTAAAAATCAGGGTTTTTGAGATATTTGCGGGGGTTATAATTTTTAATCCGACCGTTGGATCGTGGTAATTTTTGGATATGTTATACATATATAAGTTGAGTATATGTCCACAAATTTTGAACCGTTAAAAATGAACGTATGATTTATTATGAATTTTACAAGATGACTGGTTCAGAAATTGTTGAATTTTCGGAGTTTATCATTTTGGTGGAAAATTCTAGAATTGGTGGGCCCCACTTGTGGTTGGTGAAGAAATGTGCTGAATTATATTTCAAATGTGGTAGGTGGGAATAGTAGCAGGTAAAGCCATCAGGTTGCAGGTCAAACCTACCAAAATTTTCCTATAAATAGAGGGCTAAGTTAGAATTGAAAATCACACCAGAAACAAGTTTTCTCTCTTTCTCTCTCTAGATTATTGAGTGTATTTTGTGAGTATTTAGATACTTTGAGAGTTTCTATTCATCAGAGCAAGTTTCTTTCAGCCTTATACCGGTATTCCGACCAGAAGTACTGATATTTTGAGGTAAGGGATATTATTTTCTTCTTAATGATATTATTTTCTTCAATATCATTATGCTGAAATATTGATATGAGTTTTTATCAAATTTGGAACTTTTTGTGTCGGGGTTACTATTCACGTATACGGCACTATTCACGTATACGGCACTATTCACGAATACGGCACTATTCACCGAAAAATAAAATTTTCCCTTTTTGTCCAAGATGTCTATTATGGTTACTATCTTTGATTGTATCCATGTTTTGATCTTTATTTTTGAATTCTGCTTCACAATTGATTATTATGAAGTATTATTGATCTTGGATAAACTGTTATACGAATCCCTACTATTTGTCCTTCTGTCTCATTGGATTCGTTCTCTTTAAGATATTTTTCATCATCCTCAGTCCTAAATGATGATATTACTGAATATCTTTGGCCTGTAGTGCAAAGATGTATAATTACTTGATGAATATCTTTGGCCTGTAGTGCAAAGATGAACAGGTGTTGAGATGAACATGACCGACTGATGATACAAATGAATATCTTTGGCCTGTAGTGCAAAGATGAATATTTGGTTAAAGATGATTATTAATTGATGTTACAGGGATAAAATATTGATGATGGACTTTTAAATCTTAGAAGATAGTAGAATTCTTTCTCTACTTGACTCTTCTAATGGTTTGTTGTTTCCGCTGCAGTTGTTGATCTAAAACTTGTTGTCGATTATATTTTATCAGATTTTTCCCTGTTGAAGACTAACGATAATTTGTTGTATATTATCTTAGTCATAATATTCTTTACTGGGCTAGTTGAGCTCACCCTTTTCCTTTTTGTTCCATTTTTCTTCTCAGGAGGTGAGAACATAGCAGGATCTAGTCGGGGTATGGAGTGATGGTTCTAGAAAGATGTATTAGCAGTCCTCACTATTTCTGTAAAATAGTGTTTGAATAATTGTAATGAGGATTTATTTGAGTGTGGATATTGTCTAGAAGACAATATTTGTATTTAAACTCACAGTATGTGTTGTCGTATTTTGCACGACAATTGTATTATTGAAGTTGTAGTTTGCTTTCTGTACCATGTATTTGGCGACTCAGAATGGGTGTTGTATACCTATTCTGGGGGCGTCACAGTTGGTATCAGAGCTTAGGGATATGATCCCTGGCTGAGATGTGAGACAAGAACTAGGAGGGGAGAGACGGGGAATTCCTTCGCTAGTATGACCTGACTAAGTTTATTTGGTGTTTATTTGGTCGGTCAGAGTATAGGGATAATATATGACATGACTATTAACCCTTGTTTTATGGCAGTATTTAAGAATGGCAGCTGAGAACGTTAATAATGGAGTAAATCAGACCGTGGAGACACCTTTGATCACTACCCAGGGGAACGTGCAACAGGAAGGCAATATTCCTCCTGTAAACAACGTTACCGAGCAAACGATGAATGATGGAATGTTTAGGAGCTTTTTGCAGTTCATGCAAAATCAGACGAGGGAGACTCGTGTGCAGAATACGGGTGGAAATGATAACAACGCGCGGTTTGTCACAGCTAAGCAGTTCAAAGAATTGGGACCACCAGAATTTAAGGGAAAGCCGGATCCGATCATGGCGGAAACGTGGGTCAAGCAAATTACCAAGATATTTGATGTCTTGGGATGCACGGAGGAACAGAAGGTTCCATTCGCCACATTTATGTTCCGCGGTGAGGCAGACTACTGGTGGGAGTCTGTGAAGCGTACCCAGCCTGACGCACTCAACATGTCCTGGGAAACATTTCAAAAACTGTTCAATGACAAGTACTTTCCTGAAAGTATTCGTCATATGAAGGAGGTTGAGTTTATTAGACTGGAACAAAACAACATGACGGTGTCCCAGTACGAGGCGAAGTTTGCAGAGTTATCCAGGTTTGCACCTCATTTGGTCGAAAATGAGGAACGAATGACGCGGATGTTTCTGAGAGGTTTAAAACCTGAGATTCGTCAATACCTTATCTCTCATAAATTTTCTTTATATTCAGATGTTGTCAACAGGGCCCAATTATTAGAGCGAGATAATGAGTATACTCAACCGAGGGACCACAACCAGGGTCATACCGGTGACAGCAATCATCAGAGCGATGATAACCAACGAGGAGGGAAAAATACGAACAAAGGCGGTAACCACTCGGGTGGTCATCGTGGCCATGATAATAGGAGAGGTGAGTCAAGTGGAAATTTCAGAAAGAGGAGATTCAACAATGACGGGAAGACATCAGCACCAGCACCAGCACCAACAACAAATTTTAGGGGAGGAGAACGACCGCCAGTTAGATGTTACAAATGCGGGAAAGAGGGACATATCAGCCCAAACTGTCCACAACAATCCAAGGTGTGTTACAACTGTGGGAAGGAAGGCCACATCGCTCGAGATTGTACTATAGCGAAACCAAGTTCAGCGGGAGTGGTGACTCCAAGGGCTGTCCCGGATAAGTCGAAATCAGCGGTTCCTGGAAGAGCGTTTGTCGTTACTGGCCAAAACGCGAGAAACCCGAACGAGGTGATCACGGGTAAGCTAATCTTGAATTCTTGCGAAGTTTATACTTTACTAGATACCGGTTCTACCCATTCTTTTATCTCTCCTGCTTGTGCTCAACGTTTAAACTTGACTCCGGAGAAATTGGACTTTAACTTATCTGTTGAAACTCCGTTGGGTGAAACCTTCGTTACATCTACAGTTTATAAATCTTGCATGATCCAAGTTGGCACTATCACATTACCTGTTGATCTTATCTCTTTAAAGATACTTGCTTTTGATGTGATTTTAGGAATTGATTGGTTAACCACTCATCATGCTAAAATTGATTGTTTTCGTAAGGTTGTTAGTTTTCATATTCCTAACCAACCTGTCATACGAATTCAAACTACTAAACCACTAAAATCAGTCACTGTCATATCAAGCCACAAAGCTATTCGTTTATTGAAAAACGGATGTCAAGCTTTCTTAGCCCATGTTATGGATTTGAACAAAGACAAGTCAGATTTGAATAATATTTCTATTGTTAGAGAATTTTCCGATGTATTTCCTGAAGAACTTCCCGGTCTACCCCCGGAACGAGAAATTGAATTCTTTATTGACCTTGAACCCGGTACAAAGCCCATTTCTAAAACCCCATATCGAATGGCTCCTATTGAACTTCAGGAGTTAAAAGTCCAACTACAGGAGTTGTTGGACATCGGTTTTATTCGTCCTAGTACGTCTCCTTGGGGTGCTCCTGTTTTATTCGTAAAGAAGAAAGACGGGAGTATGCGACTTTGTATTGACTATCGAGAATTGAACCATGTCACCATCAAGAATAGGTATCCGCTACCTCGCATTGATGACCTGTTTGACCAGTTGCAAGGAGCACAATTCTTTTCAAAGATCGATCTTCGTTCTGGATATCATCAGCTGAAGATTAAAACTGAGGATATTCCAAAGACTGCCTTCAGAACTCGGTACGGGCATTATGAATTCTTAGTAATGTCTTTTGGATTGACTAATGCTCCTGCTGCCTTCATGGATATGATGAACCGTGTATTCAAAGAATATTTGGATCAGTTCGTTGTTGTCTTTATTGATGACATCCTCATCTATTCCAAAAGCCGTGAAGATCATGAGCGCCATTTGAAGCTGGTACTGCAAAGGCTTCGTGAAAACAAGCTATATGCCAAACTGAAGAAATGCGAGTTCTGGCTTGAGGAAGTAGCATTCCTTGGGCACGTGGTGTCAAAACATGGAGTATCTGTCGACCCGGCGAAGATTGAAGCCATACAAAGTTGGGAGCAACCGAAGTCGGTAACCGAAGTACGTAGCTTTCTGGGCTTAGCTGGTTATTATCGGAGATTTGTGGAAGGATTTTCTCGAATCGCTACTCCGTTAACTCAGCTGACTCGGAAAGATACAAAATTCGTATGGAGTGAGGAATGCGAGAAGAGTTTCCAAGAACTCAAGAGGAGACTCATTTCGGCACCTGTTTTGACAATACCATCTGGTTCGGATGGATTTGTTATCTACAGCGATGCTTCAGGCAAAGGGTTAGGATGTGTTCTCATGCAACATGGGAAAGTCATAGCCTATGCCTCACGACAACTCAAAGAATATGAGAGGAATTATCCTACTCATGATTTGGAGTTGGCAGCAGTCGTTTTTGCGTTGAAGATCTGGAGACACTACCTGTATGGGGAGAAAGTGGAGATCTATACAGATCATAAAAGCCTCAAATATTTCTTCACCCAAAAGGAACTCAACATGCGGCAACGACGTTGGCTTGAGCTGTTGAAAGATTACGATCATACCATCCAATACCATCCTGGAAAAGCAAACGTAGTAGCTGACGCATTGAGTAGAAGATCATATGCGGGTACGAGTGCAATGTTTTTAACACAAAGGCCCATTTTGTATGACTTGCAAAGGATGGAGATAGAGATGAAGGCTCCAAGTACCCACATGATGATATCAAATATACGAGTAGAACCGACTTTAATCGATAAAGTTAAAGCTGCTCAAGCTACGGATATAGAGCTGATGCGTATGAAGAAGAAAGTGCAAGAAGGTGCTATTCCAGAAGCAAGAATCGATGAAGAAGGAATACTTCGAGTCAACTCCAGACTTTGTGTTCCTAACGATTTTGACTTGAAGCATAGAATAATGATGGAGGCACACAACACACCGTTTGCAATCCATCCTGGGAGTACCAAAATGTATCACGATCTTCGACATACATTTTGGTGGAGCAATATGAAAAGAGAGATCGCGGAGTTTATCTCGAGATGTTTAACTTGTCAACGTGTAAAAGCGGAGCATCAAGTACCAAAGGGTCCATTGCAACCACTTGAGATTCCGAAATGGAAGTGGGAACACATTACTATGGATTTTGTTACGGGTCTTCCCAAGGTTTCTCAAGGCATAGATGCGATTTGGGTTATTGTTGATAGATTAACCAAGTCCGCTCATTTCTTGCCGATACGTGAGACTTATTCCCTTGAACGTCTTGCTAGTATGTACGTGAACGAGATTGTGAGATTGCATGGCATGCCAGTATCCATAGTTTCGGATCGTGACCCAAGATTCACTTCACGATTTTGGGTTAGCTTGCAGAAAGCTATGGGCACGGATTTACGATTCAGTTCAGCATACCATCCTCAAACGGACGGACAATCAGAGAGGACTATTCAAACTCTTGAAGATCTATTAAGACTTTGTGTCTTAGATCTCAAAGGGAGTTGGGATAAGTACCTACCATTGGTGGAATTCTCCTACAACAACAGTTATCAGGCGAGCATAGGTATGGCTCCATTTGAGGCGTTGTATGGAAGAAAATGTCGTTCTCCAGTATGCTGGGACGAGGTGGGTGAAGCAACATTGTTGGGACCAGAATTGGTACGCATTACTACAGAGAAGATCCAAACGATTCGACAACGTATACAAACGGCACAGGATCGACAAAAGAGTTATGCGGATCTTCATCGGAAGGACGTGGAATTTAATATTGGGGATCATGTATTGTTACGTGTTGCACCATGGAAGGGAGTTACAAGATTTGGGAAGAGAGGAAAGCTCAATCCAAGATTTGTTGGTCCATTTGAGATTCTTGAGCGAATAGGAAATGTGGCATATAGACTCGCATTACCTCCAAGCATGTCTCGTGTTCATAATGTTTTTCACATATCTATGCTTCGTAAATATGTTAAAGACCCGAACCACATTATTGAGTTAGAACCAGACGAGATAGCTGAAGATTTAACGTACGAGGAGGTACCTGTTAAGATCTTGGATAGGAAAGAGCATGTCCTACGCACGAAGGTTATACCACAAGTTAAGGTTTTGTGGAGAAACCATGCTATTGAAGAAATGACCTGGGAGTTGGAATCAGAAATGAAAGCGAGGTATCCTCACCTTTTTGAAACATCAGGTACGTACGTCAATTTCGAGGACGAAATTTCATAAGGAGGGGAGGTTGTAAGACCCCAACTTATTAATGAATAAAATCAAATTTTCTCTAAATATTATTGTGAATAATAAGGGGTTAATTTGATATAATACTTTGGTTATGGGTGAAATGTGCAAATTTTGCAAAATAAGCAAGTGGTTATAAAATATTTATTTTTGGTCGGTGAATATTCGGTTGGTCGTGGAATATTCTTGCTGTCGGGGAATATTCGTACGACGACGCAGCCTTGTGTGGGCCCCATAACGGAAAGCGATTGGATGAAGAAAACGACAAGTATAAGTTGTTTATAAATAACGGCGTAGTTGTTACCGTTAATACTGTTGGAATACCCGGTGGTTAAAATACAGTAATAACGCAGTAGCACACGGATTGCACATATATTGAATTATTGATTCTTACGTAAGAAGGCACTACTCAATAATTGTTACAGTAGTTATTATTCAATATTTTATTTTATTGATTCAATAATTGCTGCGTTGATATTTTATATTATTGTTGTTTCAATAATTGTTGCTGCACAGTATTTTCATTTATCAGATCAATAATTCATATTATTTGAATAATATTATTAGATAACATTATTGGCAATGTCTAGAAAGTTCTGTCTAAGGAGAGGTTTGGTCATCTAATTGCGCGCCAGTAAGGAGAAATCCTTATTGGAAAGCCCCCTCTTTCCTGGGAACGGCCTGGTTGTCATAAATGTGATTCTGTAATATTATTTGTGAATAATTAATTATTGATTCATATGATAAGGAAATATTTATTTTATGTGGATATAAATGAGGGATATATATTTTTGTGGTTAAAAATGAAGGAGTTAATGTTGAGGTTTTTATCATATTTTTGTCGGAATGGAGGTATTAAAAATCAGGGTTTTTGAGATATATTGCGGGGGTTATAATTTTTAATCCGACCGTTGGATCGTGGTAATTTTTGGATATGTTATACATATATAAGTTGAGTATATGTCCACAAATTTTGAACCGTTAAAAATGAACGTATGATTTATTATGAATTTTACAAGATGACTGGTTCAGAAATTGTTGAATTTTCGGAGTTTATCATTTTGGTGGAAAATTCTAGAATTGGTGGGCCCCACTTGTGGTTGGTGAAGAAATGTGCTGAATTATATTTCAAATGTGGTAGGTGGGAATAGTAGCAGGTAAAGCCATCAGGTTGCAGGTCAAACCTACCAAAATTTTCCTATAAATAGAGGGCTAAGTTAGAATTGAAAATCACACCAGAAACAAGTTTTCTCTCTTTCTCTCTCTAGATTATTGAGTGTATTTTGTGAGTATTTAGATACTTTGAGAGTTTCTATTCATCAGAGCAAGTTTCTTTCAGCCTTATACCGGTATTCCGACCAGAAGTACTGATATTTTGAGGTAAGGGATATTATTTTCTTCTTAATGATATTATTTTCTTCAATATCATTATGCTGAAATATTGATATGAGTTTTTATCAAATTTGGAACTTTTTGTGTCGGGGTTACTATTCACGTATACGGCACTATTCACGTATACGGCACTATTCACGAATACGGCACTATTCACCGAAAAATAAAATTTTCCCTTTTTGTCCAAGATGTCTATTATGGTTACTATCTTTGATTGTATCCATGTTTTGATCTTTATTTTTGAATTCTGCTTCACAATTGATTATTATGAAGTATTATTGATCTTGGATAAACTGTTATACGAATCCCTACTATTTGTCCTTCTGTCTCATTGGATTCGTTCTCTTTAAGATATTTTTCATCATCCTCAGTCCTAAATGATGATATTACTGAATATCTTTGGCCTGTAGTGCAAAGATGTATAATTACTTGATGAATATCTTTGGCCTGTAGTGCAAAGATGAACAGGTGTTGAGATGAACATGACCGACTGATGATACAAATGAATATCTTTGGCCTGTAGTGCAAAGATGAATATTTGGTTAAAGATGATTATTAATTGATGTTACAGGGATAAAATATTGATGATGGACTTTTAAATCTTAGAAGATAGTAGAATTCTTTCTCTACTTGACTCTTCTAATGGTTTGTTGTTTCCGCTGCAGTTGTTGATCTAAAACTTGTTGTCGATTATATTTTATCAGATTTTTCCCTGTTGAAGACTAACGATAATTTGTTGTATATTATCTTAGTCATAATATTCTTTACTGGGCTAGTTGAGCTCACCCTTTTCCTTTTTGTTCCATTTTTCTTCTCAGGAGGTGAGAACATAGCAGGATCTAGTCGGGGTATGGAGTGATGGTTCTAGAAAGATGTATTAGCAGTCCTCACTATTTCTGTAAAATAGTGTTTGAATAATTGTAATGAGGATTTATTTGAGTGTGGATATTGTCTAGAAGACAATATTTGTATTTAAACTCACAGTATGTGTTGTCGTATTTTGCACGACAATTGTATTATTGAAGTTGTAGTTTGCTTTCTGTACCATGTATTTGGCGACTCAGAATGGGTGTTGTATACCTATTCTGGGGGCGTCACAGTTATTTCGGTTGGATCCGGGCAGTCTGGACCATCTTTATTATTGGGCTTAGTCATTGGATTGGTCCATTATGCAAATTGTCTCTTATCATATCTTTGACCGGTAATCATCCCAAAAGATAATAGTTGACTGTTATGTCTGCCACCTTTCTGAATAACATTAATGAGGATGGGACTCAGATTACCAGCGGTGAAAAACAGTGGTAGCAGGTAGGGAAGTGAGCTACATACTTTCGGCTGAGGTGACCGGGAGTGGGGGGAGGTGTCAGAAGATAGTGGGTGGCATGGTAAATCGGGTCTGGGGTACGTATGGGGCAAGGATCACACAAGAAAATAAGGTAACAAAACATTACACCACACACAATCATATTATTATTCTCTCTCAAGCACTAGACATTTTTTCCTCTATTGTTAACCTTGTGATCGCCTGTACTGACTCTCACGCCAGAGCTATCCCCCGACGGTCAGGCCGTCAAGCTTTTGGTTGTTGACTTGTTGAACTGTGCAGTATCAGAACGTCTTATGTGATTGGGACGTGGGAGAAGATCTTGGCGTTAACATTGGCGCTAGAAGGAGGGCTGAGTTCTAGTGTCCTGAGTATTTTTCAATCACAAACTGTGTTTGTTCTACGTTAGTGTTCATGGGGAAGAGTAGAACACCTACACCTGAAGGGCAGCCGATGACTGTCAGTGAATCTACACCACGAGTATCTGTCAAGGATCGTTTGGGACTGACACTAAGTATTCATGCCAGCACAGCGTCAAAACGTTCACATGAAGATTCTCGCCCGAGGGCTGTGAGTAACGTTAAGCGAAAACTAATTTTCACGGCAGAGAAAGGGTCTGGCCATGGTCGGAAACGAGTAGAAGGCACCTCGCCTAGAACTCGATACCGAGATGACCAAGACGAAAAGGCCTCCCGACTGGCTAAGATGGCGGATGAGGCAGATAGGGCCATGGAGGTACTTGTAAAGCAACGACAGGATATAGCTGAGCAGATGTCCCGAATGGCAGAGTTGAGGGACGAAGCGTCCAGCTATGTTCAATCCGAAGAATGTAGGCATCGGAGTGGGAAGGAACCTGCTCATTTAGGACGTGAGTCTCGGGGTTAACCTCGAGAAAGAAGAAGATTCAGAAGCCTTACTCCTCAAAGATTGAAGAGGGCACATCACCCTGTCGGTTCTAATAAGCAGGGTCGAAGCGAACGAAGAGGTCGATCCAGAGATCGCACTCCTGAGAATACAAATAAGGCGCTCGTTATTGCGCATTCCCACCATAGCAGCCGAGCCCAAAGGCGAAGAGGATCTAGGGGATCAGAAAGTCCACCGAGGGAACTCCGCTCTATGAACCATCGTCATCGG
Organism: Panax notoginseng; assembly: GCA_016801055.1. NCBI lineage: Eukaryota > Viridiplantae > Streptophyta > Magnoliopsida > Apiales > Araliaceae > Panax > Panax notoginseng. The sequence goes on along the minus strand of CM029012.1, from coordinate 295,113,662 downwards.
AAAAGCCCCTCGAAAGTTGGAGGTTCTATTGTAAGAGACCGATCCACTCAGAAGAGGAAGGAGTCGCCGGAAAAAGAAGCATCATCCCAACCAAAAGGCGTGGAGTATCTGGTTAAAGAATTGAAGGAACTTCGAAAGCAGCTTGCCGAGGTACAGAAAACGAAAGATACTTCGGGAAAGAAGGCATCCCCTTTTTTTGCGGAGATTCTAAAAGAAAAAGCTGACCCCACCATGAAGTTGCCCCACATTAAAAGTTATGATGGATCGGGGGATCCCTATGATCACAGTCAGGCGTTCGACCGACTGATAGATTATTATGACTTTAGCGATTGTGAGACCCCAGATTTTATGAATAAATATTTAATTTTCTCGAAATAATTATGGTGTGGATTTGATATAATATTATAGTTGTGGGTATTATTTATAAATTTTGTAAAGTAAGCAAGTTGTTTTAAAATATTCGTTTGGTCGGGAAATATTCTTTTTGTCGGGGAATATTCGTACGACGGCACAATCATTGGTGGACCCCACAACAGAAGTATAGTCGTAGTTAGAAAACGACAAAATTATCTTTCTATAAAAATAACGGCTGAGGTGTTACCGTTAAAACCGTTAAAACTGTTGAACTACCCGGTAGTAAAAGTACAGTAATACGCGTGGTTGCATAGTAGCACACGGTATTGATTATTGATGCTTACGTGAGAAGTCACTCAGCTATACTCAATTATTGCTACAGTAATTGCTGCATCATATTTCTTAAATTATTGTCATAATATCATCTGTATAATATGTTATATTATTAAATCAATAATTGAGACGTTGTGGTAAGTTTGGTTATTTTTATGGGGGGCCATATGTCATCATCTAAGAGTCTCTTCGTCAATAGTAATTACCGTCGTCAATAGTAATTACCTTCGTCAATAGTATTTACCTTGGTCAATAGTATTTACCTTGGTCAATAGTAATTACCTTGGTCAATAGTATTTACCTTGGTCAATAGTAATTACTTTTGTCAATAGTAGTTGTCCCTTCGCTAAGACCAAGAGTCATTTGACCCTTCGTTAAGACCAAGAGTCATTTGACCCTTCGTTAAGACCAAGAGTCACCCTCAGTTTTTCTATAAATAGAGGCCTAGGGCTTCATTATTTTTCACGAATTCATTCAAGCTATAGAGAGAGAGAAGAAGAGTATTCTGCTACTTAACTACTTCCTTATTACAGCTCTTCTTTAAAACGGTAAGGGGTGTTATTCTTTCTTATTCATGAAGAGAACTGTTGTTATTCCATTTCTTATTATTTTGTTGGAATAACCTGTATATGCGGTCTACCCTATACTTGGTGACATTCTTCTATTATTCGGTTGGAACATCCTGTCTGTGTGTTTTACACCGGACCTGGTTCCGTTTTTATTATTATTCTGTTGGAACATCCTGTCTGTGTGTTTTACACCGGACCTGGTTCCATTATTTATTATTCTGTCGGAATATCCTGTCTGTGCGTTTACGCCGGACCTGGTTCCATTATTTATTATTCTGTTGGAATAACCTGTCTGTGCGGTCTATCGCATGCCAGGTGATTTCTTTTGTTATTCCATTCTTTATTATACTCAGTTGGTTGAGTTTTGACTTCTATACTCCATGAAATTAGTGGAATATCCTTGATAATTGCGGTTCATCCAGTATCTTTTCATGAAAATATTCTTCTAAACATTCTTGAATTTTACTCCACAAAGCAGTATCATGTTGACAATTTGGACGTTGTTAATTCTTGGATAAATTAATTCTTGAACTTGTTTTATTGAATTCTTATATCATTGTCATCATCCTCATGTTTATAAAATGTTAAAAGTCATCTGTGGCCTGTAGTGCATAGATGGACTTGGTATGATTATGACCAGGGATTATTCGGTATAATCATGACCGTAATGTTACAAATGATGTGGTAAAAGTCCTCATTGGCCCGTAGTGCATTGATGGATAGTTGTTCGCATGATCATGACCATTAATGAATACACGAATATCCTTGGCCGTAGTGCATGGGTGATTCGATGATGTGGATTATTTTATTAAGCTGAGTCCCAGCGATCACAGTGTTGAAAAACCTTTTTAAATCATAAAAGATAGTAGAGTTTATTTTCTACTTGACTCTTTTAATGGATTGCTTGTTTCGCTGCAGTTAAACTTGATGTCTATTATATTTTATCAGTTTAACATTGTTGAAGGCTAATGATAATTTATTCTGCATTATCTTAGTCATAATATTTCTTACTGGGCTAGTTGAGCTCACCCTTTCTTTCACTGTTCTATTCAGGAAATGAGAACGTAGCTGGGGCAAGTCGGGGAACGGAGTGATGGTCCGAATGATAGTATTAGTTAGTAGTCCTCACTATTCTATGTAATGGTGTGTTAATAAATGTAATGAGGACTCCTTTTGAGTATGAATACTCTCTAGAAGATAATATTTATATTCAAACTCACAGTTTATGTTTTGTCGTATTGTATACGACGGTTGTATTAGTAAGTTGTATCTGTATTATGTACTATGTATCTGACGACCCAAGATGGATGATGTATACTTAATTTTGGGGGCGTCACAGCGATGCTGCTAAGTGTCATACTTTTGTCACGACACTCCGAAAGGACGCCAGGCAGTGGATGGGAACTTTGCCTTCGGATTCAATTTCGTCTTGGGTGGACATGTGCAATAAGTTTCATGCTCGCTTCGAGAGCAACAAAAGAAGGGGGAAACCAACTGGTTCGTTGGCTCAGGTTCGACAGTATTCGAATGAGTCTTTGGGCCAATATGTAAAGCGGTTCCGTGAAGCAGTCGGTCAAGTGACAGACCTGAACGATCTATAAGCCGTGGGACTGTTTCAGAATGGGTTAGATCTGGTCAGATCAGAGAAGTTGGTGAAGAAGTTAATGTTTCACCACCCGAAGAGTCTCGCTGAAGCCTTCGACAAAGCTGAAGGTTGTATCGTGGTAGAGGAAGCCATGAATAGCCTCAAACGTACTTCTTTAGATCGGCTTAAGGAGACAGATCGGGACAGAACAGAAGGGGACCAGAAGAAGAATGAAGGAAATAAAGACCACTATGATGGCGGGTCAAAGAAATACAGCAATAATTGGAGACAAGGTGGAGGACGTTCGTCTGCTCCAGCCCAGAGAGTAAATAGGACGTACACTGCATTCAACACTGACAGGGCTGTTATTTTAGATCAGATTAAGAATCAACCTATCTTCGAACCACCTCGAGATAACATTAAGCCCGGAAAAGGAAATTCTCGTAAGTATTGTGACTATCATTAAGCCTCGGGTCACGATACGAACGACTGTGCTAGTTTGAAGGATTTTATTGAAAGAAAGGTACAAGGCGGGGCTTTAGTTCAGTATGTGGCTGCCAGAACGAATCAACAGCAAGATGGAAGACCTGTTCAGGCAACCCAACCAGTTCAGCAAGTGTTCCCAGCTCCTGGGCCGCCAGCAAGGCAAGTGATAGATGTCATCACTGGTGGCACTTCTGGTAGACTTGTTGGAAAGAAGTGCCGAAGTTATCTGGATTCCGTTATGTCGGTGGCGGGTACCCTCCCGAAGACTGACAGACTTTACCCAGGTACGGTAATCTCCTTCACTGATGAGGATTACCCTTCGGAAACCATCGAACCACATGAAGGATCATTGGTAGTGACTGCACAAGTGGGTTCGGTGGATATGAAGCGAATGATGATCGACAATGTGTCTTCTGTGGATATCCTATATGCCCACGCTTATCAGATGATGAATCTGGATGGACAGAAGATGGAAATCGGGCAGGAGGCTCCCTTGTACGGTTTCAGCAACGATCCAGTTAAGGTGACTAGAACCATTGAGCTGCCGGTCATCTTCGGAACGGCCCCCCAGCATGTAGAAATTATTTATAAATTTTATGTTGTGCATGTAGATTCTGCTTATAATGCTATTTTGGGGAGGCCTACTTTAACTGCTTTACAAGCTGTAACCTTAATCCCTCATTTCAAAATCAAATTTCTTACGGCTCATGGGGTTGGAGAGGTGAAAGGAGATTTGAATCTGGCCAGAAGATGTTATAGAAACGCCGTGATCACTTCGAGAATGGGGGTATCAAAGCAAAAACAGACCATGGCAATAGAAATCGAACCCTTCACTGAGAGCAGTTCAGAGCCATTGGTCATGCCAACTGAAGAAATAGAGGAGATAGAGCTCATCCCTAGCAAGGCGAGCAAGACAGTGAAAATAGGTTCGGGTCTGCCGGAACCTCTCCGGACGAACCTCATTGAACTCCTGCGATGCTATGTTGACATCTTCGCATGGGAACCTCAAGACATGCCAGGAGTGAGCAGGGATATTACTGAGCATCGATTGGAAGTGGACCTGTCAAAGAAGCCAGTTCGACAGAAGAGGAGGATCTTTGCACCTGAGCGCCAGCGGATCATCGATGAAGAGATTGCAAAGCTGTTAGCTGCTGACTTCATCTTTGAGATCGACTACCCGCAGTGGATGGCAAATGTGGTGCTGGTCCAGAAGCAGAACGGGAAATGGCGAGTCTGCATCGACTATACAGATCTGAATAAAGCTTGTCCAAACGATTTCTACCCGTTGCCCCACATCGACCAGCTCATTGATGCAACTTCGGGGTATGCTTTATTAAGTTTCATGGACGCATTCTCTGGGTATCATCAGATTTCTATGTGTAAAGAGGATATACCAAAGACGGCGTTCATTACGCATCGTTCGGTATATGCCTATAAGAAAATTACCTTCGGCCTCATCAATGCCGGGGCCACATACCAGAGGATGATGAACTACGTCTTCAGATATCAGTTGGGCAAGAATATGGAGGTGTACGTGGATGACATGATTGTTAAGAGCATGCTGGTACATAAACATCTGGATGACTTAGAAGAATGCTTTCAGACAGTTCGTCATCACAAATTGAGAATGAATCCTGTTAAGTGTACCTTCGGATTCGGGGCTGACAAGTTTCTGGGTTATCTCGTCAGTGAAAGAGGAATTGAAGCCAATCAAGCGAAGATTCAAGCGATCCTGAACATGAAGACTCCTTAGTCATTTAAAGATGTTCAATGTCTGACTGGATGGATTGCAGGTTTGAGGAGGTTCATGTCCAAGTCGACAGAAAGGTGTTTGCTATTTTTTAATACGTTGAAAGGGCCGAAGAATGCAAAGACGTTCCAATGGACTTCGGAGTGTGAGGATGCCTTTCAGAGCATCAAGTCCTACTTATCTTCGGCGCCTTTGTTGGTGAAGGCCGCTCCTGCTGAGCGTCTGTATTTGTACTTAGCAGCTAGTTTGTTGGCAATAAGGGCAGTTTTGGTGCGTGAAGTTGGGGGTAAGCAGGACCCGATTTATTATGTAAGCCATGTCCTTCGAGATGCTGAAACAAGGTACCCAAACATTGAAAAGTTTTTTTTTGCTTTAGTAACTGCTAGTCGAAAGCTTAGGTAATACTTCCAGGGTAGGTTGTTAGTGGTATACACAGATCAGCCTTTGAAGAAGATTATGGGCAAACCTGAGGTATCGGGGAGATTAGCTGCATGGACAATGGAGTTATCTCAATTTTTCATTGAATATCATCCCCGAACCGCCATCAAGGGGCAGGCCTTGGATGATTTTGTAGTCGAATGTTCGTTTTCTGAAGCTGATAAAGTGATGACAGAAGCTGAAGGATCCGACAGAGCGGTTGCAGTTCTTCAGCAGAAGCAGAGTTCGTGGACGTTGTATGCAGATGGATCTTCTACTACGGACGTCAGTGGAGCAGGGATTATTCTGACGAGTCCGGAGGGATTCAAAGTGCAACAAGCCATCAGATTTCAGTTCAAAGCGACGAACAACGAAGCGGAGTATGAGGCAGTGCTGGCCAGATTACGACTAGCTAAGAGTCTCGAAGTGCAAAGAATAGTCATCTTCAGTGACTCTCAGTTAGTCGTTAAACAAGTCTCCGGGGAATACGAAGCCCGAGGTCATAGAATGGTTAAGTATTTGGCAGAACTGAAAGAACAGCTTCAGTATTTCCAGTCTTATGAGTTTTAAGGGGTCGAACGCAATGATAATTCCATTGCCGATGCACTCTCCAAATTAGCTACTGTGGATGTTAACGTTTTTGATGGGTCGGTTTACTTGGAAATTTTGCAGCATCCTAGTGTTCATCATGAATTGGTAATGTGCGTTGACCGAACCAACTGCTGGTTGACTCCATATCTAGAGTATCTGGCAGATGGCGTTTTGCCTTCGGATTAGATGCTGGCCAAGAAAATCAAGTATAAGAGTGCTAACTTCGTTCTGATAGATGGGGATCTGTTTCGAAGGGCCTTCTCGTCTCAACTGTTAAAATGTTTGACTCCGTTTGAAGCTGAATATGCTCTTCGAGAAGTTCACGAGAGCATCTGTGGCGACCATATGGCTGCTAAGTTGTTAGCCTACAAAGTACTTCGTCAAGAATACTATTGGCCTACCATCTTCAAGGAAGCTACGGAATACGTTAAGAAGTGTGAGAAGTGTCAACTAAATAGTCCAATCCCACATCAGCCACCAGAAGAGCTATACTCGATCTTATCTCCTATACCTTTTGCTATCTAGGGGGTTGACATACTGGGTCCATTGCCGAAAGCCAAAGGTCAGGTCAGTTTTGTTATAGTTATCGTCGATTATATGACCAAATGGGTAGAAGCGAAGCCACTTAGGTTAATAACAAAATAGGAATGCTTGAAGTTCATGAAGGAGTCAGTAGTGTTCCGTTTTGGAATTCCTAAGGTGGTGATATCGGACAACGGTCGTCAATTTGTGGGATCAAAGTTTGAAGCATTTTTGAAGGAATTGGGAGTTCAGCACAGAAAGACTTCAGTAGCTCATCCTCAGTCGAATGGACAAGTCGAAGTGACCAACAGGACGCTGCTGAATGGGATCAAGCGTAGGCTGGATGAGGCTAAGGGAAGATGGCCAGAGGAGCTGCTCAGCGTGTTATGGGCTTATAGGACTACACCAAGGACTACAACAGGGGACTCACCTTTTAGACTGACCTATGGTACTGAGGCCTTAGTCCCTGTTGAAATTGGTTTTCCAAGTCTTCGGGTCAATCAATTCAAGGAGATATACAATGAAGAGGGACTGAAAGCTAATCTGGATTTGCTCAAAGAGGTCAGAGAAACAGCTTTGATTAAATTGGCAGCCTACCAGCGAAGAGTGGCTAAACACTACAATAAGGGGGTAAAGCTTCGTAGATTCGAAGTGGGGGATTTTGTCCTTAGAGAAGTCGAAGCATCTACACCTCAGAATTTGGGAAAACTAACGTCGAACTGGGAAGGGCCTTATGAAGTCATTGAGGTACCGAAGCCTGGAACTTATCGGTTGAGGACACTAGACGGATCAGAGATCAAGAATACTTGGCATGCAGGCAGGCTTCGAAAGTATTTTTAGTAGATACAATGTCAGTACACCGGAAGTCTGTAAATATTTAAGTCATCATCAATAAAAGTTTCCTTTTTCTCAAACAAGTCTTGTCTTTGTTGTTGTTAACGTCATTGGTGCAAGGAGGTTCGGGTAGACTCGCTGACCATTCGATGGTAGCCTTATTGGCAGGTGGTCCTTATGGGTTTGTCAGGCCCTTCGTGGTAGGCAAATGCCATCCTTAAGACATTGTCAGGCCCTGCGTGGTAGGCAATTGTCGACCTTTAGACCTTATCAGGCCCTTCGTGGTAGGCAAGTATTATCCTTAAGACGTTGTCAGGCCCTGCGTGGTAAGCAATTGTCGACCTTTAGACGTTGTCAGACCCTTCATGGTAGGCAAGTGTCATCTTTAAGACGTTGTCAGGCCCTGCGTGGTAGGCAGTTGTCGACCTTTAGACCTCGTCAGGCCCTCCGTGGTAAGCAAGTGTCATCCTTAAGACGTTGTCAGGCCATGTGTGGTAGACAATTGTCGACCTTTAGACCTCGTCAGGCCCTTCGTGGTAGGTAAGTGTCATCTTTTAGACTTTGTCAGGCTCTTCGTGGTAGGCAAATGTCATCTTATGCAAGTTTTAGGCCCTTTGTGGTAAACAAATCCCTAATGAAGCAGATCTATCTCATACTTCGGTAACGAATAAGTATTCCTTTACTTTATTACCTAATTTTTCCTAAGTGTTGAGTTTCAGAATGCCTCATTCTTTAACTTCATCTTATCTGTTATATGACTTGTCTAGTTGTTAATTAACAGTTTAAGTTAAGTCCATGAAAAAGCTTGTACATTTTTCAAGTTGAATTGATGTTGAAGTATTGATAAAAAATAAATGCACCGAAATCATAAGGAATAAAGTTGATATTTCATTTACATAATATTGTATACAAAACGATAGAAGCTTTTACAGAAATCCTACAGCTAAGGAAAAAGAAAATCATCTTCAGAAGTCAGCTTCGTCTTCCGAATAGTCGAGAATGGTCGGATCAACCTTGGCTGTGACAAGTCTTGTCTTGTCTTTGTTTCGGCACTCGTCATATCCATCCGAGAACATTTGGACAATCTCCTCATTCAACTTAGCTGATTTTCGGTAGTCTTGTTAAATTTCCTTCCGAAGATCTTCGGTCAGAGGGGGACCCAAATCTCTCAAAGTGTGAAGCTCCTCTTCGAGCTTTTCTCGTTCCTTCAGATGTCTCAACTCTCTAGCTTCAAATTCGTTCACCTGCAGCGCCAGGCTCTTGTTGGTTTTCACAAATGTTTCGTTTTTCTGCACAAGGACTTCATTTCTACGAACCAAGTCTACGCTTGTATCGACGGTGATTCGGTGCGTGGCTTCGGCTGTCTCCAATTTCTCTTTTAACTTATTCAAATCCTTTTGGAGGCATTCGTTATTGAAGAGAGCGGTACCATGGTCCCTTCTCTCTTTGCTCAGAGCCGACGTCAGAATAGCATTCTCTCGTCTAGCTGCGTTTTCTTCGGCTTCGGTTTCTTTATATCTGGGAAGAAGCCTCCCGAAGACAGCATTTGCCTGCAGACATCCAAAGACGGTCAGTAAATTGTTAGAAGAGGTACATAATTTCTAATATTCAGATTGAACAACTAACTCACCTTAGCCTGGTAACTCATGCATTCCTCGATTAAATCCCTAATCGAGCTGTTTCCGAACCGATGGTCATCGGTCTCCCGAACAAAGGAGTCGACCAGGTGAAAGGGAAAGTTTGCATTAAACTCCAGCCATACGGTGGGTGAAGATGTAGGTTGAGGGGGAAGATCGTGTATAAGAGGGCATGGGTGGTTCAGGAGGCGGTGGTAATTGATCGTCAGAAGGTTGTTTCCTTTTACGGGACAGAGGTGAAGACTCGGTTTGATTTTCAAGCTCGTCTTCAGAGACATGGATTTCCACATGAATGATGATCGGAGGATCAACTTCGACAGTGGGAACTCGAAGTTCGTCAGCAGATAAAGGGGTCACCTTGGTCCTCCTCTTTTTGGTACAGAGGGCTTGCATTCGTTCCTTAGCAGGCATATCAATCAGACTAGTGGTAGAAGTTTGTTGAGATTCTTGAGAAATTGATCTTGGTTTTCGAACAACCCTCTTCTTCTGTCGAGGTCGGCTAGATTCCTCTGCAGTTTCTGATTCTACAGGGAAGACCTCAGCGTCATGGGCCTCCGAAGCTGGAATTTCTTCTTGTGGGACTTCGGTAGGGAGTGATGACGATTTGCCCGAAAGGAATTTCTCTAAATCCCTTCGGTCGATCGATGTGGGTTTAATCAAATACACTGCAACAAAAAAAAATACATTCTTTTAGATCTGTTTACTAAAAGGAAAGTCGACAAATTATGTATCGATAAGAGTTTGGAACTCACATTTATGGTCGTACAACCATGCTTGCTTACTCAGGAGTTCGAAGCTCCATTCCTTCAGGGGAATCTTCTCGAGAATGCTTGCCATTTCTTTCACACGTTCCTCTGAAATGTCTCCGAAATCTGCAGAAATCCGCTCGGAGATGGTCCATTCCGGAATATAAGAGATTTCGGGTCCCTTCACGAAGAATCATTCTCTGTGCCACCTCTTGTTGCTCGAAGGAGTATCCATCAAAGGTCGTTTTTCAAACTTGGCGTTGGGCTTGGTGGGCTGTTTGCTCAGCTCTTTAAAGCCTCGCTCCCTAGATTTTTCAGCAGAGAAGAGGGTGAAAAAGGAATCGACTGTAGGGGATATCCCTAGCTCATAACAGAATGCTATAAAAGCCAAAATATGGATATACGAATTTGGCACCAATTGGGCGAACCCCACTCCGATAAACCCCAGAAGAGTAATTAGAAAAGAGTGAAGAGAAAATCTGACTCCCTTCTCTAAAACAATTACCGGTACGGCGGTCCACCCATCAGGTCAATGATACACCCGTTCATGCGATGCTGGAGCTCTCACCAGATGGGTGTCCAGAATCTGATAACGACTTTTAATGGTGCGCAGCTCGATCTCGGTGATAATGGAGAGATTATTGGCGTGGGGGTATTGTTCTTCACTCTCAAAAAACTCTAAAGGATTAGGTTGTGGGTTTGGGGGATTCCTGGCAGGGCTAGCAGCGATTTAGGGGTTTGGGTTTGAAATCGTCTTGGTAGGGCTGTGACTGGGAGGAATGGTGGAAATCGGAACTGCAGGAATGGGGGTAGTGTTGTCAGAATGTTGAAACGCCATTGCTAAGATCTTGCAGATAGAGGAGAAATCGGAAGGAAAGAGAGAATAATATGTGTACCAAATTCAAATTAAGCCGGTAAAGCCATCAGAACCGGGGAAAGTTGGCTTTTATAGTAGGTGGTCTTTTCAAATTTTGCACGAAAACCAAGGGCGGCGCATTAATTGGAGGTAATGATGTGAGAGGGAAAGAGGTAGCGTCTGGTTTTGGGTTTAATGGGTTAACCAGAGTGGGCTGGTGTCCATTGGATCTTCATTTTTCGTCCTTAAGGCTGATGGGCATGTGCCATTTGGGCTTCCGACTCTATTTGAATTAATGACTGTTGCTTGTCAGTTGGGCCTCGGTGAGATTCCTCTTAGCCCCCTTTGGTTTATTACAAATCTCTTTCATTATGGACTTATATATTATTTACAGTTTTTCATTAAACATCCTGTTTAATAAAAGACTGGGGGGCAATGTTGGGCCACAATACTTTTCGTATTGGGTCAGGCCGAATGGGCTCCTCCTTTGGATATGTTACTTTTGTCCTGATGGGTCGAATTATTTGGGCCCAGTTATTTGACTATGTTATTGGGTTATTTCGGTTGTCAACATGACACTGCTTTGTGGAGTAAAATTCAAGAATGCTTAGAAGAATATTTTTATGAAAAGATACTGGATGGACCGCAATTATCAAGGATATTCCACTAATTTCATGGAGTATAGAAGTTAAAATTTAACCAACTGAGTATAATAAAGAATGCAATAACAAAAGAAATCACCCGGCATGCGATAGACCGCACAGACAGGTTATTCCAACAGAATAATAAATAATGGAACCAGGTCCGGCGTAAACGCACAGACAGGATATTCCCACAGACAGGATATTCCGACAGAATAATAAATAATGGAACCAGGTCAGGCGTAAACGCACAGACAGGATATTCCAACAGAATAATAACAAGACGGAACCAGGTCCGGTGTAAAACACACAGACAGGATGTTCCAACAGAATAATAACAAGACGGAACCAGGTCCGGTGTAAAACACACAGACAGGATGTTCCAACAGAATAATAGAAGAATTTCACCAAGTAAAGGGTAGACCGCGTATACAGGTTATTCCAACAGAATAATAAGAAATGGAATAACAAAAGTTCTCTTTATGAATAAGAAAGAATAACACCCCTTACCGTTTTAAAGAAGAACTGAAATAAGTAAGTAGTTAAGTAGCAGAATACTTTTCTTCTCTCTCTCTATAGTTTCTCTCTATAGTTTTTCTCTCTAGAATTCAGTGAATTCGTAAGAAATAATGAAGGAATGAGCTGCTATTTATAGAAAAATGGAATGCATAGTAACTAATCCATGAACGGTCCAGATTGATTACTTTAATCTGACGATCCATATTTAAAGAAAAATCTTTTAAATAAAATATAATATATTTTATTTATAGAATAACTTTAATAAAGTATTCTGTTTTATATAAAAACATGTTTCTGTTTAATTACGTTAATAATACGAATAAAATAAAACTTCATTATCGCTAAATAATTCATATTATTAACTGACAATAATTGAATCAAACTGAGTGACTTCTCATATAAGCATTAATAATCAATACCGTGTACTACTATGCAACCACACGTGATACTGTACTTTTACTACCGAGTAGTTCAACAGTATCAATGGTAAAACTTCCGCCGTTATTTTTAATAAAATATTTTTGTCGTTTTCTCAATCCGACAATAATTCCGCTGTGGGGACCACCAATAATTGTGCCGTTATACGAATATTCCCTGTTAAAATGAATATTCTCCGACCAATCGAATATTATATAACAACTTGCGTACTTTGTAAAATTTATAAATATTACCCACAACTATAACATTATATCAAATTAACTCCATATTATTCAAAAATGATATTTATAGAAAATTCATCTTTATTTATAAAAGTTGGGGTCTTACAGGTAATCATCACAAAAGATAATAGTTGACTGTTATGTCTGCCACCTTTCTGCATGGCATTAATGAGGATGGGACTCAGATTATCGGCGGTAAAAAACAGTGGTAGCAGGTAGGGAAGTGACCTACATACTTTCGGCTGAGGTGACCGGGAGTGGGGGGACGTGTCAGGAGTTAGTGGGTGGCACGGTAAACCGGGTCTGGGGTACGTATGGGGCAAGGATCACACAAGAAAATAAGGTAACAAAACATTACACCACACACAATCATATTATTATTCTCTCTCAAGCACTAGACATTTTTTCCTCCATTGTTAACCTTGTGATCGCCTGTACTGACTCTCACGCCGGAGCTATCCCCCGACGGTCAGGCCGTCAAGCTTTTGGTTGTTGACTTGTTGAACTGTGCAGGATTAGAACGTCTTATGTGATTGGGACGTGGGAGAAGATCTTGCCGTTAACAACACCTAATTATATATACAGATTACTGCAATCCATAAGCTATAATCGATGACAATAATAAAGGTATAACAGTAGTAGAATCCACCAGGCAGAAAAAGGCAGAAAATGCAATAAAAATGCAAGTAGCTACAACAATGCAATTCACACAGATTATTAACCCAATGTGATTGGTTTGCCAAATCGGATAATATATGCTAACAAAATCAAAATAATGAATCCCTAATTCAAAGACAACCCCAACTCACAATTTCAATCCCAATTTCAGTAATTAAAGACCAAAATTCCAATTTCTAAAATTTCATAATCAATCTCATTTCAACTCAATGTCAGCAATTTCAGACCAAATTTTAATAAATTAACTATTTTAAAACAATTTGCACATTCCAATAATCCCTATTATAGACCTAAATCAAGCCTAACACGAAAATAGAAATTATACTAATTTTGTAAGACCCCAACTTATTAATAAATAAAATCAAATTTTCTCTAAATATTATTGTGAATAATAAGGGGCTAATTTGATATAATACTTTGGTTATGGGTGAAATGTGTAAATTTTGTAAAATAAGCAAGTGGTTATAAAATATTCATTTTGTCGGGGAATATTCGTTTGGTCGTGGAATATTCTTGCTGTCGGGGAATATTCGTACGACGGCGCAGCCTTGTGTGGTCCCCATAACGGAAAGCGATTGGATGAAGAAAACGACAAGTATAAGTTGTTTATAAATAACGACGTAGTTGTTACCGTTAATACTGTTGGAATACCCTGTGGTTAAAATACAGTAGCACACGGTATTGCACCAATTATTGATTCTTACGTAAGAAGGCACTACTCAATAATTGTTACAGTAGTTATTATTCAATATTTTATTTTATTGATTCAATAATTGCTGCGTTGATATTTTATATTATTGTTGTTTCAATAATTGTTGCTGCACAGTATTTTCCATTATCAGATCAATAATTCATATTATTTGAATAATATTATTAGATAACATTATTGGCAATGTCTAGAAAGTTCTGTCTAAGGAGAGGTTTGGTCATCTAATTGCGCGCCAGTAAGGAGAAATCCTTATTGGAAAGCCCCCTCTTTCCTGGGAACGGCCTGGTTGTCATAAATGTGATTCTGTAATATTATTTGTGAATAATTAATTATTGATTCATATGATAATGAAATATTTATTTTATGTGGATATAAATGAGGGATATATTTTTGTGGTTAAAAATGAAGGAGTTAATGTTGAGGTTTTTATCCGTATTTTTGTCGGAATGGAGGTATTAAAAATCAGGGTTTTTGAGATATTTTGCGGGGGTTATAATTTTTAATCCGACCGTTGGATCGTGGTAATTTTTGGATATGTTATACATATATAAGTTGAGTATATGCCCACAAATTTTGAACCGTTAAAAATGAACGTATGATTTATTATGAATTTTACGAGATGACTGGTTCAGAAATTGTTGAATTTTCGGAGTTTATCATTTTGGTGGAAAATTCTAGAATTGGTGGGCCCCACTTGTGGTTGGTGAAGAAATGTGCTGAATTATATTTCAAATGTGGTGGGTGGGAATAGTAGCAGGTAAAGCCATCAGGTTGCAGGTCAAACCTACCAAAATTTTTCTATAAATAGAGGGCTAAGTTAGAATTGAAAATCACACCAGAAACAAGTTTTCTCTCTTTCTCTCTCTAGATTATTGAGTGTATTTTGTGAGTATTTAGATACTTTGAGAGTTTTTATTCATCAGAGCAAGTTTCTTTCAGCCTTATACCGGTATTCCGACCAGAAGTACTGATATCTTGAGGTAAGGGATATTATTTTCTTCTTAAATGATATTATTTTCTTCAATATCATTATGCTGAAATATTGATATGAGTTTTTATCAAATTTGGAACTTTTTGTGTCGGGGTTACTATTCACGTATACGGCACTATTCACGTATACGGCACTATTCACGAATACGGCACTATTCACCGAAAAATAAAATTTTTCCTTTTTGTCCAAGATGTCTATTATGGTTACTATCTTTGATTGTATCCATGTTTTGATCTTTATTTTTGAATTCTGCTTCACAATTGATTATTATGAAGTATTATTGATCTTGGATAAACTGTTATACGAATCCCTAATATTTGTCCTTCTGTCTCACTGGATTCGTTCTCTTTAAGATATTTTTCATCATCCTCAGTCCTAAATGATGATATTACTGAATATCTTTGGCCTGTAGTGCAAAGATGTATGATTACTTGATGAATATCTTTGGCCTGTAGTGCAAAGATGAACAGGTGTTGAGATGAACATGACTGACAGGTGATACAAATGAATATCTTTGGCCTGTAGTGCAAAGATGAATATTTGGTTAAAGATGATTATTAATTGATGTTACAGGGATAAAATATTGATGATGGACTTTTAAATCTTAGAAGATAGTAGAATTCTTTCTCTACTTGACTCTTCTAATGGTTTGCTGTTTCCGCTGCAGTTGTTGATCTAAAACTTGTTGTCGATTATATTCTATCAGATTTTTTCCTGTTGAAGACTAACGATAATTTGTTGTATATTATCTTAGTCATAATATTCTTTACTGGGCTAGTTGAGCTCACCTTTTTCCTTTTTGTTCCATTTTTCTTCTCAGGAGGTGAGAACATAGCAGGATCTAGTCGGGGTATGGAGTGATGGTTCTAGAAAGATGTTTTAGCAGTCCTCACTATTTCTGTAAAATAGTGTTTGAATAATTGTAATGAGGATTTATTTGAGTGTGGATATTGTCTAGAAGACAATATTTGTATTTAAACTCACAGTATGTGTTGTCGTATTTTGCACGACAATTGTATTATTGAAGTTGTAGTTTGCTTTCTGTACCATGTATTTGGCGACTCAGAATGGGTGTTGTATACCTATTTTGGGGGCGTCACAGTTGGTATCAGAGCTTAGGGATATGATCCCTGGCTGAGATGTGAGACAAGAACTAGGAGGGGAGAGACGGGGAATTCCTTCGCTAGTATGACCTGACTAAGTTTATTTGGTGTTTATTTGGTCGGTCAGAGTATAGGGATAATATATGACATGACTATTAACCCTTGTTTTATGGCAGTATTTAAGAATGGCAGCTGAGAACGTTAATAATGGAGTAAATCAGACCGTGGAGACACCTTTGATCACCACCCAGGGGAACGTGCAACAGGAAGGCAATATTCCTCCTGTAAACAACGTTACCGAGCAAACGATGAATGATGGAATGTTTAGGAGCTTTTTGCAGTTCATGCAAAATCAGACGAGGGAGACTCGTGTGCAGAATACGGGTGGAAATGATAACGCACGGTTTGTCACAGCTAAGCAGTTCAAAGAATTGGGACCACCAGAATTTAAGGGAAAGCCGGATCCGATCATGGCGGAAACGTGGGTCAAGCAAATTACCAAGATATTCGATGTCTTGGGATGCACGGAGGAACAGAAGGTTCCATTCGCCACCTTTATGTTCCGCGGTGAGGCAGACTACTGGTGGGAGTCTGTGAAGCGTACCCAGCCTGACGCACTCAACATGTCCTGGGAAACATTTCAAAAACTGTTCAATGACAAGTACTTTCCTGAAAGTATTCGTCATATGAAGGAGGTAGAGTTTATCAGACTGGAACAAAACAACATGACGGTGTCCCAGTACGAGGCGAAGTTTGCAGAGTTATCCAGGTTTGCACCTCATTTGGTCGAAAATGAGGAACGAATGACAAGGATTTTTGAGAGGTCTAAAACCCGAGATTCGACAATATCTTATCTCTCATAAATTTTCTTTATATTCAGATGTTGTAAATAGGGCTCAATTATTAGAGCGAGATAATGAGTATGTGCAACCGAGGGACCACAACCAGGGTCATACCGGTGGCGGCAGTCATCGAAGCAATGAAAACCAGCAGGGAGAAAAATATTCGGACAAAAGCGGTAACCACTCTGGTGGTAATCGTGGTCGTGATAATAGAAGGAGCGAGTCGGGAGGAGATTTCAAGAAGAGAAGGTACAACAATGATAACGTGAAGACGTCAGCACAAACATCAACTGTTTCTAGGGGAGGAGAACGACCACCGGTCGTATGTTACAAATGTGGGAAAGAGGGACATATCAGCCCAAACTGCCCACAACAATCCAAGGTATGTTATAACTGTGGAAAGGAGGGTCATATAGCTCGAGAGTGTTCTGTAGCAAAACCAAGTTCAGCGGGGATGGTGACTCCAAAAGCTGTCCCGGATAAGTCAAAATCAGCGGTTCCTGGAAGGGCGTTTGTCGTTACTGGCCAAAACGCGAGAAACCCGAACGAGGTGATCACGGGTAAGCTAATCTTGAATTCTTGCGAAGTTTATACTTTACTAGATACCGGTTCTACCCATTCTTTTATCTCTCCTGCTTGTGCTCAACGTTTAAACTTGACTCCGGAGAAATTGGACTTTAACTTATCTGTTGAAACTCCGTTGGGTGAAACCTTCGTTACATCTACAGTTTATAAATCTTGCATGATCCAAGTTGGCACTATCACATTACCTGTTGATCTTATCTCTTTAAAGATACTTGCTTTTGATGTGATTTTAGGAATTGATTGGTTAACCACTCATCATGCTAAAATTGATTGTTTTCGTAAGGTTGTTAGTTTTCATATTCCTAACCAACCTGTCATACGAATTCAAACTACTAAACCACTAAAATCAGTCACTGTCATATCAAGCCACAAAGCTATTCGTTTATTGAAAAACGGATGTCAAGCTTTCTTAGCCCATGTAATGGATTTGAACAAAGACAAGTCAGATTTGAATAATATTTCTATTGTTAGAGAATTTTCCGATGTATTTCCTGAAGAACTTCCTGGTCTACCCCCAGAACGTGAAGTTGAATTCTTTATTGACCTTGAACCCGGTACAAAGCCCATTTCTAAAACTCCATATCGAATGGCTCCTATTGAACTTCAGGAGTTAAAAGTCCAACTACAGGAGTTGTTGGACATCGGTTTTATTCGTCCTAGTACGTCTCCTTGGGGTGCTCCTGTTTTATTCGTAAAGAAGAAAGACGGGAGTATGCGACTTTGTATCGACTATCGAGAATTGAATCATGTCACTATCAAGAATAGGTATCCGCTACCTCGCATTGATGACCTGTTCGACCAGTTACAAGGAACACAATTCTTTTCAAAGATCGACCTTCGTTCTGGATATCATCAGCTGAAGATTAAAACTGAGGATATTCCAAAGACTGCCTTCAGAACTCGGTACGGGCATTATGAATTCTTAGTAATGTCTTTTGGATTGACTAATGCTCCTGCTGCTTTCATGGATATGATGAATCGTGTATTCAAAGAATATTTGGATCAGTTCGTTGTTGTCTTTATTGATGACATCCTCATCTATTCCAAAAGCCGTGAAGATCATGAGCGCCATTTGAAGCTGGTATTGCAAAGGCTTCGTGAAAACAAGCTATATGCCAAACTGAAGAAATGCGAGTTCTGGCTTGAGGAAGTAGCATTCCTTGGGCACGTGGTGTCAAAACATGGAGTATCTGTCGACCCGGCGAAGATTGAAGCCATACAAAGTTGGGAGCAACCGAAGTCGGTAACCGAAGTACGTAGCTTTCTGGGCTTAGCTGGTTATTATCGGAGATTTGTGGAAGGATTTTCTCGAATCGCTACTCCGTTAACTCAGCTGACTCGTAAAGATACAAAATTCGTATGGAGTGAGGAATGCGAGAAGAGTTTCCAAGAACTCAAGAGGAGACTCATTTCGGCACCTGTTCTGACAATACCATCTGGTTCGGATGGATTTGTTATCTACAGCGATGCTTCAGGCAAAGGGTTAGGATGTGTTCTCATGCAACATGGGAAAGTCATAGCCTATGCCTCACGACAACTCAAAGAATATGAGAGGAATTATCCTACTCATGATTTGGAGTTGGCAGCAGTCGTTTTTGCGTTGAAGATCTGGAGACACTACCTGTATGGGGAGAAAGTGGAGATCTATACAGATCATAAAAGCCTCAAATATTTCTTCACCCAAAAGGAACTCAACATGCGGCAACGACGTTGGCTTGAGCTGTTGAAAGATTACGATCATACCATCCAATACCATCCTGGAAAAGCAAACGTAGTAGCTGACGCATTGAGTAGAAGATCATATGCGGGTACGAGTGCAATGTTTTTAACACAAAGGCCCATTTTGTATGACTTGCAAAGGATGGAGATAGAGATGAAGGCTCCAAGTACCCACATGATGATATCAAATATACGAGTAGAACCGACTTTAATCGATAAAGTTAAAGCTGCTCAAGCTACGGACATGGAGCTGATGCGTATGAAGAAGAAAGTGCAAGAAGGTGCTATTCCAGAAGCAAGAATCGATGAAGAAGGAATACTTCGAGTCAACTCCAGACTTTGTGTTCCTAACGATTTTGACTTGAAGCATAGAATAATGATGGAGGCACACAACACACCGTTTGCAATCCATCCTGGGAGTACCAAAATGTATCACGATCTTCGACATACATTTTGGTGGAGCAATATGAAAAGAGAGATCGCGGAGTTTATCTCGAGATGTTTAACTTGTCAACGTGTAAAGGCGGAGCATCAAGTGCCAAAGGGTCCATTGCAACCACTTGAGATCCCGAAATGGAAGTGGGAACACATTACTATGGATTTTGTTACGGGTCTTCCCAAGGTTTCTCAAGGCATAGATGCGATTTGGGTTATTGTTGATAGATTAACCAAGTCCGCTCATTTCTTGCCGATACGTGAGACTTATTCCCTTGAACGTCTTGCTAGTATGTACGTGAACGAGATTGTGAGATTGCATGGCATGCCAGTATCCATAGTTTCGGATCGTGACCCAAGATTCACTTCACGATTTTGGGTTAGCTTGCAGAAAGCTATGGGCACGGATTTACGATTCAGTTCGGCATACCATCCTCAAACGGACGGACAATCAGAGAGGACTATTCAAACTCTTGAAGATCTATTAAGACTTTGTGTCCTAGATCTCAAAGGGAGTTGGGATAAGTACCTACCATTGGTGGAATTCTCTTACAACAACAGTTATCAGGCGAGCATAGGTGTGGCTCCATTCGAGGCGTTGTATGGAAGAAAATGTCGTTCTCCAGTATGCTGGGACGAGGTGGGTGAAGCAACATTGTTGGGACCAGAGTTGGTACGCATTACTACAGAGAAGATCCAAACGATTCGACAACGTATACAAACGGCACAGGATCGACAAAAGAGTTATGCGGATCTTCATCGGAAGGACGTGGAATTTAATATTGGGGATCATGTATTATTACGTGTTGCACCATGGAAGGGAGTTACAAGATTTGGGAAGAGAGGAAAGCTCAATCCAAGATTTGTTGGTCCATTTGAGATTCTTGAGCGAATAGGAAATGTGGCATATAGACTCGCATTACCTCCAAGCATGTCTCGTGTTCATAATATTTTTCACATATCTATGCTTCGTAAATATGTTAAAGACCCGAACCACATTATTGAGTTAGAACCAGACGAGATAGCTGAAGATTTAACGTACGAGGAGGTACCTGTTAAGATCTTGGATAGGAAAGAGCATGTCCTACGCACGAAGGTTATACCACAAGTTAAGGTTTTGTGGAGAAACCATGCTATTGAAGAAATGACCTGGGAGTTGGAATCAGAAATGAAAGCGAGGTATCCTCACCTTTTTGAAACATCAGGTACGTACGTCAATTTCGAGGACGAAATTTCATAAGGAGGGGAGGTTGTAAGACCCCAACTTATTAATGAATAAAATCAAATTTTCTCTAAATTTATTGTGAATAATAAGGGGCTAATTTGATATAATACTTTGGTTATGGGTGAAATGTGTAAATTTTGCAAAATAAGCAAGTGGTTATAAAATATTCATTTTGTCGGGGAATATTCGTTTGGTCGTGGAATATTCTTGCTGTCGGGGAATATTCGTACGACGGCGCAGCCTTGTGTGGGCCCCATAACGGAAAGCGATTGGATGAAGAAAACGACAAGTATAAGTTGTTTATAAATAACGGCGTAGTTGTTACCGTTAATACTGTTGGAATACCCGGTGGTTAAAATACAGTAGCACACGGTATTGCACCAATTATTGATTCTTACGTAAGAAGGCACTACTCAATAATTGTTACAGTAGTTATTATTCAATATTTTATTTTATTGATTCAATAATTGCTGCGTTGATATTTTATATTATTGTTGTTTCAATAATTGTTGCTGCACAGTATTTTTCATTATCAGATCAATAATTCATATTATTTGAATAATATTATTAGATAACATTATTGACAATGTCTAGAAAGTTCTGTCTAAGGAGAGGTTTGGTCATCTAATTGCGCGCCAGTAAGGAGAAATCCTTATTGGAAAGCCCCCTCTTTCCTGGGAACGGCCTGGTTGTCATAAATGTGATTCTGTAATATTATTTGTGAATAATTAATTATTGATTCATATGATAAGGAAATATTTATTTTATATGGATATAAATGAGGGATATATTTTTGTGGTTAAAAATGAAGGAGTTAATGTTGAGGTTTTTATCCGTATTTTTGTCGGAATGGAGGTATTAAAAATCAGGGTTTTTGAGATATTTTACGGAGGTTATAATTTTTAATCCGACCGTTGGATCGTGGTAATTTTTGGATATGTTATACATATATAAGTTGAGTATATGCCCACAAATTTTGAACCGTTAAATATGAACGTATGATTTATTACGAATTTTACAAGATGACTGGTTCAGAAATTGTTGAATTTTCGGAGTTTATCATTTTGATGGAAAATTCTAGAATTGGTGGGCCCCACTTGTGGTTGGTGAAGAAATGTGCTGAATTATATTTCAAATGTGGTGGGTGGAAATAGTAGCAGGTAAAGCCATCAGGTTGCAGGTCAAACCTACTAAAATTTTTCTATAAATAGAGGGCTAAGTTAGAATTGAAAATTACACCAGAAACAAGTTTTCTCTCTTTCTCTCTCTAGATTATTGAGTGTATTTTGTGAGTATTTAGATACTTTGAGAGTTTCTATTCATCAGAGCAAGTTTCTTTCAGCCTTATACCGGTATTCCGACCAGAAGTATTGATATCTTGAGGTAAGGGATATTATTTTCTTCTTAAATGATATTATTTTCTTCAATATCATTATGCTGAAATATTGATATGAGTTTTTATCAAATTTGGAATTTTTTGTGTCGGGGTTACTATTCACGTATACGGCACTATTCACGTATACGGCACTATTCACGAATACGACACTATTCACCGAAAAATAAAATTTTCTCTTTTTGTCCAAGATGTCTGTTATGGTTACTATCTTTGATTGTATCCATGTTTTGATCTTTATTTTTGAATTCTGCTTCACAATTGATTATTATGAAGTATTATTGATCTTGGATAAACTGTTATACGAATCCCTAATATTTGTCCTTCTGTCTCACTGGATTCGTTCTCTTTAAGATATTTTTCATCATCCTCAGTCCTAAATGATGATATTACTGAATATCTTTGGCCTGTAGTGCAAAGATGTATGATTACTTGATAAATATCTTTGGCCTGTAGTGCAAAGATGAACAGGTGTTGAGATGAACATGACTGACAGGTGATACAAATGAATATCTTTGGCCTGTAGTGCAAAGATGAATATTTGGTTAAAGATGATTATTAATTGATGTTACAGGGATAAAATATTGATGATGGACTTTTAAATCTTAGAAGATAGTAGAATTCATTCTCTACTTGACTCTTCTAATGGTTTGCTGTTTCCGCTGCAGTTGTTGATCTAAAACTTGTTGTTGATTATATTCTATCAGATTTTTCCCTGTTGAATACTAACGATAATTTGTTGTATATTATCTTAGTCATAATATTCTTTACTGGGCTAGTTGAGCTCACCCTTTTCCTTTTTGTTCCATTTTTCTTCTCAGGAGGTGAGAACATAGCAGGATCTAGTCGGGGTATGGAGTGATGGTTCTAGAAAGATGTTTTAGCAGTCCTCACTATTTTTGTAAAATAGTGTTTGAATAATTGTAATGAGGACTTATTTGAGTGTGGATATTGTCCAGAAGACAATATTTGTATTTAAACTCACAGTATGTGTTGTCGTATTTTGCACGACAATTATATTATTGAAGTTGTAGTTTGCTTTCTGTATCATGTATTTGGCGACTCGGAATGGGTGTTGTATACCTATTTTGGGGGCGTCACAAATTTCAGGCCAATATTCAATCTAAATACACAAATTAGTTGAACTTACCTTGAATAGAAGATTTAAATCTACCTAATGATATGAGATGGTCCAAGCCAGCAGCTACGATGGAGGTGGGGAGGCTCCGGAGGTGGGCTGTCGGCAGCCCAATGCAAAATTTTTCGAGTGTGTCCCTTTATAAAAATTAAATAAATTATCAAGTAATTATTTTTATTAAAATTATATGAATTTACAAAAGATAAGGAAAAACACTTTAAAATGTCATCGAAGCAAAGAATCATCACATGTACCTACAAAATAAAAATATCAATGAAATCGATAAAACTAGTGAAATACCCACAATAATTGGTAAGTTTTACTGATTACACCATTGAACTTTTAATTTTTTAAATTACCTCATTAAACTAATTTAAAATGATTATTTTAAATATTTTAAAAAATTATTATAATTTTCAGTAAAAAAATTAGAAACTTTAATTTTTTTCATAAAATGAGTAAAGTTTCATAAAATATAGATTTAAAAAAATTAAAGTTGTATGAAACCTTACTGATTTTTTTTTCCTTTTGAAAATAAAGTTTATTTTTTTAAATCTATGTTTTATAAAATTTTACTCATTTTTTTAAAATATGAAGAATTTTCCGATTTTTTTCTTGAAAATAATATTTATTTATAAAACTTATTAATTTCTTTTTTAAAAAAATTGAATCAGTTTTTTTATTTATCTTTTACTGTTTTTTTATTTTAATTTCTATATTTTGTTTTTTTAAAAAAAAATTCTAATATTAAGAATGGGTCATTCTGTTAAAAAATTAAGTAAACATTAATTTAATTTAAAATCACTTTAATTTTTTTGAATCTATATTTTATGAAACTCTACTCATTTTATGATGAAAAAAAAGTTTCTACTATTTTTTACTTAAAATAATAATTATTTTTAAAAATATTTAAAATAATTATTTTTAATTAGTTTGATGGGGTAATTTAAAAAATTAAAAGTTCAATGGTGTAATCAGTAAAATGTGTCAACTACAGTGGGTAATTCATTAGTTTTGTAGATAAAAAATTAACGTTCGTTTATTTTTTTTAACGGAATGACCTAATTTCAAAATAATAATTAGTTTAGTGGTGTAATTTAAACAATTAAAAGTTCAATAGTGTAATCAGTAAAATCTACCAACTACAGTGGGTATTTCTTTAGTTTTGCCCAATGAAATTTAAACTACATAGCATCATTTAAAATGTCTTCTTGTCGCACTTTTAGATGCAAAATCATCAATTATATTATCATATTTAATGTTTTCTAAAATATCATTTTTAATGCATAATATCGCTAATATTTTTTTTATTTTATTTTTTTTATACACATAAATACATAAGTTTATAAAAAAAATTTAGGCCCCTCTCAACTATAGGCCCTGGGTGGTTGCCCAAGTGGCCCTTGCCCAGGGCCGACTCTGGCGATGAAAGAGAAAGTGAGAGATCATAGTGAGGTAAGGCGTCTGCAAAAAATGAAATGACTAACTTTTATAAATTATTTCCCACGAAATTTTCGTCAAAAATAATTCCCTCGACATTAATTAGCTAATCCACGACGGACATTCCGTCGACAATAAACATAATTCGGTCGACATTAGGTTAGGCGTTGGCAGAAAATTTGGCGCCAAAGATGGTATTTTGTTTCCGACGGAATTCCGTCGAGAAAGACTTAAGGTAGAGCATATGTTCGACGGATAAGTCCGTCAGAAATATGTTACGATCGACGGAATGTAGTCCGTCGAATATAAATCCGTCAGAATTAACCTTTTTTCTTGTAGTGTTTATACGATAAAGTATACTCTCTCCGTCCCTTAATATAAGTCATTTTAGAGAAATATTTTTGTCTCTTAATATATATTGTTTGAGAATTTCAAGTAACCATTAATTGCTAGTTTTCAATATTACCTCAAGTATTAAATATAACTTTGGTTCTCTTTTTGCCAAATAAATAACACTCTCTTTTTTCAATACAAGAACAAATTAAACAATTGATATTATATTTAATGTTATACAATCATTTTCTTAATACTTGTACACAACTCTAAAACGACTTATATTAAATGGCGGGGGAGTAATAAATTTGGGTTGAGTCATTTTTAATTCTTATCTATCTCATATATGTACATACGTCACAATTATAATTAGACTTAATTTTTTTACAATACATAACAAAAATCTAAAAAATTTATCATTATCTATAGAAAATTATCTATATTTTAATTGGATTGGAGGAAGTATGAAGTTAAGAGTCTCTTATGAGTTTAGGTTAAATAATGGTTGAAGTTGATGCTTGCTTCATATACCAAAAATTCTAGGTGCGAAATTTATTAGTATCAAATTAATTCTTGCTTCACATCATAAATATGTGGGTCAAATTATTTATTGAATCCGAGTAGTACTAGGTGGAGAAATGGACACAAGGAGATGGTACCAAAAATCTTCAAGTCAAAATTTAAAAACGGCTTTCTAAATCACATAAAAAAAATTTACATAATATTTATATACACACACATGTGGAAGTGATTAATATAAAGTTTGTTTTGAAGTAAGTTGGTCAATTGACCAATAAAATACTGACACGCAGGCGATGTTGTATATGTGTCAGTATTCTATTGGCCAATTGACCAACTTACCAAAAAAATAATTTCATGCTAACCGGATCCCACACATATATATTACGGACCCCATATGTCAAGCGGGACCCACAGTATATATATATGTGTATGTGAGCATTATATGTGATCATTTTTTATAGAGAATTGTTAAATTCATAATAAAAAATTTTATTTTCACAGTAAAAATGTCGATATAGATCCTATAGCGACGGTTTTTATAGATCCTATAGCGACGGTTTTCACCGTCGCTATACATTTACAACGACACTTTTATTGTGAAAATAATAAAAAGTGTTGTGGATTTAACAATTCTCTTTTTATGTGATAGTAGTATTGTTATACAATAAAAGTAGGAAATTTATATTTTCACACGTAGCGTGTACATATTAGCTGATGTGTCAACTTTTTACTAATACGTGGGTTAGAAATATCAGTTTCCAAGTAATAAAACAAAAGGCTAATTATTGAACTTCAAATGCTTCACAAATAATCAGTATATAAATCCCATGAAATATCTTTTATTTTTTATATATTAAATTTTATTAGACATGTATTTATATATAATTCTTCAAAATGTTTAGCCATTTTTAAGACTAAATTTACAGAAATATTATTTTCTAATAAGTTTAGTATATACAGTTTTAGCTCTACTTTTAATTTGCTGAGTTGAAAATAATGATGTAATTGGTGTCAATATTATTATTTGCAAATTAACTCTTTAATTGCCATCACATTCTCCAACAACTCATAGGCAACAATATTCTCCTGATTTATATTATTATAAATAATATAATATTAATTATTATATATAATAAGGACTGAACTCCCAGTCCAAAGTCTTCTAATGATTAAATAAGCAACTTTGATCATCATATTTTAATTTTTATTTGCACTTAAAAAGACTAAAAATTCTCTATCCAAATAATATTATTTTTTTAAAATAATAGAAATTTGGAAATCTTACCCTAAATTTTTATATTCCATGTATTCATGAGTTTACTAATGATAATTTTTTTATTCCAAGAACAGCCGCCTTAAAAGAATAAGTGGCACGATTATAGGAAATTCCTTTGACTTAATTTAATTATTTATACATCTATTAAGTTAAATAATAGGTAAAAGAAATTAAATTTGATTTAGATCACCCACATTGGTTCTATATAATCAAATATAATAATTGAATCCAAGAAATAATAATAATAATAATAATAAAATAATACCATAATTTGGGGAATTAGACATACTTGTGTTTACTAATAGAAATTTAGAAAATGCAAAAGACTTTTAGGGTAAAAAAATTATCCAAATTCTTTTGTCCATTGGAAACCAAGTTCACCCTAGTAAGTTCATATAGACTTTTATTGTATAAGCTATAAAAAATATTACATTTACCAATATAATAAAAAGTTATACAACTTATGAATGCACTATTTTCTATAACCGATGCAATAAAAATCTATAGAACTTACTACGGTGAAATTGGTGCTAACTTCACCCTAACCGGATCCAGCATGTGGCACGCGCGCTGCGTGTGTAAATTATGTGGAGTAAAATAAGAATAGAATAAAATTTGAAAGACTAAATAGAAAAATAAAAAATATTAATATAAAAAACAATAAAATAATAATATAACCAATTTATAAAGGAAAAAAATAATAATTTGACATGATTAGACCAACAATATACTTGTATCACCGCAATTTATACAAGGAATTGATATTTTCACAAGTCTCCTTTTAAATGAGTAGTAAACGGGATTCACATTCATGTGAGTGAGACCTTGTGAAAATATCAATTCTCATTATATATTACTCTCTCTGTTCAGAAATTTGAGATATATTTTATTTTTTAGTCTGTTCTAAAATTAGAGATGTATTTCTATTTTAGAATTATAAAGTGACATGATCTTCTTAATTTGTCATTAATTTTTAACTATCATTTTCAACATTAAATCACTACACTTGAATTTCTAAATAATATTAAGGCTATATTTAAGAACATAAAATTATCCTTAAAAGTCGTCGTTTTACAAACGTATTTCTAATTTTGAAACGGAGAAAGTAGTATTATTTTCTGAAAGAGAAACTAAAATAGTTTTTTAATGAAATAATTGAGTTTTCATTTTAATTAATAGTTGGGCTGGATACAGCTCAACCAATTACCCTATTTGTTATCAGTACTATTTTGCTTTATATGTATTTTTTTAAAAATTTAATTTTGTATTTTCTTTAAAAGTTAAAAGAGTTCTTTGTACTTTGTAGTTTAGTAGGCATATATATCAAGGTTTGCCAACTCAAAGAAATGTGTAGTTTAAGACACCATAGAATTGGTATATATATATATATATATATATATATATATATATATATATATATATATATAAAATATTCATTTTGGGATCATTTCTTTTTAAATTCTATGTTCCATTGGCATTATCTGACACTGCTTACATTTGTAATGGACCTCAACTTTAATTTAAACATCACCATTAAAATATATTAAGATGGAATAAGCATGTTGATATAATATTTAGTTTGGGATCATTTCTTTTTAAAATAACACACTTCACATAAAAGAAAATAAACTAACTTGAGACATAAAGGTTACAGTACCTCAGTCTTAATCACTAGGCTAAGATGTCATGGGCTCTCGCTCGAAATTTAGTACACTTTAAGTGAAAAAAAAAAAGCATGATGCAAAAATTGATATTAAACGAAACTCTAGATTGTACAATTCATGATTATGGCAAAACTATAATTAGTGACATAATTATTGTTAACGTCAAGATTCGTTTGTTTGTCCAATCACCAAGTAGTAAGTCAAATCCTGCATAGAAAAAGGTAAAACACATTGAGGAGTCTGACGGTCGGGGCTGTCGGAGGATAGTTTCGGTGTGAGAATAAATATAAACGAAAAGGTTAACAATGATGTGAGAATAAGTACAAGCTTGAAAAAAGGTTAACAATCGATGCACGTTATAACTTTAGTGTTTTTGTGTAACAAAGTGTATTTTTCGGATATAACCGTGTATTTATAGTAACTACCCACACCGCCTCAAAACGCTCGTCCCCGAATGAAAGTAGGACTCCTTATTGCACCAATTACCATACTTGGATAGAAGCCAATTTCCTTCAAAATGGGAAGTCAAAGTTTCAGACTATTCCCATAAAAGTAGGAAGTCAGTCAGAATTAAGACCGTAAATTCCTTAAAAAAGTAGTCTCCTAACTAGAGTATACCGCGGCGTAAAAAAATTCTGCCACGCAAGATACGTCGCACCAAATCAATCGAACCCACAAAATTAACATAATTATTATCATAAAAATAAAGTTTTGAAATATTTTCTAGTTATTGTTTTTTCATATTCAAACTCATTAAAATACACTCCCAATACCACTATAGAGATACGTTTGGACAGAGGAGTAGGTTTGGCATGTTTGGCAACTCGTTTAAAATCTATCTTTAAGATAAAAATTCAAAATAATACGGATTATTAAGCTATTTTGTATCGATTAATTCCAAAATGAATTCACGTAATAAAAATGTAAAGCTTGACGTTTCCGTAATAAAAAATTATGGGGTTGTTTCAATTACTCAAACTCAATCATATCCATGTAATGTAAATCTGTTTTAATAGCTTCTCTTAGCATGAACATGAAGAGATCTTTCCTGGATCTTTAGTTATTTGGGGTATGCCTCTTGTAAACATGTAAATCTTAATTATTGTGTTTATGAAATAAAATTCAATTATTATTATGTTTATCAATTTGGTATGTTCTAATACCTTCTCTTAGCCTAACATATATTGTGTTTGTTTGGTAAATATTTAATGTCTACTGAGAGAAATTGCTAAAAATAAAAACAGATATTCAGAATTGGAATACATCCACAAATTTTAGATGTTTCAGGTTAATACAAAATGCATCTATAATATTGTATTCATCTCAATACACAAATTGTACCATATTAATTAAAATACATAAATTTAGTCTACAATGACAGATCTCTACACCGCGTTAACAGTAATGACTTTAGCCAACATTAGAAGTGCCTTCAGCTATAGACCCAGAATTTCACACCGCGCCGAGATTTAGAAGTTCATCTCCCCACATGGATTCCTACAAGTCAAGATTCAAAAATGTTCACCAATAAAATAAAAATAATAACCATAAAAACATGAAAAAAAAAAGAATTATTACTCACATTCAAATTAATATTTACAAGATAATTCTCTTGTGTCTCATAAAAAATAGATGACCGGTTAATAGTCGTATCAAGTTTAAAAGCCTAAAGTAAAAGAATCATAATTTATCATTTTATAAGACCATATTAATCACAAAAAAAAGTTGCAATATTTTATCAACATTATCAAACACCATATATAATTTGGGCTCTTCTACTATTTGATTATTCTATTTTTCATTCTCTTCTACTTCATCATCCATTTTGTTGTTTGACTAATCATATACGTCAATATTCATATTTATAGAACTAATATCTATTTCGGATTCTATTGATAGAACTTTTACACAACTATAAAAATTAAAAAGGAAATTTTTTAAACATTTATTAATGCATGTAGATCGAAAAATCAAGGAAAAATCCAATTAAACCAGAAATCATACGTAAAGGAAACATATATTCAGTGTAACGACAAACAATACAAGTCAACATCAAATTAATGCTGAAACATGTAGTATTTTTATTACTTTCTTTACCTTAGATATTTTTCATATACTCCCTCCCTTTAATTAAAAATATAAGATTAATTTTGAATCTTTATGATACTTTTAAACTTAAAATTTATTGAATTTATTTAACTTTTAAAAATTAAATCTTCTAATTAGTTGTAAGTGTTTGATAGCTTATAATTTTCATAATAATATTGTCTAAAAAATAAAATTATATCAATTTTAAAATTAAAAATGTTTTAAATTATCATCAAACAGCCAAAATTAAGCCTATATTTGAGAGAGAGAGAGAGAGGACCCGGGTGGGGGGGGGGGGGGAGGGGAGAGAGGGAAATAAAGGAAAAAAAGAAAAAGGAAACATTAGAATTGATGGGTCAAAGTCAGTAGTTAGTAGTCTGACCCTCAGCTGTAATTGCATTTCATCAGTTTCAACCCAACTAAACACGGCGGCACATGCCCGGAGTGTGGCGGGTATACGAATTCAATTCTATTCCTACAAAGATATCAATGCTCACTCACTTTCCAACTTCCTATGTCCTATCCCATATGCTATGCTCTTCTTAATAATCAATTGACTCTGTTACCCTTTCTAGACACATGATTTACTTTTCTTTTTTACTTTATATTAATTACGCCCTCGTTCCTAAAAGATTATTATTTTAAATGAAAAAATTTATTTCAATTTATTTGTCGTTTATATTTTTTTGAAAAATAAATTATTTACTTTCCTATATTACTCATACTTTCTCTCATCGTCCTAAGAAATTATCTCTCTTGTATTAATAGTTTTCAACTTCCCATAAAAGAGTAGTAATAAAATTTCAAACAAATTTTAATTATTAAATGATAGTATTAAATGACTATCTTAATCCATGTATAAAAACTTTAAACGATAATATTTTAAGAATGTAAGTAGTAGTATTTTACCCATACTAATTAGAATCGAACTTGCAGTTCAACCGGTTAAATCAGGAAGTAAATTTCAAACTGTTCTAATTGATTGAATAGACTAAACAAAAATTTATTTGAATTCATAAATTTTGTCCACAATTTTAACGGAATAGATTATAATACCTAATTGAACATGACATTAAATAGTTTACCTTTCAAGTTATTATATTATCTCGAGACTAATAATTTTAAATCTATTTTTAAAAATAAACAAAAAAATTAAAATTAATAGTTCAATCTTATCTTACTAGCCGTCTCTTCGGCTCAAAACATTAGTGTAGTCTCAACCTTCCCTAATGCATCTCTGGGGCCGTTCAAAGATAGTAAAATTATTAAAAAGGTGGTGTTCATCCTTAATTCATCAATTCATACTAACATAACACTAATTTCATAACCAAAATAAGCTATAGAAACATTCAATACAAAAATGGGTAATAGAAAATTTACACTTTACATAACTTCTACCAATTGACAATCGTATAAAAATAATTTTATTATATATATTAAATATGGGAAGTGGTTATTATAAAATGAATTTCATGATAAATTCAATTCATATTCAATACAGTGCTGACGCGAAAATCAAATGTGTGTATTAACACATAAAAAAAATAATATGCAATTATTTTATTTAATTAATTCTATGCCACGGTATCCTAGGTAAATAGATTAGAAAGAAGTCAAGAACTATATAAACTATATGTGATTGATTGAAATAAGCTCCACCAATGATTAAAAAAAACCCACAAATAACACCATTAACTCATTTACCATATATCAACCTACTCTTCTGGCTCAAACTCCAACATAACCACCCTCTTCAAAAATTCAACCCACTTTATGCTCGAAAATGGGGGAGCCTAATCCACCAAGCCACCACGCCTATATATCCACTAAACTTTGTTTCTTTGACTTAATTTGTGGGGTACTTTTAATAATTTCAAACATTTCAAGGTCTGTCCCACAATTTCAGCGAAACATAAGAGTATCTATTAGGTATTTTATTATTTTCTCCTATACTACTATTTTATCATGGAGTGTACAAAAGTACTAGTTGATAGTAAGAAGAAGTTAAATATGTAAGAAACATCAAAACAACAAGGGCAAAACCGTACAATAAAAAATGGAGTCACAGTTGCGATCAGTAATTCGGATGAAATTTTCCGAAATGAGCAAGCTTTCGTGATCTGTTTGCGCGAAACGCCGCAGCAACGCCCAGGCGAGGCTTTGCCGGAGCCCTAATTTCGCCGGGGAGTGTGGCCTCCAGCGGCATTCCTTTTTGGTTCCAATGACTGTTGGGGCTGGCGCGAACCAATGGACTCAGACAAAATGCTAGACTGGATAGGTTCCGAGGCTGATTCTGCCGTCTGCCGCTACGATGCACAGGCGCAGCCGTCCTCTGCGGCGTCTCCTTCCATCCCTGCGATGAATCCGACGTATAACCACTCGATCTGTCGCAGCATTCGTCGTCCGACTCTACCGTCGGCGACATTCCCCGGTGCGATTTCTGATTACCTCTGTCTACGGTCGGATCGCTTATAGTAAAATTATGCGATTTCTCCTTCCGTTTACCAGGAAAAAAATTCGAAAACCAGGACGGCGAAGCCGTCGTAGTGGTCGTAGAGAACGATTCTCGAGATTTTGAATCCAAACTCGGATCCAAATCGAATTTCTGCGTTTTAGATCTGAACAAAGCGGAGAGGAGCGAGAACTTCCCTTGCTTCTTCTTGTACAAACTCGAAGCTATAATCACTCCGTTAGGACCAATTTGCGGAGTACTGTAAAACCGCTGATCGGAGAGACTGTGTTTAAGTTGAGGCCAGGCGGCCGCGTTATCGGATTTCCGGCGACTAATATACGGCGAAACAGAGCGCGGGAATATTAGCTCAGGCGGATTGGCGTCGAATTTCCGGTGATCTTCTCTGGCATGCGCTTGCAATTGCGCCTGAGCCTGAGCTTCGATAAGTGTGAAAAGACGTTCCCGGAGACAGGAAGCACAAACGCCGACTATGCTACTGAGATCGGTGAAGTGTTTCTTACACCTCATTTGCTTATATATATATATATATATATTATAGATAGATATATAGATACACAACCAAATTGTCCAAATATTTTGTTGTGTATATATAATTTTCAGAAGAAATTTGAGACAGTTTTTTTGGGACAGATTTGAGAAATTTCTGTAATTCTGGGTGTTAAAAAGTCTATGAAGATCTGACGAGGAAATCGAAGGGGAAAAGGGGTTTGTCTTCTTCTTAGAGAGAAGAAGAAGAAGCTGACAGTTTAGAGAGAGAAAAGT
This sequence comes from Panax notoginseng, assembly GCA_016801055.1. Taxonomy (NCBI): domain Eukaryota; kingdom Viridiplantae; phylum Streptophyta; class Magnoliopsida; order Apiales; family Araliaceae; genus Panax; species Panax notoginseng. The sequence continues at coordinate 295,079,787 of CM029012.1, read as the reverse complement.
TTCAGTTCAGAATAAATTGGCAACACGCGATTTAAACAAACATTTATATAACTCTTTGTTACTGGCCTCAATGTCTAATATACTTTTATCTAAATAATTAAGGAAAAACATATGGTGTTATTATTAATGAAATATTATTCTTATATTTAAAAAAAATGAATATATCAATATTTTCATAATAATAATAATAATAATAATAATAATAATAATAATAATAATAAACTATACTAAGAACGATGATAAGTGTCAATAAGATCTTAGATAGTTAAGATTGAGTTATATAGTTAGAGCATTAGTAATAGTTTCTTTTTACCTCTATTCCTATTTTATAGTGTTATTGAGTCATTATACATGATAGATATTTAATTTTTTCACTATGTATTTAACATATTCTTATATTTATTTCTTAAATAATAAAATTTAAAATTTAAAAGTCTCAACAGTCAAAGTATGTTTTAAATGTTATAATTATTTGATATTTGTATTGGCTTCATGCGTTAGAGCTTATGATAGATGTAATATACTACCACCTCTTGTTTTTAATTATAAAATGACTATTAATTTATTAATCTTTTTTGCAGCAAATATGTGATATTTTTAAATTTAAAATTAATATAAATTTAATCAATACATATTGTAACTTATTTAGAAAAAAAATACTACTACTTATAAATTTTATTATTTTTACAATTCTTAGCAAAATTATTAAGTTTGAGAATGCATCAAACTGATTTATAAAAATTAATAATAATCTTATAATTTATAAAAAAGAGTATAATTTATCAATTGTATTCTACTGTAAAATAACTTTTATTTTATTTTAAACTTTAAATAATTTACGGAGTGAATATTGAATGGATTGTAGTTGCAAATGTACGTAAAATTAATATTAACTTTTAAAAAGTTAATTTGTGATATTTTTAAATTTAAATTAATATGATTCATTTAAATTTTGAAAATAATAAATTTTATAATTAATAGTACTTTTATAATTATATTGACATGAATTAAATAAATTTATATCAATTTTAAATTTAAATACCTTTGAAATTAAATTTTAAAAAATAAGTCAATATTAATTTTATAATTTGAAAATGAAGATTAGTTGAATAATTATTGATGAGTTGTCCACTTAAATGAATGTGTGAAATGTTAAGAGAACGATCCTGAAGAGTAAAATCATATATAGAGATTAAAATAAAGAGTTAAATAAGGATAAAAAAATTGTTAAATAATGATTTGTTGATGTATTCTTTAAAATTGATGATAGATAATTTAGTTGGAAAACTGTTGTGAATTCTCTTATGGGAATATATATATATATATATATATATATATATATATATATATATATATATATATATATATATATATATAGAGGATCTCTCCATGATTTCGGTGTCCTCTTATTCTTAATCTCTCTATTTAACTAATGTTATTTTGCTTTTTCAAAATAATAGTTGAAATGAAAATAAAATTTGATTTCAGAAAATTGTTATAACAATTATGTGTATTTTTTTTTATTAGAAAAAGGGTAGCTCAATACAATAATCTTATTATCACATAAAATGGTAACATAAATATCACGTACTATTGACGTGACAGTATGTGATTTGTTGTTGACATGACCCACTTAACTTAACAACAAATCACATACTGCCATGTCAGCAGTATGTGATCTTTATGTTTTCATTTTTATGTGATAGTAGCATTATTTAACTCAATAATCATTGGGAGGGAGGGGGAGTAAATTTTAATTCCATTAAAAAAAATGAGCGAAGCTTGTAAGTCTAAATATACTGTCCCATTTTTGTATGTATGGAGTATACTTTTATAAGTAAATTTTACTTTCAATTTATGTAAAAATAATAAATATATATTCCCTCAGTTCTAAATTACAAGGTCATTATTATTTTTCTAAAAATTAATTTAAGACATTTTTAAATTTAAAATTGACATGATTTATTTAAGTTTTGAAAACAATAAATCAGTATTTTTTTAAGTAATTTATGATATTTATAATTGTATCGACGTAAATTAAATGAATTCATCTCAATTTTGAGTTTGAAAATATTTATAATTAATTTTAAAAAAAGAAATATTGATCTTATAATTCGGAAACGAGTGAATATTTTTTTTATAAATAAGATGGGAATAGTTTATAGAATAAATAGTGATTGATGGTTATATAAAAATATTAAAAATTTCGAAGAGGAACAAGACACGTAATCTCAATGATATATTTTGGGAAAAAGTATTGATAATTTTTATATGCTTAAAATTTCTAAGGGAATATCTTAGTTACTAAATTATTGGTGATTAGACTTTTTTTTCCGGAATCTATATGCTGATAGAGATCTTCCTTCAGATAAGCACTTTTTTAGTTAACTTGTCTACTCTAGGTTGTTTACCCTTTCCTTTCATGTGTGTTTTTTTGGACTGGATAGATTACTTGTTACCATCACTTTTCTTGTTAGGAAATCTTCACAACTTTTGTGAATGTGATGTTCCTCATATATTTAGTTTTGAAATATTATATATACGGTAATAATCTATAACATGTATTTGTTATGAATCATATATTATCTCTATCGTTTAATATAGAAATTAACGGCCGAGATTAGAAATGAAAAATTCACGTCAGCTACTATTAGTAGCGGACGACGATACTATTTTCAACGGCATCCCCTACTAATAGTAGCGGACGTGAATTTTTCAATTTTAATATTGATTGTTGATTCTTATATTGAACGATAGAAATAGTGTACACCTATTTTTGATCCATAACAAATATTTGTTACGGATCATTGTCCATATATATATATATATATATATATATATATATATATATATATATATATAATGGCTATATGTATATACACAGTTGTGTAGTACACAATCGTGCTATGACGATATTTTTTTAATGCTATCGCGACGATTCAACGGTCGCCATAGGCTAGAAAATCTATGGCGACGGTCAACCGTCGCCATAACCCTAAATAATTGTCGTCATAAGCAACTTTGTACTACAGAACTGTGTATATATATATTTTTCCTATATATGATATACTTCTTTCCATTTGTGTGATGTTGAACAACATTTACACAATTTTCAAACCCTAAAATTTGACAATATTATAAGTTATGTAGACGTTTATATTCCTAAAATAATAACAAAAAAATAAAAATAAAAATAAAAAAGTCTCTTATATATAATGTGGGCTTCTGAATCCAATAAGACAAGGGCTAATGGGCCACAATATACACGCATTATTGTCCATTAGTATTCTTGTCTACACAATAATACAAAATTTGTGTATTATTTATTGATTGATTTATTCAATTTATTTTATTTTATTTTTGATATACTAAAATGAAATTTAAGCACACTCGCGCACCTTATCCTATCCTGACATGTCAAGGCTCAATCTCTGACCTCATGGTTATCATGGGTTGAGTCGTATCACTCAGACCAAAGGCCTTCGATATTTATTTTTTCAAATGCTAGCAATTAAGTGGTTATAGAAATATGATAAAATTAAATTATTCATAGTTGGATGGGTAAGTTATAAAGTTTGAAATTTAAAATAATTGGATCCCTCCCTTCCACAAAAGATAAATAAAATAAGACATTACTATATATATATATATATATCTAATTAACAAAACATAACTAATTTTGAATTCCCCGCTCACTCTAATAAACGATTAGAACCGTCCAAAGTTTGGGATAAATCTCACCGTCCATTATATTCTCTTTAACTTCAAAAGATAAAAAATTGCTCTCTCACTCTTTGATCCTCCTCCCGAGCTTGCCCTCCTCCTCCTACATTTTCTAGCGCCGGCAATCTCTTATCCCCTTCGTACGTAGTGCCGAAGGCACGGGTAGTACAACTAATATATATATATATAGCCCAGCTCTCTCCAGCAAATTGAAGGGAGCGAAGTGGCTATAGCAACGATTTTTTTCGTCTTTATAGCATAGAAAATTGACTTTCTATGCTATAGCGACGGAAAAAACCGTCGCTATAGCCGATTTGTTCTAAGTTCGCTCTCTCCAATTCGCTAGAGAAACAGACTATATATATATATATATATATATATATATATATATATATATATATATATATATATATATATATTTCTGCTCTCCAATTGACGAATTGACTATAGCAACGGTTTGAATCGTAGTCATAGCCGATTCATCACAAACCGGTTTGTAAGAGAGATTATAAATAAATACATATAAAAATGTCTAGCTAAAGTACATAATTTTATATAAAAATGTATTTTATTCCTAACAAGTAAATAAAATAAATATTTGATGTACTTACGTGGGTTTCATTGCAGATAAAATTAGAACATGTTTATACCCTAATTATTTAAGTAAAAAGTATTGTGCAAAGTCACAGGTATAATGTAAGTTTTTAAAAAACAATTAAATAAAATTACATAAATGATAGTACAAAATCTACGTAAAACATAAATAATGTCATATTAGTAGAATCTTCATGCCACTTTATAATTCAAAGTTAAAAATGTAACAATATTTCCTCAAGTTTATTATAACAATACTATTTATTATATTGTATAATCAATATTAAACTGATAACTTAATCAATTCAAATTAAATATAAATCTTTTTGTAAGACATAAACACTATTAATATTTGTCGATCGGCATGAAGGTTCCCCTGTCCAAGTTTATGAGCTCTATCCCGTGGGTTTGCCATTTTAGTTAGCAGACACAAGCCGAGAGATGATCTCTTGGCGTGTCAGTACTGTATTGGTCAATTGACTAACTTACTATGAAATTAATTTCGTGATAATCGGATCCATAAAATACTACTACCTCTATTCTATAATAACTGTCTTTTTAGCTTCATGCACATGAATTAATAAACTCATTTAATAATTAAAATTTGTAGGAAATTTCATCGCTACCCCTTTATGGGAAATTGAAAACTATTAATAAATTTATTGGGACAATGAGAAATGTTAGGGGTAATATACAAAAATAAATAATTTATTCTCTTAAAAAGTTATAAACGACAAATAAATTAGAACAACTTTTTCTTCTAAAAATACAGTTATTATGGAACCGAGGGAGAACTTGAGTCAAAGGCTCTCGGCTAGTTAATTATTTTCATTTGCTCTCCAAATTAAAATTCCTATTAAAATATACTCTATCTCTCTTCAAAAAAATAATATTAAAAGTGAAATTATTTTTGTTCCAAGGGTAATTATATTATTAAGTGGGGTCCATTAGTATAAAAAAATAAAATTACTCACCACTTTATGAATCTTGTGGGATCATTAAGAATAAATTTGAAATTTTATTTACTCTTTTTTCTCTCTTTTTGATTTTTTCTAATACGTGTAAAATATATATTTTACTCATCGTTCTTATGAGAACGGAGGGAATAGAAACAATTAGGTGTTAATTTTTTTGCCAAAAGTCTTATTTCTTTTAAAAAGTTGCGAGTTTAATTAACATAAACACAGTCAAGAAAAGAAATACTTTGAATATAATAAGATGGTTATTACTTATTTATTTTTTTGACAAAAAAATAAAAATAAAAATTATTAAACAAAACAAAATACGCAATTATATATTGTTGTCATCTTGAAGAAAAAGAATTCCCATGCAATGATGACGTACGCACCCGCTACACCATGCAATTAATTACGTGTGCCTATTTGACACAAGTACCACTTGTGTTCTAATTAAGTTTAGAATAATATTATATATACAAATTATACATAAAATAATATATGTAAAATATGTAATTATAGGTCTCATTTTTTATTTTTTCTCTTTTTTTATACTGTCTTACACAATTTTTTGTATATATTTTGTGTCTCTAACAACTAACATTACTCTTAAGTTTATATGTTTGTTACATATTCCCTCTGTACCCAAAAAGATGATTAAAGGTATCAATTTTTTTATCTTCAAAAAGATATAATAAAATATATAAAGTGAATGGTAACTATATAAGTCATTTAGTGAAGTCTATTAATATTAAAAAATAAAAGTACTTGTCTCTTTATATAATCATAAATTTAAAACTTTTTTATTTTTTCTCCTATTTTTATTTTTCTTAATATGCGTACAAATTTATCTTATTGTTAACGTGTGGAGTACGATATAAATTACATTAATTATATGATATAGGGGATTACCTTATCTAATCTAATATAATTAAATAAAACTCTATCCTAAACTCGGATAAGTTGCTTTTAACTTGATATATTTCCTCCGTCTTCAAAAGGATAACCTGATATACATACATCATTAGAATTAGAGTTTTTATTTCTAAATAAAATAATGACAGAATTCGATTAGAAATAATTAAAAGTCTAACTTAAACGGGAAGAAGTAAAACAAGAAAAAGGGTATTAAACACAGTATTATTTTTATTTATTGTAATAGACATGCAGTATTTTGCCCCATGCATGGTTGTTTGTTAATTTTCATTAAGAATACAATGAATAGGAAATTATTCGGATTAAGAATTAAATTAAGCATGCATGCATCCCCTTTTGCATCAAAATTTTGACTCAGTTCATAAAAAGGTGGCTTGTTTGGCTTGCAGTAGGAAATTAGTTTTGATAAGGTCAAATTTATTAGGAATAAACGATTACGTATAATAAGGCCAGGGATTACCCTGTTTAATCCATTTTCTTTTATAAACGTGCGGATAAGAAAATAGGTTTGGTTTAAATATTGGCCACCAATCAACTTCTATACATTTGAAAATAGTTGTCATTTTATTTTATTTTATTAGACTTTACAATATTTTTGAGTAAAAAAAATATACTTTTTAAAACTTATACGTAATAAAATATGAACGTGAGTCTTGTTATAAATTTATGTCAATAGTAAATACGGAAATATATATTTAAATACATAAAATAAGAGGAAATTAAGAATATTCCGCACTAATTTATTTTATCTTATCGATTAAAGTTTTACGTTAGTCGCAATCAGGGGCGGATCTATTCATAGGACAGCATAGGTAGCTCTGCTATGCTGTATTTTTTTTATAGGTATAAGGATATGGGCAGAAATAAAATTTAATAAACTTTAGGGGGCAGATTTATGAAAAAGTTAAACTTAGAGGGGTAAAAAAAAACTTAAAGTACTACTACTACTCTAAAAAGAATTAATTAAACGCATAATGTATTCAAACTCTAACTATCTAACTCACTAAATTTTGACCCTTCACTTCAATTTTTAACCCAAAAAATAAAAAATAAAAAATAAAACAATCTATTTCATAGTGTGAATTGAATAGTTGGAAATATGAGAGTCAAATTTGGAAATAATACCAAAGACAAAGCCCTTAAAGACTTGAGAGGGCATATACTAGTGTACTACCCTAAATGTTGAAATAGAAAAAAAATAAAATTTTTATATTTGACTTTTTTGCTTCAAGCCTTGCAAGATTTATGTAATTCTTTTTAATACCTTTAAATATTATCAGATTTTTTAGTTAAACTAACTAAACAAAGTGGTATCAATTGAAAATTAAAACCACATATAAAATAAAATAAGAAAGCGGATGCATTGCCCATCTGAACAAAATGAGAATTTTCGAACTTCCTTTGTCCAAAACTGAAAGTCTTAAAAAAAAATATTAATTTCTACAAGGTTTGGGAGAAAAAGAAGAGGAAATGAAAGGAGAGCTTGACATTTTCTTATTATTTATCTTGCGTCTGAGTTTTAACGCTCTGTTTTTGAGTTTAAAAATGGACAGAAAAGAAAAAAAATAGACGGAAAATTTAAGTTTTTTTTCCAATTCTTATGTTTCTGAGTTTTTTAATAAACGGAAAAGAAAAGAAATGGATAGAAAACTTGACCACTTTTCCTGTCAAAGTTTTCCGTCCAAAATTGGTCTGATTTGGACGGAAATAAAATTGAAATAAATAATATTTTTATAATTTCCATATTATCCTCAACTTTTAATATAATAAATTTTAAATTACAACTCATGTCCTCAATTTTAAATTTTCTATCCTTTTCTATTAAAAACTCAGAAACAACACAAATGAAAATTTCAAGTTTTCTATTCTTTTCTTTTCTGTTCTAATTTAAGTTTTCTATTCTTTTCTGTTCAAAACTTAGAAACAGAGTGTAAGACTTTTAATATATAGAGAGAGAGAAAGTAGGAGAAAAAGAGAGAATACAATCCCTTGTTTTCTCTCTTTTCTTTCTTTCAAATTGAATAAGATTAGATGGTAAAATTGATCTCTCGTCCATCTTATCGTCGAACGGTAAAATTGATCTCTCGTTCGCAGTTTAATATGGAGATACTGTAGTTTAATTCTGCGGACGAGAAAATTATCTAAAATACCACTTCAAATTCATATTTAATTTTTAGTTTTTCGGGTTCTACAGGATTAACCTGTAGCTGATAAATTCAATTTTTTATTTTATTTTTGGACTCCACAATATTAATCTACAGATGCCAAAAAAATTTATGTTTTTTTTTTATTTTCCGATCTCTGCAGTATTAAATTGCAGATGTCAACCATACATCCAATGCGCTCAGCTTCAACCATCCTTAGATCTAATGGAATCTCTTGAAACTGTGCCACAAGCTGTTGTTTCGCTGCTATCTTTTCTAATTAGGATTGGAATGCATTTTAAATTATAAATATATTATTTTAGGGATTCGGATAGTATGAAGTTTATTTGTTGGTAAGTTGGTCAATTGGCCAATAGAATGCTGACACACATAGAACCTCGCCTGCGTGTCAGCACTCTATTGGTCAATTGACCAACTTACACAAAAATAAACTTCATGCTAACCACTTCCTTATTTTAGGGTTTTGAAAGGGATCTTTTGACAAATATTATCAATTTTATTGTATTTTCTCTTGGAGAATTCTTTATTTCCTTGTGTCGTAATGATTTATCTACCTTTGTGTTAGTAGGTTAAACTAACCATTATAATCTATTGTATCAAAATCTATTCTTAGTGACATCACAAGTTTATATAAAGTGAGGAATATTTTTAATTTTTTTTTATATTAATGGACCCTATTAAATGACACATTTATCCTTCACTTTATGTACTTAATCTCATCTTTTTAGGAATAAAAAAAATTATACTTTTAATTATCCTTTTGTGGATGGAGGGACTAGGGAGTATCATATTATAAATGTGTGTGCGGAAAAGCTTATTTCGTTTGTAGGCCACATGAAAATTAGATATGTTTGGATCAAGAAATTCAAAGGAGACAAAAGTTAATACTCCCTCCATTTAAAATTATTTGATCATTGTTAATTTTTGAATATTAATTTTAAATATTTTCAAACTCAAAATTAAGATAATTCATTAAAAATTATGAAACAATCAAATTTAAATGAGTAATACTTGTTCAATTGTTAACAATAATTATCATTGTATTTATTAAAATTAAAAAAATTTATGTCAATTTTAAATTTAAAAATCTCTTAAATTAATTTTAAAAAATTAATAATAATCAAATAATATGAAACGGACGGAGTAATAATAAACTGGGCTAATGAGATCCAAGTATATAGGCCACAAAAACACTTATCTGTCAAAATTCCAGCATTTATAGGATCAAACAAATAGGCCAAGACATTGTAGTGTAGACTTTTTGTCGAACAAAACGTAGTGTCTTATGACTCATGTCCGAAATTGAAAGTCTCACTTCAAAAAACCTTTCACTTCTGTTATTTAAATGGAGTTTGATAAAATTGAGTAATTAAGATCTGATTAGTATATTTTAATAAATTAATTTGAGTGAAATAATATCTGAATTTAAAAAATTATTTGGTAATTACAAAGTTTAAAATATTTGAATGACTTTTAAATTTAAAAATATCAATTTAAAATTTAAAAATATCTCAAATTGACTTTTTAAAAATTAATAATGATCTTAAAATTTGAAATTGAAGGAGTACAATATTTATAAAGGCTCTATAGATTTAAATTTTTCATTAAGAGACCGCTCTTAATGATTTAGATTTATATCTTCCTCTCACCGATTAAGAGACAACACAAAATAAATAAAATTTTACCAAATAATTTTATCATTTTATTGAATTAGACGTGAAGCTGTTAAGAGGTATTAGAAAATAAACAAAAACAAAGGAAATGAAAAAAAAGCTTTGACCCTAGTTCAGTGGTACACTCCTACGTATGTAGTTCGAAAAACTGAAAGAGGTAGGAGCAATGGATAAGGGTGAAAGAGAAAAAATAGCAAACGTAAACAAGAGAGGAAGTGTACTCTCCCTAAGATTAAATAAAATGAAAGAAAAATAATAATTATTTTGAAGGGTTAATAGAGTTACACAGTTATGCAGACTCTCAAATATATATAATGTACGATCATAAAGTCAAATAACTCTACGATTGTAGATTATCAGTCGGTGACTACTCCTCACAACTGTGTACGGTACTGCATTGGTGGAGATGGGATTGTTTTCTACTTTCATGGCCAGAACAATGAACATTTCAGTCTTGTTTTTGATCCCAATCTTCACATCAATGCACGATTCATCGGCCTAAGGCCAGATGATTGAAAAAGGGATATATTACACATGGATTCAGGCACTGGGAATCCTTTTTGACTCCCACAGTTTCACTCTCTTGAGGCCAACAAAGCAGCAACATGGGATAATGGAGTTGACCATCTTAAGTTCTCTTACAATGGAAAGGAACTACTCATACCCATAGGCTATCCCTATCCATCCAAGTGGAGATCCCGGAAAATGACATCAAAGTGGAGAGTTTATCAAGCCAAAACAATGTTATAGTTACTCTTCCAGAAGTAGCAGAAATTCTATCAATAGGGTGCCAGTGACCAAAGAAGATGACAGGATCCACAACTATCAGATACCAGACGACTGCTTTGCTCACTTAGAGGTACAATTCAGGTTCTACGGTCTCTCCTCAAAGGCTGAAGGTGTCCTTGGCCGGACTTATACCAACCTGATTTCCAGAATCCACCCGCCCACCTACCCAAAAAATAAAAATTGGAAGGCTGTATAAAAAGAGTCAGCAGGAGTTGTTGTTACAGTTAGTATTTGAGACAAATGAAATGCTCCTACTGCTACTGCTACTGCTACTGCTGCTGCTTGCTACTTCATGTTTTTATATGATTCTCCCTAGCTCCCTTCTACCACTAATCAATTACTCCAATATTTGTAGTTACTACTAATATTATGTTTAGAGAATTGGTTAACTTGACAATCAAAGGCAAGGCAGGCTTAGGTTGCTGCCAAGTCACAGTCTTGGATCTTTTTGATAGGGATCGATGCCAGAATAAATGAAGGAGGCTACATTATTTAATTTGTTAATAAATATTTTATCACCACAAATTGTCTTTTATTAATTATTATATTTGTTAAACAGTGGACCAAAACCAACAATCCCATCTCCACCGATGAAGCATGAAATCAAAACCAACCCATAATCATATTTTGCCATGTCTATGTGTACCTCCATTTTTTCCTTATTTTTATAGAGTATTAAGTGTACACTTAAAATAATAATTGATAAGTCCATAATTCATACATTTTAATTACTTAATTTTGTTCATATTAATATTTTTATTAATTTAATTAATTACTTTTATTTTATTTTGCTGGAATTAAATAAATAAAAGAAGTTCAGTTGGAAAGTGAGTTGTAGAAGCTTCCTTGTTAATATCTATTTGGATTCCAATAAAGAGATGTACAAGAAAAAACAATACTTGGAAGATGAATAAGATAAATAGTTTGATTTTATCTAGAATAGTAAAGAAAAATTGAACAAGTTTATTGTATGTAGTTTGGAGCACAAGTAATGTATCCATGTAAAATAGAGGAGTATCAAGAGAGATTTTGTATGCACTAATATTCTGTATTAGTTTAGGTTAAAAATTCTGTATTAGTTTAGGTTAAAAGTATGAATAGATTAAATTAATTCTTCATAATGAAGGGAGTTTTCTCATTTTATTTTTATGTTTATTCTTCTTCTTCTTCTTAGTTCTTTGTTTTAATGCCTAACTAATTTTTTAATTTAGGATGATGACGAAATTAAATAATTACTCATTTATTCTATTAATTGTGCTCTAATGTTTATTTGATTTTCGTTTTTGTTATTAAAATACTTTTGTTTTATATTTCTTATATAATTTTAAATTAACGAAGATGTTTTGATAAATTATTGTTAAAATATGAGTCTTTTATAATTCATGTTTGTTCAAGAAGTTTTGATGTGTTATAGTTAATATTTAAATTTTCATAGTTTATGCTTATTTAAGCTAATTATAAAATTACTAAATTAAAGGGAAGGAAAATCAAACCATAATTAATTTTAATTGGACTAAATTGATTTATTTTCTGAATTATGTACATCAAACCAGTGGCACAATTTGAGTTATAAAAATAAAATAGATTGAATTATTTGTTATGTTTATTGTGTAGTATATTTAAATTGCTTTCTTATTATTAATGTTCATATTTTAATTAGTTTAATTAATGTTGATTATAGTTAATCAAATTCTCCATCTTTATTTTTAATTATTCTGAAATACATATTAAGGATATTTTAAAACTAATATAGTCTTTGTGGTTGACTTAGAGTTGTCAGAATACTTGTAGTTACATATTTTTATCACATTAATAATAAAAAATGATATATCTCGCGATAAAAATATTCTTAATTTTATTGTGAATAGACGCATGAATAAACTACTTATATATATAGACGGTGGAATTTATTTTATATTTTGGACAGGCAGATGATTTATTAGGGCAAGCGAAAAATTCAAAATTAATTATATTTTATTATATATATATATATGTTTATTTTTTTAACTTCCCAACTAAAGAAAAGAAATATAATTTTTCCTCCACGTATAATAGGTACACTTCCTTTCCTTTCATTTCTTCTCATTATAGAAATTCATCGACTCCCGAATATACCGAACTTTCCCAGAACAGGACACATTTAACTGTAGTCTGTAGTAGCAGTTTCCATTTTCTCTTGAACCACTACTTCCTACTGCTATTAGGGTTTATCAAGTGAAATTCCTGTTACTTTTTTTCTCTCTCCTATCTTCAACAATGGCGATTTCTTCTCGCCAGTTGAGGTTATCTTCCTCTTTGATCAAACGTTTACAGTACGGAATCACCGCTGAAAATAGTTCTAGGTCTTTCACAACTACGGAGGGCCATCGCCCTACCATTGTTCATAAGCGCAGTCTCGATATTCTCCACGATCCATGGTTCAACAAGGTAAAATTTTCAAATCTCAACTACTTTTGAGCGTCTTCTGAATTTCAAGTTGTACTTGCGGAATGCTATAGATCAGATCAATTGTTCTGTTTTTGTTAGCTCAATCTTAGTGTTTTTTTTACTCAATTGTTCCCTATTAAGATTGGATCATCATATTTGTATTTACTTGCTTTTGTTAGTTAGTTGATTTTATAGGCTGGAATTTTGGATTTTCTAATAGATTCTGCTGATTCAGTTCATAAAAAGCAATTTGAATTACTACATTTGGTTCACTGCAGAACTCCTAACATTATGGAATTGGCAACTGTTGCTCTTACTTTAAAATTATTGTTTTGAATGTTCAAGCTTGTGCTACTCTCTATTACCTTAAGACAGATTCGACTTGAGCTAAGGGATGGCCTACTGAATATGAAAAATGGTCAAATGCTGTTGAAGGTTTGAAGGGTGTCAGGGAGAAAAAAGACAGTAGAATCTATACCCACACCGCAACAAGCAAAAAGACCTATCTCCTCATCCCTCCAACACATCCTATATAATAATATCAACTACCGACATAGAAAGAAAAGTAGGCATAAGTTCCTGAAGTATCAACCTTCAAGAAGCATTGAAGCAAGACATAAGTGTGCCATTATCAGTAAGTAAGAAGATTGACATAAGTCCCTAATTTACTTCATCCTCCTAAGATGAATACCATTTTCTCTCTATGACTATCAAGAAGAGCTCAATTTGCCTTTTTATAAGTCAACTCACCAACAACTTGTATCCCAAACGAGTTTCCATTCGCAATTCCTTTCAAAATTAAGCTCGAGAATAGAAGCCTTATGTCTATCCTCTGCACATCTTCTTGCTGTAAGTGGTGCAGGCAACACCTCTCTCAACCTTCTGGACAAAATACTTTTAACCGTGTAAGATTCAAAATATTATCGTCAAGACAACAACATATTCAGGAATGCAAAAACCCCAAAGGGTGGGAGAAACGACAGAGGACACGAGGAACAGCCTCAAGGTCACTGGTTCCAATCCCCCCCCATACTTGGGGTCCAAAATTCCTATAAACAAAAGTATAAGTAGAAAACTTCACGAATGTAAAGGAGTGGGACCTCACATGATAAGATTAAATTTGAGGATTGTAGGAAAATGAGTATAGAAATGGCAAATAAATCGCACTAAGCTATGGAACTCCTTCTCTCACTTATTAGTGAAGAGAAACTGATTCAGGTGCTAGGCAATAAAAATCTCAAGAAGGACTACTTGGTTCAATAAATGCGGTTCAACTATAAAGCTAATAAATTTGTCCATTGCGTTTAGTTTGCTTTTACTGTTATTGAGTCTATGTTTTATTATATTCCTGTTTTGATAGCTGCTATAGGATTAGATCTTACTTTCAGATTAGCCTAAGGAGACAGACTCTTCCTGCACTTTCTATTTCAAATATTGCTTCCATCAATTCTTCTTCTTCTTCTTCTTCTTCTTCATGAGAAACATAGCAATACAAGTAGCAATCGGATGTAAGCCTGTTCTAGACCAGGTAATCTGAGCATTAGACTGAACCAGGTCTCTCAAAATTCACTCTGCAATAAAATATATATGAGACTGCTTCTTCTTCTATATCGTGGGCTACATGAGAAACATATCAATACAAGTAGCAATCGGATGTAAGCCTGTTCTAGACCAGGTAATCTGAGCATTAGACTGAACCAGGTCTCTCAAAATTCACTCTGCAATAAAATATATATGAGACTGAACCTGATCTTCTTCAATTTTCCCTCTATATCTTTATTATTATTATTATTATTATTATTATTATTATTATTATTATTATTATTATTATTATTATTTATTTTTCCAATTTTCTACTGTGATACATTTTATGCAACTAGCTTTGACATTGAAACTAATGATGCTATTTATCTTATTATTATTTATTTTTCCAATTTTCTACTGTGATATATTTTATGCAACTAGCTTTGACATTGAAACTAATGATGCTATTTATCAAAACTAGATTCTTTTTTGTAGATTTATTCTTTACCTTTTAGTTTCAACCATCGCTTCTATATAATATGCTTCTGGCTTTGATGTTATATGATCTTTTGAGATTTCACACCAGTTTAAATTGTGAAGATTGCGTTTAACCTTGTCATATATGATAGGGAACGGCATTCTCCATGACTGAACGAGATCGCCTTGATCTTCGTGGTCTTCTACCTCCAAATGTTATGTCAAACGAACAGCAAATTGAACGTTTTAGTAAATTTCTGAACTCCTGTCATTCTGTTTATTGTTAATTATTTCTTCTACAAATAACTATAGTATTTTACTTCTAAAGTTGATTAACAATTAAGTTAACCATACTTGATCCACGACTAGTTATTACATGTCATTGCTTGACTGTTTAGTACAACATTTAGGTGATTCACTGCTTCTGTTTATTTTCGAGGATCAGACATTAGCGATTCATGATATGCAGTTCTATCCAAAGCTTAAATCCTGTCTTAATGGGCATAGAATCTAGTTTTCCTTTATTTGGTGTTACCAATATCTAATCTGATAAAGTGTCTTCTAATCTAATTTTACAGAATACTTTTATGATTTAAATCTATTAAGCTCGTCAAAATATTATGTGTGTGTATATATACATAGCTCCGTGCTTTGGCGCAATTGAAAACTAAAAACAGCTTGGGCCATTTTTAACCTTTCGTAATAGTGTAAAGTTTTATCTCCTGGAGCACATGCATATGTTCCACAGTGCGATTGTATTAAACACGTGCATGCGTATACATGATATGCATAATGCATGATTAGATTAGACACCCACGATTCTATCAGCGTTTAAGATTTTCATATGCTTTTGAAGTATAAAGAAGCTTACATAAATTTGAAGGAGTTGTTTTATTAATATTTGAAGTATTTTATTTTTCTAAATCGAATTTGTCAAACAACAGTGGCAGATCTAAAGAGGCTTGAAGTGAATGCTAGGGATGGACCTGCTGATCCATATGCTTTGGCTACGTGGCGGATACTCAACCGGTTGCATGATAGAAATGAGACAATGTACTACAAGGTGAGTGAAGATCCTAAATCCTTTTGATAAGTTTGTTTGATTCCTATTGATTTGAAATTCATATCTTAATGTATTACCTCATGAAACACTGAAGACAATCGTAAAAGAAAAGGGTATAAATAACTTATCGTTTTTGATGACTTATGCACGCGCCCTAGTTATTTCATATTCTGTACGGAAGATAGTTGCTTGCACCCGCGCATGTTCTAGCATAAATTTAGCCTGTTGTTTTTAAAATTATTACCAATCTGAAGAATGCATCATTTAAACTTGCCAAGCTTTTAACTAGAACTTATAATAGAATATAATCTATGCATGGCTGCATTAGCTGTGCTACGACACAGCTACCTCACTATGGCAATTACTATTTACATGTCATTGCTATCACTGTTACTGCATTTGTACCCAAGATATTAATGAGATTTATTCTTCTTTGGTTTTTTCACTGAAATCGACTGTTGAGGCACGTTACAAACATTCGTATACATTTCATCTTCCATTAGTATTCTTTAATGATTGTTTTCTGGAATTAATGCTGGCTTGTGGGACTCAGTAACTCATTGTTAATACGGCAATTGTTATTTTGACAGGTTCTAATTGCCAAAATTGAGGAATATGCACCAATAGTTTACACTCCTACAGTTGGTCTTGTTTGCCAGAACTACAGTGGATTGTTTAGAAGGCCAAGGGGGATGTACTTTAGTGCTGCGGATCGTGGAGAAATGATGTCAATGGTTTACAATTGGCCTGCTGATCAGGTATGCAGTACTTATTTTCAAACTCTATATAGAATTGAGATCTTTCTTACTTCAAACCCTCCCTTGCTGAAACTTTGTTATCATAATCTGCCAATTTATTTATGTTTTACCTTGATTTGGTGAAGTGATTGCATTACTCATTTGCTTATTATGTGTCGGTCTTAATTCTGAAAGTGTTTCACTTGAACTTAATTTAACTTTCGATCCAAACTAATAAGTTTGGATTTAAAACATTTTAATGTAGGTTGATATGATCGTTGTAACGGATGGAAGCAGAATATTGGGTCTCGGTGATCTTGGAGTTCAGGGTATTGGCATTGCAATCGGGAAGCTAGATTTATACGTTGCTGCTGCTGGGATAAATCCTCAGAGAGTATTTTCTTGCTTTATATACTTGGTGTTTTAAATGTTTAAGATGCTCATGTGTGTATATCTTATTTAGTTTTTGTACTTCATTTGGAATCGAAGTCTTTCCTCTGACACTAATTTTATAATGTCTTGTAGAATTTTTTTTGACAAACCAAATTCCTGAAAAAAATATATATTTGGCTCCGTTATAGGTGCTCTTTGAGGCCTCAATTTTGTTAATGTAGAACTATCTATCAGAGTTGCGAGTTTCAGCTTCACACTCTTTCATTCTTCCCTATCCTCCCTTCCCCTATCCACTTACAAAATTTTTTGGTTTATTAAGCTTCTTTCAACTCTCAAGTTTGCTTTTAGAAATTCAAATATAAAACAGTAAAACTTCTAGCCCTTAAATGTTAATTATTCTCTAGATATTATTTTCCACTAGATTTATTTTCTTTTTTTTAATCCACAAAAGAAAGAAAAATTTCAACCTTCTTCCTTGGGTGATTCTTATTGATATCTTTGTCTCCATTTTTTACCCAATAGGTACTTCCTGTAATGATTGATGTCGGAACTAACAATGAGAAGCTTCTTAAAGATCCCTTATGTAAGAATTTATTTTGTTTAGTCGTATTTAAGATTCTACAAGCATCATGATTCTGTGTGTGCTACCCCCCCCCCCCCCCCCCACAATTTTTGTATAATTTTCATATGAACCGCTGTTCACTGGATGTAGACATGTCTAAGGTACTAAATATATAAGGTGTCTGTATGGAAGTTGCTTGCATCATGATTTTGCATTTTTTCCCTTTTATTGTACTCTCCATTTCTAATATATCTTCTTCTTTTATCTAAAAGACAAAACATAAATCTTTCCTAAGAGACTGCTCTCTAAGCTGTTGATGGTTTTAGATCTGTGGTGTGCAACATCATAATACCAAGAAAGGCCAACCGATAGTTTTGTAGTCAGTACAAAATGTCTCCTGCTAGTCTGGACTACTTCATAATCTTTCTTTGACCTTATACTAGCCAAGTCAAGTGATTGGATTTCTATCTTTCTATTCCATGCAAAGCTGTGTGCTAGCCATAGAGGTGCTACCCTAAACAATGCTCTTATCCATCTTTTCTATCTCTTGGAAGTTACGTTCACATATAGTATTTAGAAGAAGTGAACAGTCAGATCTTCAGAATGTCTTTTTTGTTTTATCTTTCTCTCTCTATTTCTTTCCCAACAAATTTTCTTGGTCTCTTAAATTAAGCAAACCTTAACACATCCTAGTTGAAGTATTTGTAACATCATATTCATTAGAAGCTGCTCTGGTTTTGGAATTGAATGTTGATGGTATTGAATGAATTTAATGGTTGCTTTGAGTTATTGAAAGACAATATCGCAGTGTAAGGATAATTTCATTCTAAAGGTCAGCACATCTCTTAGTTAACGTAGAGTCTTTTAGTTCAAGAACTACATGCCTGCTAGATTCTGATTCTTGAAGTTCACCGTTTCTTTTCGTTTAATTGATAAGTTACATTTGAAGTATATAAACTCATCTAATGTTCTTGCATGCAATCCTTCCTCTCTACTCCTTTAATATTTTTAATTCCTTTGACTAATGTTCCTGGTTCAGAAATTTTTGCTCCCCTCCTGCCTGTTTTAAGATAATTACTCAGTTTATTGTTTATGTTGTCTAGATTTGGGTCTGCAAGAACACCGCCTCGATGGAGAAGATTATATTGCAGTTGTTGACGAATTCATGGAGGCTGTATTCACTCGTTGGCCACACGTCATTGTGCAGGTGAATATTTAATTGTTGCTACCATGGTAGTCAACAACATTGAACTTTTTGTCTGAATGTGTTGAGTAGCCTAATTAGTACAGAATTTAGGTAGGTACAACTGGTTGGGTATGAAATCAGTGAGAAGAAGAAAATTATGTATGTATGTTGTATTAGAAATTATTTTTGAGCTAAATTACTTTTACTGAGTGCCTTGCCTTCTAATCATTTTAAGATGTATTCTTTCTCCTTATCTGTAAGATCTGTTTTTTTTCTGAACTTTCAATATAATCTTGATATATGTATGTAGTACAGTTAGTTGTGCTAATAACCGATAATCCTACAACTATATTAAATATTTTTGTTCTATGCAATTTGTTATTCCAGTTGAGTCCCTTAATCCCTACTGGCTATTCTAGGATAGGTCCTAAAGAACTATTAACTCATGAAAAATTATTCATACAATGGTCTTCTAGCCCTTGGTGTTAATAATGACATGACCCTGGTATCTCCTTAGTTTATAGAGTACAGACTCGAGGAAAATTATCTTTGGAGTAACAAAAAAAGTTAAAAAAATGAAGGAGAAAATGAAACCTTACCCTTTTACCATTTCTACGATACTTACACGACTTGAGTTCATGCAGTTTGAAGATTTTCAGAGCAAGTGGGCCTTCAAATTGTTGCAGCGTTATAGAAATGCCTACAGGATGTTTAATGATGATGTCCAGGTAAACAACATACTCATTTCAAGTAATAATCTTTAATCCATATAATAAAATAACATTTTACAAGTAATATCTGTTTGTTTGATTGGTTAATATTGTATGCTTCTAGGTGAAGTGTTATTTACCCAATCTTTGTATGATAGTTGATCACTTGATTATTGCTCATAAACTTTGTTGTTAAGATCATCTTACCTAAGCCACTCCAACTTTTGTAATGATTATACTATGATATTGGAGCATAAACCATCTACAAGGCTCTTTAATCATTAGTTAAATATGTATTCTAAGCAGTTGGGGTTTCAACTCAACTAAAGGTCCAAAGTTTACATTATGCCGCTAAATATATCTGCTTGGCAGTATCACTTTTCACCTGATTTCAGTAAGTAGTTGGTGCTTATTTTCTGGGTTTACATGTACTATCCATATACATGACATGAAGCAATAAGATAAATCTTTGTCATGTGATATAGGCATATTGGGCATAGAATATATCGACTCTTTATATCAGTTAGTGAATTAGGAGATGTATCAAATACCAAAAAAATTTAAATCACCTAGTCTTTTTTCTGCTTTCCAGTTTTCCTCCCTTGATAAGAATATATTTTGGGTACTATATCAGTACCTTCAACCATGGATGGACCTTCAGATTCATTCAAGTGACTTCTGAGTGCTGAAAACCTTCAATTTTCTTAATGTGGATGTTAAATGAATTGACTTGCATTACTCAAAGATATTGCTTATAGGAGTTCAATATCATTTTGTCATTCAATGCTCTATTCTCTTGATGAGCAGTATATCTAATGTCAATCTGCAATACAGGGAACAGCTGGAGTTGCAATTGCTGGTCTTTTAGGAGCTGTAAGAGCACAAGGAAAGCCAATGATTGACTTTCCGAAGCAGAAGATTGTTGTTGCCGGTGCTGGAAGGTATGATACTTGTCTTTGCTGTGTAGTAAACCTTCTTTTGTAATTCTCCAATGTAGAGAGGAACAGACAGTGTACACTATATACTGGTGTATGTTTTCTTATTCTTGGATGCCAGACATTTTTTGGTGTTGGCATCTGATTAATTGAAATTTAACCTACAATGTATCTGTTAAATTGTTTTTGTTAGAGAATATTATTATTAGAACTTGGTCATGCTTGGTGCCCATACATATTCGGCCACTACTCAATTAGTAGTTCAAGGACAGAGCCAGGAATTTTTTTCCTCATGGGCTACAAACCAGTGCAGGCCAAACACCCTCCAACTTGCTCAAAAACCAATTTTTCCCACCCTCAGGACTTTTATTGAACACCTTGAGGGCGCTGTTTTATAGCCCATTTCTCTCCCTTGTTTGAATGTTCAATAACCAGTACACAAGCACCCAACAATCATAATAGATAATAACAAACTTGAATAGACTAAATTAAGCCCTAATCCCCCCAAAACTGTCAAAATCAAACTTTATCCAACTAATTGTACAACTATGAAATTTTACCTTCAATGCAAATCAGTAAGAAATTCATTAAATGGTTCACTTCTATTTTTTATCAACTATGATGCAAACAAAGTTAGGGTGATCTAACTAATCAACTCAGTCAAAAAAAATTCCATTTATAGTAATATGAAAATGTCAAAAAAGCATACCATTCAATTATCCAAAACACAAAAGTAAAGCAAGACTCCAATTATTTATTGTCAAAATAGTACTGCTAAATAGAAAACTAGAATTAATTTTAAGGATGAGAATATAGTATACCGCAGAAGTTCAAACCAAACGTTTCAAAATCTTCTTGATTTGCTCACCAAGAAAACGGAGGCTTCTTGATTTGATTAGTGATGAAGCGAGAGGCTTGGGGGCCGCCGTGGCCGTTGTAAACGCCGACGTAGGTGGCGGAGGGAGAAGTAAATACTTGGCCTTGGTCTTCGAGTGAGGAATTAGCTTGAACAACCGCAATCGAATAGTCCCTTGAAGCATGTTACTTCAAATCCATGTGCCATAACAACACATCGGCACTACTACTTTCACTGCTGAAGCATGTCGTACCAGTTGAATAACCACTCCACCCGTACAAGACTTCACCCGGGCTACAACCCACCCTAGCCCAAGTGTGGCTTCGCTCCTGTAGTAGTTTATATATAAGGCTTTAGTACTCTTTGTAATAGTATAACAACAATATTCAATACATCTATTTCTTCTCTAACATAGTAGTATCAAAGCTAATTTGATCTTGGGAGACCAACTAGAAGTCTTACTTCCGCCGCCGATAGCACATAGCCGACGGCAGTATCTTTTATTCTTACTGTTTTTTTAGAGAAAACAAAATAAAAATCCATGACCTTTTTTTTTTTTTGTGGTGAAACAAAAACGGTTTATCTTTAGTACTTATTTTTCTGGTTGAATATGTAAATGGATGGTTGATTGGAAAGTAAGGATTGCATGGGGTCGAGATTTCAGGAAGGAGTGTATCCTTTAATTTTTTGGGAGGATAGAGAGTCCTCCATTGTTGAGGAATTGTAGTTGTTTTTGAAGGATAAAGAGTCCTTTACATTTGTTGTGGGAGACGAGTGTTCTCCGTTATTGCTGGCACGCAATATCCTCAGAAAGTCGATGGTTGAAGTTATGTATTGATGGTGAGAAATCTAACTTTGGACGGAAAAAAAGAAGGAAAAAAGGTGAAAATTGAAGAGGGTCTCAATTTGAGGGGGAGTGTTGAGGATAAAATAATTTCGTGGTATGGTTGGTTTGAGTCTTTTTAGTATTATGTTATGTAACAAGTTGTAAGTTATGATATAAGACTTCCAACTTGAGGGGGAGTGTTAGAGTATATTGTTATTAGAACTTGGTCGCCAAGCAGTGCCCACACATGCACACACTTGACCATTACTCAACTAGTAGCCTATATATAATGCTTTAGTATTATTTGTAATAATATAACAATAATTCAATACATCTATTTCTTCTCTACCTGTTTTAAGTAGTATATTTCAACTTGAAAAATAGCCTGCTTGCTAAAAAGTATATGAAATGTATTATAAGAATTTTCGGATCTTAACAGAATTAGGCTTTCTAGAAAGTGAATGTTGAATGGTGACAAACCTGTTTCGTTTTCGCTACAACACAATTTCTTTATTAAAACAAAAGACGAGGACAAAACATATATAAAATGACTCTAACTGAAACAATATAATAAATGAAGAACCATGACAAAAGCATTCATAAGAAATTGATTTAGCCATGAAGGAGGGCAAGGTGAAGTTTGTAAAGATAGCATAGCTATGTGTAATGGAGGACATCTAAAACCTGAAAGGACCAACAAGAATCAAGTTAGTCAATTGATAGATGGGCAAGTGGAAAAAGTTAAAAGAAGGGGATTAAAAGACATGTGTTATAGTTAGGAGAAATATTTAATGGCAAAACTAATGATTTAGCCGCTGTAGTTGGCAAGTTTTACTTAATACACCACTGAACTTTTAATTTTTCAAATTATCCCATTGAACTAATTATTATTTTAAAATTGGGTCATTTTGTTAACTCCTGACTCACGGGTGTTAAATCCTTTCAGCTAAAAATAAAAGAAAAAAAATTAAATGACATTGTTTACAAACTACAAAGTAAATGTCCCCCAGATAATCAAACAAGTGGCCTTCTTCAACAAGAACATGAATCAATCGAAAATCCACATCTGAATTTACATATAAATACAATCTAAATCTCAAAAAAAAAGAAGGGAGAAACACAATCAAAACCTTTCTCCAAGCCTGCGTAATCGAAGTCCTTGCTTTGATCTCTGTCCCAATCCATATGGGTCATCTTCTGAGATTCATCCATGGCGTTCTTTGATTTAGCAGCCATTAATTAAAGCAAGAAAATTAACAGCCAAAAAAGCTCGCCGCTCGCTCTCTCGGGGTTCTACAAACAGGGGATTTGAGATGGGTCACAAAATCAAAGGAAAAATAAGAATTGAATTCAAGTTTTTTTTAAAAAAAAATCTGATAAAAGTTCAAAACCCAGAACTCAATTTATAAAATTTTAAAAAAAAGACCCAATTAAAAATTATGGGAATGATTTTAACTGCTAAAATAGTTAAATATTAACCGACAGAAACACAAAAAAATCTTGAATTGTAGAGTAGTAACCCATCTTAAATCTGTGAAGATTAGAATGTAATTGTTGGGGGGAGAGAAAGTGAGCGGCTTTGAAAGAAGAAAAGAGAGAATCCAAATGACTTGGTGATTGATTGTTGTTTTCTTGGTGTTGTGTCATGTGTGAATCTGAAGACGTGGAGCAAAATCAAAAGCTCAAAAAACAGGACTCTGTTGTGTATGTATGTGGCATATGGGGGAGAGACGAGAAGAGATGGCTTTATAAGAGGCTACCTAAAGATTTGAAGGAGACTTTCTTTTTTGTATAGAGAAAAAAACAGATTCAATCTTAACAGATTTCTTTTTTCTTAACAGAGAAAAAAAGACAAAAATAGAAGGGAGAAACACAATCAAAACTTTCTTTTTTCTGCCAAATTTCTTCCCAAAAACAGATTCAATCTTAACAAATTTTGTGTGTCAAATTTTGCACAATATCTTGACAAAGCTTCATTTGAAAAAGAAAAAAATAGAAAATATAAATCCATTCGAACCCATAAACAGTTGTAACCACCGATACTACTAAGCCCACCACCACAATCACAACCACCACTCAGCCTACAACCACAATCACAACCACCACTCAACACTCATTCCCCCCCTCCAAATCACCTCCACCACAAACAAATCAACTATCACCCACCTCAAATCTCTAATTAAAAATTTAGACATAAAACAACACCATAAATACATAGATCTGGAGAAAGATTTGAAAAAAGAAAAGAAAAGTAGATCGAGAAGAAATAGATAAATATTTGAAATAAAAAAGTAATTAATCAATTCATATCAAATAAGAAAAAACTATCATCAATGGCGACACCAACACCGCGCGAAGAGAATGTCTCCGCCTCCATCACCGAATTCGACGAGCTCTCTGTGGAGGATCATTTCGTCGATCGAGTAGAAGGAGGAGTCTTGTGGCAAAGTTGATCACGTGACAACGATCAAAGAGTACAGAGAGAAGATTGAATCGAAGCTTTCATTTGAAGTACAAAGGGAAGATGAAGCTTCTTCTAGATACCAAAAGGTGATCGAAGCTTTTATTTGAAGATGAAAAGAAGCATATAGGTATTATTTAAAAAGAGGCTGCTGATTATTTTATGTTTATTTTTGCCACATAAGTAATATTTTTTATTTTTATATTTTTTTCAAAGCCACGTAGATAAAAATTTAACGTCTGTTTATTTTTTTTAACGGAGTGACCCAATTTTAAAATAATAATAAGTTTAATGGGGTAATTTGAAAAATTAAAATTCAGTGGTGTATTAAGTAAAACTTGCCAACTATAGTGGCTAAATCATTAGTTTTGCCAATATTTAATGTAATATTTGCTTTGTTTTTTCCCTGTGTTTTAGAGGCGGTGAGGCCCATAGTTACCGGATACTTTTATTGATGTAGTTTGTGTTTTAGAAGTGGTAAGACCCATAGTTAACATATACCCTTATTGATCTAGCAAATTGCATAGTGAAAGTTGAGTTTCCCAAACATGGTACTCTTACATTACAAGTACTAAATTTGGCATGCCCAAATTTTAATTTGTTTTCTTCCTCTACTTGCGCAAATATCAATATTCTAACGTGTATTGGATGATCAAAAATAACATTTGTATTAAATTATTTCTAGAACAACCAACTTGTTAATGCAACTGAAAATCTTCTACGAAATTTCGCTTTATTGCATTTGGATTCTAAGAGAATTCCTAACTATAGGCGTCCATTTAAATCTTCCCCCTAGCATACCACGTTTAAGGTTATGTAGCGTACATCTTTTGATATCGGTTCTACAAACCGAAAGGATCTGCATTCTATATAGCCTTCCCAAGAATTCATGGGGTGCCTTGGATTTAAGTTGAGCTTCACTAAATAGCTAGGGTATGAAAATTAGTTTCAGTTTTATCAATTATGTTTTATATAGAGGTTAATAATTCCAATATCATGAGTAGCCATCTGTGTGCATGATCTTGTTTCATGTCTTTGCTATAGTTTGCTAGTAAGGGAGACTGATAATTTGTTAATGGTTTTTCCTCACATGATGGTTTTGAAATGAGTTATGAGAGATGAAGATTTCAGAGTCTTTGTGTCATAAATTTGTGTACAGAAATACATTTTGCCTTTCATTGAATTTGATTACTGTGCATTTTTATTTTGTTTTCTGAAGATTTTCTTATGTGCTGATTGTTTGATTTAAGATATTTCTTATTTACAATGCTTCATGAAGTTTAATTTGTATCTTGAATGGAGTAGCATCAGAACAGTTGACAAAATAAAGTGTTTTCAATTTTATTTACAAGTTAGAAAGACTTCCATGTTCAATCTTGTATCACTACAGTGCAGGAATAGGGGTTCTCAATGCTGCTAGGAAAACAATGGCAAGGATGTTAGGGAATAATGAATCTGCTTTTGAGAGTGCACGCAGCCAATTCTGGGTAGTTGATGCCAAGGTGAGTAATGTCTTCATGTTCGCTTCCATCATTGTTTTTTTGAAGCTCTGTTGTTTATCTAATCAAAGCTCCGTAATCTGAAATAAATATTTTATGCAAGGATATCAGTTCATGTCTTTTGAGGTAGGGAACTAATGATGTTAATTAGCATGATTTGACTTCCCAAGTGGAACAATGATAGTAACACCTGCAGATCCTAAAGAAATGGATATAATTATATAAATATAATTTTGTCTTGAAGCAAATGTTACTTAGGATGCAACTTATATTTTCTTTTGCCTACAGGAAATAAAATTTTGTAATATTCTTTTGTCATTTCAATTACCTTAGCAATCAGATTTTCACTTGAATCATCTTTTATTTTATTATTTAATAAAAAAAATCTAAAAAAAATGAGAAATGCAAAAACAAGACTAGCAAGTTGTCATAGTAAACTCATTCTTAAAATAGGTCAACGCAAACCAGGCTGGATAAAGCCTCCATGAGTACAGTTTCTTAGTTGTTTGTTTCCCCTTATAAATGTGTTGGTTCACTTCTATTCCTTGAGTGTGTATGTAAGTTTAGTCCCTGGTACGCATGCTTCTGGACTTGGTCGACACCTAGTTTTGACTAGTAGCTATTGCACGTGCACCTTATGAAGCATTAGCCATAATTTATGGACTTTGTTTCTGTTTTCATTTGATCACTATTAGACCTAAAAAATTCTACCTGCTCTAATTATGTTGAAACCAGGTAGAGTAATATTCATCTGACTTCCTTGCCCTTGCCAAGGTTAATTTAAGTTCAAAGGCGCAGCTGTAGTTGCACTGCAGTTTGTCTTGGAAATCTCATGCATGAATTCATTTGTTGTTACGGTGATTTTGTTTCCTTGACATATGTTACATTTTGTGGTAGTGCTTTATAACTAGCTGAAGTATCTTATCTGTTAGTAGATAATCTAGAGGATTCTATGATATTATTCTAATAACATGATTTATGATTAAAGGGAGATTGCATGATTGATTTACTTTCTAAATTTACTGCAGTTCTAATCCTATATAAGGGCTCTCTATTGTACATTATTGTACATTGTAAGATATATAATAGAAAACATCTTCCCTTCTTTATTTCTCCACATTATCAAGTGACCATTTTTACACGTACTTTTCATGAAGTAGTAAACAAGAAATTGAATTAAATGATCAATTTGCGCGTCCTTTGCATAATATGGATTACAGAAGATCCATGAGTGGTATTAATTAAAAATTAATCTTTCTTAACTCATTTGATTCTTGATGCTTTAGTTAGAGAACATTTCAAGTGCTTCTTCTCTCATTCCCTACACTTTTTATTTCTTTGTAGCAGCCCCCCAGTTTATTGCATCAGAAAGTTACATGTGAATTTGTTAATGTGTCAAAATGTGTATCTATAACTAACTAGTACCAGCAGAATTATATTATATTGGGAGTGTCTTTCCGAATCCACTCTCTAATATGTTTATCCACTCTTTTAATTTTATTTTCCTTAATGTGTTGACTAATCTACCCCTAAATAATTAATGTCATTATTCTTTGTCTTCTCTAGTCCTCACATTGCACACCTATGACCAAGGAATGTCCATTCTCTATCTAGCCCAGTAGCATGGATCTTCAAAATTTTCACTAACCTGCAGACTAATTCATATACGTGTACCAATAACTGCGATCCTGAAAAGAACCTAAAACTAATCATTCATATTTGCCTATCGATAACCATGGTTCAAAACATCTCCTAAACTTTAATTAGGTCAATAACATGCTATTCTCTCTCCCCCCCCCTCCTCCACTCTCTTACTGCTATATGTAACTAATGAACTAACATTTGTAAAGAATATGAGAAATTGTATATCGATTTAGTTGTTGTTGGTTAAGAAAAGTAGAAAACATTGAAAACCTTATTCATATTCCTTGGTGTATAATCTGGTAAACAACAACTCAATTGTTAATTACATCTTAAATCAGTGACTAATTTATAACTGGGTCCGTGATAATCACAGCAAAACATGTAGTAGTAGTAGTAGTAGTAGTAGTAGTAGTATTTGAATATGGAAATTTGTTCTTTTCTTGATTGTGCAGGTATATCTTCTTTAAGGCATCAGATAAAAATTGAACTCATGAAAACTGACACTAATTGAAAATCAGAGCTTGTAGTTACCAAGTTTCCCACAGTTTGTACACCATATTGCTGATATCCTCCAACTTAATTTGTTAAACACTCTTAAACATCACAGATAAAGAGTTGATGATTGGCAGTTT
The DNA here is from genome assembly GCA_016801055.1 of Panax notoginseng. NCBI lineage: Eukaryota > Viridiplantae > Streptophyta > Magnoliopsida > Apiales > Araliaceae > Panax > Panax notoginseng. Next base: position 295,051,019 of record CM029012.1, on the reverse strand, counting down.
GTGTAGAAGTAGTTGGAGGGAAGACTACTTTTTAAAGTGCTCTTTATTATTTTTGTTTTTTAAGTCCGTTGATGGTGGACTTCTTGTTCCCCCTTTTATTGTATCATTTCTTTTCTATTAATAAAATTTCTTCTTTTATCAAAAAAAAAATAGTTGGAGGGAAGACAGAGACCTACGATGAGAAGCTAGTTTAACCAAATTAAAAAATTTGAACTTTCTGTCTCCTCTGAATTGAGTGGCAAATTTGTCTCAATGAAGTTAGAGGAAGTGGATAAGTATATTAGGAGTGAAAATAGCCGCTCCCTAAAATATTTGCATTTTCAGTTTTTCTGCATATCTCTTCGAACTTTATTCTTTTATAGTTAAAATCTCAGGAGTTTGAGTGGTTTTTATGCATGATTAAAGTATTTTTCTATTGGAGTTTTTAGAACCTCCTTGCAAGGCAGGCATTTGTTTTTCGTTTTTATTTGAAGGGAATTCATTATTGCATATTAGTTTTGCTGAATTAGAGGGCTCTTTCTTTTGAACATATACAAATAAGAATAATTTTGTTTTATGAACCAGGGTCTCATCACAGAGGAGCGTGAAAATATTGACCCTGATGCTCAGCCATTTGCAAGGAAGACAAAGGAAGTTGGTCGGCAAGGATTGAGAGAAGGCGCAAGTCTTGCAGAAGTGGTGTGTAAAATATCTAAAACTTTTTGCCAACTATGGAACTGTTATATTAGCCTGTACAGACAAATCTGAAGTTTTTGCTTGTGTGCTATATCTACCCATTTGTAAACTAGTAGCTGTAGCTGAATTGAGAAAATGAATGTGCTTGGCACCTGGCTGATTGTACTTGTTGTTTTGTTGAGTTCCATAGGTCCTCCATTGGGACATCTTCACCAAAGAAATGGAAAAGTTACATAATTTAAATAAAAAGTAAACACTAAACAATGATTCAAAATTCTTAGAAAGCTACCTATTTATGCCTTGTTTGGTACCTCAGGAGTTTTTTATACTTCCCATTGTAGCAATTGCATTTGCAAAACAATGCATTTAAGATTTGGATTTAGAAACTTATTTAATTAGTTGAATATGTGCTTAACTGAAAAGAGTTCCGAACTGATGTTTCTAAGGACTGAGACACTTCGTAGAAATCCCTTCAAAAATATTGTAGATGAGTTGAGCATCCTACTGTTAACTAACTATGGAATTGATAAGAGTACCTTTAATGACATCATGTGGCCAGTGAGACCTTACTCAAATTAACATGTATTAGTAGGTATTGGTTGAACTATTCAAACATATATGCTGCCACAAGTTCACCATGAAAAAGGCGTATCCTGATTCCTGAAGATACATTATATTTGCTATTCCTTTATTCAATTTCTGTATTATGTATTTTATCTTCTTGGTTAATATTTACTAATGTTTTAATGTTTTAGAAACATTGTGTTATCTTTCAAATTTTTGAGCCAAAAGTTGAAGGCTGGCTGTCATGATGTTGATAGTTTTTTATGGTTTGCTATGTTCTGACTTGGTATTATTTGTATGTGATGCGGTCAAATTCTGTTGGAGAAGATTCGGTTGTTAGGATAGAAATCTCGATACTTGCAAAGATAAACAGATCCTAAAAGGTCTGCCGGAGTCGAATCCGGGGAAATCTCCAATGGCAAAATCAGGAAAGAGTAGGGGAGGGAGCAGAGGCTGAATAAAGACTCAGTCAGAAGTCCCTTTACCTCCTTATGGTAGTATATATTCATAACTTTAGGGTTTCTTGGAGCTAAGATGGCCTAGGGTCGAGCCTGTTTCGGATTAGTGTTTCCAGGGTAGTGTATTACTCATTTTTCCATTAGGTCTGATAAGCAAGTCAATTAAGGCTATTTGCCCTTTTATGCTCTTGAGGGTTAAACATGTCATGTCTATATGGCCAGCTGTAAAAAACATGTTATGTCTATATTCGTAAAAAAATTTGTTGGGGGACCATTGGATGATAATGGTACTTTAAGTGCTGGATTTATATCCGAATAGTACACTAATTAATAATCTGAGGCCAACAAGTTCTTCATTCATCGGTCATTTGGTCAATTTTAAGTAATTTTATTGTCTGTAAAGAGTAAAGTTTTGAACAATTGATAGACTTGTTTATGCTCCTCATTTTGAACAAGATTTGATTTATGGGTTATGCCTTTTTGTTCACTCCTTAATTACCTTCCCTTTTTTCTCTTTCTTTTACTGGAATCCAAATCTTTGTGCAGTTTCTTCTCTCATCATGCTTTTTCCAGCATCTTTTGAGGGTTTCGTTACTACCCTTTCCAATCTCAACATACATTTCCAAAACTTATTTTCTGATATTGCTGATGCAAGGTCTAGGGTTTCTTATTTGTTAGATATTGTATACTGATATTATCTTGAATATATTCTTTGTGAATCAGGTGCGAGAAGTAAAACCTGATGTGCTTCTTGGGTTGTCTGCAGTTGGAGGATTGTTCTCGAAAGAGGTATACAATCGTTTTTGAAATTTAGACGATTATTTAATTTCAAAAGTTGCAGTTCTGCTTCTTATACAGCTTTACAAGGAAGCAAGTAGAGAAGACTTATTTATGTACTCTACACAATAAGAACTAGGATTAGAACTTATTGAGTGTGGTTCATATTTTGTAATTGTGTCTTAAACACAAATCCTAGATGCGTCTTGCATGTTTCTATTTGAGTTGTGATAATGTTACCTTGCATACTTCCCGTTATTGACTTCATGCACTTTTAATAATAGGTATTAGAGGCCCTTAAGGGTTCAACTTCCACCAGACCAGCAATATTTGCAATGTCAAACCCTACAAAAAATGGTATGTGGAGTTCATACAATTTAACAAACTTGACCTTAACATATTTTAACAAATTTTTTTTGATTCCTTTGCAGCTGAGTGCACCCCAGAAGAAGCATTTTCCATTTTGGGTGACAACATTATATTTGCCAGTGGGAGCCCATTTAAAGATGTGGATCTCGGTATGTCTGTTACCTGTTGTTTTGATGAACTGCACATATCTTCTTCCTTTAGTAGTTGTAAATATGTCACAGTAGATAGTGTATACAAACTGAGACAACATGTCCTCAATACAACTCATTTGAGAAGAAAGAGCTAGACCTTCTGGTAAAAGAGCATACATGCCATTGATCATTAACAAAATCATTATTCATGGGCCAACTCTTGCAAGGTGTCCCTCTGTATGGTCTGTTGAAATGATCTCCTGGTGGGGTTCCTAGGATTTGGTCCCAGTATCATCTTTTCAACATCTTGACAAGTTAATAATGCTCTTGAGGTTTTGTAGTTTATTCTCTCTCTCTCTCCGTCTTTCTTACACAAAACACAATTTCTACTTCCCTCCACAATTTTTGTAAATGAACAGTATTAATAAGGTGCAAGTGCTATTTGCTCGATCCTTCCCTCATTTCATTTTCCTCTTCAAGAACCTTTTCCCATCCTATCTAACATCTTCCCACGACTTTCAAACATTTTCTCAGATATAAGGACTCCCATAATATACTGCCACCAACCCAAGGATTGGGTTACTAGATACAGTTGGTTCTAATTATAATGATGGTAAAGCTAATGAATGACATGTTCCACCATGCACATGAGTGCTTTGTTTACTTTCAACATGAATGGTGGTGTCAAAGATTTAAGTATTTTTGTCTTTACTACCCGTGAAGTAGTTTATTTTGGCCATTGAAATAGAGCAATTATCTTTCTTTTATTTTACTTTCCTAGATATGACATAGAATATATGTAGATACTCTTAATAGCTGTAAGGAATGAGCTAAACAATATGTGGTGCTATGTAACAACAGGTGTAGTTTGGCATTTTAGATAAATGATTTAATTATTTAACTTAACTCTTTATTTTGTCTTCTCCCCTACCTTATGACTGTCTCAAAAGCAAGATTTTGCCTGATCTGTGGAATGTAGCTTTCATAACTTGTCAAATTCATGAAAAAATATTACTTGACAGCTAAAGTTAACGACATGAATAAAGAGTGGAGAACAGAAGAAACGATTTCAATACGCTTTACTAAATTATGTAAATAACTATTTTTAATGTGCAATTACTGAACACACGATATCATGGGATTCATAGTTATGAATTTTGTTTGAGCTTCATTACGTGTCTCTGTGTAAACGGAACTCAATGCTCAGTAAGGGACATGGAGAAACGGGCACTTGTGTGGTGTTTTAGAAGAAGTTTCCTTTTTCAGTTTATTGGAAACAAACAGCTTTTGTTGCAGTCATTAATAAGTTGACAATGTCAAGGTAGGACTAGATATAGGTGACCATCCACAATTCAATAGACCTCTTTTGGTTCTCTATCAAAGCCTTACCTTTGTATAGTAATAGTGCATTGTAAAAATATCTTACAAGTAGCTAGAATTATTTTTTTCTATCGCTAGCATGCAAGTAGATGCATTTGTTCTAATCAGTGGTCTGTTGATAGAGGAGGTCCTAAATCCAGATTCTTGCAATTTTATTGTAAAAATCTATGCATGGTTTTCAAGAAGTAGAATGAATTTTGGGTGATAAGCTATCAAATGAAAACTGCAAAATTTAGCAAAATGAAAAAGAAGATTGAGGAATCCACAGTTGACTTGCTAAGCCTTATGATTGATCTTGTTTCAAACATATGGATAAGAAAATATTATCACTTTAATGTGCAAGCTTGAGCTTCATTTTACATTATTACCATTCATGGATGTGTATATAATTTTGGGTGCATTTAATAAGACTAGTTTACTTCATCTTAGTTTCTGTAGTCATTCTTATATTTGAACCTATATTAACACTTGTTTCCCACAGGAAATGGTTATATTGGCCATTGCAACCAGGGCAACAATATGTACCTTTTTCCCGGGTAAGTTTACATCCAACTCTTTGAAGGGAGAACTTTCGTAAGCTTGTGTCTTTTCCTTCTCTTAATATTTTATTTTGTCCGATTGTGCAGAATTGGACTTGGTACTCTTCTATCTGGCTCTAGCGTCATCTCGGATGGCATGTTACAGGCTGCAGCCGAGTGGTAATGCGCTTCTTTCTGTCCACAATAACCTCCATCAGAACTGGAATGACTTCAGTAATATATTATACTATAAAAGCTATTTCAATTAAATATTGTCAATAAATTGAGAAACCTACCGGCCCAAACCCACAGCAGATACAACTTGAAGTATTTACGTATTCAGATTGATGACAGAAATGAAAATAGGCCTTAATTGTTCTTGAGGGTTGGGAGGGCAGTTTGATTTCAAATTACAGGCTTATATCATGAATCCATTTGTAATACTTTTTCACTTATTACATCTTTTTTGGTTGTGGTGATACTGTTTACATAATAACTTGTGCTATAATAACAACATGCCAAGATGTCTTATGGCCCATTATTTTAAATGTTTTTGATAAACGCATTTGAACATTACAGCCTTGCTGCATATATGACAGAAGATGAGGTTCACAACGGGATTATATTCCCTTCAATATCCAGGTACACATTTGAAGTGTTTTGGGCAGTTTGAAAGGCTTGTAAACTGCTTCTTACTCGTGCTCGATCTTGTTCATACTTCATATGTACAGCATACGCGATATAACAAAAGAAATAGCTACTGCTGTGATCAAGGAAGCTATAGTAGAAGATCTCGCAGAAGGATATCGTGAAATGGATGCTCGAGAGCTCAGTAAACTTAACAAGGTATATTTGAGATCGACACTATTGTCCAATTTCCTTTTTCTCTTTTTACAATGCAATTGTGTCCATGATTGGGGTTAATCCTCCTCCTGTCCAAACCTTCCCACTCACAGAATCCATGAACCCTTATTAATTTGTTACCACTAGATCACTGACACTTGGCCTCAGAAGAAAAGTAAAAGTAGGGGTAATAACTATGACTGACCGTCGCCTCAACCTAGTTGGTTTTTAATCAAATAATATAAAAATTAAAAACTAGTTTCACAATTGTACGATTTCCTTCTTTGCAGGAGGAACTTGCTACCTATGTGAAGAATAACATGTGGAGTCCAGAATACCCAACATTAGTTTATAAGAAAGATTGAAAGAGTCGATTTCTTCTTCCCGCAAACTCATACATGGTTGTAGCAGAACTATAATTGATCGGAGGCCTTATTCTGATCTTCATGTTCAAACCGCAACCGTGTGTGTGTTGTCTGTGTAATTGTAACTTCACATCATTCATAATGCCCTCGTCGATCAATTACAGTTACCTACGCCTACATCCAAATTCCAAAGGCTGTAATTCCTCAAGGTTATGCTCATTTAGGTCAATAACCTATTGTAAAAATAAACCACTCAATTTTTGTCTATTTACCGCTGGATTTCAGTCCTTTTAATATTTGTATGTAAATTTTAAACTTGAAATCCATGAATGCTCCTTCATGTGGATTTGCAAGATTGTTTGATCACCAAATGTAATGCTCAGATTGCTCCAGTTACTATTAAAACAGGCTGATTTTATGAATATTTCTTCACCAAATTCTGAATATAGCTTTTTGTATAGGCAGTTTGAAGATTGTTTGTCATCTCCAAGCAGAGTGAAAATAGAAATGGATGTGTATATATGAATACTTCTTTTTAACTTTTACAGCTTTGTATAACTTTTTACTACAATGGAAAAAGTATTGGCATTGCCCATTGAGACACCGGTTCACAATTTTGACCGACTGACTTGATCTCATTTAATGTTGACAACATTAATTTGCAGTCATACATAACAACACTCGTAATCATATAAATGCTTTAAATCTAGGTTAAAAATTGATTGTTTTATCAACGTGGCCCTCATCATACGACCCACAGTTTTCAGCAACAATAATTCCCAAATTGTTTGTAACGACGAGCATTATCTTTAAGAAATCTACACTTTCTAGTAGAGTCGCTAAAAATATAGGACCGAACGTATTGCTATTGATTCTATGACCCCTATAGAACGTACTTATCGTGAATTAATTATTGGGGACAAATAGACCGATAAAACAGTAGTACAAAGTAAAAATGTAATGTGTTTATGTTGTTATTGGTAAAAAAAAACATCTAGTCAGGTAGTGACTGCTTTAAAGATTACAAAAAGGATTATGAAATCAACAATGTAATAAAACTTATCAATTCTAACTGAATGTTGATGTGTCCTAATTCTATTATTTGAAATAACCTTTTTAGAGGAGCAACTGTTGCACAAAAGGCCGAGGTCTGCGGCCTTGTCTTGGTCTGGCCTGGGTCCGACTTGGTCAAAACCCGACCTGGTCAAGGCCTGACCCGATTAGGCCTGGCCTGGAAGGCTTGAGCCTGGCCTGAGATCTGGCTTGGCCGGCCTGAGACCTACCATGATTTTTTATCTAATTATTTGTAATTTTTAAACTTTAAATTTATAATTATTCATCAATACAGTATAAATTTTTACTTATTCATTATTGTAATTTATAAATTATAATACATTAGTTTTAATTAATACATCAATAAAATTTTAAATTTTAAATATTTATTCTTGATTTCTTGTTGATACATTTAATTAATATACATCTTCAATGAATATAACTAGTTAGTATATTTAATATTAATAATAAGTTAGTTACTTAGTAGATTAAATATTAATAATAAGTTAATTTGTTGTAAATACTAAATTACTAATATTTAACAATAAAATTTTATTAATATTCTTTGTTACTTTAATGTTAAATATTAACATTAATTAATACATCAATAAACTAATTTTTAATATTAAATATTAATAATAAGGTAGTTTTTTCTAAATTCTCAAGTTCTTCATTAATTTGGATATGCTAAATTCTTAGGGGGATTTATGATTTTGGTTATTGTTTAGGTATTCTGTTGTACCAATTTAAATAAAAATTCCAGAAAGTAATTAGAAAATTAACTGGAATTAATACTTGAGATATAACTATATAAGAGTTTAATGATCATAAAGAAAAGATATATGTCATGTGTTTAAACTTTACAAAATATATGTCCAATCGATCCTAGTACGTACTATAAGAAAATAAAATCGAAACTAACTTTATATTCAAAAAATAAAAGTGTAATTTACAGTATTTAAGTAATCTACAATATTTTCTATGAAGTGCATAGTAAACAATTAGACATATATTTAAGAAATCAATTTGTTTTATATTCCAGTTACATCTAAATTATATTTTTTTTTGTAATTTAAGATGAATATATTTATTTTTGTTCTAATCATTCAATTTATATTGGTGTGTAGTAGAATGTTAAAATAAAATAAATCTTAAAAATCTTGCATCATTTTTATAAAATTTATTAATTTATATTTTTAATATTTAATATATAACATTAAAAAAAAAAATCAGACGAGCCAAAGTCTTGGACCTAACCTGACATTGGGTCTGAGTCTGGTCTGGCCTAGAGACTTGGTTGGCCACAGCCGACAAAACCCTGGCCATGAAAGTCAAAAGTCAACGAACTGGCCTGGCCAAGGCGTGGTCCAGGCTGGCCTGGCCGTGCGGCAAACAAGTATTCGAAATTCAAATGGATTATGGAATGGTACGCCGTACGCCTGCACAGGATAAACCCCACGTTGAAGTTGTAAACTAACTGACCAAACTCCCCCTTCCAAACGCTCTCATTTCCACTCTTTCTCTCTCTAAAATTCACTCCCAAAATCTCTTCTTCTTTGATTACTTTAATTCCAGGGTTTTGGAAGAGCTCAGATCTAGTAGAGATTGAATAGAGAATTACAATGGCGACCATGGAGAGCTTGATCGGATTGGTGAATCGAATCCAGAGAGCTTGTACTGCGCTTGGAGACTATGGTGGCGGAGATAATGCTTTCTCGTCTCTTTGGGATGCTCTTCCTTCTGTTGCCGTTGTCGGTGGACAGGTACACTACCCGATTCACCCTCTTCATTTTATTAGTCATTAAGAGAGAGAAATGGGATTAAAGATCAGAGATTTTTAGTTTTAGTTCTTTCTAGGTACTACAGATGTGTTTTTGATAATTATTTTAAAAGAGGGTTTATTTGGGTTTTCAGTTGATTGAACTGTGAGATGAAGTTGTTAAATAATACAATGGTAATTGTGGAGAGAGTAGTACTGAGGGAATGTTAAGAGGAAAGTGTCAGATCCGCCATGGAGGATAGTGAGTTTGAATGAATATGAAGATATTAGCTTTTGCTGTTTCATTGAGTTTGAATTGGGAGGTTAAGGAAGTTGTGTGGAATTTTTATGCAATCTGTACTCTTGGGGGAGAAATTTAGTTAGAGAGGAAGAGAGGCGGTATTTTGCAAAGCTTTTGAAAGATTAATCAGAAATGGGATCTTTAAAGAGAGAGAGAGCTTTGAGATGAGTAAGGGAATGCAGCAGTAACTGTCATTTGTAACATATCCCCAACAGAGTGGAGTGAGAGTGTGAGAGAGAGGAAATGGATAAAAATTAGATGTTATTTTTTTGGGGTGGTATTTCCTTGTTTAAATTTGTGCTACTAATGAAAATTTGTGGTATTATATGTAAGATGTAATACCCAAGAAATTTAAGAAGATTATTATTAATGAAAATGAGAATTATTTAAATGTAATTATGTGCACTTATGTGTGATGTGTGATTATGAGGTTAGTTAATTCAATGAAATTGAATCATGTATGAATTTTGAGAAGAATCTAAAATGAAATTATAATATATGATGAGCTTAAGTTATGAATTAACTAAGCTTGAAAGAATGAGCCTTGTGTGGCATATTGATTCATGATGAATCAATTAAGTGTTTAATTAAAGTATGGAAGAGGGTTGTTCTAAATCCAGGTTGGTAATAACTAAGGAAAGTTAAGCTAACCGTGTACTATGGATTTAGGTATGTGATAATGATGAGTTATTAAAGGATTAAGTGTTGATTATGAGTTGCAAGCAGTAAATGGAAGAATTAAATTAATTTGTGAGCTGAGCCTCATGGAACGGTTAAATGATTTAATTGTGTAGTTAATGGACTGCTATGAGTATTTACTTAGGTGATGAGTCTAATAGAATTATCAAAGTTAGCCCAGTTGAATTATGTTGCAAGTATTCGGTTAAACCCGATTAGAATTGAATTAGTAAAGTAAGCCAAGGAGGCTGGTCCAAATAACTGACTCGGAGATCTGGAAAACAGAATATATATGAGTATTAATAAAGTAATAAATAATAACAATAATAGTACTCCCTTCAGATCCGGCCGAATGGCCTATAGCCACCCTAAACTGTTTTTTCTTAATTGAATCCCATGTAAAGTAGAATGATTACTTTGAGCCATGGCCTAATTACATTTAAATATTTCTCATTTTCATTAATAATAATCTTCTTAAATTTCTTGGGTATTACTATTTTGTTCCAATAGTGTAATTTTAATCTGATTTACCTCTTGTTTCACCTTTTTTTTCTTGGAGAGCTGAGAACAGAGTTCTGGAAAATCTTCAGTGTTGGAGAGCATAGTTGGGCGAGACTTTCTTCCTAGAGGATCTGGTTTTTTTGTCTTAACTTTGGATTGCGTATACTTCAGTATTGCTTTTATTTAGCATAAATTATATACTTAATTAGGCTGTGATTTTTTTATTAAACTTACTATGGGTTAATGCAGGGATTGTCACAAGGAGACCTTTGGTGTTGCAACTACAACAGACAGATAAAGGGCAGCAGGAGTATGCGGAGTTTGGTCATTTGGCCCGACGGAAATTCACTGATTTTGGTATTGAATAACAACTGATATTTGTTTTGTAATTGTTATTGTTACTCAGTTGAGGACTTGAATATGTCTAGATTAATTAGCAATATAGTGGTAATATCCATTCAGTTCATTTAACTTGCTTGTCGTTTTTCAAACATTAAGGATTTCTAATTTTCTAAAGGTAATTTATCTTGCAATAAGTGCACAAGATTAAAACTTTAATTATGTATCTTTAGTAACCTGATTATACATCAGGAGACTTGTTTAATAGCTTTATTACATGAAGGTGCAGCAATGTGGTTTCACCTTAATTGTTCTCAAAGAGCTCCATGTGATGGGCTACATATATTCATAATAGAAGCTTCTCAGTTTCACTATATATACTGCGCAAGTTTTAGGTAACGATGAACGCAAAAGAATTAGCACATGCTGAGAACTAAGAACCTTTTTCCTCATTCTTGCATCTCTATTCTCAAGTCTGCCAATAATTGATCAACGTCTTTCTTTTTTAATTGTAACCAATTCAACCTTCTTTGTGGTCATCAATATGTTGCTATGATCTTGTAGTTCTTACCTTTTTTTCTTATCCTCTGATTTTTCTTATGCAGCCATGGTCCGCAAGGAAATTCAGGATGAAACCGATCGAATAACTGGGAGGTCAAAAATGATTTCTCCTGTTCCAATCCATCTCAGTATTTACTCTCCAAATGGTACGTCAATATTTCTTAAAAATATTATTTCTTTATTAAATATAATAGTTATAGAGTTTCAACTTTGGCATTTGTATTAGTCTAAGGTTATTTGCTCTTCAAAATGCATCATGGACACATTTTTTTTCTTTCTTCTAAAAGTACCTTTGGAGAACTTAAGGAGCATAGTAGTACATTGATCCGTAACGTAACAGGCGTTGACACTCCCTATTTATCTGTAACTTATGAAATTTGAAGTTTCATGAAAACTTTTCCTACTTACGTAGAAAGATGTCTCGATGTAAATCTCAGTGTTTTGGTTCTGTGATTCTTAGATACGTTCTTACTAATTTGAGGGCAGGAACTGCTAGTGGTTTTGATTATTCTTAGATGTACTATCTCCTTACTGGAAAGATAGTCTCTTGTTTGGGGATTATTCTGCACATCTTAAAGTCTATTGATAACAACCCAAAAAAGGTAGCAACTATCTTTTCAGGACAAAAATAGTAGTTTTCTACATTCGTGATTCTGATTAACCTAATTTTTTCTATGTGGGTATTGAATTGGATGATGCCCAAGGTAGATATTCCTGAAAAAGCTGCAATGAAGAAATTTGAGTAGGACAAGTTACATTTTGAGTGTGCTGTGTGTGTATCTTTGTAGATATGAAAGTGAGGTTGAATTTGGCTACACATTTGATTTTGTAAGTACTCTGCAGTTCTTCTCGCCCCCTAGTGGTAGGGATGAAGGAGGGAAAGAAGGGAGTATCACTTTGCAGCCTCTTGTTGATCATAACTTAATGAAAAAATTGTTGTGGAAGCAGCGAGTGGGTTATGAGTTTTCTTTATTCTGCTTCTCTTAGTTCTTATAATGGCACTATACCTGCTCTCTCTCTCCCAATATATACTTTTTAAGTACTCCTTTAACACCTGGTTTCTCTCTGTCTTTGCAGTAGTCAATTTAACCTTAATTGATTTGCCTGGTTTGACCAAAGTCGCTGTTGGTACGTTAGTAAATTTAGTTTCTCATTTTTATACAAAGCAAGTGCTCTAAGCTTCATTTAATAAAAAGGAGAGTGTTCTTTGCAGAGGGACAATCTGAAACTATCGTCGAAGATATTGAAAACATGGTTCGATCATACGTTGAGAAGGTAAGAAAACATTGTCTTCTTAGATTAAATGTGTTGTATTGTGTATTTTAATGTCGGGAATCAGAAATAAGTTTTGAGGAATATACTTGTTAGCTTAACAATGCTTGGCCACTTTTCACTTCTCCCTCAGTCTATTTAAACATATAAACTTGTCACGACTGTGTTCCGACAACCTATTAAGCACTTCATAGAAGTCCCATGCTTGGTGTGGGAAATCATTACTGAATTATGGAACCAAGTATTTTAGTTGGAAGCATACTGGAAAGAATTCACATGTCATTGCTAGTCTACTGTTGTTCTGAAAGATAATTCACAACTTGGTTTCAGAGGTTTGACACAATACACATTACACATAACCAGGATATGTATATATAGATAGCATCATACTGTTCTGTTTGGACATCCTGGTAGACCCGAACTTTGTTTTTATATTTTTATTTGGTTTTTAAGTGCTAGCATGTGATGCCAGGTCTAACTATAATTTCATATGGGGTACACTATTTTGTCTTCTTGATTGATAAATATATGGTTTCTCTAGCCTAACTGCATCATACTGGCAATATCTCCTGCCAACCAAGATATAGCGACATCAGATGCTATCAAGCTTGCTAAGGAAGTGGATCCATCAGGTACCCTATGCCTTTCTTAACTATGTTGGTTCATGAATCTTTGCAAGAAAAGAATCCACATCAGTTGGATGTTTGCATTTCCTTATGGAATTCTGCCACCAAATGAGCAGGTGAACGGACATTTGGTGTATTGACAAAGCTTGATTTGATGGATAAAGGAACTAATGCATTAGATGTACTCTCTCTCTCTCTCATATATATATATATATATATATATATATCTTATATTAAAGTATATTGGTTTAGTTTTCTATTTTGCATCTCAATTTAGTCTTAAAGGTGTAAATTGTTATTTTCCTTCAAATTGGATATCTGAAGTAATTCTTCTTCTGAAAGGTTCTTGAGGGAAGAGCTTTACGTTTGCAACAACCATGGGTGGGGATTGTGAATCGCTCACAAGCTGACATAAATAAAAATACTGATATGATGTCTGCAAGAAGGAGAGAACGGGAATATTTTGCTACAAGTCCCGACTATGGGCACTTGGCTAGTAAAATGGGTTCAGAGTATCTGGCGAAACTTCTCTCAATGGTATGATTCTGTTTGTTGTTTGTTTGAGATCTTTCTCTTTACAAGAACATAAAGGTGTCAACATGTTATGTGTTTTAATTTCAGCACTTGGAGTCTGTCATTAGGGCAAGAATACCAAGTATCACTTCCTTGATTAACAAAAGCATTGATGAACTTGAAGCAGAGATGGATCACCTTGGTAGGCCTATTGCTGTTGATGCTGGGGTGAGTGGACTCAGTGGAGTTGCTTCTCAACACTATTTTTGAACAATCTGCCTTGTCATCGACTAAAATTCTGTTTTTCAGGCTCAATTGTACACTATCTTGGAACTATGCCGTGCTTTTGACAAAATATTCAAGGAGCATCTCGATGGAGGGTAAGTATTTTCCTTCCTGATCTAATGCATAGTTGTACTATCTTTTGGTTGGTTTTTCTAGAAGACCTTTTTCTAAGAATACAGATCTGGTGTTTTTGTCTATACTATTTATAGGTAAAATCTTAGATTTTGGTTTCATACTTATGATCATATCTTCAGGATTTGGGTTTCTATTCAACAAATGCATGTATTATTTTCATAGATACTTTGACTAATCTGTCCTGATCTCACCTGAAATGTTACACGAGTTCAGGTTGCTTATCCATGAGTGTATCAATCATCTATAGAAATTTGCATTGATATAAAAAGTACTTTTAATTAGATTCATTTTTTACAAGGAAAACAAAGGGAGGGAAAATAGAGAAAGATAAAACAAAACAAAAAGATGCAAACACCCTAATCTACTTAGCCTCAAAAAGAAAAAAAATAATCTCGTACCAGCAAGGTTGAAATGAACGAGTCAAGCTGAGTTATTTCTTTAATCTTTCAGTTAAATATGCAAAAATAGAACTTTTTGCTTTATCTAACTGGTTCCACCAGTTGATGATTGTTCCAAATATGTTTATTTGGATTTGTTCCCAAATTTCAGGCGATCTGGAGGTGATCGAATTTATGGTGTTTTTGACAACCAACTTCCAGCTGCATTGAGGAAGCTGCCTTTCGATCGGCATCTTTCCTTACAGAATGTGAGGAAAGTTATCTCAGAGGCTGATGGTTATCAACCTCACTTGATCGCTCCTGAGCAAGGTTACCGACGCCTTATTGAGAGTTCATTAAATTTTTTTAGGGGCCCAGCTGAAGCTTCAGTGGATGCTGTAAGTAGTTGAGTTAAATTAGTCCAGATTTCTTTCAATTTTATACAAGTTTAGCAGAAAAATCTGTTACTGACGATGAAATCATTATTTAGGTTCACTTTGTCTTAAAAGAACTTGTGAGGAAGTCAATTGGAGAAACTCAGGTGAGATTTATGATTTTAAAATTGGAGTTTTCTAGTTAGGCACCAGTATTCTTTCTTATTGGTTATAAGCATAAACACTCTCTCACTCTGGTCTGGTGGAAACAGGAGTTGAAGCGATTTCCAACTCTGCAAGTTGCAATAGCTGGTGCTGCCAGTGAAGCCTTGGAAAAGTTCCGTGAGGAAAGTAAGAAAACAGTTATAAGATTGGTAGACATGGAATCTTCATACCTAACTGTGGATTTCTTCCGCAAACTTCCCCAGGAAGTGGGAAGCCCAGTTGCCACAAGAATGGAGAAAGGGGGAAACCCGGCTGCCGCAAAAATGGAGAAAGGGGGAACCCCAGCTACCATAAATGTGGACCGCCACGCAGAGGGGCACTTTAGGAGGATAGGCTCAAATGTATCATCTTATGTGGGTTTGGTGTCTGACACTCTCAGGAGTACAATTCCCAAGGCTGTGGTATATTGTCAAGTTAGGGAAGCCAAACAGTCTTTGCTCAATTACTTCTATACACAAATTGGAAGGAAAGAGGTACCTGGTCCTTTCTGTATTTCATATTCATTTGCACGTAATAACATGTAGATTTTGCTAACAAAATATGAGGTTTAACATTAATTTTTACCCTATGGAAAGTGCACAACAATGAAAGGTTTTTGTTTTGTTTTTTCTTCTTCTGGAAATTAGACCAAAGACATGATAAATTTAACATATATTGCTGATATGGAAATATATACACGTGTCGCATTTAAAGAATGTTAAGTATAACAAATGAAGTGTGAGATTCATGAAGATGTTTCCGCTCTGCATTGCGAATTTTGTGGATTCTAG
The DNA here is from genome assembly GCA_016801055.1 of Panax notoginseng. Taxonomy (NCBI): domain Eukaryota; kingdom Viridiplantae; phylum Streptophyta; class Magnoliopsida; order Apiales; family Araliaceae; genus Panax; species Panax notoginseng. Next base: position 295,035,170 of record CM029012.1, on the reverse strand, counting down.
TTCGTAGCGGTAATAAATTAGTACAAGTACTCATTATCCCACCCATCATTTTTGCAAACAAATGTAGCACATGGGTTTACAGGATATTATTCTGTCAGTATACAGACCACATGTTGACATACTCCATGGTTTTGTCCAATATTTCAGGGAAAGAAGCTTGGAGAGATGTTAGATGAAGATCCAGCACTGATGGAGAAAAGAGTACAATGTGCAAAGAGGCTTGAACTGTACAAATCAGCAAGGGATGAAATTGATTCTGTAGCATGGGCTCGGTGAGAGTAAACCATGTTGAAGATTCTTTATATGAAATCATGGTTGAGATGATTTCCGGTTGTTGTTGATTATTAGATTATTCGGCAGCTTATATTCTTTAATGTCATTGTTGTGACATTTGCCTTTGGGTGCTAGATTTTGTTGCCATTGTTGTGACATGTGCCTTTGGATGCCTCTCAATAGGATGTATTGTTGTTGTACATCTTTAATACATACCATTTTCGGAGTCTAAAATATTTAATGTGCCTCAGCATCTCCTTATATCTTACTTGATCTTCAATGTCAATGGCTTCCGCGTTTGTACAAACTTTTCAAGGCATTTTGGGTTAGACCTGATGAACCATCATCCAAGTTTGGGAATAATTTATGTACATTCAGGTTCACTTTCAAGTTACGAATGACACTAGAGATTGAAGTTTCTTGTTTATGATCAAGATAATTTGAACATATTCTCTCTCTCTTCTAGTTATTGATTGCCACTCCTTTAGTCCACAGCAAATGCATCAATAAACAGTTCTGCACTACTGCAGTAAAAGTAAACTAGTAGCATAGCCTTTCTTAAGTATTCATTACCTAGTCAAGTATATTGAAAGCATGAAATACAAGCTCTACGGGAAAGTAAAAAAACTGAACAATGGGCCAAGAAAATTGGACTTTTGTTTTCTTCTAAACCAAAGAAAGATGGCTTCCATCCAAGCCAGGTTTTCATCCAGATTTAAAGTGGCTCTAATTGGATCATGCCCATTTCTCTCAAGTTGTGAACTGAAAAGTGAGTTCCCAACTGCACTCAATGCGAGCACAACAAAAATAAATAGAAAGTGGCTCTAATTGTACATATGCTTTTGATCAACCTATGAAGTTTGAATGGATGTCGCAGCAGGATGAAACATTATCATGTTATGAGATCCGAGTGACGGAAACAAGTAAATTTGTACCACCAATACATAAATAATAATCTAAATGAATGAAAATTTTATTTGAACTGATTTGATTTTCACTTGAATGTTTTATAAATCAATATGTCAAAATAGAATGGGAGGTTCCAATACGAACCTCAGTAATTGGATCTACAAGTTCTATACATTTGCTAAAAAATTACAAACAATTACTGTTTGAGTGTTACCTTCTATTGTGCTTTAATCTCGAGCTCTTCCAAGCTATTCCACAATTTCTGGTCATTGAAATCCTTAATAACATAAGTTGCCCCAGCTTCTATCGGTAGTTTTTCGGGGTTTCTTGTACCTACAGCCACTACTGGTATTCCTGCTGCAACTCCAGCTTTTGTTCCAGAGACAGAATCCTTTTAAAGCCAAAACAAATAAATCATATAATTTCAATAAATAATCAAACGATATAAATCTGTATATCAAATATTTATAAAAGTCATACCTCAAACACGATTGTGTGCTGAGGTGACACTTTAAGTGCTTCAAGACCCTTCCAATAGGGGTCAGGGGGTTTTGCTCGTTCACATTCCTCCGCGAGAACAACGGTTTCAAAGAAGTCCGTGAGGCCCAACATCGTGATCAACAGCTCAGCATTTGATTTTGGAGCATTAGTAACTGCAGCTCGTTTCAAGCCACAATCCTCAATCCAGTTGCACAACTTGTCTAGGCCATTTAGAGGTTTTAATTCTTTGTATGCCAATCTGTACAAATCATTAACAATGTGTATCAAAATGTTAAATAAAAATCATCTTAAGATATTATCACAACCTATATTTGTAATGGAGAAATGGGAATAATATTAATTCTTGATGCAAGCAAAGACAAGGAAACTGCTATGTACTCTACAGGAAAGCTATTTGAATTTCTAAAAGGTTTTGAAAATGGTACTCGGACCAGCTCAGATTACTGATCAGGAGCAGGTTCAAGATATCGGGCTTCACCTGCTAAACGGGAAACTCAGTTATGGGGCGTGTAGTGCATACACATAGTATAAAGTTCATTCTATAGCAAGATAGACTTGTTTGGCTTGAAAATACCTTCGAAATAACGCCTCCTTATCATCCATAAAATTCATGGCTCTTTCGAGATCCCAATCAGGTAAGAGTAGACGAGAGAGTTCCTCATTATGTCTGCCACTAATGTTCTGTATGAAGAATTCCTCACTTATGGGTACTCCTCCATTGAAACCTACCTGTTGGGCATCCCTATGTCACTTGTTCTCTTATGCAGGTACTGCAATAGAATTAGAAAGATATGAAATTATGTGAATACTACAAAGAAACCTCTCGGAGCATTTCCACAAAGGCATGGTAATGAATAGGATCTGAGTCGCAAAGTGTTCCATCAATGTCAAAGAGTACTGCCTCCAGAGGAGCAACAAAAGAGAGTGAAGAAGTGCTGCTTGAGAAAAGAAAATCCTGTTAGTGTTACATGTACCATATCGAACAAGGATTATACATTGCAAACAAAGTGATATTGCAACATTACAATAGCACAACCCTGTGAGACGGCGATTGTAATGAGTGATATTATACATCGCAAACAAAGTGATATTGAAACATTGCAGAGATGGCGATTGTAATGAGTGATATTGCCTTTACTTGTATAAGTGATATACCGTACTCCCTAGCACAAAAAGTGACGTTTTCTATTCTTGTTTCTGTTCCACATACGGTATCGAACGAGGATCCAGGTAACATTAGTCCAAATTCAAACCCTTAAAAACATAGCTCTACTGAGTGACCTAAATAATAGAGAAATCAATCCTTTATATAAAGGGACGTAAGGCGATCCTCAATTGAAAAATTGACCGAGTTAACTCGGTTGATTTCTCCGATCTCAGGAGAGTTTAGAATCGAGTCAACAAATTAAATTGGTTTCCTGTAAACGAAATTGGTTCTGACGCTTCCTCTTCCATCAATCAATTAACTCTTTCTAATTGATACAAATTCTTAATTGATGGTGGGGTTTTCATCTCCTCTTCCTCTTCCGATTCTTTTCGTCGATGGATTTCCCCTCTTCTTCCTCTTCTCTTCTTTCAAGCTTTTACACATAAAAAGCATTCCTTGAAGATCCCCAAATTCGTGTTCTTCCATCACGGAATCAAAACCCAATTGAACCTCAGAAAGCCCTTCCATCACCAGACATCTAACGGAACAAAACTGTAAATACAAAATCCCCTTCTCTTCATGATAATAGCTAATCTTTCTACACTTCAACCAATCCTTAAGCTCCTCACTAATTTCCGCTTCCGAAGATTGTTCCGACACTTCTCCCACCCAAAACGACGATGTACGGGTCTATTTCGTTCCGCACAGGTACAACAAACAAATACAATTTCTTCATTTATTTTTTTAATTCCCTTTCATAGCCAAATAACAGAATAACTGAAAATCATTTTGGATTTTGTTGTTGAGGATTGAATATAGGAATGTTGGTGTTATTGTTAATGTTGTTCATTGATTGGAATTCGATAAATTAACTGTTGGTGTTAGTAAATCTGAATATCATTTTTATTTCGAGTTCAAATGTAGTGTTGATTGCAATTCAGATTAGGGAAGTTTCTATTTAGTGGTTTTGATTTGATATTTAATGTTTGTTTGTACATTTGTGAATTTGTATTGGGGCATTTGTTTTTTGGTTTAAGTTCTTTACTTTCTCTCTTCATCTGAGCTCAATTGTAGTATATTTGTAGCTTTGATTAGAAATTGGGTAAAAAATAATTTGTTTAATTAAATAAATTAATTTGTGTGTTTTTGAGTGTGAATCTGAATCCCAAAGTGATGTCACTGTAGTTTCTGTACTTGAGGTTTGTTCATTTGTACTTTTTGATTTGTGATCTGTTTTGGCCCCAAAATTTGGAAAATTAAGTTTCTAGATTTCATTTGTTTTATGAACAGAAAAAGCTATAAACTTTACTATGGGGATTGTAATTTGATTGAATTTGTGAATTACTTTGGGTCTCATGATTTCTTTAATTCTACCCCTCCATATGGAAACTCACCCCCTTCCATCTCTACAATGGAGTCTTCTTCTTTGTCAAGCATTTTCGCAACGCTAAAGCGTCCATTATTACCTTCAATTAGTGGTACTACAACGAGGAAATTGAGGGATTCAATTGAAGTTTTTGCCTGCTGCTCTTACCAAAAATTCATCCACTTTGTTTTGGATGAAACCAAACGCCATACCCATTTAATTCCTTCTATCTGGTGATTTGCGTGTTTGAGCTTTTATCCAAATTTGATTGATGTTGGGAGGAATTTATTACGATTAAGTTTCAATTGGGATTTAGAATTTGAATTTCGTTTGTGGATTTTTTTAGATTGAGGTAAAAATAGTACTTTCCAAGAGAAATTTGTTTTGACTCTAATTGAAGGGTTAAGAGAGTTCAATGTTGTTGTCTGGAATAGCAATTTCATCACTTATGATGATTTGAATGGCACATGAAAGTAAGTGCTTTTATACACATTGGAATTTATGCTATCAGATTGTTTGATTCAACAACTTTTTTCTGTTGCTGTAAAATTATAAATTACATGACTTCTTTTGTGGCTATTTCTTAGGATTCAATTGCAGAAGGTTCTATCTCAAGGATATGATGATACACCGTGGAAAATACAGATTAAATCTGGGCTCAACTCCATTATCAGTGTTTAGTGCTCTTTTACATATAAAAGATATATGCATGTTTGTATATACTTATCTTTGTGAATATTATTTGTTACCAAAGGTACTGTCATATAATCCAGTTCAATATTGTGGCATTAAGTGCTCTTTTATTTATACTAGAAAGGACTTTTTGTCAGATAAAATGGTATAATTCTTACTAATAAAAAAAACTACTTTTTTAGTAATCGAGTCATCCATACTTTGCGGGTTGGCATGGGATTATTCACTAAGACAGGAGAATGAATTACCATTTGTTTTTTAATAGGTTAAATTTGGTCTCAAACATGGGGAGAAACACTACTAATAAAGAATGAAGTACCATCTTTATGATATTTTTTTTCATTGTTATATTTTATGACAACAAGGCTAGAGAATTTTTGATACAATACAAGTGTGACAGGAGAGTGTTCATAATGGGAGTATCGTCCGTTAAGCTTGAGATTTACTGAAGTTGTTACAGATCCCTTTCATAATTTTGACAGAGTACAAATTACAGATTACAACTTACTACAGATTATTTTGTTTGTTGATAAACTGCTATTGTTGATGTATGTACAAAAAATATGCATTGTAGATACCAAGATGATAACTTACTTTCTTAGATATAATGAGATTTATTGTAGATTTCTTTTAAAAGAGGGTTCCATTTTCATACATCCTAGAAAGAGAAATTGAACTCTTATTTGTGGATGATGGAGGAATAGTTAAATGCTTTAACATTAGGGGCATATCAATTCACACAATAAGGTGGGCAGTTACCCACCATGAATTGGGTGGAAAAAATTTAGTAGTGCTAAAAATCTTATTTATAGAAGAAATAATGTAAAACTGTAAATATATAGAAATTTTGCCCACCATGAGTTTGAAACTTTTTTTTTGCTCTTGCATCAAATATTGGCTGCATCATTTATAGATCAGGGTTTTAATAATTATCTACTTTAGCATTGTGATGAGGAGATTATTTTTGGTGTTATATGGGGTTATGGATTGTATTGTTTTGTGGTTATCTATTTATGTATTTTTGGCTAAATGGTGGCTATCTGTTTAATCAACACATGCTCTTAAGTAATTCTTTAAATTTCTCATGCTATATATTATATTCAGGCAAGTACTTTTTAATATTGACACTCATAGGTTAGCTTAAAGATTTTGCTTTGACTTTACATTTATAATTTCGTTCAAGCTTTGACTTTTGAATGGGGACTCTTATTATGTGACTGAGACGCATAATTTGTTTTTGAATATAAAATTTTGGCATTTGTTTTTTATTTAAAATTTTTGGGAATGATATGAATATATGTACACTGTGTGATTGTGTGCTAAAAATTTCAAATTTTGTGCTTTATTTGATATTTTAAGGATTTATTACTACCTTTCATATTTGGGAAAAGTGATTGTATTTTGATTTCTATGGTATCAATGATCGAATATTATTGTGCTTTGAAAAGGCTTGATAAAGGTAGCATTTTTACTTTTAATTTTGGTTTAGTTCAGAAAGTCTGAATTTTGGTTTGGTCCGTCCTTAGTAACTTTCATAGTGTCATTGATTTGCTATTGGCGTTTGTGGGATCTGTGATTTCTAAAAATGCCTCAATTGATTGGAGGGGTGTTTGCTTTTATAGTATCAAGGCTCACCTTGACTTTACCATCGGCGATAATTGTGGTTTGGGCGGTGGTGTTCTCTAACTTAAGGTTAGCTATTTGATTATTTGCTTTTAAATTTACTTAGTAGATGTGTGATTAATGAATTTCTTGATGTGTGGGTTATGAACTTCTTTTACCTTTTTGCTATTTGATCATCCACCATCTTTTGACACCTCCAAAGGTTGTAACTCTTGATCATTTTCTGTTTATTTAGGTGGATTGTTGGGTTTTTTGAAAATCTCCAGATGCTCTGTTAGGGAAAAGGCAACCAACGAGTAAGAAATGCCAAGGAGATGGGGGTTTGTTTTGTTTTGTTTTGTTTTGTTTATTTATATAAGTGGGAAGGATAGGGGGGGAGGGAATTATTGAGCTTTTTATGGTGAAGCAGGTTCCTTTTTTCTTTATGGTATCATATGTTTTAGTTGTTGTAAATGGTTAAAAAGAGTGAAAACAGGACACCTGAGGGTATAATTGAGACGAATACATTCAATTGAGCTTACACTCTGTTCCTGGGTTTTACAATTATTGAAAAGGATAAAGTTAAATATTTTTTGCCTAATTTTTTTTATTGAGTCTTATAATGAGCAAGAAAAAATGGATAGATAACTTAACATCCTTTCAATTGTTTTATTGTATGATAATTTTGAACCTCTTCTAGGAGTCTTTTTAGTAAATTTTTATGTTACTTTTTAGTTGCAAAAGCAACCTGCAAGGAAGTAATTCTTAAGAATTGACATTGCCCTCATGTAGAAAAGTTGGGTTTAGATTCACTATTCTACTTCACTTTCAAATAATGAAACTAATATTTAGCTGAGATATGACATGAATGTTCTGCAAATTATTAAATTTATTATTCAAACTAACCCGTGCATTGCACGATTTATCAACTAGTTGATATTAAATTCTTCAAAAAATGGATCGCATAACCTTTCAGGCTTTACATTTCAAATTGAACCAGACTTTCTACCTTGCAGTCTACCCAATTGAGATGTTAATAATGCACCTCTATAAACTTTACTTTAGCATGATTTGCATTCCCCCAAACATTTATTCAAACATTCAGAACATCAAAGCTTTTATTTCACCTTTCTTGTATTGAAGCAGAGTTCAATTTTGCTTTTTGAGTATCAAACGGTGTAATCGTTTACTCCATAATCATCTAATATCCATTATAATGTGGCTTCTAATAAAGCTATCAACAATTCAAATGCAATAAACTCCACCACTTTTCGGTGGTAAGATTGATTATTCATGACTAATGAAGGTTATTGATAATATCAAAGCAATATTTAGGCGGCCATAGCAAATATGCATTTCACAACACTTTTACACTTGTTTTTACAACAATTACTTTCAGCGACACTTATTTTGCTTTATCAAGCCAGAATGAAAGATTTGAGAACATTGAAAAAGTCAAAATCATACATTCATTAATGCAGATGTGAAAATAGAAAACAAGTAGTATCAAATAGAAAGGAAATTACCTCTGGGGTAGGAAAGAATTTGATGAAACAGAGACTTGAGGAGAGAGAGTAGAGAAATTAGGGAGATTCTTTCTGCAAATGGGTGTTGTGGGCAGGTGGGTTTTGGGGAAGACAAAGTCAGTAAAGGGCTGAAGAGATATGAGTGCTGGCATAGTCTCAAAGTTTTGGCTGACCCCAAAAATCTTGGAGAATTTTGAGATTAATTTTGGAGCAGCCTTTGAATGAGTCAGAAAGAAAGAATGGCTCTGCTGAATTCTCCTGTGATCTGGGTTTGTGACTAAGAATCAAAATCGTCTTATGAAATCTTAGAGCCCATTGTGTCAATTGCTAAGTATTATCAGTAATATTATTTATAGAACACATAATTAATTACAAAACTCATAAATAAAATAATTAAATTAATATAATATATAAGTCCAATAATTATATAAATAGTAGATATTACGTGAAAAAATAAAATATTCTAACAAAAATAAATTAGAATATAATTTATTCTTAATTTCCACATATCTCATGTATACTCATACATCGTAATTATAATAAATTAAGATAAATATGTGACAAAATTGAATTGAAAGTCTACATGATAAGATATAATAAATTAAGATATATTTATTCTTAATTTCTACCGATCTCATATATATTCATATATCCTAATTATAATTTGGTTGAAAAATTTCGCAATAAAGAACAAGACTGTAAAATATTACGGGCATATGATATTTTTCTAGTGCACACCAAAGGAATAATAGTAACCACCATTTAAAAAAAGTTCAAAGATTGAAAATAGATAACAAAATAGCTTTATTATAGAATTCAAGCTATGATGCATTTTAATACTATCATAATAAAATAGTAAGAAAGTTTTGATTACTGACATACCATTTACATTAATTGTTGGACCCCTTTTTTAAGTGTGTTTGTTTGTTTATGAATGTCTCTTAATTCACCTGCTTTTAATTTGGTCATAAGTAAATTTTATTTGGTAAATTTTTTTTACCTATTAATGCCTCTTAATTATTAAGACAAAAACTCAAATTTTAACTATTAAGAGCTGTCTTTTAATAGTTTATTTAAAATTTATAGACAAAAATAACCTCAATAAATATTGTACTCTTTCAATTTCAGTTTTTAAGATCATTCAAATAAAATTTTTAAATAACTCAGAGGGTTACAATGGTAAAATAGTGTCATTCAGATGTTTGTATTTGTTTGTGTCTGAATACCTCTTAATTCACATGTCTCTAATTCGGTCAGAGATATAATCTTGTTTAGTAAAAAAAAATTGTCTCTTAATGATGTCACATACATTTTAATATATCACCTATTAATGCATCTTAACAGTACACATCTTTGTATTATAAGGTACTCTGAATAGTTAATATGCAAATATGAGTCTAAATTTTTAATACAAAGATATAAACTATTAAGATGTATTAAGAAATTAATTATTATGATGCATGATTAAGATGCAATCAAACATCATAAGTCATTAATACTTCTGACAAACAAAAAAAATAAATTTCACTCTTTAAAAAACAAATAAAAAAAGAATGAAAGTAGATCAATATAACGATGACACCCTTTATTTGAGACTCAAAATTTGAGAATAAAATAATTATACTTTTTCAACCTCCAAACAAAAAAACTTTCAAGAGAGGGAGAAAGTGTATGCGTGAGAGAGCATCTATTTTCATATTGTATACTTAATGTGATGGCATAAGATGCATGTAGTTATAGAATTATCCCATCCACAAATTAGGGTTCTATTCTGATTTTTTCAATTCTATTTGCGAAATTTAAAAGTTAAAATTTGATGTGATTTATTTTAAGCGATAAATTTTGTAATTAATAGTATTTTTTAGATAATTTACGATAATTATGATCTTATTAACTACAATTAAAAAAATTCATTTTAATTTTGAATCTTAAATTTAAAATTAAATTAAATGAAAAGACGGTAGTAGTTTCTATCGAGCAGCACATGCCTGAGGAATTAAATTCCAATCTCTTTCTTAAAAATGCATCAATTCTCTCCAAATTCCATATATGGTTTGGACCAGGAATATGGACACAAAATTCGATTCATTTGGGGGAAAAGATGAGAGTCTTTAGGGGAGAGTGGATACCATGGCAATGGTTAAATCATGTGGTGGTGGTGGGGGTGGGAGGTGGGGGGGGGGGGGGGTGACAATGACCATAACATTTGGCATATTTTTGGTGGTCCATTTTGTTCCCACTTTTTTCTTGGTAATTTCTTTTCTTGAAACATTATTTTGGTAAATTTTGCCAAAGGAATGTGCACTTTGATCAACAAGTATAATTAAACTTTATTAATTAGAAACCAATGATTTTAGGAGGTGTTTGTTTAGGTTATCTAAAATTATCACCAAAATTTAGATCACTGGATCATGGTTATTAAAATCAGATCGGATTGTCGGTTCAACTGGTAAAAATCGGATTCGGTCAGTATTCCGGTCCGATTTAATCCAATTTTAATAATTAAACTTTATTAATTAGAAACTAGCACAGTAATTTTAGGAGGTGTTTGTTTAGGTTATCTCAAATTATCATCAAAATTTATTAAAATTATTGCTTTTATGAATGAGTTAATGTAAAACCCCAACTTTTTGAATAAAGATGAATTTTCTATAAATATTATTTTTGAATATTATGGAGTAAAATTGATATAATGTTATAGTTGGGGGTAATATTTATAAATTTTGCAAAGTAAGCAAGTTGTTATAAAATATTCGTTTGGTCGGGGAATATTCTTTTTGTCAGGAAATATCCGTACGACGGTACAATCATTGGTGGACCCCACAACGAAATTATTGTCGGATTGAGAAAACGACAAAAATATTTTATTAAAAATAACGGCGGAAGTTTTATCGTTGATACTGTTGAACTACTCGGTAGTAAAAGTACAGTAATACGTGTGGTTGCATAGTAGCACACGGTATTGATTATTAATGCTTATGTGAGAAGTCACTCAGTTAAATTCAATTATTGTCAATTAATAATATGAATTATTTAGCGATAATGAAGTTTTGTTTTATTCGTATTATTAACGTAATAAAACAGAAACATCTTTTTATATAAAACAGAATACTTTATTAAAGTTATTCTATAAATAGAATATATTATATTTTATTTAAAAGATTTTTCTTTAAATATGGACCGTCAGATTAAAGTAAATCAATCTGGACCATTCATGGATTAGTTACTATGCGTTCCATTTTCCTATAAATAGAAGCTCATTCCTTCATTATTTTCTAAAGAATTCACTGAACTCTAGAGAGAAAAACTATAGAGAGAAAGAAGAAAAGTATTCTGCTACTTAACTACTTCTTTATTTCAGTTCTTCTTTAAAACAGTAAGGGGTATTATTTCTTTTGTATTCATGAAGAGAACTTATGTTATTCCATTATTTATTATTCTGTTGGAATAACCTGTATACGCGGTCTACCCTATACTTGGTGACATTCTTCTATTATTCTGTTGGAACATCCTGTCTGTGTGTTTTACACCGGACCTGGTTCCGTCTTTATTATTATTATGTTGGAACATCCTGTCTGTGTGTTTTACACCGGACCTGGTTCCGTCTTTATTATTATTCTGTTGGAACATCCTGTCTATGTGTTTTACGCCGGACCTGGTTCCATTATTTATTATTCTGTTGGAATAACCTGTCTGTGTGGTCTATCGCATGCATGGTGATTTCTTTTGTTATTCCATTCTTTATTATACTCAGTTGGTTAAAACTTTGACTTCTATACTCCATGAAATTAGTGGAATATCTTTGATATTTGCGCTTCATCTAGTATCTTTTCATGAAAATATTCTTCTAAGAATTCTTGAATTTTACTCCACAAAGCAGTATCATATTGACAATTTGGACGTTGTTAATTCTTTGGATAAATTAATTCTTGAACTTGTTTTATTGAATTCTTATATCATTGTCATCATCCTCATGTTTATAAAATGTTGAAAGTCATCTGTGGCCTGTAGTGCATAGATGGACTTGGTATGATTATGACTAGGGATTATTCGGTATAATCATGACCGTAATGTTATAAATAATGTGGTAAAAGTCCTCATTGGCCCGTAGTGCATTGATGGACAGTTGTTGGCATGATCATAATCATTAATGAATACATAAATATTCTTGGCTCGTAGTGCATGGATAATTGTGGTCGTGATACTAAATAATATTCTTGGTCGTAGTGCAGGGGTGATTCGATGATGTGGATTATTTTATTAAGCTGAGTCCCAGCGATAACAGTGTTGAAAAACCTTTTAAATCATAGAAGATAGTAGATTTTATTCTCTACTTGACTCTTCTAATGGATTGCTTGTTCCGCTGCAGTTAAATTTGATGTTTATTATATTTTATCAGTTTAACACTGTTGAAGGCTAATGATAATTTATTCTGCATTATCTTAGTCATAATATTTCTTACTAGGCTAGTTGAGCTCACCCTTTCTTTCACTGTTCTCTTCCGGAAATGAGAATATAGCTGGGACGAGTCGGGAAACGGAGTGATGGACCAGATGATAGTATTAGTAGTTCTCACTGTTCTGTTAAATAGTGTGACAATAATTGTAATGAGGACTCCTTTTGAGTTTGTATAATCTCTAGTAGACAATAGTTGTATTCAAACTCACAGTTATGTTTTGTCGTATTATACACGACAGTTGTATTAGTAAGTTGTATTTGAATTCTGTACCACGTATTTGGCGACCCAAGATGGGTGATGTATACCAAATTTTGGGGGCGTCACAGTTGGTATCAAAGCTTAGGGATATGATCCCTGGCTAAGATGTGAGACTAGAACTAGGAGGGGAGAGACGGGGAATTCATTCGCTAGTATGACCTACCTAAGTTTATTTGGTATTTAATTGGTCGGTCAAAGTATATGGATAATATGTTATATGTTAATGAACCTTTGTTTTGTGGCAGTATCTGAAAATGACATCCGAGAATGTTGAAAATAGCAATGGAGCACAAGAGACCGTTGAGTCTCCACATATCAATAATCAGGAGAATGTGCATCAGGAAGGCGACAATCCTTATGCAAACAACAACACTGACCAAATGATGAATGATGGACTGTTCAGAGGCTTTATGCAATTCATGCAACATCAAGCGAGAGCGGCTCCTGTCCAAAATATAGGTGGAAACACTGAAAACTCTCGGATGGTCACTGCTAAACAGTTCATGGAGCTGGGACCACCGGAGTTTATAGGAGAGCCAAAACCACTTAAGGCGGAAGCATGGATAAAGCATATCACCGAGATATTTGATGTCTTGGGATGCTCCGAGAAACAAAAGGTTCCCTTCGCCACCTTCATGTTGCGTGAAGAGGCAGATTACTGGTGGGAATCTGTAAAACGTACCCAGCCTGACGCACTCAAGATGTCTTGGGAGAAGTTCCAAGAGCTATTCAACAACAAGTACTTTCCCGAGAGTATTCGTCATATGAAGGAGGTGGAGTTTATCAAGCTAGAGCAAAGTAATATGACCGTGTCGAAGTATGAGGCTAAATTTACTGAGTTGTCCCAGTTTGCGTCCCACTTGGTGGATAATGAAGAGCGAATGACGCGAATGTTTTTGCGAGGTTTGAAACCTGAGATACGTCAACATCTTATTTCTCATAAACTGTGTTTATATTCAGATGTTGTAAATAGGGCTCAGTTAGTAGAGCGCGATAATGAGTCAACACAATCAAAGGAGAACAGCAGGCAAAATGATAATACCAGTGAGAGCAGTCATCGAAGCGGTGACAACAAGCGTGGAGGGAATCAACAGGCCAGAAATGGTAACCACTTCGGTGGTAATCAGGGCCAAAATAATAAGAATGGACATTTCAAGAAGAGGAGATTCAACAATGATGGAAAGACGTCAACACCAGCACCCATTGTTAAGGAAGGAGAACAACCACCTATCATATGCTTCAAATGCGGAGGAGAGGGACACATCAGTCTAAACTGCGCGATGCCGTCCAAAGCATGTTATAATTGTGGAAGAGAAGGTCACCTAGCCCGATTTTGTCGTTCATCGAAGACAAGTTCAGCTAGGATGGAGGCACCAAAGGCCGTCCCAAAAAAGTCAAAGCTAGTAGTGCAAGGGAAAGCGTTTGTAGTGACCTCCCAGAAAGTAAAGAACCCGAATGAGGTCATCACGGGTAAGCTTATCATAAACTCTAGCGAAGTCTATACCTTATTTGATACCGGTTCTACCCATTTTTTTATTTCTCCTACTTGCGCTCAACGATTAAATTTGACTCCGGAGAAATTAGACTTTGACTTATCTGTGGAAACTCCATTGGGAGAAACCTTCATTACATCCACTGTTTATAAGTCTTGTTTGGTTCAAATCGGTACCCTCATATTACCTGTCGATCTTATTTCATTGAAAATACTTGCATTTGACGTGATTCTAGGGATTGATTGGTTAACTATTCATCATGCAAAAATTGATTGTTTTCGTAAGGTTGTTAGCTTTCATATTCCTAACCAATCTGTTATGCGAATTCAAGCCACCAAACCATTAAAATCAATCACTGTCATCTCAAGCCATAAAGCTATTCGTTTATTGAAAAACGGATGTCAAGCTTTCTTAGCTCATGTCACAGATCTAAACAAAAATACGTTAGTTTTGAATAATATTTCTATTGTTAATGAATTTCCTGACGTATTCCCTGAAGAACTTCCTAGCCTACCCCTAGAGCGTGAAATTGAATTTTGTATCGACCTTAAACCCGGTACAAAACCCATTTCTAAAGCCCCATATCGAATGGCTCCTATTGAACTTCAGGAGTTAAAGACCCAACTGCAGAAATTATTAGACATTGGCTTTATTCGTCCTAGTACTTCTCATTGGGGTGCTCCTGTTCTATTCGTGAAGAAGAAAGATGGGAGTATGCGACTTTGTATTGATTATCGGGAGTTGAACCATGTCACCATCAAAAATAGGTACCCGTTGCCACGTATTGATGACCTGTTTGACCAGTTGCAAGGAGCCAAATTCTTTTCAAAGATTGATCTTCGTTCCGGATATCACCAATTGAAGATTAGAACCGATGACATTCCAAAGACGGCTTTCAAAACTCGGTACGGGCATTATGAATTCCTAGTCATGTCATTTGGATTGACTAATGCTCCTGCTGCCTTTATGGATATGATGAACCGAGTATTCAAGGAATATTTAGATCACTTTGTGGTCGTCTTTATTGATGACATCCTTATTTATTCCAAAAGCCGTGAAGATCATGAGCAACACTTGAGGCTGATACTCCAAAAGCTTCGTGAATATAAGCTTTATGCCAAGTTGAAGAAATGCGAGTTCTGGCTTGAGGAAGTACCATTCCTTGGGCACGTGGTATCAAGTCATGGAATATCTGTTGACCCAGCAAAAATTGAAGCTATTCAAAGCTGGGAATAACCTAAATCAGTGACCGAAGTACGTAGCTTTCTCGGCTTAGCTAGTTATTATCGGAGATTCGTAGAAGGGTTTTCTCGAATCGCTACTCCACTAACTCAGCTGACTCGGAAAGATACAAAGTTTGGTTGGAGCGAGGAATGTGAGAAGAGTTTTCAAGAACTCAAGAGGAGACTCATTTCAGCACCTGTTTTGACAATACCATCTGGTTCGGAGGGATTTGTCATCTACAGTGATGCTTCGAGCAAAGGGTTAGGATGTGTTCTCATGCAACATGGAAAAGTCATAGCCTATACCTCACGATAACTCAAAGAATATGAGAGGAATTATCCTACTCATGACCTAGAGTTAGCAGCTGTGGTCTTCGCACTTAAAATTTGGAGGCATTACTTGTATGGGGAGAATGTGGAGATCTTTACGGATCATAAAAGCCTCAAATATTTCTTCACTCAAAAGGAACTCAACATGCGACAACGGTTGGCTTGAACTATTGAAAGATTATGATCATACCATCCAATACCATCCTGAAAAAGCGAACGTGGTAGCTGACGCATTGAGTAGAAGATCATATGCGGGAACGAGTGCAATATTGACAACACAAAAGCCCATTTTGTGTGACTTGCAAAGGATGGAGATAGAGTTAAAAACTCCAGGGATTCATGTGATGATAGCGAATATACGAGTAGAACCGACTTTAATTGATAAAGTTAAAGCTGCTCAAGCTACAGACCTGGAGCTGATGCGTATGAGGAAGAAAGTGCAAGAAGGTGCTATGCCGGAAGCAAGAATCGATGATGAAGGAATATTTCGAGTCAACTCCAGACTTTGTGTTCCTAACGACCCTGATTTAAAGTATAAAATCATGATGGAGGCGCATAACACACCGTTTACAATCCATCCTGGGAGTACCAAAATGTATCATGATATTCGTCATACATTTTGGTGGAGCAATATGAAGAGAGAGATAGCGCTGTTTGTTCCAAGGTGTCTAACGTGTCAACGAGTCAAGGCGGAGCATCAAGTACCAAAAGGTCCATTGCAACCACTTGAAATTCTAGAATGGAAGTGGGAGCACATTACCATGGATTTCGTTACCGGTCTTCCCAAAGTTTCTCAAGGCATAGATGCGATTTGGGTCATTGTTGATAGATTGACCAAGTCTGCTCATTTCTTACCGATACGAGAAACTTATACACTTGAACGTCTTGCTCGTATGTACATAAACGAGATTGTAAGACTGCATGGTATGCCAATATCCATAGTTTTTGATCGAGACCCAAGATTCACTTCACGATTTTGGGTTAGTTTACAAAAAACTATGGGCACAGATTTACGATTTAGTTCAGCATATCATCCTCAGACGGACGGACTATCAGAAAGGACTATTCAAACTCTTGAAGATCTATTAAGGCTCTGTGTCCTTGATTTCAAGAGAAGTTGGGACAAGTTCTTACCATTGGTGGAGTTTTTCTACAACAACAGTTATAAAGCAAGTATTGGCATGGCTCCATTCGAAGCATTGTATGGAAGAAAATGTCGTTCTCCAGTATGCTGGGATGAGGTGGGTGAAGCAACGTTGTTGGGACCGGAGTTGGTACGTATGACTACGGAAAAGATTCAAACGATCCGACAACGTATAAAAACCTCACAAGATCGACAAAAGAGTTATGATGATCTCCATCGAAAGGACGTGAAATTCGATATAGGAGATCATGTGTTGTTACGTGTTGCTCCATAGAAAGGAGTTACGAGATTTGGAAAGAGAAAAAAGCTCAATCCTCGATTCATCGGTCCATTTTTAATCCTCGATCGAGTAGGAACTGTGGCCTATAGACTCGCTTTACCGCCAAGTATGTCTCGTGTTCATAACGTTTTTCACATATCCATGCTACGTAAATATGTGGAAGACCCGAACCACATTATTGAGTTAGAACCGGACGAAATAGCGGAAGATTTGACGTATGAAGAGGTTCTTGTTCAAATCTTGGATAAGAAGGAACATATTCTACGCACCAAGGTTATACCTCAAGTCAAAGTTTTGTGGAGAAACCACGATGTTGAGGAAATGACTTGAGAGTTAGAATCTGAAATGAAATCAAGGTATCCTTACATCTTCGACATACCAGGTACGTACCCTAATTTCGAGGGTGAAATTTCATAAGAAGGGGAGATTGTAAAACCCCAACTTTTTGAATAAAGATGAATTTTCTATAAATATTATTTTTGAATATTATGGAGTAAAATTGATATAATGTTATAGTTGGGGGTAATATTTATAAATTTTGTAAAGCAAGCAATTTGTTATAAAATATTCGTTTGGCCGGGGAATATTCTTTTTGTCAGGAAATATCCGTACGACGGTACAATCATTGGTGAACCCCACAACGGAATTATTTTTGGATTGAGAAAACGATAAAAATATTTTATTAAAAATAACGGCGAAAGTTTTACCGTTGATACTGTTGAACTACTCGGTAGTAAAAGTACAGTAATACGTATGGTTGCATAGTAGCACACGGTATTAATTATTAATGCTTATGTGAGAAGTCACTCAGTTTGATTCAATTATTGTCAATTAATAATTTGAATTATTTAGCGATAATGAAGTTTTATTTTATTCGTATTATTAACGTAATAAAACAGAAACATCTTTTTATATAAAACAGAATACTTTATTAAAGTTATTCTATAAATAGAATATATTATATTTTATTTAAAAGATTTTTCTTTAAATATGGACCGCCAGATTAAAGTAAATCAATCTGGACCGTTCATGGATTAGTTACTATGCATTTCATTTTCCTATAAATAGAAGCTCATTCCTTCATTATTTTCTTACGAATTCACTGAACTCTAGAGAGAAAAACTATAGAGAGAAACTATAGAGAGAAAGAAGAAAAGTATTCTGCTACTTAACTACTTCTTTATTTCAGTTCTTCTTTAAAACGGTAAGGGGTATTATTTCTTTTGTATTCATGAAGAGAACTTCTGTTATTCCATTATTTATTATTCTGTTGGAATAACCTGTATACGTGGTCTACCCTATACTTGGTGACATTCTTCTATTATTCTGTTGGAACATCCTGTCTGTGTATTTTACACTGGACCTGGTTCCGTCTTTATTATTATTCTATTGGAACATCCTGTCTGTGTGTTTTATATCGGTCCTGATTCTGTCTTTATTATTATTCTGTTGGAACATCCTGTCTGTGTGTTTTACACCGGACCTGGTTCCGTCTTTATTATTATTCTGTTGAAACATCCTGTCTGTGTGTTTTACACCGGACCTGGTTCCGTCTTTATTATTATTCTGTTGGAATATCCTGTCTGTGCGTTTTACGCCGGACCTGGTTCTATTATTTATTATTTTGTTGGACTAACCTGTCTGTACGGTCTATCGCATGCATGGTGATTTCTTTTGTTATTCCATTCTTTATTATACTCAGTTGGTTAAAACTTTGACTTCTATACTCCATGAAATTAGTGGAATATCTTTGATATTTACGCTTCATCTAGTATCTTTTCATAAAAATATTCTTCTAAGAATTTTTGAATTTTACTCCACAAAGTAGTATCATATTGACAATTTGGACGTTGTTAATTCTTGGATAAATTAATTCTTGAACTTGTTTTATTGAATTCTTATATCATTGTCATCATCCTCATGTTTATAAAATGTTGAAAGTCATCTGTGGCCTGTAGTGCATAGATGGACTTGGTATGATTATGATCAGGGATTATTCGGTATAATCATGACCGTAATGTTACAAATGATGTTGTAAAAGTCCTCATTGGCCCGCAGTGCATTGATGGACAGTTGTTGGCATGATCATAATCATTAATGAATACATAAATATTCTTGGCTCGTAGTGCATGGATAATTGTGGTCGTGATACTAAATAATATTCTTGGTCGTAGTGCAGGGGTGATTCGATGTGGATTATTTTATTAAGCTGAGTCCCAGCGATAACAGTGTTGAAAAACCTTTTAAATCATAGAAGATAGTAGATTTTATTCTCTACTTGACTCTTCTAATGGATTGCTTGTTCCGCTGCAGTTAAACTTGATGTTTATTATATTTTATCAGTTTAACGCTGTTGAAGGCTAATGATAATTTATTTTGTATTATTTTAGTCATAATATTTTTTACTGGGCTAGTTGAGCTCACCCTTTTCTTTCACTGTTCTCTTCAAGAAATGAGAATATAGATGGGACGAGTCGGGGAACGGAGTGATGGACCAGATGATAGTATTAGTAGTCCTCACTATTCTGTTAAATAGTGTGACATTAATTGTAATGAGGACTCCTTTTGAGTTTGTATAATCTCTAGTAGACAATAATTGTATTCAAACTCACAGTTATGTTTTGTCGTATTATACACGACAGTTGTATTAGTAAGTTGTATTTGAATTCTGTACCATGTATTTGGCGACCCAAGATGGGTGATGTATACCAAATTTTGGGGGCGTCACAGTTAAATCTTTATAACTAAATTGCTAAATAATGAAAATATTATTGTTAAGTTATTCAAAGTAAAATCAAATTAAAGGAAAAGGTTGTATGATCATTGTCCCAATAAAGTGGAATAAAAAGGTAAGAATAAAATAATTTACATCGTATTAAATAATTTTCTTAGAAAAAATAGAAAATAAATTATTTATGGATGACTTGTAAAATTACAATTTTATACCCTCCAGGAACACCATCACAAGTAGAAAATTTAGAAGAAAATCAAGAAATTTGATTATATTGGCATATTTTGTATTTATTATTTTTCATGGTAAAACTGTTTAACTAACTATATTAGATTGTGAATTCTTGATAAGTTTTTTCCTAAATTTTTTACATGATATATTATTATTGAAAGATGTAAAACTCTAATTTTGAAGATCATTCGTATATAATTTATTCTTAAAAATTTAATAATATAAGTAATTGAGGCTTAGGAATTCATGAAAAAGAAAATAGTCAGCATTTTCTACTTTGTAAAACATAAATAAAAAATATATATTCTCGTATTTATCACCATAATTTTAGAAAGGTGATATTAATAGGGTAAAAGAATGAAATAAATTACATAAAATGAAAGGTAATTATATCATTTTAGCGTGGTCTATTAGTATATAAAAATTAAAAGTACTCGTTATTTTATATAATCTTACGAGGTCATTAATGATAAATTTAGGCTTAAATATAAATTATGAACCTAAACTATTGACATTTTTTTACTTCGGTGATTGATCTTTCAATTTTTTTAATCAGGTCATTAAATTTTTAATTTTTTCCATTTTAGTTCAATTAAACCTACCACGTCATAAATTGATGATGTGACTTATACACATGGCATGTAAAAGCTGATACAAATTGTAATTAATTTAAAACTTAAATATAAATTACTACCTCAAACTATTAATTTGTTTCTACTTCGTTGATTGACTTTTCAATTTTTTCAATCAAGTGATTAAAATGTTAATTTTTTCTACTTTAATTCAATTGATGTTGTCACGTCATAAATTGATGACGCAACTTTAACTTAGGATGTGACTAATTATGTATTAAAAAAAGACAAATTCTATTATAAATTTAAATTATTTTATAAAAATTAAGAAGGCATTAATGTAATAACATTGCAATTAAACAATACAAGATTAACATATTTTTAAAATGAAAACATCTAATTTAAGAGGTAATTTTTTAAAAAGATAAAAACTAAGTAATAATAAAAATATTATTAGCACTACTATTAATATCTAAATTTGAAAACATAATCGGAAAATAAATAAGTATCATTAAGAAATTAAAAAAATATATAGATATCACAACAGTTTAATCACCAAAATGAAAACACATCAATAGTTTGAGATAATAATTTATATTTAAGCCTTAAATTAATTACAGTTTGAGTACACATCAGCTTTTACATGCCTCGTGTTCAATTCACGTCTTCAATTTATAACGTGACAGATTCAATTGAACCAAAGTGAAAAAATTTGATAGTTTAATGGCTTAATTGAAAAAATTAAAAGGTCAATCACCAAAGTGAAAAAGTCAATATATAGTTTAGGATAGTAATTTATATTTAATTCATAAATTTAGTACTTTTTTACTCTATTTTCTCTACTTTTACTTTTCTCAATGTGTACAAATGATATTTTGTTCATATTTTTGGGGACGGAGGGAGTACATATGTGACGCCCCCAAAACAGGTATACAACATCCATTCTGAGTCGTCAATAACATGGTACAGAAACAACTACATCTTTACTATTACAACATAAGAACTGTGAGTTTAAATACAAATATTGTCATCTAGACAATATCCACACTCAAATAAGTCCTCATTACAATTATTGATACATTATTTCACAAAAATGGTGAGGACTACTAAAATAACTTCTAGAACCATCATTCCATAACCCGACTAGTACTCGCTACATTCTCGCCTCCTGAGAAAAATAGAACAAAAAGGAAAAGGGTGAGTTCAACTAGCCCAGTAAAGAACATTATGACTAAGATAACATAGAACAAATTATCGTTAGTCTTCAACAGGGAAAAAAATATAATACAATACAATAGACAATAAGTTTTAAATCAATATTCGCAGCGGAAAATAATAATTCATAGAAGAGTTACGTAGAGAATGAAATCTACTATTATCTATGAATTTAAAAGTCCATCGTCAGCATTTTGTCCCTGTAACATCAATTAATATTCATCTTCGCACTACTGGCCAAAGATATTCACCAGTTGGTCATGTTCATCTAAACACCTGTTCATCTTTGCACTACGGGCCAAAGATATTCATCAGAAATTATTAATCTTTGCACTACAGGCCAAAGATATTCAATTATATCATCGTTTAGGACTGAGGATAATGAAAAATATTTTAAAGGAAACGAATCCAGTGAAACAAAATAATAAATATTAAGGATTCGTATTTCAGCTATTCCATGTCCAAAAATACCTCATAAATAATCATAGTGGAGTAAAATTCAAGAATGATCAAAACATGGATACAATCAAAGCTAGTATCCAGAATAGATATTTTGGATGAAAAGAAGAAAATTTCATTTTTCGGTGAATAGTAACTCGTGAATAGTAATCCCTACATGAAAAGTTCTAAATTTGATAAAAATTTCAGATCAATACTTCGGCATAATGATATTGGAGAAAATAATATCATTTAAGAAGAAATAACATCTCTTACCTCGGAAAGACGGTACTTCTGACTGGAATACTAGATATAGTGTTGAAGGAAACTTGCACCGTATAGCAACACTCAAAGTATCAAATACTCACAAGAATACGCTCGATATAGAGAGAGAAATAGAGAGAAACTTGTGTTTCTGGTGTGATTTTCAATTCTAACCTAAGCACCCTATTTATAGAAAAATGCTTAGAACACCAAAGTAGAAAATTTAATATAATATTAATATATTTATCAAATTTTCCTTAGCCCACCTCTAGACATCTGATCACAGCCCATTTATATCACATGTTAGCCCACTTAAATGCCAAAAAACGTTTTTCTTCAAAATAATAAATAAAACTTCCAAAAATTAATTATTTCGAAACTTCAGAACTTCAATAATTCATAATAAATAGCTCTTTTATCAGAAAATTCGAATCTCTCGAGTTTTTATAGGAAATTCAATTCTCTACAACTTTACAGAAGAAAGTTTTTTCAAATTCCAAACAGAAATTGACCGAAATCCACAAACGGGCGATTTTACAGTCAATAATAAATTTTCGGTCAAGAATTATGTCCACCAACACACAACACATGTGTTAATCATTTAATGCCACAAAAATACTATTCCTCCTCATATACTCATATATCCCACATTCATTGTAAAAATATCACCATCAATATATTATTAAAATAATATATTTAAATGAATTATTTTATCAAAAAAAGATAAATTATTAATTTTTAACAATTGTCACATTAAAAATTTTCTCCATCTATATCCACATAAAATTAATATTTTCCTCATCATATAAATCAATAATTAATTATACACAAATAATATTACAGAATCACAGTACTGGCAACCAGGCCGTTCCCAGGAAAGAGGGGGCTTTTCAATAAGGATTTCTCCTTACTGGCGCGCAATTAGATGACCAAACCTCTCCTTAGACAGAACTTTCTAGACATTGCCAATAATGTTATCTAATAATATTATTCAGATAATATGAATTATTGCTTCGATAATGAAAAATACTGTGTAGTGACAATTATAAAATATCAACGTAGCAATTATTTAATCAATAAAATAAAATATTGAACAGTAATTACTGTAACCATTATTGAGTAGTGCCTTCTTACGTAAGAATCAATAATTGGTGCAATACCGTGTGCTACTGTGCAACATCGCGTATTACCGTGCTTTAACCACCGGGTATTCCAACAGTATTAACGGTAACAACTACGTCGTTATTTATAAACAACTTATTTTTGTCGTTTTCTTCATCCAATCGCTTTCCGTTATGGGGCCCACAAAAGACTGCGCCGTCGTACGAATATTCTCCGACAGTAAGAATATTTCACGACCAAGCGAATATTCCCCGACAACAATGAATATTTTATAACCACTTGCTTATTTAAAATATTTGCGCATTTTACCCATAACTAACCACATTAATCAAATCAACCCTTACTATTTCAGAATAATAAATAGAGGAAATTAAATTTCATTTATTAATAATTTGGGGTCTTACAACCTCCCCTCCTTATGAAATTTCGTCCTCGAAATTGACATACGTACCTGGTGTTTCAAAAAGATGAGGATACCTCGCTTTCATTTCCGTTTCCAACTCCCAGGTCATTTCCTCAATAGCATGGTTTCTCCACAAAACTTTAACTTGTGGTATGACCTTCGTGCGTAGGACATGCTCCTTCCTATCCAAGATCTTGACAGGTACCTCCTCGTACGTTAAGTCTTCGGCTATCTCGTCCGGTTCTAACTCAATAACGTGGTTCGGGTCTTTCACATATTTACGAAGCACAGATATATGAAAAACATTATGAACACGAGACATACTTGGAGGTAACGCGAGTCTATAGGCCACATTTCCTACTCGGTCAAGAATCTGAAATGGACCAATAAATCGTGGATTGAGCTTTTCTCTCTTCCCAAATCTTGTAACTCCTTTCCATGGAGCTACACGTAATAATACATGATCCCCAATGTCAAATTCCACGTCCTTTCGATGAAGATCCACATAACTCTTTTGTCGATCCTGTGCCGTTTGTATACGTTGTCGAATCGTTTGGATCTTCTCTGTAGTCATTCGTACCAACTCTGGTCCCAACAACGTTGCTTCTCCTACCTCATCCTAACATACTGGAGAGCGACACTTTCGTCCATACAATACTTCAAAGGGAGCCACACCTATACTTGCCTGATAACTGTTGTTGTAGGAGAATTCCACCAATGGTAGGTACTTATCCCAACTTCCTTTGAAATCTAAGACACAAAGTCTTAATAGATCTTCAAGAGTTTGAATAGTCCTCTCTGATTGCCCGTCCGTTTGAGGATGGTATGCCGAACTGAACCGTAAATCCGTGCCCATAGCTTTTTGCAAGCTAACCCAAAATCTTGAAGTGAATCTTGGGTCACGATCCGAAACTATGGATACTGCCATGCCATGCAACCTTACAATCTCATTCACGTACATACTAGCAAGACGTTCAAGGGAATAAGTCTCCCATATCGGCAAGAAATGAGCAGACTTGGTTAATCTATCAACTATAACTCAAATAGCATTTATGCCTTGAGAAACCGTGGGAAGACCCGTAACGAAATCCATGGTAATGTGTTCCCACTTCCATTTCGGAATCTCAAGTGGTTGCAGTGGACCCTTTGGTACTTGATGCTCCGCCTTTACACGTTGACAAGTTAAACACCTCGAGATAAACTTTGCAATCTCTCTCTTTATATTGTTCCACCAAAATGTATGTCGAAGATCACGATACATTTTAGTACTTCCAGGATGGATTGCAAATGGTATATTGTGTGCCTCCATCATGATCTTGTACTTCAAATCAGAATCGTTAGGAACACAAAGTCTGGAGTGGACTCGAAGTATTCATTCTTCATCGATTCTTGCTTCTGGAATAGCACCTTCTTGCACTTTCTTCTTTATACGCATCAGCTCCGGGTCTGTAGCTTGAGCAAATTTAACTTTATCGATTAAAGTTGGTTCTACGCGTATACTTGACATCATCGCACTCGTTCCTGTATATGATCTTCTACTCAACGCGTCAGCTACCACGTTTGCTTTTCCAGGATGGTATTGAATAGTGTAGTCGTAATCTTTCAATAGCTCGAGCCAACGTCGTTGTCGCATGTTGAGTTTATTTTGAGTGAAGAAATATTTGAGGCTTTTATGGTCTGAATATATCTCCACTTTCTCCCCATATAGATAGTGCCTCCAGATCTTTAGCGCGAAAACGACTGCTGCCAACTCTAGATCATGAGTAGGATAATTCCTCTCATATTCTTTAAGTTGTCGTGAGGCATAGGCTATGACTTTCCCACGTTACATGAGAACACATCCTAACCCTTTGCCTAAAGCATCGCTGTAGATAACAAATCCATCCGAATCAGATGGTATTGTCAGAACAGGTGCCGAAATGAGTCTCCTCTTAAGCTCTTGGAAACTCTTCTCGCATTCTTCGCTCCATACAAATTTGATATCCTTCCGAGTCAGCTGAGTTAACGGGGTAGCGATTCGAGAAAACCCTTCTACGAATCTCCGATAATAACCAGCTAAGCCCAGAAAGCTACGTACATCGGTCACCGTCTTCGGTTGCTCCCAGCTTTGTATTACTTCAATCTTTGCCAGGTCTACAGATACTCCATGTTTTGACACCACGTGCCCTAGGAATGCTACTTCCTCAAGCCAGAACTCGCATTTCTTCAACTTAGCATATAACTTATTTTCACGCAGCCTTTGGAGTACCAGCTTCAAATGGTGCTCATGATCTTCACGGCTTTTAGAATATATGAGGATGTCATCAATAAAGACAACAACGAACTGATCCAAATAATCCTTGAATACTCGGTTCATCATATCCATGAAAGCCGCAGGAGCATTAGTCAATCCAAAAGACATGACTAAGAATTCATAATGCCCGTACCGAGTTCTAAAGGCAGTCTTCGGAATATCTTCAGTTTTAACCTTCAGCCGATGATATCCAGAACGAAGATCGATTTTTGAAAAGAATTGTGCTCCTTGTAACTGGTCAAACAGGTCATCAATACGAGGTAGCGGATACCTATTCTTGATAGTGACATGGTTTAATTCCCGGTAATCGATACAAAGTCGCATACTCCCGTCTTTCTTCTTTACAAATAAAAGAGGAGCACCCTTAAGGAGATGTACTAGGACGAATGAAACCGATGTCCAATAACTCTTGTAGTTGGACCTTCAACTCCTGAAGTTCAATAGGAGCCATTCGATATGGGGTTTTAGAAATAGGCTTTGTACCAGGTTCAAGATCAATAAAGAATTCAACTTCACGTTCCGGGGGTAGACCGAGAAGTTCTTCAGGAAATACGTCAGGAAAGTTACTAACAACAGGAATATTATTCAAATTTGACGTGTCTTTATTCAAATCCATAACATGGGCTAAGAAAACTTGACATCCGTTTTTTAATAAACGAATGGCTTTATGGCTTGATATAACAGTGATTGATTTTAATAGCTTAGTTGCTTGAATTCGCACAACAGGTTGATTAGGAATATGAAAACTAACCACCTTACGAAAACAATCAATTTTGGCATGATGAGTAGTTAACCAATCAATTCCTAAAATCACGTCAAATGCAAGTATCTTTAAAGAGATAAGGTCAACAGGTAAGGTGATGGTGCCAACTTGGATCAAACAAGATTTATAAACAGTAGATGTGATGAAAGTTTCCCCTAACGGAGTCTCCACAGATAAATCAAAGTCTAATTTCTCCGGAGTCAAGTTTAAATGTTGAGCACAAGCAGGAGAAATAAATAAATAGGTAGCACTGGTATCTAGTAAGATATAAACTTCACATGAATTTATGATTAGCTTACCCGTGATCACCTCGTTTGGGTTCCTCGCATGTTGACCAGTCACGACAAACGCTCTTCCAGGAACCGTTGACTTTGACTTTTCTGGGGTAGCCTTTTGAGTCACCGTCCCCGCTGAACTTGGTTTCGCTACCGTACAATCTCGAGCGATATGTCCTTCTTTTCCATAATTATAACATACCTTGAACTGTTGTGGACAGTTTGGGCTGATATGTCCCTCTTTTCCACATTTATAGCATATGACCGGTGGTCGTTCTCCTCCCTTGGAACCAGTTGCTGCTGGTGCTGACGTCTTCGTATTGTCATTGTTGAATCTTCTCTTTTTAAAATCTCCTCCCGACTCGCTTCTTCTATTTTCAGAGCCACGATTACCACCAGAGTGGTTGCCATTCTTGTCTGTATTTTTCTTTCTCCGCTGGTTATCATTGTTCTGATGACTGTTGTCACCGATATGATCCTGGTTGTGGTCCCTCGGTTGACCGTACTCGTTATCTCGCTCTAATAATTGAGCCCTGTTGACAACATCTGAATAGAGAAAAAATTTATGAGAAATGAGATATTGACGTATGCCGGGTTTCAAACCTCTCAGAAACATCCGCGTCATACGTTCCTCATTCTCCACCAAATGAGGTGCAAACCTGGAAAACTCTGCAAACTTCGCCTCGTACTGGGACACCGTCATGTTATTCTGCTCCAGTCTAATAAACTCAACCTCCTTCATATGACGAATACTTTCAGGAAAGTACTTGTCATTGAATAGTTTCTGAAATGTCTCCCAAGACATGCTGAGTGCGGCTGGATGGGTACGCTTCACAGATTTCCACCAGTAATCTGCCTCACCACGGAACATAAAGGTGGCGAATGGAACCTTCTGTTCCTCCGTGCATCCCAAGACATCAAATATCTTGGTAATTTGCTTGACCCATGTCTCCGCCTTAATCGGATCCGGCTTTTCCCAGAATTCTGGTGGTCCCAACTCTTTGAACTGTCTGGCTGTGACCAGCTGTGCGTTGCCATTGTTTCTTCCTATATTTTGAAAAGGAATCTCCTTCGTCTGGTTTTGCATGAATCGCAAAAAGCTTCTAAACATCTCATCGTTCACCGTCTGCTCAGTGGTGTTGTTCACAGGAGGAACATTGTCAGCCTGTTGCACGTTCTCCTCGTTGGTGAGTATAGGTATCTCCACCATCTCATTTACTCCACTGTTAACATTCTCAGTCGACATTCTCAAATACTGCCATAAAACAGAGGTTAATTTAACAAATTAACATATCACATAATATCCCTATATAATGACCGACCAACAAATAAGCTTAGGTAGGACACACTAGCGAAGGATTTACTCGTCTCTCCCCTCCTAGTTCTATTCCCCGATCTCCGCCAGAGATCATATCCCTAAGCTTTGATACCAACTGTGACGCCCCCAAAACAGGTATACAACACCCATTCTGAGTCGTCAATAACATGGTACAGAAACAACTACATCTTTACTATTACAACATAAGAACTGTGAGTTTAAATACAAATATTGTCATCTAGACAATATCCACACTCAAATAAGTCCTCATTACAATTATTGATACATTATTTCACAAAAATGGTGAGGACTACTAAAATAACTTCTAGAACCATCATTCCATAACCCAACTAGTACTCGCTACATTCTCGCCTCCTGAGAAAAATGGAACAAAAAGGAAAAGGGTGAGTTCAACTAGCCCAGTAAAGAACATTATGACTAAGATAACATAAAACAAATTATCGTTAGTCTTCAACAGGAAAAAAAATTTAATAGAATACAATAGACAATAAGTTTTAAATCAATATTCGCAGCGGAAAATAATAATTCATAGAAGAGTTACGTAGAGAATGAAATCTACTATTATCTGTGAATTTAAAAGTCCATCATCAACATTTTATCCCTGTAACATCAATCAATATTCATCTTCGCACTACAGGCCAAAGATATTCACCAGTTGGTCATGTTCATCTAAATACCTGTTCATCTTTGCACTACGGGCCAAAGATATTCATCAAAAATTATTAATCTTTACACTACAGGCCAAAGATATTCAATTATATCATCATTTAGGACTGAGGATGATGAAAAATATTTTAAAGGAAACGAATCCAGTGAAACAAAATAATAAATATTAAGGATTCGTATTTCAGCTATTCCATGTCCAAAAATACCTCATAAATAATCACAGTGGAGTAAAATTCAAGAATGATCAAAATATGGATACAATCAAAGCTAGTATCCAGAATAGATATTTTGGATGAAAAGAAGAAATTTTTATTTTTCGGTGAATAGTAACTCGTGAATAGTAATCCCGACATGAAAAGTTCCAAATTTGATAAAAAGTTCAGATCAATACTTCGACATAATGATATTAGAGAAAATAATATCATTTAAGAAGAAATAACATCCCTTACCTCGGAAAGACGATACTTCTGACTAGAATACTAGATATAGTGCTGAAGGAAACTTGCACCGTATAGCAACACTCAAAGTATCAAATACTCACAAGAATACGCTCGATATAGAGAGAGAAATAGAGAGAAACTTGTGTTTCTGGTGTGATTTTCAATTCTAACCTAAGCACCCTATTTATAGGAAAATGCTTAGAACACCAAAGCAGAAAATTTAATATAATATTAATATATTTATCAAATTTTCCTTAGCCCACCTCTAGACATCTGATCTCAGCCCATTTATATCACATGTTAGCCCACTTAAATGCCAAAAAACGTTTTTCTTCAAAATAATAAATAAAACTTCCAAAAATTAATTATTTCGGAACTTCAGAACTTCAATAATTCATAAAAAATAGCCCTTTTATCAGAAAATTTGAATTTCGCGAGTTTTTATAGGAAATTCAATTCTCTACAACTTTGCTGAAGAAAGTTTTTCCAAATTCCAAACAGAAATTGACCGAAATCTACAAACGGGATATTTTACAGTCAATAATAAATTTTCGGTCAAGAATTGTGTCCACCAACACATAAAACATATGTTAATCATTTAATACCACAAAAATACTCTTCCTCCTCATATACTCATATATCCCACATTCATTGTAAAAATATCACCATCAATATATTATTAAAATAATATATTTAAATGAATTATTTTATCAAAAAAGATAAATTATTAATTTTTAACAATTGTCACATTAAAAAATTTCTCCATCTATATCCACATAAAATTAATATTTTCCTCATCATATAAATCAATAATTAATTATACACAAATAATATTACAGAATCACAGTACTGGCAACCAGGCCGTTCCCAGGAAAGATGAGGCTTTCCAATAAGGATTTCTCCTTACTGGCGCGCAATTAGATGACCAAACCTCTCCTTAGACAGAATTTTCTAGACATTGCCAATAATGTTATCTAATAATATTATTCAGATAATATGAATTATTGCTCCGATAATGAAAAATACTGTGTAGTGACAATTATAAAATATCAACGTAGCAATTATTTAATCAATAAAATAAAATATTGAACAGTAATTACTGTAACCATTATTGAGTAGTGCCTTCTTACGTAAGAATCAATAATTGGTGCAATACCGTGTGCTACTGTGCAACAACGCGTATTACCGTGCTTTAACCACCGGGTATTCCAACAGTATTAACGGTAACAACTACGCCGTTATTTATAAACAACTTATTTTTGTCGTTTTTTTCATCCAATCGCTTTCCGTTATGGGGCCCACAAAAGACTGCGCCATCGTACGAATATTCTCCGACAGTAAGAATATTTCACGACCAAGCGAATATTCCCCGACAACAATGAATATTTTATAACCACTTGCTTATTTAAAATATTTGCGTATTTTACCCATAACTAACCACATTAATCAAATCAACCCTTACTATTTCAGAATAATAAATAGAAAAATTAAATTTCATTTATTAATAATTTGGGGTCTTACAACATAAACTAAAAGAGTAAAAGATATTTTAGTTCGACCTAAGATATGTAATTTAGGTCACTTCTAATACTATATCATTTGATTGTCAATTTAATAATTTAACCGTACGGATGTAATAAATATACAAAAATATAAGAATACGCAAAAACTCTGTTTGATTTAAGGTATTGAAATATCATTTTTATAATAATGAAAATAATATGGATATAAATATATATTTCGACAACTTAGATTTTAGTAACTTTTATTGCTATTAAGTTGCTAATGCATAACCTTAAATCAAACAAATTTTTACATAAACTCATATTTTTACATACCCTTTACATCCATATAGTTAGATTATCAAATTTACGATCAAATAATTTTATATTAGAAATGACTTAAGATAACTTATTTTGTGTGAATACCTTTTACTCAAAGTAAAATATATCTTTATTATTTATAAACTGACCTAAATATGGATTAATACCCTGAACTTTTATTTTATTGTTACTTTGAGAATTGTCTTCTGAATTTTTTTAATTATAGAATTAAACTTTTAATTTTTCTAATTATGTCTAATTGATAGTGTCACGTGAGAAATTACTGACATGACAACGACACGTGACTAAAAAATATTTATATGTAATATTGAGTCTCATTTTAACATTTATTCAATTAATTTTGTGTACCAAAAAGAGTAAATATAAGACCATTAATCATTTTTAAAAGTAAATTTAATGATAATTTTACCCTTTTTGGTATAAAAAGTTAGTTACATTGATTATTGATGATTATGAAATAAAATTAAAGTTCAGGATATTAATCTATATTTAGGCTTTAATTTTTTATACCAAAAAAGATAAAATTGTCATTATATTAATTATTGATGATTATGAAATAACAAGATTTTAATTTGTAGTACATTTATACATTTTAAAATATTTATCATTATATTAATTATTGATGTTTTTTTTTCTGAGTTGAGTTTGTAATGTATTAAATTTACTTTAAAAAATTAATAATGATATTATATTTATCATTTTTAGTATAAAAAATTAATGGAATAAATATTAAAATGAGACTCAATATTACATATAAATATTTTTTAGCCACATACCGCTGTCAAGTCATCAATTTCTAACGTTGTACTATTAATTAGACATAATCATAAATTAAAATTTTAATCACCTAATTAAAAAATTGAGAAGAAAATCTCAAGTGAGAAAATATATATTAAAAATTCAAGGTAATACACATTTAGGCCTTATAAAATTTACAAATAGTAGGACTAAAGTGTAATTAATTAGAATTTAGAGCAGAGGGGGAAATGGGTGAGATTATTAATTTGGGTGGTAAGCCGTTGAAATTACGGAAACTTCCACATGCTTCTCTCTACCGACCAAAAAATACGGAGAACAGAGAACTTTGTGAGAGGAGAGAGAAAAATCAGTTACCGTTTAAACACATAACGCAAAGCTAGAGCTCCTGCCTACCTCTATCTCTATATATAATAAACCAACCAGGAGCTCCTACCACCTCCCCTCAGATCTCCTTTCCCTCCATTTTCTCTCCCTCTGCGATTTTATTTTATCAAAGGTGAGCCCCTCAGATCTGATCCCTCTTCGTTACATTATCTAAATTTTGCTGAGTTTCTCAAGTGTGCATTCATTATACGTTTTGTGATTTGCTTGATCTTTGATTAATTGTGTTGTTTTTTGTTTTAATGGATTCGATCTTGCGAGAATTGAGATGGGTTTTTGTTTTTTGTACTGAATCAACTTGGGTTATGTGAATTTCAAAGATCAATGTGTGTCTATAAGATTAAGCAGTATTGGTATATCTATGGATTTGTGAAATTCAGTTTTTCGATTATTTTTTGAAATGAATGGAATTAAGGAACATTCCCATTTGTGTTTTTATTGGTGATCAATAAAAAGTGACGTTTTTAGTTACTTCAGGTGATTATTTGAATTCTGGTTTGGTATTGGTTGATAGGCATTAGATCCGATTAATTGTGGTTTCTTTGAGATCTTTTATGTTTACTAATACAATGAAGTTTTTCTTTGGTGTGGGTGTTTTAGCTCTATATGGGTCACCACCTTGTGCATTCCAGTTTTATTTAACCACCATTTTGTGAAATGATGTGTGATTGATTAGTTGTTTCTTAGGAACGCTTGATCTTAGATTACGAAGGTGCTATGTAATATCCCCATTAAAGTTTTTTTTCCTTTAGTCTCGTGAAGCCTGCTTATGCTGGCATCAATTGGGTTTTCATGCATGCTACATTTGTTGAAATTTACTTTAACAAAATAAAGTGCATCCAAGTGTTTTTAAGAATTTTCTGGTCACCACGATTTATGGTTTATTTGCAGGTATACTTTCAAGACATAATTCCTTTTGCACATGGGTACTGTTGTTGATGCTACAAACAAGGTAGTTCCTTCTTTTGCATCTTAATTTAGTTTTTTTTTTGTTTCCATTTTAGCTTTTGAATAATTGGGTTCCGGGAGAACAACAGTCCACGCCAGAATCAGATAAATGTGATCTCAAATTAAACATGTATTCCAATATATATGACCCTATGAAATATGATTTCTTTCTTCGGAAATTGAATACCTTACTTCATTCTTTTCAGAAGTCATAAATCTCAGCAGCAGAGTTTGATTACTGAACTTTATAAAGTTAGATTACAGAGATTAATTATATTAGTTGTTCAATAAGATCTATGAAATTCACATCTGACCATATTATTCTATTTTCACTTTTTTAGTCCACTGAAAATATTCCAATAGATTATATCTTTACATTTTGAACTATTTGAGTTGAGAGTTCAGATGGAAAGTAGGAAATATGGGTTCAATGGTCTGTTCCAACCTAATCGTGGGGAAAAAAAGTCAATTAGACCTTGATAATTGTTCATGATACCCACTAAGTTCCTAAAAACTGTCCTCTGTGGCATAAATGCTTCTCTTACAACCTATTGTTGGTCATTTGATGATCATCGCATACACAAACACTGTTTATCCCCTGACGTAGTGTTTTGATATTATTATTGATTGCAGGAGGCAAATGGAAGTGGCCTGACTAATAAGAAGGTCACTGTTGTTTTTGTTCTGGGTGAGCAACATGGATTCTTTTTCGATATATATTTTGCACATTAAGGATAGTAATAATGATAAGAGATGATTTACTCGTACAAATTATTTGATACTCTCAAAGCCAAAATTTATTTCGCTATTCCAAACTCTAGAGGTGGAGTAATATATGTGGTTTTCTTGATTGCATTTGCCTCTACATCTGGAATATTTGGTTAATTTCTAGTGTCTTTTATCCATTATATTCTCCTTTTTAACAGGTGGCCCAGGCAGTGGTAAGGGAACCCAGTGCGCAAATATTGTACAGAAATTTGGATACACTCATCTCAGTGCTGGTGATCTTCTCCGAGCCGAAATGAAGTCTGGTTCTGAAAATGGGTACAGTTTCTTTGTATCATCTTTTAACTAGATAATTTTGTAAAGATTGCTCCTGTAAGAAAAGAGAAAGGTGGAATACTGGGATATGTTTAACAGCTCTTGGTTTGGTGTGCTAAGTTCTAACATCTTTTTTTGGAAAGTTATAGCTGATTTGTGTCTCACATGGATTTCCTTGTCGGGGATTTTGGGTTTTTGGTTGTTTCTTTAGAGTTTAGGGTATTGGGGGAGTCGTAAGTGTGGCATTTGAGGTCCTCTTAATGTCATTAGGCTGAACCTCATGCTTGAACTACCATCTCTTTTACAATAAATTAGGTCAAGTATTGAAATTGATTCTTATTAAATTTTAGATCTACTAGTGATGAGTGATTCTGTTTGTAGGTGTTGGAAGTAGCAAAACAAAAAATTCTTAACAGAGTTGTTCTTAGAAACTTCATTCAGGGATTTCCTTGAAACGGAAGAAATATTATTTTTTGTTTCATAGGATGCATATGTAAGGAAATGAGACTTTGGAGATGGATAGATAGCTTGGGTAGCACAGCAGGTTTTATGCTTTTCGCAAACTAAAGTAGGGACAGAAAAATTACATAATCTTTATCCTTGATGGGAAATTTTGTAAAAGCATTGATTTGACAGATTATATGGATTTTGTTAAACACTGATTTGATTATTGATTTAGAGTGCACAATTTTTTTGTGCCTCATGTCATTTACTTTTCCTAGTCTTTCATGTGAATGTAACTATATAGATCCCGTTTAATTTGATTTCTTATTTGTCTACTGATCCAGTATTATTTTTTGAAAAGTGTAGAACATTTATTTGTACATTTTCAACAATTCTTTGCCACCAAAAATTGATTCTAAATTCTCTGTTCTCTGATATTAGGACCATGATTCAGAACATGATTAAGGAGGGGAAGATTGTTCCTTCAGAGGTAACAATCAAGCTCCTGGAGCGAGCTATACTGGAAAATGGTAATGATAAATTCCTTATTGATGGTTTTCCTCGTAACGAGGAAAATCGTGCAGCATTTGAGTCTGTCGTAAGTATTCTATGCATCCACCTTTAAGTTTACGCTTTTGTCTATAGTAATAGTAATGAATGCAAAGTCTATTTCCTTAGTCTGTTGATATTAGAAGAAGTATTAATTATATCCTATCTTGTATAATGCAGACTGGAATTGAACCAGAATTCATCCTCTTTTTTGATTGTTCCGAAGAAGAAATGCAGAGGCGCCTTCTGAGTCGGAACCAGGTTAGGCAATGAGTTTTATTTGTACGAAGAATTTCTTTTATTTTTTATTTTTTTCTTGTGCCATCTTCTGAGTAATGCCTTTTATTTTTGATTTAAGAAGGTTAGACATAAGAGTTTTATCTGCCCTAAGAATTTTTCTTTTTATTTTTTCCTTGTGCCATCCTGCTAATGAATAGTTCCTTTTATTTGATTTTTGAAGGGAAGAGAAGATGATAACATGGACACAATTAAAAAGCGTTTTAAGGTTTACATGGAATCCAGTCTCCCAGTGATCCAGTATTACGACGCAAAGGGAAAAGTTCGGAAGGTAATATTTTATTATTACTCTTCACCTGAAAATGTTATTGCCCTCCCTCCTATTGCAGCCATTGACGTGTCTTTCGCCCTCAGATTGATGCCGCAAAGCCTATTGTAGAAGTTTTTGATGCGGTTCAGGCTTGTTTCACCCCATCTGCTATCAAGGTAAACCAACTGTGAGAGAGAGAGAGAGATATATATATATTAGAAAGGTTTGTTTGAAAACATTGAAGATGTACTAATGTCAGGTTGCCATACATGTACTGTGTTTGATCTGGTCTTAGCTGTTACACTATAGAAGGGACCAATTTATTTTGTTCTAATTACTTATACAAGGAGGTTACTGCCTCTAATGTTATTATTACAGATTGAATTTTGATAATGAAACTGCTTCTGCCGATATCTTTATAAATATTTCTCTCTTAAATATCTCATTCTTTCATTAAATTTGAAACAGATTGGTCTGTAGAAGAGAAGAAATTTGCATCTTGAAGTATCTTCTTAACTTCCTGCATTGTTAAAAATTACAGATTTGTACAAATGCATTGTGCTATAGCCTTATATATAGTAGTATGTTAAAGAGAAATGATATCTTCAGCGCTAGAAATACCATTTTCAGCTTAAAAATTTTATTTTTTCCCAACCGCAATGCATGTAATACACAATTGTACTATATGTATTCAATGTCGGAAATGAACTTTCTTGCGTTGAAAATATCATATTCCTATTTTAGAGGCCGGTCTTTGGACAGATCCCCTAAAAATCTTATTTGCAAATCTTGTTGTGAAATTTAGGCTATTTGGGTAAGGCTGTAAAATGAGTAAACAGTCCAAGTTTGATTCATACTCGTTCGACTAAAATTTCGATTCGAGCTCGACTCGAAATATAAATAATTTAAATATGAGCAAATATTAAAGTTCGATAAATTAATCGAACCTCTTCAAATTCTAATTTTTTATTGATATTTGGATCATATTCGTTCAAAAAGTTTAAGCTGCTTAGGCTCGATTTGGGATTGTGCTCGATTCGGTATTATGAATCAAATCTGAGCAACTCAATACTCGGCTCGACTCGGTTCATTTATACCCTTACTTGATCTTGGAAGCTAATTCAAGAAGGCGAATGTGCATTGGCAGTTTTATGAATTGAATCCCAAACTCCAATTAAGCATCACAATCCTCTACTATCTATACAATTTATACAAAACTATCAGAACAACATATAATAGAAGCCAAACTCTTTTCAACACAAAGAGCACTGCCTCATACATGGTTTTAATCCATAGGATGCTTATTACTGCCTTCATTCAACAAAAAACGAGTCCCATTTGCTTTTTCCCTAGTAAATTTGCAATATCCTAAAATTCAAATTGATTGTAATTTATTTGATTTTAATTAATGTTATAAGCCAATATTAAAAACTTCTTAAGAGTATTACTAAATACAAAAATCTCATTTTGCAAAATTTAAAAGCATCGCAATCTAAATTCTAGTATTTCCCAAATTAACTATGATCAAACTAAAAAAAAAAACTCTTTTTTGTGGAGTAGAAAGAGTACATTGTTTATGTCTTTTCAATTGTGCCTAAAAATTTATGTCCGACGTCGACTAGTCGTGTGGTGGATTCAATCTACGTTTCTACGGTAGTAGAGTGACTAATCTACTATCAGTGAATGACTACTCTACGATCGTAGACTGTGTACGTTTGGAACTTGCATAGTTGTGCATCTCTATTTTTCCATATATATATATATATATTTATTTCTTTTCTTTTTGTTGAAATGTGAAATATGTAGCTTCTACTATTCAAATGTTTACCGAGTAAAAACCACCAAATAGAAACAATACTCCAAGAACGATGCACAAATTAAGCATTTTTAGTTATCTGCATAAGCAGAATATATATTCAAAAGTTAGTTACTATTTCTCAAGTTTATACATAGTAGTACTATGGTCTGGTGCTGGATTTGGTTAAGAGATTTGTTCTGTATTGTGGGGCTGGGGCTGGGGGGCGGAAGAAACTAAAGCATTACATGACAAAAAGTACTGCATGAATTAGTTTTAAAGGTCATTTAGCTTTAAATAAAGTCTAATGCATGCAAATTTATTAGACATGATGGACAAGATCTCCAACAATGGCCTGAAGAAGATTCTACTTTTTGACAAATTCCACATTCATATCTGGTTTGTCCATGATTAATAGTACCAAGAAATATATATTCCCATATAATTATTTAAGTGAAAAATAAAGGATACAGAAACCATTAAATAGTTACCAGTTTATATATACTATATATAAAGTTTGTTTATGCTCCCATTTACAATCCATAAAGGAAACAAACCCTTAATTATTTCAAAGCCTCCAAGCTTTAGTTAATTAATGTTTGTTTGAGTACAAAATATGAACAAATTAAAACTGGATGCCTTGATCGGACGATTAATAAGGAGTTTTTAGAGGCCTAAACCCATGTTTAAGAGCGGCTTCCCAAACTTTCCCAATGTCCAAAATTGTGTTACCACATTCGTGCTCAGTCCATCCTTCTAAGGCGTGCACCATCCCAGCTACACGCGAAGCGCTCATCACTCTTCTGGGCAACCAATTCTGAAAATGTGAATACAAAATATATATATATATATATCATATCGTCTAAAAATAAAAAGAAAGAGAGTCTGCCAGAACTCAACAGTCCATGACCAGAAACTGTCAGCAGCCCGTTTTCTCAAAGAATTTAATTTCTTTGAAAGCTACTAACCTCACAAGAGTCCACATTTTCAACAGAGGCAGGGATCACCATTGCTGGTATGTGGTGGTACAAGCAATTATGGCGAGTTTTGTTAGGAGGGAGTGCTGAGAAAGGAATGAAAAGTGTTCCTTTAGGTGCCCTTGATTGTTCTTCATCAGTTAATCCTTCTCCAACTAACCAAACCTTTTGATCATAACTTCTTGAGAGTACCAAACTATCATTATATCTAATGTTTTCCTTAAGCATCAAGTACTCGTCTTCGTATACAGTAGCCACTTGAATGCCCTTTTTACACATAATGGAAACGATGGGATAAGCAACTTTTGTGAGTTTTCCTCTAAGGAGAACTTGGGTTGTTCCTTCTGGAATGCTGTTGAGGATAATAGCAACTGCCAAACTACTTCCATCCACTATCCTGGCTTTGAGATTAGGGTACTTTTGGATGTAAAATTCTCCATTTTGGTTAAGTTCCTTACCCTGCAAAGAATTATTTTAAGTATGCATGAGAAATTGCTTTACTCACAAACACACAAAACTGATGTTTCCTTATCTCTCCTTTTCTTGTTTTGTCCTCTATAAAACTCACTAACAGAGTTAGAAAATTAAGCAAGAGAAAGGCTAAAACTAATTACCTGGTTCAAAAGGCCTAGACTTAGCACCCTGGTCCCCCTTGCCTCTGCTTCTAGCACAGCATTTTCTATCAACCCACTGATAGTTGTTCTTTGCCATTTAGCCGAATACTGCATACATGAATAAGCCCAAAGAATTAAATAACAAATCAAAGCTGTTAAAAGAGTAGGTCTACAACATGAACCAAAGAACTAACAATAAAAGATAGGACACCAAAAACACATAAAATGGCACGAATGCAAAAAAAAATTTCTATACATCTCGTGTAGAAAAAAGTTGATTCATTTCCGTGCGATTCACATATTTATTTTTATCCAAGAACTAAATACATACTTGGAAATTGAATCTCGGAATTGCCCATGACTGCAGCCTAAGATCTTTGAAGTTATTCCTCTCAGCAATAATCGTTTGTCCAAGATACGAAGTCACAATCATGGACCACCATGTCACGGGAGACATTAACCACAAGTACCATTTCGACATCTGGGGTTTCGACGCCACGGAGGCAAACCCCAGCCGTAGATGGTAGATTGAATCGACGGTGGTTAAATGAGTAAGATGAACCACATCCGGCTTGTCTTGTTGTTTTTGTAGGGAAGTTTCATGCAAAACTTCACTAGACTTATCCATTGTCCCATAAATATAGTCATAAATTGGCATAAAAAGTGAAAGATTTGTCCTGAATTGAGTGTGGTGAAGGGAATGGAATGAAGGGGTGTATAATAAGTACTTAAGTGGGGGAAAGATGGTGAAGAGCCATGATGGTATGAACTCGAAATTGCAGTGTCCCATGTTGTTTAGGATGTCGAAAACAGAGATGTAACCAAACAGAGAAGCTAATGAGGATGTTCCGGTGAGATTTGTGGTCACCATTGGTACTCCGAATAGTGCAAGGTATGCTAAATGCTCGGCAAATGGATGAACAACAGCTGCCAAAATTTAGAAGAAAACTATGAGATTGTTTGTTTTGATGTGTTTAAAAAGTGGACATATATTAATTTATATGCCTTAAAAGTAGTGTTTAATTAATCTTACATGTGATGGGCTCGGTGACAATGGAAGAATGGTGGTGGGAGTGGTAGCGAGAGTAGAGATAGTGGTGGTGCAATGCCCTGTGAAGCCAATAGTAGATGAACTCGATAGGACCAACATGGAGCAAAATTGTGATGATTATACCATCACTTCTCCACACAGGCACTTTAGCAACTTGAGGATCCACCATACTAATCAAGTAGTATACAAGTCCCACCATCAGGATTTGGTCATCCCTTCAAAATCATACATATTAATTACCGTCTGTCTGACGGACTGTTGATCAAATATCCAACTCAAACCAATTGACTGACAGTGAATCAAGTATAAAGAACAAAAGCTAGCTAGCGCAAACAATTTACTAATTACCAGTCTCGTTCTCTATCAACTTGGTCAAACTCAATATTCTTGTCGACGATCCTACTTTTAGCAGTTCTATAACGAGAATATGAAATCCAAAGCTGGCTGTGAAGCATTCTCCACAACATAAATGGAAGAATTAACAAGTTGAAGTAGTTTCTTTCGCTTGCATCCTTGGTAGCAAATGAATAATAGATGCTATGAGCCACAAATGGTGCCAACATCGCATACTTCATCAACAATTAATACAAACAATCAGTTATATATATATAAATTCGCCATATTCAAGTTATATTCATCAATCAAAGCTTTTACAAGGAAAAGAAAAAGAGATTAAAGAAAAAGAAATGATCATACCTTAAAGTTTCCCAATGACTTCCATGGCCAGTCTGTGAGCAACCCTGGTTTTGAAGCCATTTTTCACTGCTATTGTTCTTGTTTATTGTGGTATAAAAACCCACTACTCTTTCTTTTGCTTTATGAAATGATCAGAAGAGATGTTTCTTTAAGGCCTTGTATAGAAGTGCTTATTATATATACGGTCAGGATCAAGAGCATTCTCCTTAAATAGCATCCCTCCTTAAATAGCATTCTTTTATTAAAATTACGTCGTTTTGGAGGGACGCGGTGACATTTTTATAAATACGCGGTGGCATTGTATTTACAAAAATGCCACCGCGTCCCTTCAAAATGACGTAATTTTAATAAAAGAATACTATTTAAGGAGAATGCTCTTGATCCTTACCATATATATAATAGAGTGCTATTTAAGAAAGAGTTTTAGACAGAGAGAGTGCTCTCGATGCTTCTTCTATATACATATATAATATCTGAAGCCACCCCAAACATTTAATAATACTAATTAATATCAACTTAATGGCGATGGACTTGATGGCAAAAAATAATTGAGCACACCCTATGGAGTATTTTTTTTTAAAGTTTCATAGTCAGTACACCATACTCGAAGTTTCATAGTTAGCACACCATCTGGAATATTACTTCTTTTGAAGTTTTATATTTGACCAAAATAATTTGGCATAGACCTTCGCCATCATATACATGTTTGTCCAAAAAATGAGAGGCAATTTGATAGGTTTTGTTTTTGTTTTGTGACCACAATTCAATTTGAATTATATTTTAACTAGTTTAATATAACAAATTTGAATAATGACTAATATAAAAACCCCTTAGCCGTAAGATAAAATATTAATGTGTAGCAAAATCTCTCATTTAATTTCTATATGTAGCACCTCTCATCTAATTTCCAAGTGGGTTTGGTTTAATTTTGGAAAACTATTTCAAAATCATGACATCCAAAATAATTTGAAACTTTGAGAAAGGACAAACATGATAATCTCAAGTAAATTAATTATCCAATTGCACTAATTTTTATCCTAATTTAATAAAAATAAATTGAAATGACATAAATTAGGATAAAAAAACTCCAATTTAAAAGCATTAATTAAATTCGCTTTTGGGATGAGAATGGTACCAAAATAGTGTAAGGTATCAAAATAGTGCCCCCTAAATATGTTGCTTTCAAGGACCTTCAGGCGAAGATTTCTTCAAAGTAACTTGTCCATGCACGTGGTCTCAAATTTGGACTAGCTAAGGGAAGTATTCAAAATTTGATTATTTGTTTGAATGCTTTAAAATATAGTCAAATTAAAGTAGAATGTGGAGTAAAATATGATATCGAAATTAATTTCTGTAATTAAAATGTAAGAAATTAAATGGAGGACATATTTATAATTTCTTGGACCGTCGAAAAGATTAAAAGAATATGTTTGCCGCTAGAAGGAGTAGCGGCAGTATTCAAGTCCAATTCAATCTCAGCCTTTAGATATCATAATAGATTGCTTAAGATGCAATTAATGAAATAATATTCGTAACAAATGGTTACTATGGATAGATTCCCTCTATATATATTGAAACAATTCGGGTCAAATCTCGAGTTCGGAACAAATTTCAGATCAAATTTCAAGTACATACGGTCCATAAATCTTTGACTCTCTAGCTATAAGCTTTGAATTGTTAGAAAAGAGTTGCAAGTGCGTAGACTTACCTATCTAGAGAATTAAGGAGATCATGAAAGTTTTGACTGTTATTAATTCATAGTATGATTGATTGCAGTTATGCTACGCAGTTGCCTCTTATGACCAACATTCATGTAGAAATTAAGCTGGTTACTCACAAAAGCAGCAGCCAACCAACTAGCTCGTATGCCCCACCAATTTTCACATTAATGTAGTAATTTTTGTTACAAATATTAATTTTTTGTGTGGAGATAATAATTCTCTACATATATAGGCCCGGTTTGTCACAAATTATTTTAAAAGAACTTATAGCTTATTAACTAATTTAAATTAATCAGCTTATTTAATACGTTGGATTATCCTGTTTGGATCACTTTTTTAAGTACATTATTATTAGAAAAAAGATGTTATGTTTGACAAATAAGATGAAAATATTTATTTAAAATACCCAATAAATTATAAGCTGCAAGAAAAAAGAAGCACATGGCTAGCTACCATCCTTTTCTTTGGTACATTAGATCATGTGTTGTAGTCAACTTATAGTTATAGCTTATTTGAAAATTCACCGAAACAAATAGTACTTTATTCATTTCAGTATTCAATAAAAAATTTTAAATATTTTTTTTAAGTGACAAATTTTTAAAGAGTTTGTGAATTTTAATAACTTTTAAAGACTTCATGAAATAAGTGATAAATTTTTATAGATTTTTTACCGGTACTTTGATAGACTTTTGTATAATTTTAATATATCTTGTAACTTATATTAATTGTTTAAAAGTCAACAATGATCTTATATTTTAGATGAAATGAGTACGATAATAAATAATATTAAAATATATTGACCATGCCACAACCTAATTTGAAATAAAAGACATTGCTGAAGTTGAATTATTATATCATACCCCTTCTATTACAAAAAAATGTCATATTTCATAATTTTTATATTTCATAAAAAAAGTCATTTTCTACTAACAATAATATAAAATAACAATTTCGATTTTAAAATTTTTCATTGTCATTTTCCTATCAAGTCATTATTACTAAACTAACAATTTATAATTTTCAACAAATAACAAAATTAACAAATTTATTACTTTCAATTTACAAATATAATAAATGAAATTTTTTTTATGGGTGAGAAGAGATATAAAATGATATTAAAATATTTGTTATCTCTATTTATACCCTTGGTTCTATTTGGAACCCTTAAAGCTACTTCCTCTTTTTTCTCTCTCCTCACCTGCTATAATAACTCTCTTTCTTTTTGAAATTTTTATTTTGAGAGGAATGAGAGAGAGAGAGAGAGAAAGTGAGAATATTTTATAATATTAATACAATATTTTATAATATTAATATTAATATAATATTTTGTAATATTAGTATTTAATATAATAGTATTAATAATATTACAAAATATTATTATTAATATTAATATTATAAATACTAATATTACAAAATATTAATATAATAGTATTAATAATCAAAGTGGAGACATACTTGGCTAAATGGCTAGTATTAATAAATAAATGCATAAATACTTGGTAAAAGAAGACATCAA
Organism: Panax notoginseng; assembly: GCA_016801055.1. Classification (NCBI taxonomy): domain Eukaryota; kingdom Viridiplantae; phylum Streptophyta; class Magnoliopsida; order Apiales; family Araliaceae; genus Panax; species Panax notoginseng. Next base: position 294,990,331 of record CM029012.1, on the reverse strand, counting down.
GTGCTAAAAAGAATCTTACTCCAGCCGCTACAAGCTGTAGCGGCTGGGACAATTAAAATGGGACATGTCCCTTTTTAATTGTTTCAGCTATTATAAGCTGTTTTGCCATGACTTTTTTGGTTGCTCCCAGCAACCGGTTGCCATGGATGCGATTCCTATATATATATATATGGGAAAAATACATATACATAGCCGTGTAGTACACAGTCGCCTATGACGACAGTTTTTTTGGGCTATGACGACAGTTCAACCGTCACCATAGATATTCTGGTCTATGGCGACGGTTGATAGCCCAAAAAAATCGTCGCCATAGCACGACCGAGTAATATAGCCCACACACACACACACACACACACACACATATATATATATATATATATATAATTAGAGGTTTTTTTTATTTGATAAGAAAAGTCTGTCCCACACATTTGTATTCATAATCAACAACATCTGTGACAACTAAATGAGATAACAAGTGAGAATTGAAATGAGCAGTACCAATGTGAGAATTAGATCTACCATATTTGGAGCCAGGAATTATCCAAAGAAAACAAGTTAGCTGTCTAAATTGTTTGTTTTGTCAGAAGGGTGGATTTATTTAACAGAATATGTGGATTCATTCTTATTTATTAGTATGCGGGTAAACCAAGATTGACTAGGCTGTTTAATAAATGTGGACTTGTAAAATGCAGAGTTATTACTATGCATGTTCAACTTGGATCTCCAAGCAATATGGTCAAGGTGAAAAGAATATTGGTGTCCCTCTTTCGTTCAGTGGTATACCAATGACCATCTAGGTCCAGTGGTATCCTCTTCCCTGGAAATGCAGGTTATGACCCTCTTACTTGGTGAAGGTGGTTGTAACAAACCATAATCCAAAGTATGGACCGGGTATATACTAAGAATGAATCCAATGGTTGAGACTTATTTTAGTATTATTAATTAGTAAGATCTAAGATTGTTTTCGATTTATAGTCTCGGGTAGACTTTGAAAGAGATTTTAGGGAAGAGAAGACAGAAGAAAGGAGATTGGAATTGATTTCATATATTTGATAGCCAAAGCAGGAGAAAGATCTTATTACACATACTTCTATTACAAAGTTAGAATAAATCTACACCCTTAAATCTTACTAATTAATAATACTAAAATAAGTCTCAACCATTGGATTCATCTTAGTATATACCCGGTCCATACTTTGGATTATGGTTTGTTACAATACTCACCCCTTCAAAACCCACCTTGTCCTCAAGGTGGAAGTGCTCTATGAATTCCACCTCATATGCATCAGGGGTCTTCTTTCCATCAATAGGTAGAAACATTAGGATACTTAACATGACTTGGAAAATTGGCAAATACTCAAGAAGTTGATGAAACAGTTCATTCTCTCTGAACTCACGCGGATCATGAGTCATCACGTAATAGGAGATCCTAGTGAAGAAATATGGAACACTATTCACTCTGTAACCAGCCCCATTAGTTGTATGGTTCACCTCTATGTTCACAAACTGTTGAGCGGTACAAGAAGTCACATTCCACATTTTAAGTGCACAAGCTACTAATAAAGCTCCATTTGTGCTATCTAGTCTTTTGATTTGCTTTCCCCATTTCAGCACAACCAAATTTATAGCAGTGGCCTCCTCACTGTAGGAATGTCAACCATGCATTAGAGGGGAACTTAAAACATGCGCATGCTCCAAACCTTCAATATCATGTATGAACACCCTTAACTCATCCATCATTGCAGGAAAAACCTTAGCATCATTGTTCATACTCACAAAGGGAATTAATTTCCATTGCTTTCGCTTCTTCCCAAGAGTACAAACAATTGCTGAAAGGTTTCAGACAGAATTCAACTCATTAGACTTAACCTTCTCAAGTAGTAAGTTTGCCACATCCACGTATCGAATATTTTCAACCTTGCTTGTTTTCTTTTAATAAGACATACATTCCAAAACTATCCCCGCAAAGAAAGCCAATATGCCCAGTACAATTGGAAGAAGGCAAAAATATAACTCAAGCATCACAATTCCCTGGAAGGCAATTATACATATTACTGCTGCAGGTCTAAAGATTATTCCAAATGAAAATGCTGTGAATATAGGTAGATAAAATGCCCTTGCTCCGGTCCATATAAAGTAATAGTTGATTCCACCGGCAGCAGATGTAGACAAACCAAACATAATTTCATTTAAATGATGACTTTTGATCTGCACATTTAAATCAACCACTTTTAGAAAGCTATCAAACATTTCATCAAAATGTTGCAGCCAATTTTGGTACTTCTTTGGATGATGATCATTGTCAAACCAGACTTCCAAACACTCCATGAATGCAATGCAATATAAACTTCATTCTTAAAAACAAATAATATCTCCCAAACACCAACTCCTCCAATTAATATGTGTTCTGTCCTGAGGAAGAAGAAGTTGATACATTGCGGCATGCTTGATTGGACTCCCCTTCTATTGAAGCTGTTTGCAATCAATTTCGAAAGTCCTTTGTAGTAATCCTTTTCAACACCACCTCTTACAATTTCTTCCTTATCAACTTCGTAAATGAGACATTCAGTGATGCATCTATCAAAATTATCTCCATCATATTGCTTTCCAAAATTGTCTCCATGTGATGCATGAAATGTAACCAAATTGCAAGGTATGTTATTGTTAGCAGCAAGTAACTTAATGTATATACTCAGGAATCCACGAAGGTAATTTTATTTTCCATTATTGCAGTCTCTAAAATAAAAGTATGAGTTGTAAGTACGTCGTGCCATATTATAAGACCATCCCAACATAGGCAGTGTATAACTATCTCAATAAAATGAATTAATAAGCACTACACCACACTTCATTCCATCATCATGTATGTTCCAAAAAACACCGATGCGACACACTCCTGTAGAATCTAATAAAACTGAACTCCAGGGCACTGGTAAGGGCATACTACCAACAAATTTTAATTGCTCCATGATGTAGCAAGCATCCCTCTCAAAAGAGTTCCCCATTATATCAAAGACCCATTCCGGACTAAAACAAGTCACCTCTGTATAACCACTATTATTTTTACACTCCCCCTGATAACCTTTACCAACTGCTTGAACAAATACTAATATGAAACCATTCTCCCTAGGCTAGAAAACTTTTATGAGGGAAAAAATTATCAAGTTAAAGATATCATCCTTGTAATGTTTCTGGTAGATTCCTGTAGTGGATGCAGGAACTAGCAATATAGTAAGGACATCAATGTATGGTGCATTATTTCTCTTAAGGATCAAAGCAATGAAAGCATCGATTATTTCTTTGACAATTTGAGACAACTCTAGCAAATTGAATTCCCTTTGTTTACTCAAATTTAGAAGTCCTACATTTAATTGAAGACTCTTATATAAAGAATAACATTTCAGAAGCTTATGAAGGTCTTCTATTAAACATGTAAATATTATAACAAGAAGAACATTTTGCATAACATTATACACAATGAAAGGTGATTTTGTGACGCCCCCAAAATAGGTATACATCATCTATTCTGAGTCGCCAAATACATAGTACAGATTACAAATACAATCTTAAATATACAACATGAGCTGTGAGTTTTAATACAAATATTGTCTTCTAGACAGTATTCAAACTCAAGATAAGTCCTCAATACATTTATTATCACACTATTTCATAGAATAGTGAGGACTACTAATGCTATCATCTGGACCGTCACTCCGTTCCCCGACTAGTCCTTCCTACGTTCTCATTTCCTGAAGAGAACAATGAAAGTAAAAGGGTGAGCTCAACTAGCCCGGTAAGAAATATTATGACTAAGATAATGCAGAATAAATTATCGTTAGCCTTTAACAGTGTTAAACTGATACAATATAACAAACATCAAGTTTAACTGCAGCGGAACAAATAATCCATTAAAAGAGTCAGGTAGAGAATAAAATCTACTATCTTTTATGATTTAAAAGGTTTTTCATCACTTTTATCGCTGAGACTCAGCTTAATAAATAATCCACATCATCCCTGCACTACGGCCAAGGATATTCATTAGTATCACAACCATAAATTATCCATGCACTACGGGCCAAGGATATTCATGTGTTCATCAATGGTCATGATCATGCCAACAACTGTCCATCAATGCACTACAGGCCAATGAGGACTTTTACCACATCATTTGTAACTTTACGATCATGATTACACCGAATAATTCCTGGTCATAATCATACCAAGTCCATCTATGCACTACAGGCCACAGATGATTTTTAACAAAATATAAACATGAGGATGATGACAATGATATAAGAATTCAATAAAACAAGTTCAAGAATTAATTTATTCAGGAACCAACAACGTTCAAATTGTCAACATGATACTACTTTGTAGAGTAAAATTCAAGAATGCTCAGAAGAATATTTCCATGAAAAGATACTGGATGAAGCGCAAATATCAAAGATATTTCACTAATTTCATGGAGTATAAAAGCCAAAACTTTAACCAACTGAGTATAATAAAGAATGGAATAACAAAAGAATTCACCAAGCATGCGATAGACCGCACAGACAGGTTATTCCAACAGAAAAATAAATAATAAAACCAGGTCATGCGTACACGCACCGACAGGATATTCCGACAGAATAATAAATAATGAAACTAGGTCCGGCGTAAACACACAGACATGATATTCCGACATAATAATAAATAATAGAACCAGGTCCGACGTAAACGCACAGACAGGATATTCTGATAGAATAATAAAGAACGGAATATTAGAAGAATTTCACCATGTATGCGGTACTTCGCATAAACAGGTTATTCCAACAGAATAATAAGGAATGGAATAACAGAAGTTCTCTTCATGAATACGAAAGAAATAATACCCCTTACCTTAAAAAGAAGAGTACTGGATATAGGAGTAGTGAAGTAGCAGAAAACTTTTCTCCTTTCTCTCTATAGTTTCTCTCTCTAGAGTTTCAGTGAATTCGAAAGAAATAATGAATGAATGAGCTTTTATTTATAGGAGAATGAAAAGGATACTATGCAATAAAATATTCTAATAAAATAAAAACTTTTAAATAAAATATAATATTATATATATATATATATATATATATATATATATAACATGTGCAGAGAAAAAAATTCGTAAATTCATCTTACTTCTTCTGCCCACTTTTCAAACTTTCATATATATATATATATATATATATATACAACTCCCTCCCTCCCGACCATTCCATTTCCCTTTCCCCCACCCTGACTTTTCTTTCAAACGTGGGTCCTACTCTGGGCCCCCGCCTCTTATTAAAACTTTCTACCGATTATTTTGAAAAATGGGTAAATGAGGGTCCATAAATACTTCATAAAAATCATCTTAATATTTTTAACAACATTTATCATTACTATTATAATTCGCAATATTTAACAACCAGGTCATTCCCAGGAAAGAGGGGGCTTTCCAATAAGAATTTCTCCCTATTGACGAGCAATTAGGTGACCAAAGCTTTCCTTGACAGAACTTCTAGACATCGTTAATATTGCAAATAATAATATTAATAACCTTGTCATCTCAATTATTGATTTAATAATATATAAAATATTGACAATAATTGAACCAAATAACGTGAAATACTATGTAGCAATTACTGTAACAATAATTGAACAAAACCGAGTGACTTCTCACATAAGCATCAATAATCAATACCGTGTGCTACTATGCAACCACGCGTATTACTGTACTTTTAACACCGGGTGTTTCAACAGTTAACGATAAAACTTCCGCCGTTATTTTTCATAAAGTATTTTTGTCATTTTCTCAATCCGACAATAATTACATTGTGGGGTCCACCAATGATTGTGCCGTTGTACGAATATTTCCTGTTAAAACGAATATTCCTCGACCAAACGAATATTATATAACAACTTGCGTATTTTACATAATTTATAAATATTACTCACAACTATAACATTATATCAAATTCATTCTATAATATTCAAAAATAATATTTATAGAAAAATCATCTTTATTAAAAAGTTGGGGTCTTATAGATTTCCCTCCAATCTCTAGTATAACTAGTTTAGGATTGCTTTTTGCATCCAATTTGAGTATAACCTTACCAGTATTAGTTGAGCCCGTGAAAGCAAGCTTGTCCACATACATATGAATCTGCATTAAAATTTTCTCTACTTCACAATATATTGAAAACCCACTTTTCAATAAAGCCTTCATATCCTACGAACAATCCCCCTGCTCCAGTGGGTCCAATAACCATCCAATTAAGATTTCAAAATTTTTGTCATTTGCACTTGTGTCTAATCCTGAGTTTCCATGAGATTTAAACCAACGCCGAGTTGCCAATGAACTACAAATCTCTCTTTTTTGAGTTGATATTGAAATCTGGTTATAGAGTTTAACAGCAACAACATGGGCTTTAAAATCACTCTCAATATGCTTATTCAAGAGATATTTGTATTGATTTTGGAGCACCCTCGTAACTGGAGCTGGAACTTCACTTTTGTAATTATAATTATTAACATGTGACGCCCCCAAAATAAGTATACATCACCCATTCTGAGTTGTCAAATATATGGTACAGAAACAACTACAACTTTATTAATACAATTGTCGTGCAAAATACGACAACACTTAAACTGTGAGTTTAAATACAAATATTGTCTTCTAGATAATATTCACACTCAAATAAGTCCTCATTATAATTATTGGTACAATATTTTACAAAAATGGTGAGGAATACTAAAACAACTTCCTAGAACCTTTATTCCATATCCCGACTAGTACTCGCTACATTCTCGCCTCCTGAGAAGAAAAATAGAACAAAAAGGAAAAGGGTGAGCTCAACTAGCCCAGTAAAGAATAGTATGACTAAGATAATATAAAACAAATTATCGTTAGTCCTCAATAAGGAAAAATTTAATAGAATACAATAGACAACAAATTTTAAATCAAAATTCGCAGCGAAAATAATAATTCATTAGAAGAGTTAAGTAGAGGATGAAATCTACTATCATCTATGAATTTAAAAGTTCATCATCAATATTTTATCCCTGTAACATCAATCAATAAACATCTTGAATCAAATATTCATCTTTGCACTACAGGCCAAAGATATTCATCATAAAATCATTAATCTTTGCACTACAGGCCAAAGATATTCAGTTATATCATCATTTAGGATCGAGGATGATGAAAAATATTTTAAAGAAAACGAATCCAGTGAAACAAAAGAATAAATATTAAGGATTCGTATTTCGGTTTATCCATGTCCAAGAATACCTCATAAATAATCATAGTGGAGTAAAATTCAAGAATGATCAAAACATGGATACAATCAAAGCTAGTATCCATAGTAGATATCTTAGACAAAAAGAAAAAAAAAATTCATTTTTCGATGAATAGTGCCGTATTCGTGAATAGTGTCGTATACGTGAATAGTAACCCGGACACAAAAAGTTTCAAATTTGATAAAAAGTTTAAACTAATATTTCGGCATAATGATGTTGAAAGAAATAATATCATTTACAAAAAAAATAACATCCCTTACCTCGAAAGAATAGTACTTATGGCTGGAATACTGAATATAGTGCTGAAGGGAACTTGCACCGTATAACAACACTCAAAATATCAAAATACTCACAAGAATACGCTCAATATATCGAGAGAGAAAGAGAGAGAAGATTTTAATTTCTGGTATAATTTTCAATTCTAACCTAAGAACCCTATTTATAAGAAAATGCTTAAAACACCAAAACAGAAAATTTAATATAATATTAATATATTATATATAAATTCCTACGCACACATTTTAAGATCTGAATTCAGCCATGCTTGACAACAAATAAGCCCACCAAACATATCAAAAACGTTTTTCTTTTAAAACAAATTTAAAACTTTTAAAAAATAATTATTTCGAAACTTCAGAACTTCAATAATTCATAATAAATAGCCCTTTTATCAAAAAAAATTCAAACTTGATGTTCTTTTCATAGAAAATTTCATTAACTACAACTTTGCAGAAGAAAGTTTTTCCAAATTCTAAACAGAAATTGACCGAAATCCATAAACGGACGATCTTACAGACTATAATCAAATTTCAGTCAAGAAATGGGGTCTACCGACACACAAAACATGTGTTAATTATTTAATGCAACAAAAATACTCTTCCTCCTCATATACTCATATATCCCACATTTATTGTAAAAATATCACCATTATTATATTATTAAAATATAATAATATATTTAAATAAATTATTTTATCAGAAAAAGATAAAATATTAATTTTCAACAATTGTCACATTAAAAATTTTCTCCATCTATATCCACATAAAATCAATATTTTTCTCATCATATAAATCAATAATTAATTATTCACAAATAATATTACAGAATCACAATACTGACAACCAGGTCGTTCCTAGGAAAGAGGGGTTTTTCAATAAGGATTTCTCCTTACTGGCGCGCAATTAGGTGACCAAACCTCTCCTTAGACAGAACTTTCTAGACATTGCTAATAATGTTATCTAATATTATTCAGATAATATGAATTATTGCTCCGATAATAGAAAATACTGTGTAGTGACAATTATTGAAACAACAGTAATATAAAATATCAACGTAACAATTATTGAATCAATAAATAAAATATTAAACAGTAGTTATTGTAACAATTATTGAGTAGTGTCTTCTTACGTAAGAATCAATAATTGGTGCAATACTGTGTGCTACTGTGTTTTAACCACCGAGTATTTCAACAGTATTAAAGGTAATAACAACGCCGTTATTTATAAATAACTTATTTTTGTCGTTTTCTTCATCCAATCGCTTTCCGTTATGAGGCCCACACAAGACTGCGCCGTCGTACGAATATTCCCCGACAGCAAGAATATTTCACGACCAAACGAATATTCCACGACAACAATGAATATTTTATAACCACTTGCTTATTTAAAATATTTGCGCATTTTACCCATATTTAACCACATTAATCAAAACAACCCCTACTATTTCAAAATAATAAATAGAGGAAATTCAATTTTATTTATAATAAGTTGGGGTCTTCCATAACATGCTCCCAAATACCAACAATGAGAGGTGCACTTGAGGTACCCAAATCATTAGGACCATAGATCACATTTATTCCAACCAAGCACCGCATGCTTCTTTGAAGATCGGAAAGAAACCCCAAGAAAACATTCACACGATCTGGAACTTTGGGATTAATTTTCACATCCACTTCTAAAATTATAAAAACCCTATGATAAGGATAAACTTTTCCTTTAATTGAGCAACAATCTTTCAACAAATCGACCTTCTGATGCACATAGAAGTCCATAGCAAAGTCCCTTAAAATTTTCTCACTATTTTCTTCTTTCGAATTTCCACAATGAGAGCACGTAGCAGGTGACAGTTCAATCCAATTCCCTCCTTTTGGCCTTTCATCGAACATCTTGCAGATAGTTTGTATTCTCACTATTGGCGGTGGTTTTGGTGCTATCTGTGCTCCATGAAACCCTTCTTTGTACATGCTATTTAAATTGAAAGAACACTCAACAGTTGGGACAAGAACACTATTCAAAATTATGGTTAGAGATGGTTGTTGATTATTAGTAGCAACACTTGTAGGAGATGGGTATATGGATTCTTCAGTTTCTAGTTGAGCTGGTTCATTGAATCCATAAATAATTTGATCGTCAAGAGAATTATACACATCTGGTGGCTTCGGGTTAAGGCAAGCAATGTATTTTATTGGCTTTGGAATTTCGTCGAACACCTTACTCGCACATGATATTCCTTTTTATATGCATCAAATGCTCCTATCACAATGTTGTTGGCTAAGCTAAGAGAGGAGAAATCATTTCCGGAAAAAGAGTTTACTTTATCATGAATCGATTGATTCCAAACATGATGAATTGGTGGGCTTGAATCTTCAAGTTGCTCCGTAAGGCTCTCATGAACTTCTGTCTCGTAAACAAATGAATCACCAACTTCATGGACAACTGGATTTCCCTCTTCATCATCAGTTAGTTCACCATCTCGGGTACATAGGGTCAGCTCTTTCTGTTCAAAATCCATAACCACATCAGCTTGATCATCATTTTCAGCATAATATACTAATCCAGATGAATCTACCGCCATACATAAACAACCATCTACTTAGGTAGCACCACAAATTAGCACTCTACGATGAGGATCTGAATCTGATTTTGGATGAGCTAACTTCTTAGATTCAAACTGTTGATCAATCCAATTGGTCATTGAAGCTGAAAATTTCTCCGCAACTTTTTCCCAAAAATCTATGATTGGATCATATTTCATTGATTCATCTCTCAATGAAAGCACCATTGTTACCGATTTATAGTCTCAGATAGACTTTGGAAGAAATTTTAGGGAAGAGAAGACAGAAGAAAGGAGATTGGAATTGATTTCATATATTTGATAGCCAAAATAGGAGAAAGATCCTATTACATATACTTCTATTACAAAGTTAGAATAAATCTATACCCTTATATCTTACTAATTAATAATACTAAAACAAGTCTCAACCATTGGATTCATCTTAGTAAATACCCGGTCCATACTTTGGATTATGGTTTGTTACACTAGTGTTGTGTTATTCTTTTATTCTTTGGTTGGTGTTGGTTGGGGGGGGGGGGGGAGGGGGCGTTCTTAAAAGTACCAGAAACATCAAGGTGAGAAGAAAAAACAAAGTACTAAATACTAAACTTAGTGAATGGGAAGTAGGGGAATGCTCACCGGAAGCAGTATCAGTCATTTTGTAGAACAAAAATACAATTTCTACACAGCATTTTGAGAATACAAATTGACAAGTAACAAACCAAAAATCTAAAGTTTGAGAGCATAAGAAGTACTATGTTGTAGCAGCTATTATGAAATGCAAGCATATTTTTACTAAACTGCATAATAATGAGTATCTAAATCTGTTGGATGACCCAACAGACTTAACACAGTAAGGCGACAAGGGAATAACATGAATTCTCAGAAAACAAGATCATAAAAATTCTTAAACAGAGCATCTCAAGATAATCATACATAACAGGCAAATTCAAATTCACCACTGTAAGTAGCAATTACTAATAAGTAAATAGTCCAAACCATTTTGCATCAATATATCTGCCTCATCAAAGTTTAGTTACTTCAATAAACCATCGGACATTGTGCCTCATCCCTGCATCAAAATATTGCCTGCATTTCACCACGTGCATGCTACTACCGTCATACACGACGCTGCTTCCGGAAGTTGGCATCCATTATGGGATAGTCTGAGTGTTGTCTTCAATTTGTACAATCGGATTATTTTGATCACTCCGAGAATTTGTGTAGCCATCTTTGAAGGCCAAAATTGCTAGCATCTTTTTCTTAAAAAAATTAAACCCATTCACTTTTACCACAAATGATTTCAATCCCATATTCTTAGCAAGTCGCCTAACATGTTCTGCAGTTGCTTCAGCAGCATATCGAGAATTTTTAGTCGGCAAACATCCTGCAGTAGCCCCAATTTTTTTATTACCCTTAGAGTCTGTCACAGTAACAAAAGTATTATTCTGAAGAATCTTTATATGAACAATATGAGCATCTTTCTCAACATTATACCTAGAAAGTTGAGAACCCCCCATATCCCTTCCATCTTCATGTATAATTCCCCTCACAAAGTCTATTGATCTAGTACGTTGAGAACCCCCTATATTTAGTATCTCTCACCGTCTCAAACTCCTTTGGACAAGAAGAATGTATGTCGCTCATAAAAGTTAAAGCACGTGATAGAGATACCTTATCATTCACTTTCAAAAAGCCCAACTTCATGCCCAAGGTTCCCAAGAATCTAGGCGCTACATTGGCAAGCATAGGAGCTTGACATTTTGCATTCTCTAAACCTGCAAAACTCGCATATATTTATTTGATGCTAAGCCCATGAACCAAAATAAAATAAAACAAACCTTTGGAATTTTACAATTTGTTTGAATGCTCAAATTGAAGTTTTTTAGAGCATCCTAAATAAAAAATTTTCACACCTTCTTGAAATTATAAGATTATGCATAAATGTAATGCAAAATTAGTATTCTAATCTCTCTACCCTGCAGAAAATATTAAAAACTTGAAACTCTCACGGAGCTAAGAATTATCCCAAAAACAGCTGCCACTCAACACATTAACATCTTAGTTACCCTTTCTCCAAAATGATTACTTTATTTACCTTTTGAACAACCCCAGATCCAAAATACCTCAAAAACCATAAACTAATTCGACTTATACAACATTTTAACAAACAAAAAGAATATCCCAATTTTATGCTTCATAAGCTTAAATTTCTCAACTTTATACCCTGCACTAAATAATTATTTAAGTACAAAAAAATCTGTAATTTTTTGCACTCCATTGGTTAGAAAACGGTGAAACACATGGAACATTAAACTCTAGACTTCCAATTATTCCAAGGTATTTGAGTAAACAAGAAACTGACAATCACACAGATCCAAACATGGGAGAAACCAAAGTTATAGATCACAAAATAGCTCAGAATCAAAATAAACCCAATTCAGTAAACCTAAAATTCACACATTAATATGTATATATAACATGTACCTTCCACACTAATAGGAAGGGGAAAAAACTTTTAACATAAAAAACTTTCCCGGAAAAACACTATAATCTTGCTTGACATCAAAGGGGCGTGATTCAAATCTGGGACCCAAAGTTGACTCTAAATTGGGCTTTACATATTTTTATCATAGCCAACCCAACCCAACCCACTTTAGCATTGCATAGCACAGTGTTGGTAAAATCGGGACAAGGAAAATGCAACAGTAGACATAAAGTGGAGGGAAGAATAAGGTCCAGACCTTGTCAGAATTAATTTTATTGTAACACGATTCCAAATAAAAAATGTTTGAGACCCATTATTTATTAGGGTCCTTAATACTAATATACAATAATTAGAAAGTATTTACAAAAACAAAACATTCACAAAATAATTACAAAAATAACGACTTTCATATTTACGTTGCAAAAGTTACAGAGCACTAACTCCCTACACGTCAGTTACCGAATTTCATATTTCCAACTAACCTGTCCTAAATTCACGCTATTGAAGAAAACATGCAACTTTGAGATCGGAAAAATAGAGCAACGACATATCGGAGAAGACGAATTCTCCAATAGCGATGCAACTCTGAGATCGGATAATATCGGAGAAGATCAACAACAACTTTAAGATCAGTAACCATCTTCTGTAACAACTTTGATTGTTGATTGATTCGTTATAGATTTGTATACTGAGGTATTTGAATTTAAAGATTATATTCATATAGATACCCCGTGGTTACTACATATTCGTATATTGGTTACTGTCTAATATGAATTTGGTTACTAATTTTGGTTATTAGATACTTTGGTTACCTTCCTGCAACTTCTGGTTACTGTCTTATTAGATACTTTGGTTACCTTCCTACAACTTCTAGTATACTTTGTTTCGTACTTAATTTTTTATTATATTGATGGTTACTGATTAAATACATTGGTTACCTTCATACATATGTTAGTCTTTAATTTGTAACAAAGTCATTACTGATTGTTTTGGTTGTAAGATGCATGTAAATATGTGGTTTATATTTTGGCTACTAAGTACATATATCTTGATTACTGTCTAATATGTATTTAGATACTGTAAGGTGTTTATTTGGTTAATATATAATGTTATTGTGCTTTATAATTATTTCTTTTATATTGGTGATTACTTATTGACTACATTGGTTACCTTGTAACAGTTAATTTGATTATATATATTAGTTGTTATATACTATTTAATTGGTTACTGTATAATATTAATGTGTTTTATACTGATTTGTTTTATATTGATGGATGCTTATTGACTCCATTGGTTACATTCGTACAACTGTTAGTCTTTAGTTAGTAACAAATAGTAGCCAAATAATAATATAACTTTAACCATAACATAATAAAACAGTAACCAAATATTTATATAATAGTAACCAAAACTAAATAGAAAAGGTAACTAAAACAAAAACATGTAGTCAAATCCAGTTTAGTCAACCCATGTATACTAAGCAAATACATAGTAACCAGAACAACATAAAAAAGTAACCAAAATCCCAAATTGAGGGAACAATAATGGTAGCCAAATCATAAGTTAACAGTAACCAAAACATACTAAAGAAGTAACTGAACAGTTATATGATAGTAACCAAAATATATTTTAATGGTAACTAATACATAAACAACATGTATACACATTATACTGGTTGTTTTAGATTGTAAAATGCAATGAAAAATATGTTTTATGTTCTGCTATACTATATACTGATGATTTAGTTACTGTATACTATTAGCGTGTTTTATACTGATTTGTCTTATATAGATGATTACTTATTAACTACATTGGTTACCTTCATGCAACTGTTATAATTTAATTGGTGACAATATCATCATACTGATTGTTTCATTATAAGATGCATATAAATATGTGGTTTATGTTCTGCTTACTATTAGTGTGTAGTTTGGTTACTGTCTAATATTGATTTTGTTACTTTATAATGTGAATTCAGTTGTCAGACAATGGAGATGATTCCAGTTGTACTTTATTTCAACGGAACGTGGACTGATAGTAACCAATACAACAAATTTGAAGTTACCGGCCTACTAGTTCCATCAACTAGTTCGTTCAGAGAAATGCAAAACTTGATATGCAATTCATTACGGCTAGACACAAACACAATAACATTGTCAATCAAATTTCAGATTAGAATTAAGCGACATTCCACCGATCAGTATATCAGATGAAGCAACCTTTAGATTCTTTATGGAAGTCATTAGAAAATCAGATGAACAAGGTAAGTTCCCACTGATTATAGATAATGAACACAGAAGGGGACGCACAACAATCTTGCAGAACTTGATAAATGTAGAAGAAATTAGAATTCACGATGTAACGCCAATCAAATCAACATAATGGAATTCAACACTAGTACCACTAGCAGCACAAGATTACCAAATTGGAACGCAATATGTTGATCAGCTTGCCATGGAAGTTATTGAACAACAACAAGACAGACAACATGACAGATCATATACAGAAAAAAGATCAAATGATGTAATAACAGATCTAAATGAACGTAAAGTAAAATTACATCAAACTTACAAAGACAAAAAAGTCCTATCACAAGCAATGAGGCTGCATTCAATCAGGAAAAATAGACAACACAAAGTTGACCGAACAGGTTGTAGAGACTTCGTGCTAATGTGCGTAGATAATGAAAATTACAAATGGAAGATGAGAGCATCAAGGTTTCGAAAAACCAGTATGTTCAAGGTGAGAGAATTCAATGGCATCCACACGTGTTCAATCAACGTGTTGCTGGGAGACCACAAACAGAAAAATAGTGAGTTGGTTAGTGAATGCATAACGCATAAATTAACAAATCTGAAGAAAACATACACACCAACAGATATTGTGGAGGGCATGATGACATAATATAATGTCTCTATCTCTTACCAAAAAGCATGGAGATCAAAGGAGAAAGCGTTAGAAAAGGTGAGAGGAAATCCACACGACTACTCACTGATACAATCATAGTTGCACATGTTAAAAAAAAATAAATCCAGGTAACACTTTAAAATAGTTTATTAATTTTTCATAATTAGTTGGTTACTCAATTCAACTGACTTGGTTACCTTGTTATGCATGTTTAGTTACTAACTGTACTGTACAATGAAATTGTGTTAAATAAATTTTTTGTGTATGACAAATATCTACACAAAATATTACAGTATGAATATTGTATGCGACTTATAATTATAATGATATAAATGGTACGTTACCATTTACTATAAGTTTGGTTACCATTTACTACAAGTTTGGTTACCATTTACTACAAGTTTGGATACTGTTTGCCACTTGTAATTATAATAATATTGCTGAGATTTCATATCAGTTACAACCCTGGAGTTGGAAACAAATGGTCATTTCAAGTATTTATTCTTTGTCATTGGAGCATCCATTCAAGCATGGCACCATTGCTTTCCAATCATTGTAATCGATGGCACGTTCAAACAATCAACTTACGGGGGGACACTCCTGATAGCAAGCACACATGATGAAAACAGAAACATTGTTCCGATTGCTTTTGCAGTGGTTGACAGCGAAAATGAATTATCTTGGAGATGGTTTTTCGTAAATTTGAGAATTGCTTGTGGAGTTAGAGAAGTCCAATACATTGTTTCAGATAGACATGAAGCCATTATATAAGGACTGAATTATGTGTTTTCGGATGTCATGCATGGTTCATGTCCATACCATGTATTGAAAAATATAAAAAATAGATTCAGAAAGAGAGGAGAAGAACTCAAACAGTCATACAACGGGGCTTGTAGAGCTTACACTATTGAACAATTCAACAAACACATGGCTGAACTTGATGTGATTGATCCTCGAATAAGGACATATTTGGAGGAAGAGGTCAAATTGGAGAAGTGCATAAGGCTCCAGGGGGCTGTAAGCAGGTACTCGACAATGACTTCAAACACCGCCGAATCTATTAACAATGCAATCAAGTTGATCAGGGATCTTCCAGTTGCGTCAATGATTGAATGCCTACGTTGTCTGGTTCAAAGATGATATTTCACAAACAAACAAGCAACCATATCAACATTCACTACACTATCCACAACAGCTGAGGGAATCAAAGAAACTTAAGGTAACTAATGTTAATTTTTAATTATTACAACATAAGTTGCATTTGCATTTTATGGAAACCTATTTGTTCACTATTAGTTACCTGTATATGCTGATAATTTTAACAACATTAAATATAACTGCCATTATTTCGATGTAAACAAACTAAATATTTATGCATACTAACGACGCACTTAATTTGTGTTGTATGTTGAGACATCAAACTTAGTGATTTTCACTATTTACGATGTCACTAAACAGTATATTGTGGACATCGAACAAAGGACATGCACATGCCGTAAATTTCAGTATCATGAGATGTCTTGTCCACACGTTGCTGCTGTTATCAGCAAGCGAAATTTGAGCTATTATGATTTTTGCTCAAAAAATTACTCTAAAACAACTTTGGTCGACACATATTCAACTTCCATCCTGCCGTTAGATGACAAAGAGAACTGGGATGTACCAGAAGAAATAATAAACATATGTGTAAAACCATCGAACACAAAAAGACCAGCGGGAAGACCAAAGATAGGGAGGTACAAGCATGGATCTGAAAACAAAATTTAAAACAGATGCAGCAGGTGCCAAGAAAAGGGACACAACAGGAAAACGTGTAATAATCCACCGGTTTTAAGACCAAAAAAGGTCTGATATAGTACATAAACAAATAGATTGTAATTACATGAACATATAATTGTTTACTGAGAGTAACCATTAACCACATGGTTTGTAACATTTTAGATGGTGTAAAGTAACCAAAATTGTTATTCATTAATATTTTGATTTCTGATTCCATCATGAGTTGTTAATATAAAGCAAATGTGATGCCCCCAAAATAGGTATACATCACCCATTCTGAGTCGCCAAATACATGGTACAGAAAAATAACTACAACTTCATTATTATAATTGTCGTGCAAAATACGACAACACATATGCTGTGAGTTTAAATACAAATATTGTCTTCTAGACAGTATTAAAACTCAAATAAGTCTTCATTACAATTATTGAAACACTATTTTATAAAATAGTAAGGACTGCTAAAACAACTGACTGGAAACATTACTTCACACCCCAACTAGTTTCCGCTATATTCTTGCATCCTGAGAAGAAAAATATAAATAAAAGGAAAAGGGTGAGCTCAACTAGCCCAGTAAAGAATATTATGACTAAGATAATGTAGAAGAAATTATCGTTAGCCTTCAATAAATCAGATAAAATATAATAGACAACCAGTTTTAGATCAATATTCGCAGTGGAAATAACAATTCATTAGAAGAGTTAAGTAGATAATGAAATCTACTATCATCTATGAATTTAAAAGTCCATCATCAATATTTTATCCATGTATCATCAATCAATATATATCTTGAATCAAATATTCATCTTTGCACTATGGACCAAAGATATTCATCAGGTAATCATTCATGTTTGCACTACAGGCCAAAAATATTCAGTTATATCATCATTTAGAACTGAGGATGATGAAAAATATTGTAAAGAAACGAATCCAGTGAGATAAAATGACAATGATTAAGGATTCGTACTTTAGATAATTCAATTTCAAAAATACTCCATAATAAATCATAGTAGAGTAAAATTCAAGAATGAAAATTAAAACAAGGATACAATCAAATATAGTAATCATAATAGACATCTTGGACAAAAAAGAGAATATTTCATTTTTTATGAATAGTATCGTATTTATGAATAGTGTCGTATACGTGAATAGTAACCCCGACACGAAAAGGTAAAAATTCCATAAAAAAAATTGTACTTCGTGAATAGTACTCGTGAATAATACCGTATTCGTGAATAGTATTGTATACGTGAATACTACCGTATACGTGAATAGTAACCTCAACATGAAAAGGTAAAAATTTTATAATAAAATTTATACCAATATTTCGGCATAATGATATTGAACAAAACAACATCATTTACGAAGAAAATAACATCCCTTACATCAAAAGAATAGTACTTCTGTCTGAAATATCGGATATAATGCTGAAGGAAACTTGCATTGAATAACAACTCTCAAAGTATCTAAATACTCACAAAATATGCTCGATAATATATAGAGAGAAAGTTTACGATTCTGGTGTGATTTTCAATTCTAACTAATCACCTTATTTATAGAAAAATACTTAGAACGCCAAAGCAGACTAAATTAATAAAATAATATTTTATCAAAATTTTCAAGCACGCCACTTTTGATCAAATTTCAGCACACCACTGTGGGGTCCACCTAAAAATCAGATTTTCCACACCAACCAAAAGTGGGACCCACCATGTATTTAATAAAAATATTTATTTCTGAAACTTTAATAATTCATAAAAAAATAGCTCTTTTATCAGAAAAATTCAAATCTCATGTCTATTTCATAGAAAATTTAATTCTCTACAACTTTGTAGAAGAAAGTTTTTCTAAATTCCAAACAGAAAATGACCGAAATCCACATACGGATGATTTTTAATACATTCCTTCCAACAAAATACTGATAAAACACATCAACATTAAATCATTCATTTATATCCATATAAAAAATAAATATTTTCTTATCACATAAATTAATAATTAATTATTCACAAATAATATTACAGAATCACAATTATGACAACCAGGTCATTCTCAGGAAAGAGGGGGCTTTTCGATAAGGATTTCTCCTTACTGGCGCGCAATTAGGTGACCAAACCTCTTTTCTAGACAAAACTTCCTTAGACATTTCTAATAATGCTATCTAATAATATTATTCAAATAATATGAATTATTGATCTGATAATAAAAAATACTATGCAGTGATAAGTATTGAAACAATAATAATATAAAATATCAATGTAGTAATTATTGAATCAATAAAATAAAATATTAAACAGTAATTACTATAATAATTATTGAGTAATGCCTTCTTACGTAAGAATCAATTATCTAAAAATATTGTGCAATACCGTGTGCTACTGTGCAACCATGCGTATTACTGTATTTTAACCACCGGGTATTCCAACAGTGTTAATAGTAATAACTACACCGTTATTTATAAAAACTTAAACTTGTCGTTTTCTTCTTCCAACCGTTTTCCGTTATGAGGCTCACAAATGACTGTGCCATCGTACGAATATTTCCCGACAGCAAGAATATTCTATGACCAAACGAATATTCCCTGACAACAATGAATATTTTATAACCACTTGCTTATTTAGAAAAATTTGCACATTTTACCTATAACCAAAGTATTATATCAAATTAACACCTTATTATTCAAAATAATAATTAGAGAAAATTCAATTTTATTTATAAAAACTTGGGGTCTTACAGCAAACATATACATTGAACAATTTGTAACTGTTCTGAAATATGTTTATGTAAATTTTGTTACCATGTAAAATAAAATGGTTACTTCTATATTCATATTTAGTTACCAACTGGACCATTTCCAAATAACTTTTATAACTATGTAATTTAAAATTATCCATCTGCTATATAAATGAGAACCCTCACATGTAAATTAAGCAGTTAATAACTGTTATAATATAAGTTATAAATTATTTGGTTACTAACAAAAACTAAAATAGTTACCCTTATATGCAAATTTGTATACCAATTGCACCTCCTAAACTATCTTTATTTTAATGAGATTATAAGTGACCATCATATTTATGAATGGTAACTCTTAATTGGTGTTTCTTATTCATCATGATGACAGGGTATAAATAAAACATATACATTTAACACTTTATAACATTCCTCCTGATACAAACTTATAATTATTTGGTTACTAACAAAAATAAAAATGGTTACCAAATGTGTATGTTTGGATACCAACCTAACATTTCAACTTAAATAACTGATGGATACTGTTCTAAATTAATTAAGAATTAAAATTACCTGACTTAGGGCTTTATTTTTTTTAAGTGCATAGGTAGAGCGCCTAGGCGCTTGAAATTGTGAAGGTTGGAGCGCCTAGGCGCTTGAGAATAGAATCTGATGGTGATGGTAAGCGCCTAGGTGCTTAAAAATAGCTTGGAGTGGGCGCCTAGGCGCTTGGGCGTGTTTGGACATTCTGCAGTGAAGCGCTTAGGCGCTTGGAATAGGCTTGTTTTGGGCACCTAGGCGCTTGAGCCAACCTTAGCCAAAATTTGTGCTCTTTTATTCTTCTAACCTGTAAGCCATGAACCTAATTCTCAGTTATCATTTGCAAGGAGATTACAACTAAACATACATTTAACTTAATTATCATCTAATCTTAATTTAAACCTTTTTTTATTTTATTTTATTTTTGTCTCTAGTCTAATTCCTTTTCAGGTACCATGGACAATTATGACTATCATTGGCCATATTCGAGAATGACTCGGCCAAGGGAAGCAGCGAATTATGGACTCGATGAATTGTTAGCACAATTTCGGACACTTTCGAGGAACATCATGTAATGAAACCCAGTTTAGGCAATCCATATATAATAAACAATTACATATTAATCAGAATAAAAAATAAAATTAACCAAAATCCCTCATTGATGGCACAATAATAGTAGCCAAAAGCATAAGATAACAGTAACCAAAACATAATAAATAAGTAACCAAATATATATATAAAAGTAACCAGAACATGTTTTAATGGTAATCAAAACATAAAACAACTTGTATATCCAATCCATCTTAGGTAACCCATGTATACTCTCACATGTACATTTAACACTTGATATATGTCCTGATACAAGCTTGTAACGTCCACGAATTTGAAACTCCTTATTTAATTAAATATATGATTTAATTTTTAATGAGTTAATTTTGTGAGTTTATTTAAACATTATGTGGTTATGTGAATTTATAAATATGATTAAAGGGAGTCGCTAATAGTTATTTAAATTAGTGGACTAACCCTAAGAGTTAGATATCAAAGAATTGATAGGATTATTATTAATTAAATATTCAATTTATTTGAATATAGTAGCAAGAGTTGAGCATATTGATTAATTACAATTATGAGTAATTAATTGATAATGTGTTAATTAATAATTATTATGAATAATAATAATTAATGTGTAAGAGATTAATAATATATAAAATGATTTATATATTTACTTGATAAATTTGTGCAATATAGTAAACCTTTATTATATGGTAGTTAACTATATATTTTATATAGTACAAGGTGACACATTAATATGTCTATATATTATAGATATAGACTATATAGTAAGAGTTATTGCATTTATGTGAGTACATAAATAATCCCCAACTTTCCTTTGTGTAGCAACATTAACCCATTTATATTACATTATGGGAATTATAGTGTCCAAACCAAGCATTAGTTGATCAAGTATGCTGAGATTTCTCTCTTATCCCTAAATGAGTGTCACCAAAGTATATGAACAGTGGACAGAAGCTAGTTTATGTAACTTCCAAATTGCTAAAACTTTGGCAATGATTTCAAGGCCAATGGCCTAATGGGGAGTTGTTGAACCACTCCTTAGCAACTATTGTGTTCTTCCTTTGCACCATGAGCTCCAACATTAGGGTAATGGAAATATCTAGTCCAAGTTCCCTCTATAAATACAAGCTCCAAATTCAGTTTTGTTGTTTGTTAAAGTCTGAGATTGAGAGTCCTAAGTTGCTGAGAAATTTTGGAAGCATGCTCAGTGTGTGAGGGGTCTTATTCAAGCCAAGGAGGTATGAATATTTACTTATGTTCTTGAATTGGTTTTTGGTAAATTCTTGTAATTCTCATGAATTCCTTGTAATGTGGTACGAATTGGCTTAAGGTTGTGTTGTTTTAGTTGGTATGCATGCTTAGAAGTATTAGAAGTAGTTGAGTTGCAGCAAATAGATGTTTGGAAATGTTGGAGTTGAGCCTCTGCAAAAGCAGAGGCCATATTTTTTTCTTCTGGTCGAAGTGGCGCGGCCGCGCCACTTCCTTAGTCTTTCACCGCACGGCCGCGTGGTTAGCAGATGACAGTTGCTCATGTTAGCTTCTTGTGATATGCTGAGCTTACTATGACAGTTAGTATATGACTATAACCAACCTGAACATATGGACTAAGGTAGTTATGTATATAGGAGTCATGCTAGCTTGTTTTGGTTGGAATATTAAAAGAAAACTTGAATAGTTAGAAATAGTATTGATAAACTTTTTGCAAAACAAGTTCTAACCTTTGATGCAAATGTATTACGTTATGATATATCTTGATATATGTCAATATGATTGGTTATATGGTTAAAGGTAATATGAGATATTCAAGCATGATTAAAAAGAGAAATTTCAAGAAAAAGGACCTTATTGGTTATGTATAAACAAACTATGTATACACTAGGTTTTGAACTTAAAAATATGCTCATGAGATCTATTATGTGATTATGAAAGCATGACTTAGACTATGCAAACTCATCTCGTATGCTTGAAGAAGTTTTGCTAATAGAGACTTAAAGTTTCGAAAATGAACTTGATAAACTATATATACATTAAGTTGAGGACTTGTAAGTATGCTTTTGATGTCTAACATGTATGTATATGTGAGCGCATGATGTTTAGTAAATGAAGTGAATTTACATACTTGGTAGCTTAACATGAGATATTCAAACTTAGAACTATATTATGAATGAAGGAACCTAGAACTTGAGAGTTACGAAGGGACTCTTGATATGTTAATATCTGTTATATGTGTGAGAGTGGGCAGGCTAAGCCAAGCAAGTGATTGCTCAGCCCTGGTTTGAACTGGGTGCGTCTCCTTAGTACAAATCAGGCGCGGCCGCGCCGTCTTGCAATTTTGCCATATTCTGTTTTTGGTTCTAAAATTCAAGGCATGGTTATATGATTACTTTACCTTGTAATACCAATATGCCATATAATGTGTTGAGAAGCATGCTATGTGATGACTTGATTCTTTTAAGTGTAAACTCGTACTAGTTACACATACTAATTGAAATGATCGACTTGATAACGTTAGGTCATTTCAACGCAAGTAATTAAAGCTAGAATTAATTGTAGCTGAGCAAACAAGCAAGTATCTAAACCTTACGCACTACCTTTATTTTGTGCAAACAGGTATATGTTTATGCAAGTTTCCTTGAACCCTACTTTTATTGAGCAAGTTTCCCTAAACTTACTCAAATTTATATTGAGCAAGTATCCGAACACTATTTTATTGTGTTGAAGTGTTTCCTAACTTACACAACTTTGTTTATTGTGAAAGTTTCTTATCCTTCTCATATTGAATTGAGAAGGTTATTGTTGAATTGAAAGTTATTCATTTAAGCTTGAATCTTATTTCCAAGCATGCTATTAAGTGGTTTAATTACTTTAAAATTATTCCACATCGATCTTATTGATATTCGCACATAGTGCACTTGAGATCGTACTGTCTTGGACTTGTACATCATTTAAAGTTCAAATAATTCTTGAACTATGTGAGATAGAGTCTGAACCTTTATTCGGTCAGACAAGCGTATGAAGTGTTATAAAAGATATCCAAACCTATTGAAGGTAAGGATTCTTAGACTAAAAGAACACCCCTTTCTATGATAGGGGAGTACTAGGTATCTAATATAAGATACACAGAGCAGATTTAAATGTTATGCATGTACATAGAGTACGTGAGGCTGATCCCCTCAAGTACTTATTCTGTAGCCAATAACCAAAGGGTCAATTAGCTATTGATTCCATTGGAGTGTTATAGTTCAAAGTCTATTTGACTAGCAGTTATTCTAAAAGCAATCATTATCTTTGCTTGCGATATTCATATTGTTGAATCTTTCAGATATTCATATTGTTGAATCCATTGCCAGATATTTTTCCATTCATCATGATATATCCTTATTATTGTATTTAAACTTGTTGAGCAAACTTGTTGCTCATCCTTGCTATATCATGAATATATTGCAGCTAAGCCCGAGACCTCAGGGAAGGACAAGGGTAAAGGGAAGATGTAGGATAATTGCGAGAAGCAGAATTTATCTTATGTTTAGTTTAAATTACGATTATGTAATGTGAACCCTAATATTTATTTTAGGGTATGATTGTAAGACTTTATTAAGGTTATCGAATCTTGGGACTAGTAACACCTTTGGAATGAACGACGTACGTTTATTATTTTCCACATTTTAGTTATCGTATGTTGTTTAGAGGTGGATGTTTGTATTTTATCATGATGACCGAACCGGGGTCAGAGGACCCGGTTTCGGGGGCGTCACAATGTCATTATTCTTGCCAGTCTCTACAAAATAAAAAATAACCAATTAATCATTAAAACAAAAGACATATAACACATAACAAAACAGACAAATATGTTTAACCTTGACATTTTCTTCATCATCATTATTTTTTATTTCATGAGGTTCTTCAACCATAACATCACGTTCAACTTCATTAACAATTTCAATTTCATTCTCATCCTTCTTCTCAACGAATTTTGACACATCATCACCATCATCATTCTTATTCAGTTTTGAACCGTCATCAACATCCTCATCAACATGGGGCTCTTCCATCATAACATCATGTTCACACTCTTGAACAGCTTCAATTTCATACTCATCATTCTTTTCATCAACATTCAACCCATCATCACCATCCTCATCATCATCATTATAATTTCCTTTAAAAACATCACCATCCTCATCAGCAACATCATCAGCTTCATCATCATCATCATCATCATCATCACTACCAGCATCATCAGAATTAGAATCATCATCAGAATCACCATCAACTTGTTTGTCCCCGACGCCTTTGATCCCGCTTAACTCCTCTCTAATAATGAACCTAAAGTCCCTGCATATCTGAACATGTAAAATTTGCATTTCATCTTTAATATCAGCCCGTAAATTTCCAATGTCTTTCTTAATTTCAGACACTTTCTTCTCCAACGGCCTAAACAATGCATCAATTGCATCTTTAACGTCAGATATATCAAATCCAATGTTGTCAACCTTCACTTTTTTTCAACCTTCTTATCAACATCCTTCCCATTGAAAAAGTGAAGCCCGTCCAAATCAAGCCGATCCTTCTCCTCAGCCGTGGGAATCAAACTTTTTATACTCAGCTAAAAAACATTAAGTACAATTTAATATAGCATCTAACAAAGATTGTACAATTAAAATAAAAAAATCAGTAAATAAATAATCATAAAATATAATCAGTAACCAAATACATGTGTAAAGGTAACCAACTGTACAGTTATTAGTAACCTGCATAAAATATTATCAGTAACCAACTATATATATAAAGGTAATCAACTACATTGTTATTAGTAAAACTGCATAAACTATAATCAGTCCCAAATGTGTATATTCAGGTAACCAACAACATTGTTATTAGTAACATGCATATAATATAATCAGTAACCAAATGTGTATATAAAGGTAACTAACTACATTGTTAATAGTAACCTTCACAAAATATAATTAGTAACCAATTGTATAACTAAAGGTAACCAATTACATTCTTAATAGTAAACTGCATACCTGTCCATAATCAAATACTAGATCGTTAAGCTTGTCATTTGTGAGGGGCTTCACTAGTTCCTTCCGTCTAAATAATCAAACATCCGACGGATGCTCATCATTACATATACCCCTAGCTTTGAATGTCGGAATGGTTTCAAACAAAAATACTTGGAATACATAAGGAAGCCCGTTCAACTTGTACAATTTGGTATAATGCTCCTTATAAAAATTATATATCGAACCACCATTCCTTCCTTTCTTCAAACGCCCCTTCAAAGCATTGGACAAATAGTACTTTGTCTGCTCAAACACGACTTTCCCCCAAGGATAACTACTAACATCACCAAAACATAAAAAATTAACCATTGCCCCATCCACATAGTTTTCAAAAACAGTGGATAGAATGAAATTAAACACCAACAAAATCATTGACATCTTAACAGCCTCATCATCATCATCAAAAACTGCTTTTCGATATACCCTACCTATACTACTACGCATCACAGCTTCGTCCCGAAAAAACTTTTCAACCAGCAGATTCTCCATACCTTTGTATGCAGTTATGTCATCCTCACCTTGCCATCTCAACCCAAAAATCAGACAGAACTCTGGCAAACCAAACCTGACCCTTTTCTCCCCGAACAAAAACCACATTTCACCGTCATCCCTCTGGTGAACCTCCCTCACAAGAGCATGGTAAAGAATCTGGGAATACAATTGGTGCTCACCAAACTCCAGAAAATTCCCAAAACATGACGCCTTAAACTTCTCCAACTGACTTTGGTTCAGTTTCTTGGTAATAATACTAGGGACTTCCATGTCACACCAATATATAACTTTTACAGTGAAATTTTTGTTGCCTTCCTCGTAATAAAGATCCCATATCTTCAAATAAACAAAATCAAATTTAAACAGTCATTAGTAACCAATATAAACAAAATTTATCACATAAACAGTTACGTAGTAACCACCAAATAATATCATAGTAACCAAAACACAATATAACAATTACACAGTAACCAAAACAAACTATAAAAAGTAACCAACATCCTAAATTGACCGCTCAATAATAGTTATCAGACCATAATATAACAGTAATCATAACATAATAAATCAGTAACTAAACAATTATATAATATAATCTAATGGCAACCAAAATATAAACATGTAGTAAAGACCATTTTATGTAGTAACCAAACAGTTATATATATATTAACTAAAACATAATTTAAAGGTAACCAAAACAAAAACATGTAGTCAAACCCAGTTTAGTCAACATATATATACTACACAATTACATAGTAACCATAACAACATATAAAAATAACCAAAATCCTAAATTGATGGAACAATAATGGTATCCAAATTATAAACTAACAGTAATTAAAAACATACTAAAGAAGTAACCGAACAGTTATGTGATAGTAACCAAAACATATTTTAATGGTAACCAATACATAAACAAACATGTAGACCAAACCCGTTTAGTCAACCCATGAATACTAAGCAAATACATGGTAACCAGAACAACATAAAAAAGTACCCAAAATCCCAGATTGACGGAACAAAAATGGTATCCAAAAACATAAGCTATCAGTAACCAAAAACATACTAAAGAAGTAACCGAACAGTTATATGATAGTAACTAAAACATATTTTAATGGTAACCAATACATTAACAACATGTAGACCAAATCCAATTTACTCAACTCATGTATACTAAGCAAATACATGGTAATCAGAACAACATAAAAAAGTAACCAAAATTTCAAATCGTGGGAACAAAAATGGTATCTAAAACATAAACTAACAGTAACCAAAAACATACTAAAGAAGTAACCGAACATTTATATGATAGTAACTAAAATATATTTTAATAATAACCAATACATAAACAACATGTAGACCAAACACAGTTTAGTTAACCCATGTATACTAAGCAAATACATAGTAACCAGAATAACATAAAACAGAAGCTAACAGTAACCAAAAACATACAAAAGAAGTAACCGAACAGTTATATGATGCTAACAATAACAAAATTTAAATTAGCAAACCTTTAGAATTTTTTGTGTAGGAATTTTCTTCTGGCTATGAACTTCACCTTCGGTTTTAACTACAGGGACATTAAAATCAGAATCCAACTGCACTTCAGTATGCTTGATATCACCAACTTATTATCATTCTTACTGGATTTGTGACCTACATTCTTCCCCTTCCTCTCCATAGAAAACTACTTCAAGTCCTTAACAGAAGCACCCTCCGTGATTCTTTTCCTCTTTCCATCCTTCTTCCTTGTATCAACATTCTATACAAAACATAAATACAACACAAACCCAAACAATCAAAACTCCATTATGTTAGTAAACTACTTTAATAAATAATACATTAAACTATTTAGCCATTACTCACCTGTAGCAATAATAAACACCAGTATTGATCAATGAAGAAGAAGAAACCAACTGAACCACTGTGTAACAGCGATACCGAGAAACTACGAGAATGACGAACAACTAAACCAATAACGGTAACGAAAATGAAGAATAAATCACAATAACAATTAATGGAGAAGAAGAACACACGAACAGAAGAAATAAATAAGGGAGTATGCAGAACAAGGGTTTCTAACAGAAGAGTCCCAGACAAATGCTGAATGGCGGTTATCACATGTTTAAAAAAACAACAACCCGATTTTAAGTGGTACACAAATTTGCCATATCAGCCCACTAATACTAATCCCTTAAATTAAGGACTCCTAATTGCACTAATATTGTAAATAAATATGAGAAAATGTATTACTTTTGTAATTATTTTATGGATGCATCATTATTGTAATTATTTTAAAAAATATACTAAAATATGTAATTAATTTAGGGTCCTTAACACTAATATACAACAATTAGAAAGTAATTACACTATTAGTGTATTCACAAAATAATTACAAAAATAACGCAATTCACATTAATAAGAAAACCTAAAATCAAGGAAAAATAACCGCTATAATTAATAATTTAAATTCAAATTCAAATTCAAATATCTGGGATCTAACAACAAAAACAAATTCAAATTCAAATTCAAATCTTCATCTCCCTTACAGTAGCCCTCTCATCCGCTACTCCGCCGCGAATCTCCTTCTTCACAGGTTTGGCAAACGTCATCTTCCTCTTCCCCCTTCACCGGTGAGACAGAGCGAGAGTCAACCAAAAATAAGAACACTGCCTAAGAAAGAAAGAGATAAGAGAGTGATGTGTAATGTAATGTTGATAATCAAACTTTCGTACTAAGGTAACCAAACTTTTATATAAAGGTAACCAAACCTTTATACCAAGGTAACCAATCTACCTCCATACCTGTAATATGAATTGGTTATATTGGTCTGAAAGTTTGGCAATCAACTGTATGAAAGTTTGGCTACCAACTGCATCACATTCAAAATAAATTGGTAACTTAATAAAACTGAATTGGTTACCTTGGGATGAAGGTTTGACTACCCACTGCATGAAGGTTTGGCTACCAACTACATCACATTCAAAATAAATTGGTAACCTAATAACACTGGATTGGTTACCTTGGTATGAAGGTTTGGTTACCTTGGTGTGAAGATTTGGTTACCAACTGCACAATGAAAAAACTGAAGGTGTGGAAGTGGATTGGTTATCTTGGTATTACGGTTTGGTTACCTTAATATGAAGGTTTGGTTACCAACTGCATTATGACAAAACTGCAGGTGTGGAGTTGGATTGGTAACCTTGGTATAATTACATTTTTAGAAAGAAGAAGAGTTTTACCACCCGATATATATAGCGTTGCCAATGCCATTCTCTAGGGATGGATTAAATATGAGTTTTTTCCGTTGCTGTCAACTATAAATCCAGAGTTGTAGATTTTCCCAAGGTGTGAGGAAATGCTCTGCCATTAGAAGTGCTGGTAAGCTTTTTTTGTTCAGCCAATAGTGCATGTTAGGGGTTACGTTTTTGTGCCAAAATGTGTTCCCAAATATTCCTGAAAAGATTTCACATTCACCACAGGTGCACCTCTCGTAACGTGGCATAAAATGAGCTATGAATCTTATAAATCTTTGAGGAGAACTGGTCTTCAATGTTCTGAACAGAGGTAATGTCTTATTTTTTCCTAGTATTACCATTGATATCTGCAAGTCGATTGAAGTTATATATATCCGGCGCGTTGGTGGAAAACCACCTAGAAATATCATGGATCCACCTTGGTTTATAGTAGGAAAAAAGAGGATGAAGAAAAAAGAGAGAAAAATAGGAACAGAGATCAAAAATGGGTCTGCTATATTTGAATAAGAAAATAATAATTAACGGGAAGAGATAAAAGAGAGATTTGTAATGTGAGCCCACTAATACTAATCCCCTAAATTAAGGAATCTCAATAATCATAATTGCATACTAATCCCCTAAATTAAGAAATCTTAATTGCACTAATATTGTAAATAAATATGAAAAAATGTATTACTTTTATAATTATTTAATCGATACACTATTATTGTAATTGTTTCTAAAAATATATTAAAATATGTAATTAATCCATTAATTTATTATGGCATTCACGGCAACAATTTGACAAATGGAACACGTTACCTAATGTCATATGGACCATGTTAGTCCCATTCATAAGTTCCAGAGAAATCTGGGCTCTTTGGGATTGGGCCTACCAGATAACTAGCAAAAAGTGGTTTAAGAAATTATATGGGTTAATTACATATTATAGTACATTTTTAAAAATAATTACAATAATCATACATCTATAAAATAATTACAAAAATATGACATTGCATCATATTTATTTACAATTCTAATACAATTAGGAGTCCTTAAATTAAGGGATTAGTATTAATAGGTTGACATGGTAATTTAGTTTCCATCTTCCTCAAACATTCCATTCTCGTTCGGTCTCTCTCTCTCTCCGCCCTTAACTCTTCGTTCGGTTTCTCTCTCTCCGCCCTTACTACTTCTCTCTCTCCTCTTGAACTCGTCGACAGCGGAGTGAATCTACTTCTCTCTCCGCCCTTAATACTTCTCTCTCTCCTCTTGAAGCCACTCGTCGTCAGCGGACTGAATCTATTTCGTCAGACGATGAAGTTCTTGCTTTGGTATGTACATGGTTGAAGTGATGTTGTCATACTATGAGTCTGTACTTCTGGCCACATTCTGTTTATGTTAATTTTTTTATTGAATGAATTTTTCTTTATCTCCATGACTGGGTTATTTGTGATAAACATCATTTAACAGCATAATATTTGCTAAAGTGGATAATTATTTTCAAATTGTTTAGGCTCTTAACATATATAGTCTGCTTTTGAATGATCATGATTGTCTCATCTCCATTTTGCCATTTTACTTCTGCATCATATACTGACACAAAATCAATTTTTGGGGGCTTGATGTAATGCTTACGTTGTAGCTACGACAAGCAATAAAAAATAGATACTATCATATAATTGTTTGGTTACTTCTGTATTATGTTTTGGTTACTGTTAGATTGTGATTCAGATACCATTTTTGTTACCTTGATTTGGTATTTTAGTTACTTTTTTATGTTTGTTATGGTTACCATGTATTTGCTTAGTATACATGGTTGACTAAACTGATTTTGGTGTACATGTTGTTTATGTATTGGTTACCATTTTTACATGTTTTGGTTACTATCATATAAATATTTGGTTACTTCTTTAGTATATTTTTGGTTACTATTAGTTTCTAATTTGGATTCCATTTTTGTTTCCTTGAGTTGAGATTCTGGTTACTATTTTTTGTTGTTCTGGTTACCATGTATTTGCTTAATATATATGGGTTGACTAAACTGTGTTTGGTCTATATGTTGTTTATGTATTGGTTACCATTAATATATGTTTTGGTTACCAGCATATAACTGTTTGGTTACTTCATGAGTATATTTTGTGTTACTTTTAGCTTATGATTTGGATACCATTCTTTTTCCTTTAATTGGGTTTTTGGTTACTTTTATATGTTATTTTGGTTACAATGTATTTGCTTAGTATACATTGGTTGACTAAACTGGACTTGGTCTACATGTTGTTTATGTGTTGATTACCATTAAAACATGGTTTGGTTACTATCATATAAATGTTTGGTTACTTCTTTAGTATATTTTTTGGTATACATATTTTTGTTTTGGTGACCTTTAAATTATGTTTTGGTTAATATTATATATAACTGTTTGTTTATTACATAAAATGGTTTGTACTACATGTTGTTTATATTTTGGTTACAATTAGTTTATATAATATAATTTTTTTGTCACTGCTTTATTATGGTATGGTTAATGTTATATTATGATATGATACCTATGATTAATGGGTTCTCTATTCACTAATCCCAAGGTATTTCTCTTCCTCCCACAGGTTCATACATAATGCAGAAGTCTTTTATAGAGAATGAGAGCAGTCGTGAAGAAAAAGTAGCAGCAGCCAAAAAACTAAAGTCTCAGAAAGATTTGTAACAGATTTTGATTAGTTCGGTTGTTCATACCTTGGTTTTTATTGGATATTCATAACCATTTGTTATGGTTAGTAAATATGTAATGTTTATTGGAGCTTATGTAAATGGGATTACATATTTGATTATATTATCAATTATTTGACATTGTTTGTTGGTTCGTATTTGTTACTTCTAAGTTGTGTCTGATATATTGTTTGAAAGGTGCAATTGGTAACCAAACATGCATAGAAGGGTAACCATTTTATTTTTTGGTAGTAACCAGATAGTTACAAGCTCGTATCATGACATATATCAAATGTTAAAATGTACATGTGAGAGTATACATATGTTGCCTAAATTGGGTTTGATATACAGGTTGTTTCTGTTTTGTTTACCATTAAAACATGTTCTGGATACTTTTATATAACTATTTGGTTACTTCTTTATTATGTTTTGGTTACTGTTATATTATGGTTTGGCTACTATCATTGTTTCCCCAGTGTGGGATTTTGGTTATTTTTATTTTTTATTCTGGTTAATATGTAATTGTTTAGTATACATGAATTGCCTAAATTGGGTTTCATTACATGATGTTTATGTTTTGGTTACCATTAAAACCTGTTCTGGTTACTATCATATAATTATGTGGTTACTGTTTTATTATAATTATAAGTTCGTATGAGGACTGTTATAAAGTGTTAAATGTATATATTTTATTTATACCCTGTCATCATGATGGAATAAGAAACTCCAATTAAGAGTTTCCATTTATATATATGATAGTCATTTATAGATCTCATATTAAAATAAAAGTAGTTTGAGATGTAACAACTGAATAAACATTGTAAAGTAACCAAATTAATATTAGACAGTAACCAAATTACATAATCTTAGTAACCAGAATATAAACTACATTTTTACATGCAATTTTGAAGGTCTAAATGATAGAATTTGACCAAAAAACCCTGCAGTTCACCAGCAACGCTCGTGACTTTTGATCGTTGACCCGTTTCTGATGAAACTAGGCTATGGAAACGCCAAAATTCGACACTCTAAATTTGATAGAACAATGCATATCATGTTTTGCATTTCTCCAAGCGAACAAGTTGATGGAACTAGTATGCCGGTAACTTCAAATTTGGTGTATTGGTTACTATCAGTCCATGTACCGTTGAAATAAAGTACAACAGGAATCAATTCCATTGTCTGATAACAGAATAAGTACTGTAAAGTAACCAAATCAATGTTAGCCAGTAACCAAACTACATAATGTTAGTAACCAGTACATAAAATACATTTGTACATTCATTTTACAATAGAAATAATCGGTATATTGATATTTATTACCAATTAAACTATAACAGTTGTATGAAGGTAACAAATGTAGCCAATAAGTAACCATCATAATAAAACAAACAAATATAAAACACCGTAATATTATATAGTAATAATCATAACAACATATACAGTAATCAAATCCAATTTAAACAGTAACCAACACATATTTATTTAGTAGCCACAAGATAAACACATTCTCCATTGCATTTTTATAGTAAAAACCAACCAGTATAACTTGATTGTTACCAACTAAAGGCTAAATATTGTAAGAATGTAACCAATGTAGCTAACAAGTAACCATTAATATAAAACATATAAGTATAAGTATAATTAGATTAATACAGTAACCAGGTCAGCACTAATGAGTAACTATTATAATTTTACATAGTAACCATGTCAGCATTAGCCAGTAACCAATATAATGTTAAACAGTAACCAAGTCAGCATTAGTCAGTAACCAAGTCATCATTTTTTAATAACCAAGTCAGCATTAGTAAGTAATAATATGCACTAACCATTATAATTTTACACAGCAACCAAATAAACATTATACAGTAACCAAATCAATAATAAACAGTAACCAATTTCTATGTACTTAGTAACCAGAATATAAAACATATTTTTACATGCATTTTGCAATCAAAACAGTTAGTATACTGACTTTGTGACCAATTAAAGAGCGAAAAACTTAAGAAAGGTAACCAATATACGAGTATATAGTAACCACGAGGTAACCAAATAAACATTATACAGTAACCAAATCAATAATAAACAGTAACCAACTTATATGTACTTAGTAACCAGAATATAAAACAGATTTTTTCATGCATTTTGCTATCAAAACAGTCAGTATACTGCCTTTGTTAATCGACATCAATTTTGGTTACTGTACACCATAAAAAATGTTACCAACCATGTGGTTAATGGTTACTAACATTAAATAATTATATATTCATGTAAACAATTAAATTTGTTGTATTGGTTACTGTCGGTCTCCATTGTCTGACAACTGAATAAACATTATAAAGTAACTAAATCAATATTAAACAGTAACCAAACTACATAATCTTAGTAACCAGAAAATAAACCATATTTTTACATACAATTTTGAAGGCCTAAATGATGGAATTTGACCAAAAAACCATGCAGTTCACCAGCAAAGCTAGTGATTTTTGATCGTTGCCCCGTTTCTAATAAAATTAGGCTCCGAAAACGTCAAAATTCGACACTCCAAATTTGACAACATTATACAGTAACCAAATTTAGATTAGACATGAAGCAAAAGTAGAGTATTAACCTTCAGCAAACCAATATTAGCTCATTAGGAGTAGCTAAATTGATCAGGCAGCCGATGCTTGAGTTCATTAGGCAGCCGATGCCTGAGTTCAGAGTGAATGTGACAAAGAGATAGCCTCAAAGCTTCCTTCTTCTTTTTTTATCGTCGATGTGAAGAAGAAAGGGTTTCAGTTTGGGTCGAAGAAGAAAAGGTTTCAGTTTGGTTATGTAAAGAATCAATCAACAATCAACAATCAAATTTGTTACAGATCGAGGCTGGTTACTAATCTTGAAGTTGTTGTTGATATTGAAGTTGCTGTTGATCTGAAGTTGTTGTTGATCTTCTTCGATATTATCCGATCTCAGAGTTGCATCGTCGTTGGAGAAGTCGTCTTCTCCGATCTGTCGTTGCTCTGTTTTTTCGGATCTGAAAGTTGCTTGTTTTCTTCATTAGCGTGAATTGTTGATCGGTTGGTTGAAAATATAAAAGTCGGTAACTGACGTGTAGGGTGTTAATGACCGTAATTTTAGCAACCTAATATTGTGTTATTGCGTTATTTTTGTAATTATTTTGTGAATGTTTTATTTTTGTAAATACTTTCTAATTGTTGTATATTAGTGTTAAGAACCCAAATTATATCTCTCTCTTTCTTTCTGTCTCTGTGTTAAAAAAGAAGAGATAAGGAATAAGATGGATTGTTTGCGCCTTGTTCTCACTTGAATTTTTTAATACATAATATTTTTATAATTATCATATTATCCTCAACTTTTAATATAATAACCATTTAAGTATCATGATTTTTCCAAAATATCATGGTTTATAAAATTTAATATTAATTAGTTTCCTTCAACATTTTAACAATATAATTGATATACTCAATTTTTATTCTCTCTTTAAAATCAATAAAAATATAAATCTATAATACTTGCTCATTTTTATTTAGATGCGACAACTCCATCTATTTTTTTGTAGCTTAAATTCATCCAATTCATAATGTCTAATACTCACACATAATTTATGGTTGCTCATTGTTAATTTGCCATCAACGCTTTCTTTATGTTAAGAAAATGCACCATTTTATTTGCCTAATAATTAAAAATATTTGAGTGAATAGAATTTTGGTGTGAAATTAGTTATCAACAATTTTCTATTAAAACAAACTAATTATTCTCTGAGTACTAGTTACCCACGTAATCATGCCGTGAGTTCAGACACTCAATAATGATTTGCACATCTCTAAATCAGTGATATACTATAACGGAAAAAATTCTTTCGTATGACCCTAGATTTACAACAGATTTTAATGTGCAAACAAATATAACACTTTTTAGATCATGAGACTTGATACTCACACTACCAAACAATAATATAATACTCTCTCTATTTTTAAAATATTATCGTTTAAAATTTTGATATATAGATTAAGAAAGTATTATTTATTAAGTAAAATTTATTTAAAATTTTATCACTATCTCTTTATGGGAAATTAAAAACTATTAATACAAGGAGATAATTTTTTGAGACAATGAGAGAAGGTAAGGGTAATATAGGAAAGTAAATAATTTATTCTCCTTAAAAATTATAAACGATAAATTTTTTAAAATAAATTTTTTCTCTTAAAACGATAATTTTTTATGAACGGAGGGAGAACGAGATGACCAACATGATGGAAATGCTCATTGCACCGTAGACAGCAATGCGGAAATTAATTGACGTTTTCTTTAGCACAAAGTGTTGCAAATAGTATATTGAATAAAAGAACAAAACTTTAATATTTCAAATACATAATTCATACCAAAATTAGTGAAATAGGGACTAGAAAATTCATCTACAGAATTCATACCAAAATTATATTAACCGTACACTGTTGACCTTTAAGTGGAGAGATTCTTTGATTTATATGAATTTTCAAAAATTGGCAGAAAAGATTGACAATTAAAAAATAATAATGAAAAAATATTTCATAAACCATCTTCCTAAAACCAAAATTACTACTAATTTTCCTCTTCCCCCATCTCTCAAGAGTCTCAACAATGGAGTTGCTTTCCCTCTCTACTCCACTCTTCTCTCTCTCTCTCTCTCATCCTTCCCCTCCTCCGTCGGATCTCTCAAACTCCCCAAACCCTCTTCTTCCTCTTTATCTCTCCGCCCTTATATCTCCCTTCCACCTATCAAATCCTCTCTTACGCTTCTCTCCCTAATAGCCCCTAAACCCCAACTGACCTAGACTTGCCTGGGATCTCCCTCCACTTTTCTGCTTCGGCTCCGCAGTCGCCGGCGACGGCTATGCGTGGTGCCGAAGCCGATGCTATGGGGCTTTTGCTGAGGGAAAGGATTGTGTTTTTGGGGAGCCAATTGATGATTTTGTTGCCGATGCTATTGTTAGTCAGTTGCTGTAGGATGCTCAGGACCCTAATAAAGATATTAGACTTTTTGTCAATTCTGTTGGTGGATCTCTCAGGTATATAAAGCTATGATCTTGGGTTCATTTTTTTTGTTTTCTTGTATAAAATTGGGAGTTTTACTAGTGTTCCGTGTATCTGTGGCTAGATTTCGTATTATATGATGCTGATTAGTGAATTTATTTGTTTGGTGTTCACTGTGTTTTGTTTTTCCGGGACACAATGTTAAGCTAAATGAAGCATCTTGAATTAGACGAAAATTGGTTGGTCGTAGAAGTTCAATGTAAAAACTCTGGCAATTGAGAGATATCTTTGAAATGCATAAAATTATGTATTCAAGTGTTGAAACTTTTAGATTTCTTACAAAATGATAATATTACAATCTTGTGTTTCATACTTTATGTTGTTGAAGTTGTCGTTTTTCTCTTCCTATGGTACGTGTGTGTGTCACCCTTTGGATTGGTGAGGGGTTCCTCAGGTTGAAATAAAAATGTGATGTGTGCACGATTACAAGTAGGTGGTCCAATATATACTCAAAAAAAAGTTAAGCCGCTGCAATATGTAAGAGTTCTAATGATTTAAGATTGGTTGCAGAGAAAGATGTATACGAGCTGTTGTTCATGTTAGTGCATCATAAAGTTGTGGAGTAGGATGATGAATGAAAAGGTAAGGTGCTAAGGTTGTCTTCACGAATTTTCAACTTTTGGAGGATAAGGGATCAACTTCTTCTTTTGCAGCAAGACTGGAGTCACACTCATATATCTTAGTTCATTCGCTGAACTTAGATATAGTTTGAACTTTGAAGAAAATAGGCAACATAAAAGTCAAGATGACTGTAGTAAGAGGCATTTTAGTGTCTCTGGCTTGTTATATAGAGATGGTAAAACCCCACATTGTAATGGTAATAACCTTTTAATATTACCTTGGACTTTCAGGATACACACTTGGCGTATCATGTTGGCTATGAGTGAATGAATTAGATTATTAGATATGTGAAAATAACCACATGGAGAATTTTTATGCTAATAAAATATGCTTTATCATTTTTATTATGCGGGGTAAAGAAAAAATGTGCTGATTGGTTCAAGTCTGAAGTAATGGGGATGCTATACTAAGGACTGATATAAAAGCAATTCGAGTGGAGTGTATAGAAAGTAGTTGAAGCAATGGAATTCCCCTCGGAAATTTGAGGATTATGTGGAGTAGCTTAGGATGGTTAGATACTTTCTTCGGAGTTTTGAGGTAACATTAGTTTTTCTTTTAGAATAATATTAGATATAACTGTATTAGGGTGTATACAAGGTACCTAAGGATTGAGGATTAATCCTCCTTATCTAATAAGGTAAAGCATCTTCCATCTTCCTGGTTTAGTCTTCATAAACTGGACCTTGTGTTAGTTAGTACGTGTGTTATTTGGACTCGCCATTTTTGGCGGAGTACCCGTGTCGACACGACACGACACGACACTGATACGGGTGCGGGATCCGGCCACAGAATCCGGATATGGCTGTTCATCATAGAAGAAGAAAAGACGAGGAAGGAGGAGGAAGAAGAAGAAAGAGGAAAGACAGTGAGAAACTTACCGAGATCGCACCAACGAGTTTGGTACGAGTTTCATGGCCTTTTCTTCTTTTGCGTAATAAAAATATCCTTGCAAAATTACAGTTAGGTACTTCATAGTTTTTATAATTTTTTAATTTAGTCCCTCAAGTTTTTTGAAAGTTCAAAATAGCCCTTGGAAAATTACATATCAGTCTTTATGCTTTTGTTTTCTTTCATTTTAGCCCCTAAAATTTCAGTAGTTTCAATTCTGCCCCTGTTTCTTTATATTTTTGCACTTCAACCCCTGACGTTTCATGATAAATACATGTCTATAAAAATTTGGACAGTATAAACATTATTATTAAAAAATCATAACATATCGTATCCCCGCACCCGTGTCCAAATTTGGATCCATATCTGCGTATCCTCTATTTTTGGATTTCACGTGTTCGACACTTAGATTCGTACCCACACCCGACACCCGCACCCAAGTCCAAGTAACACAGGTTGGTACAACTTGGTCTCGTATAATTGGGAGAGGAATACTTTGAGTGTTAGTTATCTAAAGAACGTAACAAACCAGCACTTCATCAGTAGTAGTCTCTTATGTTTCTCCTTTCACTGCTTCTTTGCAATAGCCAACTGTCCACAAAAGATTAAGATAAAACTTTGTTGGGTGAGTGATCGGGATAAGATGCTTGTCCACATCCTCAGAAGAAGAAATGAAACCTGGCAATGCCACAAAAAATACCTACATCAACTGCCCGAAACCAAGTCCCCGTAAATCAATGAAACTGGTCAAGCCTCTAACGTTACTCGTCATCTTAATTATATTTGATTCATAAATTTGAAATATTCTTGATACAACGATAACATTAGGCACAAAATTCATGTCTCAGTTTGTTAATTTGTTTGCATCCGTGGCTGGATGTGATGTCGTTAACATTCCTGGCTTATTTATGCTTCTCTGATTTATATACAAGTTTGCCAGTGCTACAATGGCCATTTACGATGTTGTAAAGCTAGTGAGGGCTTATGCCTGTGTCGGATAGGGTGAAAGTTACTTTGAACTACGACGAAATGAGCAAAGACCCGAAGAAATTCTTGACTCCTGATATCCCTGATGATGAGATATACTAGGGGAAATGAATGAATGTATACAATTTCTGAAGTTAGGTTTTATGTACTGGATTTCCAGTGGTTAGACTTTGGCAGTGGTGATTTGAATTAAAAGCCATTTTACATTTCAAGATGACTTGGAGATTCTTTTAAGATGCATGCATGCATGAGCTTTTTGAACTTGTAATTGAGAATCAATGTCCTGCGGAAAGAGGTTATAGAATGTACTTGTAGACCGAGGTTATAGAATGTACTTGTAGACCGTTGGTTTCTTTACTTTTTGTTCATGGAGAAGAATGAAGGAAAAAGCAGTTACTGCTGAAACCGTTATCGTGCTGCAAAATTTACCTCTTTTATAGATGGGACGGGAAGAAGAACGCTGCAAAGAAAAAAAGAAAATTTTCACACTGAGAAAAGAAGCACATGTGACATGTCCCCAAATCCCAATTTAGATTCTACATATATACATAAATTTAAATATTTTTGAATTCAAAATTAATAAAACTTAAAAATAATAATTTTAGTAACGAGGTATCATATTTACTAAAATTAAATAAGTTTATATTTTACAGAATGAGCTAATTTGTTAAATATGCGAATTTCAATTATATGATTAATGAATACCTCTAAAATAAGTCGTTTTCGTTAGTATAATAATATGGTATAATAATAAAATTATTATGATAAATATAAAAAATTGTGTATTTTAATTAAAAAAATGGCTCCTTTTTTTGAAATAATTTATTTATTTATTTTACAAGAAAGAGACTCGTATTATGGAAGCGAGGGAATCTTAATAACTGTGTGAAACAAGCAAATATTAATCACCACCACAATTTCCATGTCTCCCCTTCAGTTGGCTTCCATGAGTAACAATAACAACCTCCCATGGCAACCAAACACCTCCTCCACCACCAATCGTAACAACTATCAATTACTCCTCCTTCGAGCTGGCCCACATCTTAAACCTCTACAACAAGTCCACGCCCACCTTACAGTCTCCGGCTCAGACCATTCCCTCTCTCCTCACCAAACTTCTCAGTCTCTCCTGCGCCGCCGGCTCAATCCTTTACACCTGCAGCCTGCCAACTCTTCTTCTCAATCCCCAACCCCAACTCTTTCCTCTTCAGTTCCCTCATTAATTCCTCCACCAAATTCCACTTCCGTCTACACTCCATCCTCTTTTACCACCGCATGATCTCTTCTTGTCTTGTATATGGCCTTGAAGTCAAGCTTTTACAGCAGACTGCAGTGATATGATCAACGGCTCTTCTGAATTATCGACTTTTAAATTCGGTAGAGTTGTTCATTGCCATGTTTTGGTATTTGGGTATGCTTTGAATTTGTTTGTTCAGGTTGGTTTGATTAGTTTTTATGCGAAATGTGGTCAGTTGAGTGTTGCCAGTAAGGTGTTTGATGGAATGTCGGATAAAACGGTTGTTGTGTGGAATTCAATGATTTCAGGGTACGAGCAATCTGGGTTTGTTGATGAGGCTGTCAGGCTGTTCTGTAGGATGCGGGAATTGGGTGTTGAGTTTGATTCAGCCACTTTTGTGAGTGTGTTATCTGCTTGCTTACAGTCGGAGGCTTTGGCTTTGGGTTGTTGGGTACATGAGTATATAAGGAATCATGGGTTTCATGTGAATGTGGTTCTTGACACTGCATTGGTGAATATGTATGCTAGGTGTGAATATGTAAGCAAAGTGTGGGAGGTGTTTGATTCCATAGATGAGCGGAATGTTGTGGCTTGGACAACTATGATTTCAGGCTACGAAATGCATGGCTATGGTAGGGAAGCCATTGAACTCTTTCATCTAATGAAAACCCACGGGCCACATCCCAATGATGCGACATTTGTTACTGTTTTTTCGGCATGTGCTCACGTGGGGCTAGTCCAGGAAGGGCGCCTGGCATTTGCTAGCATGACGCGTGATTATGGCTTAGTTCCCGGAATGGAGCACCATGTTGCAATGGTTGATATGCTTGGGCATGCTGGATATTTAGACAAAGCATTTCAACACATCAAAGGAATAGATTCTGTCAAACCTGCACCAGCTGTGTGGACTGCAACGCTTGGGGCTTGCAAGCTGCACAAAAATTTTGCTCTTGGAGTACAAGTTGCTGAGCATCTTTTAACTGCTGAACCTGAAATTCCTGGTCATTATGTTTTGCTTTCCAATATATATGCAATGGCTGGTCGAATGGACCGAGTGGAAATGGTCAGAAACATCATGATTCGAAAAGGTCTTAAGAAGCAAGTGGGCTATAGCACAGTAGAGGTAGATCAAAAGACATTTGTTTAGCATCGGTGACAAGTTCCACCGAGAGACAAATGCAATTTATCAGTTCTTAGATGAGTTGATACAGAGAAGTAGGGCTATGTGTTATACCAGTATGTGAGTCTGCCATGCATGAGTTGGAAGAAGAGGAGAGAGAGTATGCCCTTAGATATCATAGCGAGAAGCTTGCTGTAGCATTTGGTCTCTTGAAGACAAACCATGCGCTGACAATAAGGATTGTCAAGAACCTTCGTATGTGCGAGGACTGTCACACCGCTCTAAAGTTCTTTTCAGTTATTTCAAATAGAGAAATTATTGTTCGAGATAAACATCACTTTCACCATTTTAGAGATGGATCCTGTTCTTGTGTTGATTATTAGTGACTGACACCAACTGTTGGCTGATATTTCGTTCCGCTCAATGCTCTTATAAGGTTGCCCAAATTATTTATTAAATAAAAGGTACGTAATACCTGTTTTTGGTGACAAAGGCACTTTGGACTAACTTTTATTTCTACAGGTTTGCAAATGATTTCAAGTCATTGCATTCTTGGTGCTGGCACATTCACTTTTCAGTATGAAGCTGTTATTGGTTGGTTGGTAATGATCAGTAACATTGCACATTCAGTTATTGCTCAGGTAGCAGATTAAAGCTTTTTGTAAATTCTATTGAAATCATTTGATTCGACAAGTGGAAGCACTGCCAAAAAGCTTTCGTAATATTAAACCTTTTCCATTCAATTTTGATTTGAGGTTTAAGATAGCTTTTTGATATTATTGAGAAATAGGGAAGAACATCAGGTTGTTCAGATTGAAAAGCTTTTCTATATTTTCAGATTTATGCATTACAGTAGTTATTACAAATATGGGGAAGAATTGATAGTGGATTGCACTTATGAAATTACCCAGCAAAACCCTGTGGTGATGATATTGAAGCAATCAAACCTCAAGTAAATGGAAGTTCGACGTCGGTTCCTTTACAAAAATCAAACTCATGGCAGTCTCTTCTTCATCCTCAAAGGTAAATACTATGCTATCGCCATATGCCTTGTGTTCGTTGCTGAGTAGACGGTAAACGCATCGATGTAATTTTGGGTGTTTCTGGAGTAGTATGTAATGGGATAAGAGCAAAACAGCAAGAAAGCATTAATTTGTTTGCTTTTGTAATTGGAGGTTTCTTCAAGAAGGATGATGTTAAAATGGGTCTAGAATTTATGACTGAGAAAATGCGTGGGTCTTTGTAATGAGAATTGTATAAAGTTTGCTTATGAATATTTTTCGACCATAGTAGAGGTAGGTCCTAATCCAAGTTTGGTTACTTTTAGCACGTTGATTAATGCATTTTGTAAGGAGTTGCCATTGGAAGAGACATTTAAACTCTACAACTTGGTAATTGGTACTACTCCTGATCTCTGGTTATCTGCAGTGGATGTTACGTATTGTAATTACCGACTGTTATTTAAAAAATTAGAGATGTGGCGAGTGTTATTATGATTATTTACAGGGTGTGTCAGTGTATTTTACTCTAGAATAAAGGCATTCAAATAAATGTTTCAAATAAAGTATTTGTTTTTTTATATAAAAATTAGAAAGATATTTTTACGTGTTTATTCTAAAATTAGAGATATGTTTTTATTTTATTTTTTATTATGAAGTGACATAAATTTTTTAGAATTTACTAAATAAAATAATAATAATAATAATATATAGATCATAAACTAGGATATACCCCACTTATATAATAATAGATCATAAACTAGGATAGACATTAGAAAACATCATTTTTTTTAACCAAATAAAGAAAAAAAAATCAACTTAATACATAGTAAAATATTTCTTAATCACAATCCTTAAATTTAATGCATGAAAATTAATAATAAAAGTAGATGAAATTCTCAACCTTAATAGGGCATAGTTAAGGGTTGAAATCCATGTTTAAGAGTAGCTTTCCAAACTTTCTCAATGTCGAAAATGGTGCTACCACATTCGTGTTCATTCCATCCTTCTAAGGCATGCACTATCCCAGCTATACGCGACGCACTCATCACTCTTCTCGGCAACCAATTCTGTTCGATGAACAACAGATAA
Organism: Panax notoginseng; assembly: GCA_016801055.1. Classification (NCBI taxonomy): domain Eukaryota; kingdom Viridiplantae; phylum Streptophyta; class Magnoliopsida; order Apiales; family Araliaceae; genus Panax; species Panax notoginseng. The sequence goes on along the minus strand of CM029012.1, from coordinate 294,945,664 downwards.
CATTAATATAAAATAAAAAAGTCGAAAAGAAATCTTACATGAAACAAATAGAAGAGTCTAAGGTTGTTTTCGATAAAAGATCTGAATGATTATGATGTCTTAATAAATTAGATCATCTGAATGGTTATGAGGTCTGAATCTAAAAAATTGTTTGATAACTAAAATATAAGTTGTCTCTTAATGACACTATTTTATCATTTTGAAGGGTAAAATTTTATTTAATAATTTTAAATATTCAATTTAATAAAAATGAGTGCATAATATTGTTGAATATATTTATATAAAAAAAAAATTATCAAAAAAATTTCATTAAGAGATACCTCTTAATTATTAAGATTTCATTTTCTATCTTACCGATTAAGAGGCATTCAGAGGTAACAAAAAAAAACAACATCATGCCTCTTAACGAATTAGAGACAGTCCATTAAGAGGCAATAAACAAACAGCGCCTTAAATAAACTTTACAAAAATAAAAAAACAAAGTTACTAACCTCACAAGAGTCGATGTTTTCAAGAGAAGTAGGAGCAACCATTGCTGGTGTGTAGTGGTAGAAGCAATTATGGCGGATTTTCTTTGGGGGAAATGAAGAGAAGGGAATGAAAATAGTCCCTTTTGATGCCTTTGATTGTTCTTCTTCACTCAATCCATCTCCCACTAACCATATCTGCTTAATTTTATCATCTCAAATCAATTCATTTAAAGACCTACTAGTTTTAACACTTTAAATATGTTTTATTTAATTTTCTAGTAGATAAATAAATTTTCAGAACCTATATACTAAATAAAATCTTATTTCATTTTTCGATTTTTATACAAAAGAAGTTGACTAAAAGTTTTCACGATTAGATTAAATAGAAGAATATATGTTCATACCTCGTGATCATAACTCTTTGTGAGTTGCAAATTAACTTTCGATTCTGTGGTTCGTTTAAGCTTCTCGTACTCAAACTCATATAACGTAGCCACCTGAGATAAATAAAATTTTATTCAATAAAAGGTATATATGTTGAAATATGCTTCATGATGTTCTTTTATATATTTTCTTCTAATTAAAATATTTTTTGAAAAATGGCATATTTTTTGGGGTTTTCCCTGCTTGGGTTTTTTATTGGTGACAAAGTAAAGGTGGAAAGTTTGTAGATAGACCGTAACAAAATAATGCTTGGAGTGAATTGAAATCCCAACAAGATGTTTGGTCCAGCTTAATTTGGGCTCTCTTTGAGACTAGATTGCCTATAAGAGCAAAGGAAAAAAATGAAAAGGTATGTTCAAAGAAAAATAGGTAAGTATACATATTTACCTGAATACCCCTCTGGCACAAAGCAGAAACAATAGAACAAGCCACTTTAGTGAGCTTTCCTCTAAGGAGAACTTGGGCAGTTCCTTGTGGGATTTTGTTGAGAACAATAGCAACAGCCAAGCCACTCCCATCCACCAACTTCACATTTAACTTAGGGAACCTTTGGATGTACATCTCTCCATTTTTGTTAAGTTCCTTCCCCTGCTTAATTACAAAGGAAAATTAAAATATGAATATGAATATATATATATGTTCATATGTATGTATATATATTATATTACAATTACTTGAAGAGAGATATAATAAAGAACAGATAAAAAAATGAAAATAGTTCCATCAACTTGCCTGGTTCAAAACACCAAGACTTAGCACCTTAGTACTTCTTGCATCTGCTTCTAGTATGGCTTCTTCTATCAAGTCACTAATAGCTTCCTTTTGCCATTTATAAAAGTACTGCAAATTGAAATAAACCCCAAGAAAAAAAAAAGAGCTGAAAAACATACAACTTAATCAAATCATCCTTCAACATAAGCACTCACTCCTTAATTAGTGCCCAATTGAAAATCCCATTTTAATTTTTCACATACATGAGGGTTTCATTTCCAAAAATACCCTACAAAGAGACGAAGAGTAACATATATATACATATAGGGCTATATATATATACACAGCTGTGTAGTACACAGTCGTCTATAATTACCGTTTTTTTGGGCTATAGCGACAGTTCACCCGTCGCCATAGACCAGAATAGCTATAGCGACAAGTGAACCGTTGTTATAGCCCAAAACAACCGTCGCCATAAGTGACTGTGTACTACACAGCCGTGTATATACATTTTTCCCATATATATATATATATATATTATGCAAGTTAGATTTCAATGAAAACCTTTTAAAACTAGATATATAAAAACAGATGAGACTCCAGTAAACAGCAGGGTCGGAGGAGCTAATTAATGGGAAATCGACAATATTTCTTTAGAATGCATGGTTTTTTAAAATGGGATGCTCATTTTGAGACAAAGGGAGTGCGAAAACTAATAGTATATAACTAAAAGTTAAATTATACTTGTGTAATGTATCTTGGTATTGTCCATGTTTGTATTTTGAGATTTTTGAAGGAATTTCTCTCAGCAACGAACGTATGACCATAGATGGAAGTGATGATCATGGACCAGCATGTGACGGGCCACATTAGCCATAGGTACCACTTAGTGAACCTTTGTGGTTCGGACGCGACGGAGGCAAACCCTAGCCGGAGATGGTAGATGGAATCCGCGGTTGTGAGGTGCGTGAGATGAACCACGTGCGGTGTGTCTTCTTGCCTTTTGAGTGAAGTTTCATGCAATGCATCTGTGGACTTGTCCATGGTTCCATAGACCACGTCATAAATAGGCATGAAGAGGGAGTAATTAGTCCGAAATTGAGTGTGGTGGAGAGAATGGTACCTGATTTTGTCAAAAATTGAATTATCAAAAGTGTTCGTTAATAAGCATGCATGGAATATTCAACAAGTCAAATTCTAGGACTATCGAACTGGGCAATTCATTTAGACAATATATAAAAATGTGCGTTTGTATAACAGAAAGTTACATGTCAAGTGATAATTGGTTGTGTTTGATTGTATCTTAATACATCTTAACAACTCTTCTTTTAATGCATTTTAACAACCTATATTTTTGTATTAAGATGGTCCTCTGAATAGTTTAGACTCATAATTGTATCTTTAACTATTGAGATGACCTCTTAATATAAAATTGTGGGTTGTTAAGATGGTATTAAGAGGTAAATTGTTAAGATGCAATCAAGCACCACCAGTATACAATCACAACTATATTATACAAATGCAACTCATCAAAGAAACTAGTATGCATGTACCCGATTTGAACTGCCTGGAGTGTGTAAATATTCTATAAAGGAAACTGATAAATTCATATAAAAAAATGATATTTTCACATGAAAAGTGTCGCTATAGGACGGCGAAAAACCGTCGCTATACATCTATAGCGACACTTTTCATATGAAAATATCAAAAAGTTATGTGAAATTATAAATTGTAATGTATAGCCAGTGAAACACCATGCACTAATTGTACTATATACGATATCAGTTGCAGTACTTTTGTCAATTGAGTATGTGTAATTTAGTATGAGAATGAGGGAGAGATGTTAAACTTACGAGGGGGTATACATGATGTACTTGAGAGGTGGAAAGATGGTGAAGAGCCATTTTGGTATGAGCTCAAAGTTGCAGTGTCCCATGTTATTCATGAGATCAATGAATGTTACATAACCAAAGATAGACACCATGGAGGCTGTCCCACTCAACATTGTTGTCAAAATTGGTATTGCAAATAGAATGAAATAGGCTATATGCTCCGCAAATGGATGAATAACAGCTGCCCAAAAAATAAATAAAAAATTAAAACATGCACAGTTTTCATAAATAATTAAGGTTGTTGAATCAATTCTCAACTTAGAAAACAAACAAAAACACAGTAAGTCCTCCATAGTCCTCGTCCCAATATGAACATCAATTGAATATGCCAGAAACAAAATGATATGAAAGTGTCGCTATAAACACACACACACACACACACATATATATATATACACATAATTTTTCTTTGAAAATATCATTTTTAATTTAATTATTCCGGCAATATAAACAACATTTAGAAATATCATATGGACGAATCTGCTAAAATTAATGTTAAAAGAGGTAACCTAATAAAATTTTATTTGTCTTACATGTAATGGGTTCGGTGACGATGGAAGCGTGGTGGTGGGAGTGGTAGCGAGAGTAGAGGAAGTGGTGGTGCAATGCCCTGTGAAGCCAATAGTAGAGAAACTCCACAGGACCAGCATGAAGCAAAATTGTGATAATAACACCTTCTCTCCTCCAAACGGGCAGGTGACAAGCTCCGGGAATTGCCATGCCGAAAAGATAGTATAAAATTCCATTCAAAATGATCTGGTCGTCCCTATATATATATATATATCAGCATTGCGCATAATATGTTGTATAGTACTTATACCGGATTGACATATTCAGCACTAAAAATAAATATTTATTAATTCTCTTAAATTATTAAAAAGAATTACATACTTAGGTAGGAAGCAGTTATACAAAATTATTCTCCTTAATTATGATTATCAATTAATCATAATTTAAATTAACAAATCAGTTTTTCCAGACTTGATTTAACAAACCATGTACACATCTGTTAAATGAAAGTGATAGATATAAATGTAAATAAATAGATAAATATATATAGGAAAATAATAAATATAAATAAACTGACCAATTTCTTTCTCTATCAACTTGATCAAACTCAATGGCCTTGTCAACTATCCTATTATTTCCTTTTGCAGTTCGATGCCGTGAAATCGAAATCCAAAGCTGATCGTGAAGCATTCTTGACAATAGAAATGGCAGAATTAGCAGGTTGTATAAATCTCTTTCGCCTTCTCCCTTTGTACCAAATGCATAGATGCTATGTGCAACAAATGGCGCCAAAACCACGTACTTGAACAAAAAAAATTCAACCACGAGAATAAATAAATAAGAAAGTTCAAAATTAGGATTAAAAAGAATTAAAAATCTATGAATTAACAAGTTACATTTGATTCACAACCAACGGCATATATCAAATAGTATATATGTTTTATCCATATCATTTTTATTATTTCAATTATAAAAATGATTAATTAATAATATTAATGTACCTTAAAGCTTCCAAGCTTCTTCCATGGCCAGTCAGTGAGCAACCCTGGTTTTGAAGCCATTCTTTATGAATCTCCTTTTTCCTGATGAAATGAGTAGCTACTAGTAGCCTCCTTAACTTAATTCACACACACACACACACACACACACACACACACACACACACACACACACATATATATATATATACACGAGAATTTAATGGAGGCTTCAATGAAGGGATTGTTTGTTACATGCATGGACCAGTTCTTTTTGTGAGTTTTGGAACAAAAATGAAAAGTACATATATAAAACTTAAATTAGGACAAAAAAGAGAATAAATTTTTTAAAAGTTTTGTTTGTGAATAATAAAATGAAATAAAGGTAATTTTTAAATTTAGATGACACTTTTATTAAAGATTGTTGTGTTGGTAAATAGGAGTAGCGTAGTAATTATAAAAAATAACTTAAATTCGTCATTTAAAAAAAATTTGGACAGAAAATTATTAACTTTTAGTATATAATATATGTCAATTTATTTTCTCTTATCTCCCTTGAAATACTAACAAACAAAATAAATCGACAAGAGTAATTCAGAGGTCTAAAAATTTTAATCTCAAATGGGTTTAAATGGAAAAATTCAATTATTTTCTTTTACATCAATTTTAAAACCCCAAACACTGCACAATGTGCATAAGATATACAACCGTGCATGCAATTATATGCACACTGGATTTGTTTGTTACGTACATCCTTAGTTTTAATTTCCACATTGGATTCTATAATATATATATATATATATATATATATATATATATATATATATATATATACACACACGGTAAGGTTCAAGAGCATCCACCTTAAAGAGCAACTAGGCCTTAAATAACATCCACTTATCAAAACGACGTAGTTTTGGAGGGACGCGGTGGCATTTTTGTAAATACGCGGTGGCATTGTATTTACAAAAATGCCACCGCGTCCCTCCAAAACTACGTCGTTTTGAGGTGGATGCTCTGGTTGCTCTTTAAGGTGGATGCTCTTGATCCTTACCGTATATATATATATATATATATATATATATATATATATATATATATATATATATATATATATATATACTCCTTCCGTCCCAGGATAAAAGTCCTGGTGGACTTTTCACGCATATTAAGAAGATGAATAAAATGACAAAATTGCTCATAATAATGTCATTAAATATGGAGAGAGAATTAGAATAAGAAAAGTATGAGATATTTAATGCTACGGGTATAATAGGAAAATATATGTAAAAGTTTGGTTATTAAAGGAAAACGGACATTTAACATGGAATTACCCAAAATAGTAATAATGACTTTTATCATGGGACGGGGGAAGTATATGTTTTTGTGTAGCTTTAAATTCCATTGATTTTGTTGGTGAATGGGACCATAGAGATTAACTTGACAAAACTTCTTTTGTTTGAAAATAGGATAATGTTAGGGGGTCTACGATAGGTCTCAAATGACACTGTGTTAAATATTTTAATAATAATTTATTATATAGTTAATCACATGAGATCTAACTTATTAAATTTTCGATGACATATTATTAATTTGAGACAAAAAATTTAAACTCCTAATATTACCCTTAAAAATATAGAAAAATATGCTCACCGGATATTATTTAGTTAGAAAAATTAAGGAAGTAATATTTGGCAACAGATTGACCACTAATATTTGATGAAAGACTGAGATTTAAGGAACTATGATTAGATTTTAGTGTATCCAAAGACTAGAGGAGCCCGATCCTTCTTTAAAATACCACAAGTATCTTTTCTCGGACTTCGGTGCAAAATAAATTTGGATTAATTTGAAATTTATTGGTCTAGCAATTGGTTTAAGATTTTTGCTATGTATTGTGAGACTTTTTTTTATCGAATATCCATACATAAGATTGTGTAAGATTATAAAATTGACTCACTATTTATCTAACAAAATATAATTGATTTTGAATTTTTCGCTCATTCTAATTAATCATCTAGGCCGTCCAAAGTTTGAAATAAATTCCACCGTCCATGTAGTATAGGAGGCACGAGACATAACTAGCATCAAATACTTCGTTAAAATATTATACCAATCACAATTATCTACTTAAATCGCAATTAAAAAGTTGACATATAAAGTCACAAGAGATATTATTAGCCATGGCTAATTTAAAACCATTCTCCTAGAATTATGTAATGAACAATACACTTTTGAAACATACAACTCAAAATAAGTTGGTATTGAGTAGAGTAGTTTCCTATGAGAGAATAAATTATATAAAATTGACCTGTAAAATTGGTATTTTACACCATCCAATAACAATATGTCATGTAAAAAATTTAGGAGAAATTTAAAATGAATTAATAAATTGTTTAATTTCTATTTATTAGTGTAAAACTGTTTAATTAATAATAATGAATTTAAAATTCCTTAATTTTTTCCTAAATTTCATGTGACATGTTGATATTGGATGGTGTAAAACATTGATTTTACGTGTCATCCTTGTATAATTTTTTTCTTCTTAGAGTCATGTAATAAACATGATACTGTTGAAACTTTCTAATCAAAACTGATACGGTTTAAAACTTTCTATTCAAAACTGATACTGTTGAAACATAAATACAACTCAAAATCAATTGGCGAAGAAATATCTAATGAATATTTAAGGATTGTTCACGTATGAACATGGATCTACTTAAGGGGCAGTATAGACAGTTGTCTCTGCTAGAATTTTTTTTATAGGTATAGGGAAAAAGCAAAAATATAAATTAATAAATTTAAGGAGGTAGATTAATGGAATAGTTAAATTTGGAGGGAAAAAAATTTCATAATTCAATTCTAAACACAAGTACAAAAATATTCTTAGTTTTAAAGTTTGGTAAAATCTTAGAAGTAATTTTTGTATAGTTTTTGGTTTTGAATATTAATCGGCGTGTGAACTGTGAAGGATTATTTGATTCAAGTTTGAATTTTTTTGTTATTGATTTGGTTGTTCGTGGTTCTATTTGTTTGGTCAGATTGGGTTTTGTTTTTGGGTTGTTTGATCTTCAACCGAAAATGGAATCATTTGGTTGAGTAGTTTTTGTCTTTTATTGTGATAGCTAACAATAATTTTGCCTTATTTTATAATAGAAAATGAAAAATGGAAAAACGACTACGAGCCTTTAGCAATCCCTCATTTCTAGTTGTTATAATTACTTTATTTCTCTGCATCTAACTAATGGACCTTATATAATTTTTGGTGTTCTGAGTATAAATTTTGGTTGATTTGTTTATCTTATTTTAAGTAAAACTTATTTGAATCTTATAAAAACATACCAAAACTATTTTATGCTTTGAAATTAATTCATGATTTTGTTTGAATATAGAAAGCAAATTTGGTTTGAAGCTTTGAGCATTTGGAGAATCATTCAAACTAAACTATGACAAGTAATCGAAATAAGCTTCTAAATTGTATCTAAATGTTTTTTATTTAAAATTCTTTTTTAGTTTGGAAGATGAATATTTATTGCAATGTGTAAACATTATTATGACTACTTAATATTATTATTATTTCAAGTTTTCTTTATTTAATTTTAACAAAAAAATTAATTAAAATCCGTCCCCTACTGAAAAAAATTCCTGAATCCGCCCGTGTACGAGTGATAATAATTTAGAGTCAAACACATAAATAATTATTAAAATGAATAAAATCACCTGTTTTGATATCATGTTAAAGTATTCAACTCAAAATTAATCGGTAATTATTGTAGTAACCTACCGACTAGGCTTATATAATGAGTTGTGTAGTTTGTTGAGTAATTGATCAGTGTTTTACTATTAAAAGAGTTCCAAAACAGAAATGCATGCTGTGCATGGAGAATTCACAATTTATTGTTTAGTGTCACAAACATATGTAATGTAATAGTGTTGGAGGAAGGTACCTCTCATTGGACTCATATAAATTAGGGTAAGTACTCAATAAATTTCAACAACTTAGCAAGGATTGGATTAATGCCAGTTCCCATACCATTTTTATATAACCTTGACATCTTTTTGATTCTCAATATAGAAATCATGCAGAAGAGTTGGTTGCCAATCTTCTCTCTTGATTTGATGTTTTTGTTTTTATTATTTTTATTTAACTGATCATGCATGTGACGATATATATGAGACTTAATTTCCTTTTCCTTTTAGGGATATATATGCAATCTCTCTTGTCCTGGGGAATCCCTATTGGTTCAATCTATATTAATTCGAATTAAATGAGTAGGTTAATTATTTTTATTTATTTAAATTGGATAAAGTTTAGATTTATATTTCTAAAAAAATATAAGCCCAAATTAGTTAACTATTTTTTTAATCCATATTTTATTTTAAATCCAAATCTCTTGAAAACACATGACAAGTGTAACATGAAATTTTGGCCATTGAGTTTGCTAAAGTAAAACATTTTTAAAAAATAAAATTTAACTATAAAATAAACTCTTTTTACAAAATTTAACTATGAGCCATTGAGTTTGCTACCTTTTGTGTCAACTTTTTTTTTTCTTCATACCACGCGCTTTGATATAATTTATTTTTATAATTAAAAAATATTTTTAAGCACTTTAAAAGAAACATAATAAAATTAATATATCAAACTGATCGATAGGTAATTATTAGTAATATACATGAAAGTTACTAAATACTCCCTCCGTCCCTTAATATATATCGTTTTAGAGTTGTGAATAAAAAAAATAAGAAAATGATTCTATAGTATTAAATATAATATCAATTGTCTATAATGCTCTTAAATTTTCATAATTATATTATATTCTCTGTCATCTGTAACATTTTTCCATGAGAGGTAATTTTGGAAAGAGTGTAGTTAATTATCATATATTATATAAAACGAAAAATAATTAGGGAAAAATGAAATAGTCTAAAACGAATTGCAGTTTATATTTAATAAGGTAATACTTTCGGTATAATAATGTATTAAATTATATATTTACTCTAAAATATAACTGGTAATATCAATTCTGAAACTATGGTGTATATTGAGAGATAGTATTATAATTTTTTTAGCATTTATATATGCTGAAACAGTTAATTCTCACTTTTAATTGAAAAAATTAAGATGGAGAGAAATTATTTAAATACGGAAGGATATTAATAATTTCAATTTAAAAATTTATTAGTATAATTTTTTTAGTATTTTATCATTTATATTAATAATTTTTTTATCATATTATTGCTTAATTAATTTAATTGTGACGATGGTCATAATTTCTTTTTTCAAAAATTCTGCTAAAAAGTCAAAATATCATAAAATATTTGATAATTATGTATACATGATATATCTGATAATAATTTCAGTTTAAATATAAATGAGGTATTATAGTTACACGTTGATTATATCTTATGACATGCGTGACTTAAGGCTTTTCTTCCATTTTATTTTTTATTTAGTTGATTCTTTTGAAAAAAGACATTACAAGTCATTTCTAATTATTTAGTTGAGGAAGACATAATTTTGTGCAATTTTATTTACATATATGGAATCTTTTCTACTTAAAAAAGTTTAGAGATAAAAAGTGTATAAAAATATGAGAGATTATTAAAATTTTAGAGAGAGAAAATGTGTATAAGAGTACAAGGTAAAATACAAGGTAGAATACAAATTAGACTCTTTTTAAGAGTACAAGGTAGAATGCAACTATAAAAATGCTTATACATAATATTTGGTAATTAAAGAAAAGAAAAGAAAAGATAAAATGTTATTTTACAAATGGACTTTGAGAAATATATTATTAAATAAATAAATATTAATTAGGATTTTGAGAAGATGATTGTAATTATTAGATTATTAAATATTTATTTAAATAATAAATACTTATTTATTTAACTATATGGATTATGAAGTAGTGTTTAGCTAAGAAGGAAGAATATATGTATAGACCTATATTAGAACCATTATAACTATATGGATCCAAATTATATTATCTATCTTTTAAATGGATAATGTGATTTTAGTTCTTAATGGACTCATAATCCATGTTATGAAAATCATAACCAATTAAATTCATATATATTTTGCCACTCCTACTTGACACCTTGCCAAACTATTCTTCCAATTGATGAACTTTCGATGCATGTACCAGTTAATTATCATTACACTGTTGAAGGCTTGTAGCTGTCAATCTTTACCCTCTAATTTATCTAGAGGATTTTAGATAAAATCAATTAACCTGAATGATTGTAATGTAAACTTACAGATGATTTGTATCAATGACTTTATATGGGTAAATTGAAAAATTGTCCCCTCATTATGACGGGCAGCATAGGCATGTTTATTCTGATATTTTTTTTAGGTATAAGGTAAGAACATAATTTATAAGTTAATAAACTCAAGACGGTATATTAATAAATAAGTTAAATTTGATGGGACCAAAATAAAAATATTCCATTCTAATCTAGTCCCTCCGTCTCAAATTAATTGTTCAGTTTTGACTTTTTAAAGTCAAATTGACCATTTTTAAAACTAATCTTTTTACTATTTTTGCTAAAATATAGGCGAAGAGATTATAACAAAAAGAAAGTATATACAATTTATTACTAATCCCAATTTTTATAATTTTAAAAATATATTTATATATGCTTAATTATTAATTCTAAAAATAGTCAATTTGATTTTAAAAAGTCAAAACTGAGCAATTAATTTGGGACGGAGGGAGTAATTTGTAAAGACTATAGAGTAAGTGAGTACTAACAGAGAGTCGGAGTCTTAGAGAGTATCAGAGCATAATTGAAAGAACTCATTACTCACTTTCTCTGCTTGACAGAAAGACTGAAACACCGCGACCACCGTGACTTGCCGACTTCTCCTCTTTTCAGCGACGACCTCCGCGACTTTGTCTCCTTTTCTCACTCCATTGTGAAGGATCTCCAACTTTTGAGAATATTTTGATGATAACAATAATTAATAAATAGGCTAATTGAAAAGGTAGAATCATCTGCATATGATTTATATATTATAATTATTTTTAACCATTTTATTTATTTTGACCAAAAATATATTTTAAATCCTATTGAATTAATATTTTTAAACTTGATAATTTAATATCAAGTGTTAAAAAGATTAATTCATAAAGAAGTAAGGAGAATTCCTATTCCTAAATGATTTTTCTTCCCTAAAACTTTCAAAAATTATATATATATATATATATATATATATATATATATATATATATATATATATATATATATAAAAGCTATTTTTAAGAGCAAAAATCCGTTGCATGGAATGGAATTTGGGAATTGGGTATTACATGAGCTTGGTACTTGATATGCTTAAAGGATTAAGGAATTAATTCCTTTGCTTCATCCGAATTACTACATGTGATGGATTTCTTTAAAATAAAATATATGCATGTGTGTGTGTGTGTGTTATGTGATCATTAAAATCTAAGGCTTATAGCCTTGCTAATATTTTGACCGAGCATGCTGGGAACTTTGGAAGTTTGAAAATAAATAAGTTGTGCTTATTTTTAATACTATCTGGAAGCTAAACTTTTCCATGGGCTAAAGCAATTTGAATTTCAAAAACATCAGTGTACTTTTCTCTTGGGCAATCTGTGTGATCATTGCTAAATTCCATCCGAGCCATTGATTTTAAATTCAAGCAATCATACCCCTTCATTTTCAAAACAAGTTATCAAATGATTATTTTACCCCAATCTCAAAAAATTTATAAATAGTAGACTTTTCATTCATTTTCAATTTGTCAATTCAGAAACAAAGAAAAATTTATACTCTCCTTGCTTACATACTCTTTCTCTAAAAAACTCTCTCTGCTACTCAAAGTTTTGATCATTTAAAGAAGTGAAAATTGGTCAGCAGAATTTGCGATAAGTTATTTGATTGATTTAATTGAATAATCTCTTGTTTACACTTGTAGATATACAAATATAAATTGTTATATATATATATATATATATATATATATATATATATATATATATATATATATATATATATATATATATTTCATCTATTTATCATATAAAAAGTCAGTACTTAGATACCGATACAATTCGGAAATATTCCTTTAAAGTGAATGATATAGTGAATTATCCGAGTGGTCTTTAAAATCCCAAGTGATCTATCAAAAATATTTATATATATTATGATTTATGATTAATTACTTAATTACTTATATATATTCATTTCATATTTCATCTTCCCTGTCCTCATGATTTCTCCATTGCTCATCTCCTGTATTTCAGATATCATTCTAGAATACAGCTTCAAAACAAAGGTTAATTGAACAAATTAACATATCACATAATATCCCGATATTATGACTGACCAACAAATAAGCTTAGGTAGGGCACACTAGCGAAGGATTTACTCATCTCTCCCCTCCTAGTTATATTCTCCGATCTCCGCCAGAGACCATATCCCTAAGCTCTGATACCAAATTGTAACTCATGTCCCCACCGTGGACAACACCTTACAATGATACCTATCAGTTTGCCACCGCAGAACGGCGTCCCCTACGGAGAGTCTGGCTTCGGTGCATCCCCCATCAACAGGAAGTCACCGGCGAGAGGCTCGGGGCTCTTTACTTATGGCTCTGATACCAAATGTGACAACCCCAAAATAGGTCCATTCCATCCAACCCATTCTGAGTCGTCAAATACATGGTACAGAAAACAACTACAACTCTATTACAATAATTGTCGTACAAAATACAACAACATATATGCTGTGAGTTTGAATACAAATATATACCAAATGTGACACATGTCCCAACCGTGGACAACACCTCACAGTAACACCTTACATAAAGGTATAGTCAAAAACTGTTTTAAAAATTAGAATCTTTGGGAAGTGCTTAAGGAAACCTTCGTACATGGGAGACCATGCGTCTAAGTTATGATAGATATCATATGTCCACAGAATTATCCTTGATTGACCCAATAGACCCCAAAGAAAAATGAGAAGATTACTATCATATTCTTCCCAATGGTGAGTCTTCTCTTGACTTATCATTATCTCCACTGTCTTTAATCGTGAATTATACTTCAAACAAATACCAAGATTATATTGGTAGTGCCCATAGATATACTCAGCAAGTGGATGAACACGACCCTGTCTTATGATGACACGAGGTTGTATGTCATTAGACATCTTGTATGATAGTGGCAAAACACCCTTCCAACGTTGGGTACACCTTACCCTATTGGATTCACCAAATAAAACAACTAAATGAACTTTTCTATACTGCTTCGGGAGAACCTCCACAGCTAGAGACCACCGTTCTATTTTCTCGTTACCCTCGCTCGACCCAGCTACACTCTTATTACCTGAAAGGAATTGTGAAGCAAAAGGGTGAGCACAACTAGCTCAGTAAAGAATATCATGACTAAAGATAATTAAATTATCAATAGCCTTCATCAATAATAAATCAGAGATTTAGAACATATGGTAAATGATAAAAATTTCAACCATAGTTACAGCGGAACGAGCAATCCATTAGAAGAGTCAAATAGACTATAAAGTCTATTATCTTCTCCATGTTAAAAATCCACCAACAATGTTTTATCCCTGTAACATCAATCAACAGTTCTGGTCCACAATCATATAAATAACTCATAATCATAATTATGATTCTAAATTTTTCTTCGCACCCACGACGAAGAATATTTTCATCACCTGTCTTTACCTGAAACATCAAAGATCATGGTTATACCAAATCACAGTTCCTGTTCATAATCATACTAATAAATCCATCTTTGCACTACGGCCAAAGATATTCAACAACAGTTCATCTTTGCACTACAGGCCAAAGATATTCATCAACAGACCATCTTTGAACTACAGGCCAAAGATATTCAACAACAGTTCATCTTTGCACTACGGGCCAAAGATATTCATCAACAATTCATATTTGCACTACATGCCAAATATATTCATATCTCAAAGAAATATATAATCATTTCAGAATTTATATAAACAATAATTATAACCATGTTGATCAATTCACCTTTGCACTTAAGCTTAAGATATTCAATTATAAATTCAATGGTCATGATCATACCAGTCACAATTCAACTTTGCACTACATGCCAAAGAGAACCCTAGTCATGATCATACCAATAATCTACCCATCTTTTCACTCCAGTGAAAGAGAATTTCAACATCAGGGTTATAAAAATATTATATATGATGATAAAAATAATATGATCAACATATAGTTTTAATCTCAAGAGTAATATTCGTAACTCATGAATAGTAAATCGTGAATAGTAACTCATGAATAGTAACCCCGACATAAAAGATAAAAATTTCACAATAAAATCCATACCAATATTTCGGTATAATGATATTGAAAGAATAACATTTCTTAAATTTATAAAAAATTTGTTTTAATTGTTTACACTTTACTAAAATAATGTATTTAATCATTCTAAAATGTCAAACTCATAAAATTTCATCACCAATAACCAAAATCCTCATCAAAAATCTGCATATACCTCATATAAGATTCTCAAGTCATAAAATCCTATTTTCCAATTTTCTTACTTCATATAACATATTTAATTCATTTACGCATAACTAGACTATTTTCATGAAAAATACCAAATCAGTTACAAAAATATTTCTTTTCTGGGATTTAGCATAATATAGTCTCATAGTGAACATATATTTTTCTCAGAATATTTAAAAGTCATTTACTATTTTTCATATGGCCAAAACAGCCGAATATTTAAACATTTATCAAAAATTGTACTTTTATCTAAAAATTCTGAAATTCACAGAGTATACTCCTATCATATACAGGTACTCTCAATAAAAATTTCATCAATTTTGGAGTTAACCACAAGGAATTATAAGCGATTACTTTTAAAATAGTCTTTTCTTATAAAATTCATAACTCTCAATCTATACATCCAAAAATCACCATTTTTGGACACAATCAAGAAAACTCATCAAAATATCATTTCAAATTTTTTCAGAATTTTTGAAGGTCAGAAAAATTACAAAACTGGAAAATATAACAACCCTTAAAATCCCTTACTATCTCTCATCTCAAAAGTGCAGTATTTCTGACTGGAATGCAAAACCGAAGGAAACTTGCACTGAATAGCAACTCTCAAAGTATCTAAATACTCATAAAATATGCTTCATAATATAGAGAGAGAAAGAGAGAAAGCTTATGTTTCTGGTGTGATTTTCAATTCTAACTTAGCCCTCTATTTATAGGAAAATGTTAGCACGCCGAAGCAGACTTAACCTGCAACCTGATGGCTTTACGTACTACTATTCCCACCCACCATATTTGAATAAAAATCTCAGCACATTTCTTCACCAACCAAGAGTAGGGCCCACCAATTCTAGAATTTTTCACGAAAATGATTAACTCCGAAAATTCAACAATTTCTGAACCAGCCATCTCGTAAAATTCATAACAAATTATACGTTCATTTTTAACCGTTTAAAATTTGTGGACATATACTCAACTTATATATGTATAACATATCCAAATATTACCACGATCCAACGGTCGGATTAAAAATTATAACTCCCGCAAAATATCTCAAAAATCCTAATTTTTAATACCTCCATTCCGACAAAAATACTGATAAAAATTTCAACATTAATTCCTTCATTTTTAACCACAAAAATATATCCCTCATTTATATCCACATAAAATAAATATTTCCTTATCATATGAATCAATAATTAATTATTCACAAATAATATTACAGAATCACATTTATGACAACCAGGCCGTTCCCAGGAAAGAGGGGGCTTTCCAACAAGAATTTCTCCTTACTGGCACGTAATTAGGTGACCAAACCTCTCCTTAGAAAGAACTTTCTAGACATTACCAATAATGTTATCTAATAATATTATTCAAATAATATGAATTATTGATCTGATAATGAAAAATACTGTGCAGCAACAATTATTGAAACAACAATAATATAAAATATCAATGCAACAATTATTGAATCAATAAAATAAAATATTGAAAAATAACTACTGTAACAATTATTGAGTAGTGCCTTCTTACGTAAGAATCAATAATTGGTGCAATACCGTGTGCTACTGTATTTTAACCACCGGGTATTCTAACAGTATTAACGGTAACAACTACGCCGTTATTTATAAATAACTTATACTTGTCGTTTTCTTCACCCGACAATTATTCTGTTATGGAGCCCACAAATGGCTGCGCCGTCGTACGAATATTCCCCGACAGAAAGAATATTCCACGACCAAACGAATATTCCCCGACAACAATGAATATTTTATAACCACTTGTGTATTTTAAAAAAAAATTCAAATATCACCCTTAACTTTAATATTTATCAATTTAACCATTTACTGAATTTTAATTACAAGAAAAATTGAATACTTTTATTTCATAAAATTCGGGGTCTTACAATCTCCTCTCCTTATGAAATTTCGTCCCCGAAATTTACATACCTGGTATTTCGAAGAGTTGAGAATACCTTGCTTTCATTTCATATTTCATCTTCCCTGTCCTCATGATTTCTCCATTGCTCATCTCCTGTATTTCAGATATCATTCTAGAATACAGCTTCAAAACAAAGGTTAATTGAACAAATTAACATATCACATAATATCCCGATATTATGACTGACCAACAAATAAGCTTAGGTAGGGCACACTAGCGAAGGATTTACTCATCTCTCCCCTCCTAGTTATATTCTCCGATCTCCGCCAGAGACCATATCCCTAAGCTCTGATACCAAATTGTAACTCATGTCCCCACCATGGACAACACCTTACAATGATACCTATCAGTTTGCCACCGCAGAACGGCGTCCCCTACGGAGAGTCTGGCTTCGGTGCATCCCCCATCAACAGGAAGTCACCAGCAAGAGGCTCGGGGCTCTTTACTTATGGCTTTGATACCAAATGTGACAACCCCAAAATAGGTCCATTCCATCCAACCCATTCTGAGTCGTCAAATACATGGTACAGAAAACAACTACAACTCTATTACAATAATTGTCGTACAAAATACAACAACATATATGCTGTGAGTTTGAATACAAATATATACCAAATGTAACACATGTCCCAACCGTGGACAGCACCTCACAGTAACACCTTACATAAAGGTATAGTCAAAAACTGTTTTAAAAATTAGAATCTTTGGGAAGTGCTTAAGGAAACCTTCGTACATGGGAGACCATGCGTCTAAGTTATGATAGATATCATATGTCCACAGAATTATCCTTGATTGACCCAATAGACCCCAAAGAAAAATGAGAAGATTACTATCATATTCTTCCCAATGGTGAGTCTTCTCTTGACTTATCATTATCTCCACTGTCTTTAATCGTGAATTATACTTCAAACAAATACCAAGATTATATTGGTAGTGCCCATAGATATACTCAGCAAGTGGATGAGCACGACCCTGTCTTATGATGACACGAGGTTGTATGTCATTAGACATCTTGTATGATAGTGGCAAAACACCCTTCCAACGTTGGGTACACCTTACCCTATTGGATTCACCAAATAAAACTACTAAATGAACTTTTCTATACTGCTTCGGGAGAACCTCCACAGCTAGAGACCACCGTTCTATTTCCTCGTTACCCTCGCTCGACCCAGCTACACTCTTATTACCTGAAAGGAATTGTGAAGCAAAAGGGTGAGCACAACTAGCTCAGTAAAGAATATCATGACTAAAGATAATTAAATTATCAATAGCCTTCATCAATAATAAATCAGAGATTTAGAACATATGGTAAATGATAAAAATTTCAACCATAGTTACAGCGGAACGAGCAATCCATTAGAAGAGTCAAATAGACTATAAAGTCTATTATCTTCTCCATGTTAAAAATCCACCAACAATGTTTTATCCCTGTAACATCAATCAACAGTTCTGGTCCACAATCATATAAATAACTCATAATCATAATTATGATTCTAAATTTTTCTTCGCACCCACGACGAAGAATATTTTCATCACCTGTCTTTACCTGAAACATCAAAGATCATGGTTATACCAAATCACAGTTCCTGTTCATAATCATACTAATAAATCCATCTTTGCACTACGGCCAAAGATATTCAACAACAGTTCATCTTTGCACTACAGGCCAAAGATATTCATCAACAGACCATCTTTGAACTACAGGCCAAAGATATTCAACAACAGTTCATCTTTGCACTACGGGCCAAAGATATTCATCAACAATTCATATTTGCACTACATGCCAAATATATTCATATCTCAAAGAAATATATAATCATTTCAGAATTTATATAAACAATAATTATAACCATGTTGATCAACTCACCTTTGCACTTAAGCTTAAGATATTCAATTATAAATTCAATGGTCATGATCATACCAGTCACAATTCAACTTTGCACTACATGCCAAAGAGAACCCTAGTCATGATCATACACTACAAGAAAAATGGCCATCTGCGACCAATGATATCAGCGACCGCACTATCTGGTCGCTGATAATAGTTTTAGCGACCGATATCTGCGACTGTTAAGGATTCTCGTCGCTAGTATATATCAGCGACCGCATGCCGTCGCTGATCGGTCGCTGAGAATAATTTCCCTCCTAAAATTTGGTGCGAAACTTTGGCGCGGCGACCAATCTGTATCAGCGACCACATGCGGTCGCTGATATGTCCACATCATTAAAAAGTAGCGACCACATGTGGTCGCGGATGGCGGTCGCTTATGCTAATAAACTTAATCAGATTCAGGTTCGCTCGATCAGTACAGAAAATAAAGAAAAGAGGGAATACAGACGAGGGAGAAGAGGGAGTAACGGGAGAAGAGAAGAGGGAGGGAGACTGCCGACCATTGCTGACCACTGCCGACCACCACCGCGCCACCGCTGCACCACTGTCGCACCACCGCTGCACCACTGTCGCACCACCGCTGCACCACCACCGGTAACCCCCAATTAATCCTAAAATTAAACTGCCTGTTAATGCTGATTGAATGGTAAGAGTCAATGAGGTTGAAGTATTAACTGTAAATAAAAATGATTGGATTTGAACCCCTAATTGATAGTTTGTGTGAGCTTAATGTTTCATTTTAAGGTTTCTAAATTACTATTCTTTCTTAAAATTGATGTTTCCTGTGTAATATTACCGTATTTAAAAATCATTGCTTGTGGGTGGAAATAATTGCATACTAGTTACTGATTAAATTGAAAGATGAACAGAAGTTATACTTTCTCTGTCTGAAAATTGGACTTCAATTTCTCCTTTATGATGTCCAAAAATGAGGCTACTTTTAAAATTAATGTGCTTTATTCATCATTGTTTGATTATGATGTTGACAATTGGTTATGTTAATGTTGAAAACATTAACTTTCTAAATATTTGACTTTTGATGGTGGATTATCATTTTGAGGCAAAGAGAGAGTATAAATTTAGTAAGGCATAAGAGGAATTCAACTCCTCCTTAAAGGAACTATGTTCGTCGGGTGCAATGGAATTTGAAGTGACAAAAGGGTTGGATTGAATAACAAAAAAGAAAACAATGAGGAGAAAATACTTGTTGACAAAAGGGCCACTTTTCTTTGGCAAAACACTCTTCATGGTTGATTACTTGTATTGCAAGTGCATTGACCACTATTATGCAACTTCTACTATATTTCTTGCAATTATAGGAGATCAGATATATTGAAAAAACCATAAAAATTGTAGATGACAGACGTATCAGTCAACCCACCCATCACAAGCAATTATTCAAGAATATAAACCTTACTAGAGCCATCTTCAATTATGAAGAAATGTACACGCAACGCTTGAAACTTTTTTATTTAAATAACTCACAGTGGTGGTCCAACATCTCATTCACTTGGAAACTGAAACATACGTTAGAACCGTACTTAAAGCAAGATATATCCCACATAAGAGACTAATAGGACTAATAGTCCCACATTAGGGGACTAATAGTATGCCTTCTTCTGCAATCTTGATATACGCAGCATATGCAGACCATACATGATGTAATGATTCATATTCTACCCCTATGAATCTATTGGCTTTAGGTTGGTGTTAGTTAAAATATGTAGGATGACATAAGACCATACTCTAATTTAAGATCCATAACAATATACCATGCCTTTGGGTAGTCGATCTCAAGCGGTGTAAATTTGTTTTGGCATGTATCCTTGTTCAATTCCCAAATAATCAAATATGATGCACACTCATGTTATATATGTATATATACATCTATATGTATTTATAAGCATCATAAATGGGATTGAGCTGAATTGTAAATCTCTAACAAGGGAATACAATAAATTTATGTCAACATAGGTATCGTGCAATCATGGACCTCTATTTAGACCGTAGTTGGATGGCACGACGAAAGTCAAGTGCCCAGATAGGTGCTACAGCTAAATTTAGAGCTGGTTGCCAAGTGTTTTTGGAGTATGCGTATAGTCACCCGGAATGTATGAATGGTAAGTCACAGATACGATGTCCATGTTTGAAGTGTAAGAATATAAATTATATGGATAGAGACATGATAAACTATCATTTACTTGTTTCTGGGTTCATGAGAAATTACGAAGAATGCTGGTGGGCACATGGGCAGAGAAGAGATGGTGGCATAACACAAGTACACAATTCTGGCAGTAGTACTCATCGTATGAATGAAATGGTTCATGATATTGCAGGGCCTGATTTTGATTGGGAGCAAGGCAGAGAGCAACCTATGAATTCTGATGCCAAAGACTTCTTTAAGTTGTTAGACGAAGGTAGCGAGCCATTGTGGCATGGTTGCACCAAACACACTACATTGTCTGCAGTGGCGACATTACTTAACATCAAGGCTGATCACAACATGAGCCATGAGTGTTTTGAGTCGCTCTTGAAGGCCATTAAGAGTATGTTGCCTGACGGTGAGAAATTACCTGGTAACTATTACTTTTGTAAGAAAATGGTGAAGAAGTTGGGTCTTGGATACCAAAAGATCGATGCATGTCCCAACGATTGCATGTTGTTTTATAAGAAAAATGAACAGATGACAAGGTGCACGTTTTATAGTCATGATCGGTTTAGGCCTAATAAAGAGGGTGTGACTACAAAAAAATCACGTATACCGTTTAAGATTCCAAGGTATTTTCCAATAACACATCGGCTAAAAAGATTGTACATGTCTTCAAGAACAGCTGAACATATGAGTTGGCATGCGAAATCTCCAGCTAAAGATGGAGAACTAAATCATCCCGCAGATGGGAAGGCTTGGAAAGATTTCAACTTAGCACATCCTGGATTTGCATTGGAACCTAGAAATGTGAGGCTTGGATTGTCCACCGATGGTTTCAATCCGTTTGGCCACTCAGCTGTTCCGTACTCATGTTGGCCTGTGATTGTTACTCCGTACAACTTGCCTCATTGGATGTGTATGAAACAGCCATACTTGTTTCTTTCACTCGTGGTTCCTGGTCCTAAGAGTCCTGGAAAGAACTTAGATGTTTACTTGAGACCTCTTATAGACGAGTTGAAGATGGAGTACAGACTTGGGATGTTGCAACGAAAACAAATTTCAACCTTAGGGCAGCGGTTATGTGGACTATAAGTGACTTCCCAGCTTATGGTATGTTAGCTGGATGGAGTACACACGGGAAGTTGGCTTGTCCGTATTGTATGGAGCATACAAAGTCGTTTAATCTATCAAAAGGTCGAAAGCCTTGTTGATTTGATTGTCATCGTCGGTTCTTACCGGTAGATCACTCATTTCGAAGAAATAGAGAACACTTCAGGAAAGGGAAAGTAGACAATGATATGCCTGCACCGCAATTTTCGGGAACGAAGATGCGAGATCGTGTGATGAGAAGGACTTATGTTCAAAATCATTATGTTCAAAATCATTAAATGAGAAGGACATGTCTGTACTTGAGAAGAACATCATAGAGATCACGTGTAAACTGAAAAAAATATTCTCACCTGGTTTTTTTGACTCCATGGAGCATTTGCACATCCATCTTCCCTATGAAGCTCGTGTTGGGGGTCCAGTTCAATATAGATGGATGTACCCTTTCGAAAGGGTGATGGGAAACCTTAAGAGAAAGGTTAAGAATAGAGCTTATGTCGAGGGGTCGATATGCGAGGCATACAGTTTCGATGAGATATCTACGTTTGTCTCAGACTATTTTCCGGACGAAGTCTTGACAAAGGCCAATCGAGTATCGAGACATGATGATGGGGGAAATGTTGAACTAAATGGTCGACTATCTGTATTTGGTCTATCGGGTCGCGCTTATGGAAAAGGGAAGCGCATATTCCTCTCTGAGCAAGAATTACATGCTGCACATACTTACATTCTTCTCAATTGCGAGGAGATTGACGAATTTGTGAGGTACACATGTAAACTTGATAATTTATCTTTTAAGTTGACAATTTATTCCAATATGTTAATGTTTATAACATAGTATAGATTGTACGATGATGAGTTAAAAGTGAAGCATCCCGGCATAACTGATAAAGATATTCAAATCAATCGGGATAAAAACTTTGCACTTTGGCTAAACTTTGCACTGATAAAGGCACTGTTCTGGCAGAAGTGCGCCGTCCGGACTAAAGATAATCTAAACAAAGAACGACAGAAAGCCCTGCACAATGCTGAGATTGACCATCCAGGACAGGGTGAGCAGTATATGCATGAGCATTACCCCTGGTGGTGCGCACATCCCATATGGGTGCAGATGTGTGAGCAGTGGAGAGCTGAGAGCTGGGTCAAGAGACGTAAGACTGTCGCCTCGAACAGATCCTCAGGTGTATTTGAAGGCGAAAAGGCAAAAGGCACGTACAAGGGCGGCAGTATATCTCAGCTGCAACATATTGCTGCTAGGGTACGTATGTATAACAAGCTTATTGGCTTAGTTATTTGTCTTTATGTTTACAGTCATGTTTTGTAGCTAAAATATCATATGTTTACATATTAATATGAGAACATGAACTGTAGGAGTCTGAGTCTCAAGGTCAACCTATCAATTGGTTGGATGTGTATGTGGCCACCCGTGATGGTCTGCCTGATGCTGTTCAGATAGCGGTAATAAGTTAACTTTAAACATATTATAGTCATGTTTTTTAGCATTTCGTATTTATTTTTAACTATTTATTTGTTGACCTTCTGACAGGACACTTATAAGGGCTTAATAAACGAGCGCTATCCTGAAGGCACCCCGCGTCCGGCGATTGATCAAGAATTGTGGGAGAGGGCGTTCGTCGTGAAGAAAAATTATGTTAAAGGCCAAGGACAAAGACGACGCCCGACCATCAGTGGCATAGGCAGCTCTGCTACCCAGTCTACACAGTCTACACAGTCATCAGGTCATCCAGCCTATCATACTCCTGCTGACTGTGTGAGAGCGATCTGTCAAAATCGTGATCTTCTTCTTATACTAGGCGGGCATCTACATTCTCTGAATCCTGATGACTTGGCGAAGGCAGTGGCGGAAGCAGCAGCATCACAGCATCAGGGTGGCGACCAGGTACTTTTAATGTTTCATTACGTACATTGTCTATTATTTAGCTTTCCCCAAGTCATAGCAGTATCAACACATGTAACATATATGTTTTATTCTTTTGTTAATTATAGGGTACTAATTTGAATGATCCATGAAGAGCTAGACCAGTCATGCATGTTAGATTCGTAAAGCCTTGTTAGACTTGTTTTTTAGATTTTTAAAGCCTTGTAATCTTTTAAACTACTTATCTTTGGACTGTATTGGTTTACGATTCTATTATATGGATGTTTACGATTGTATTGTGTTGATTTAGATTCATTCTTTGGACTGTATGTATGGATGAATGTTTATCATATAGTAGTTATCATGGATGGATGGATGCTTATATATACTGCTGTGTGTTGGGATAAAAAGCAGGTACAAAGCAGGTTATTTTTGGGAAATCAATAAAACAGGAAAAATATTTAAAAAAACAAAAACAAAGTCAGCGACCGCACGCGGTCGCTGATACAGTATTAGCGACCGAGTAAGGTGCTTCTACTTCAGCGACCGCCTGCGGTCGCTAACACGTGTGCCACATCACGTCTGACACATGACTCAGCATGAGTCAGAATAGCGACAGCTGAGGTCGCTGATTGCGGTCGCTAAAAATGTGGTCGCTATTCTTGGTCACTGATGTCATTTTAGTGACAAGATTTTCTGCGACTACGATTAGCGACTGCATCCGGTCGCTGATACCCATCTGCGACTATATGCGGTCGCAGATGTGCGGTCGCTGATAAGCCTTTTTGTTGTAGTGATACCAATAATCTACCCATCTTTACACTCCAGTGAAAGAGAATTTCAACATCAGGGTTATAAAAATGTTATATATGATGATAAAAATAATATGATCAACATATAGTTTTAATCTCAAGAGTAATATTCGTAACTCATGAATAGTAAATCGTGAATAGTAACTCATGAATAGTAACCCCGACACAAAAGATAAAAATTCTACAATAAAATCCATACCAATATTTCGGTATAATGATATTGAAAGAATAACATTTCTTAAATTTATAAACAATTTGTTTTAATTGTTTACACTTTACTAAAATAATGTATTTAATCATTCTAAAATGTCAAACTCATAAAATTTCATCACCAATAACCAAAATCCTCATCAAAAATCTGCATATACCTCATATAAGATTCTCAAGTCATAAAATCCTATTTTCCAATTTTCTTACTTCATATAACATATTTAATTCATTTACGCATAACTAGACTATTTTCATGAAAAATACCAAATCAGTTACAAAAATATTTCTTTTCTGGGATTTAGCATAATATAGTCTCATAGTGAACATATATTTTTCTCAGAATATTTAAAAGTCATTTACTATTTTTCATATGGCCAAAACAGCCGAATATTTAAACATTTATCAAAAATTGTACTTTTATCTAAAAATTCTGAAATTCACAGAGTATACTCCTATCATATACAGGTACTCTCAATAAAAATTTCATCAATTTTGGAGTTAACCACAAGGAATTATAAGCGATTACTTTTAAAATAGTCTTTTCTTATAAAATTCATAACTCTCAATCTATACATCCAAAAATCACCATTTTTGGACACAATCAAGAAAACTCATCAAAATATCATTTCAAATTTTTTCAGAATTTTTGAAGGTCAGAAAAATTACAAAACTGGAAAATATAACAACCCTTAAAATCCCTTACTATCTCTCATCTCAAAAGTGCAGTATTTCTGACTGGAATGCAAAACCGAAGGAAACTTGCACTGAATAGCAACTCTCAAAGTATCTAAATACTCATAAAATATGCTTCATAATATAGAGAGAGAAAGAGAGAAAGCTTATGTTTCTGGTGTGATTTTCAATTCTAACTTAGCCCTCTATTTATAGGAAAATGTTAGCACGCCGAAGCAGACTTAACCTGCAACCTGATGGCTTTACGTACTACTATTCCCACCCACCATATTTGAATAAAAATCTCAGCACATTTCTTCACCAACCAAGAGTGGGGCCCACCAATTCTAGAATTTTTCACGAAAATGATTAACTCCGAAAATTCAACAATTTCTGAACCAGCCATCTCGTAAAATTCATAACAAATTATACGTTCATTTTTAACCGTTTAAAATTTGTGGACATATACTCAACTTATATATGTATAACATATCCAAATATTACCACGATCCAACGGTCGGATTAAAAATTATAACTCCCGCAAAATATCTCAAAAATCCTAATTTTTAATACCTCCATTCCGACAAAAATACTGATAAAAATTTCAACATTAATTCCTTCATTTTTAACCACAAAAATATATCCCTCATTTATATCCACATAAAATAAATATTTCCTTATCATATGAATCAATAATTAATTATTCACAAATAATATTACAGAATCACATTTATGACAATCAGGCCGTTCCCAAGAAAGAGGGGGCTTTCCAATAAGAATTTCTCCTTACTGGCGCGCAATTAGGTGATCAAACCTCTCCTTAGACAGAACTTTCTAGACATTGCCAATAATTTTATCTAATAATATTATTCAAATAATATGAATTATTGATCTGATAATGGAAAATACAGTGCAGCAACAATTATTGAAACAACAATAATATAAAATATCAATGTAACAATTATTGAATCAATAAAATAAAATATTGAACAATAACTACTGTAACAATTATTGAGTAGTGCCTTCTTACGTAAGAATCAATAATTGGTGCAATACCGTGTGCTACTGTATTTTAACCACCGGGTATTCCAACAGTATTAACGGTAATAACTACGCCGTTATTTATAAATAACTTATACTTGTCGTTTTTTTCACCCGACAATTATTCTGTTATGGGGCCCACAAATGGCTGCGCCGTCGTACGAATATTCCCCGACAGAAAGAATATTCCACGACCAAACGAATATTCCCCGACAACAATGAATATTTTATAACCACTTGTGTATTTTGAAAAAAATTCAAATATCACCCTTAACTTTAACATTTATCAATTTAACCATTTACTGAATTGTAATTATAAGAAAAGTTAAATACTTTTATTTCATAAAATTCGGGGTCTTACATTTTCGACAACTTTCTGAAGGAGGAATGGAACTACGGAATTCTTTCTACGCAAGCATGGCTATACAATCACAAATGTGAGTTTTAAACTTTCTGTCTGATTTCTTGGAGTTTTTGATAGTATCGATTCTAAAATATGTCGTTACTCTCCTTGCAGTGTGTTTGATCAAGCCGAGCATTACTGAAGAAAGGGATTTTGCAGATTTTTTATCTGGAAAACCTACGGAAGCTGCCGAGGCACCTCCTGCGGAAGCTTCACCCGAAGATGTCCCAATCATAGAAACTCATACTGCCAAACCCCAAACCATCGATTCGAAAATCGAAGATCCCATTCCCCCGGAAGAATCCCTCCAACCACACCGAAAAAAAGAGCTATCCGAAAACCCGGACCAATTTCCATACCATTAGATTTGGAACCCACCCCAGAGCCTGAACTAACTATCAATCCAACACCCATTCGAGGAAGTTTACTTAATCTACCTGTAGATCGTCAAAAACAACTCCTTCGAGTCAAAAAATTGAGAACCCAGGTCACCCCCCTGACCATCGATGAACTTCGTGTGCCTCCTTCTTCGACCGATCTCCTCCAAACAAACCCAGTGGAGGTTCAAGTTTCTAATGTTGAAGAACAAGTCGAACCCACTGCAGTACTCTCCCGAAAAAGAAAACAACCATCCACCAGTCAACCAAGTTTGACATCCGTTCCTTCGCCTGCTCGTGAATCCACTCCAGTTCGATCTCCATCCCCCGAGAATATATATATGGACCCTTCTCCACCTCGTGACCAACCCATGCCTTCCCCCCCAAGGCCTTCATCACAAGAATTTCAGAATGATGCAATGGGGACACTGACCATGTGGCCTCGGTTCAACGCCAATTTTCCCTTTTAGCTCTTTGATACCTTCGTTCGGGAAACCGACGATCACCGATTTGGTAACCATTCGAACGGGGACTTGCTTGATGAAGGCATGAGCTATTTGGCGAAGGTAAGTGACAGTTTTCTTGGTTTATATATTCTTTTTCTTGTTTAAGTGTCTGAAACTGATTGGATATTGTTGAATATATGCAGGTAAATGCGGTCTTCGGGAGTTTACGTCCCAGATATGTAAATGCTGAGGCCGAAGAGGAGGCTATGAGAAGAGAAAATAATATGTTGAAGGCGTCCTTGGCTCGGGAGAGAAGCGAATACGAAAGTGTTCTTCATACCAATGAAGGCCATCGGAGGGAACTGGCCCACACCAAAGAGGGCCTGAGGGAATCCAATGATGAACTGGAGTCAACCAAGGGAGAACTAAAAGAGACTAAGGCCAGCCAGCAGTCTCTAACCGTTATGAACGTCAGCCTGATTGGAGAGAATCTGGCTCTGAAGACTAAGAATGAAGAACTCGTCACGGCCCATCGAAGCTTGGCGATACAACTTGATGAAGTTCAGACGAAGGCTCGGGATGATAAGAAAACACATAGGGCCAAACATTGTAAACTTCATGGCAAGATAAAAGCACTTAAGGAGCGAGGTCCTCCTTTGACTGAAGAGCTGCGTAGGCAGATACAGATGGACTATCGTACATTCGATGAGCTCAATGCAGAAATTCTGAAGGTATACTCTGAAGGGTACGAAGTCTGCCGAGATCGAGGTAAGGAAAAATTGGTTGCAGCTCAATTAGACCCAGCCCTTCTTAACTCTGAAGACGAGGGTGGTGCTTAAACAGGGTCTTACTGCTTTTTGAATGTTAGAATTTATGTAAAAATAACTTTTGTTTTCTGTGTATGTAATCATTTAATTATTAATGAAATTTCAGCTTTCTTTTTCATGATTTCTGCTTAATTTGTTTCTTGTCAATAATTCAATATTAATGGCCTTGAATGAACTTAACTTAGATTATGATCAAATAAGGCATATAACAGTCAAGTTAAGAAATGAATTGAACTGAATGGACCGAATTCAACACTTGAACAAAATAAAGTAATGTATACTTATCGTTTCCGAAGTGTGAGGCAGGTCATGTATAAGGTGAATTCGGCTGATCCTCCTTGCACCATCAAGATCTTATTTACCACTAGGGATAGAACAAGTATATAAGGACATTTGCTTACCACTCGAGGTAGAACAAGTATATAAGGACATTTGTTTACCACTCGGGGTAGAACAAGTTCATAAGGACACACCTAACAATAAAGCTACCATCAAATGGCCAGCGAGTCCCCTCTAACCTCCTTACTTCAGTGCATTTTGTTTACCACTCGCGGAAAAGCAAAATTAAAAGGACTGTGGAATTTGTTTACCACTCGCGGTAAATCAAACCCATGAGGACACTCCTGCCGAGAAGGCTACCATCGAATGGTTAGCGAGTCCACCCTGTCCTCCTTACTTCGATGAAGTTTGCCTACCCCGAAGGGCCTGACAAATTCATAAGGACCACCTGCCAAAAAGGCTACCATCGAATGGTCAGTGAGTCCCCCTCGTCCTCCTTGCACCGCTGTGAATTTAGGACCAATAGGAAGAAGATCAATTTATGAAAAAGTGAATCTTGTATTGATGACGAACTACCATTTACAGACTTCCGATAAACTGACTCGATCTCTACTGAAAGTATCTCTGAAGCCTGCCAGCATGCCAAGTATTCTTGATCTCTAATCCGTCCAATGCCTTCAACCGGTAAGTTCCAGGCTTTGGTACCTCAATTACCTTATACGGCCCTTCCCAGTTCGGCATCAGCTTTCCCATGTTCTGTGGCGTAGATGCTTCGACTTCTCTGAGGACGAAGTCCCCCACTTCAAATCTACGAAGCTTTACTCCTTTATTGCAATGCTTAGCTACTTTCCGTTGATAGGCTGCTAACTTGATCAAAGCCACCTCTCTGACTTCTTCCAACAGATCCAAGTTGACCTTCAGTCCCTCATCGTTGTAGATCTCTTTAAACTGACTGACTCGAAGACTTGGAGATCTAATTTTAACTAGGACTAAGGCATCGGTACCATAGGCCAATCTGAAAGGTGAATCTCTTATTGTAGTCCTCGGTGTAGTCCGATAAGCCCATAACACGCTGAGAAGTTCCTCTGGCCATCTTTCTTTAGCTTCGTCCAGTCTACGCTTGAACCCGTTCAGCAGCGTTCTGTTGGTCACTTCGACCTGCTCGTTCGACTGTGGATGAGCCACCGAAGTCTTCTTATGCTGAACTCCCAGCTCTTTCAGAAATCCTTCAAATTTTGATCCCACAAACTGGCGTCCGTTGTCTGATATCACCACTTTGAGAATTCTGAAACGAAACACTACTGACTCGTTCATGAATTTCAAACACTCTTGTTTCGTTATCAACCGAAGTGGCTTCGCTTCTACCCATTTGGTCATATAGTCTATGGCAACTATAACAAAACTGACAACTATAACAAAACTGACCTGATGTAACGTCCCCAAAATAGGTCCATTCCATCCAACCTATTCTGAGTCGCCAAATACATGGTACATAAAACAACTACAACTTTATTACAACAATTATCGTGCAAAATACAACAACACATATGCTGTGAGTTTGGATACAAATATATACCAAATGTGACTCATGTCCCAACCGTGGACAACACCTCACAATGACACCTTACATAAAGGTATAGTCAAAAACTGTTTAGACATTAGAATCTTTGGGAAGTGCTCAAGGAAACCTTCATACATGGGAGGCCATGCGTCTAGGTTATGATAGATATCATATGGCCACAGAATTATCCTTGGTTGACCCAATAGCCACAAAGAAAAATGAGAAGATTACTATCATATTCTTCCCAATGGTGAGTCTTCTCTTGACTTATCATTATCTTCACTGTCTTTAATCGTGAATTATACTTCAAACAAACACCAAGATTATATAATTAGTGCTCGTAGATATACTCAGCAAGTGGATGTGCACAACCGTGTCTTATGATGACACGATGTTGTATGTCATTAGACATCTTGTATGATAGTGACAAAACATCATTCTAACGTTGGGTTCGCTTCATCCTAGATGATTCACCAAATATAACTACTAAATGATGACCATCGTTCTATTCCCCTGTTACCCCCGCTCGACCCAGCTACACTCTTATTACCTGAAAGGAATTGTGAAACAAAAGGGTGAGCACAACTAGCCCAGTAAAGAATATCATGACTAAAGATAAATAAATTATCAATAACCTTCAATAGAATTAAATCAGAGATTTAGAACATATGGTAGATGATAAAAATTTTCAACCATAGTTGCAGCGGAACGAGCAATCCATTAGAAGAGTCAAATAGACCATAAAGTCTATTATCTTTTCCATGTTAAAAATCCACCAACAATGTTTTATCTGTAACATAAATCAACAGTTCGAGTCCACAATCATATGAATAACTCATAATCATAATTGTGATTCTAAATTCCTCTTCTCATTCAGGACGAAGATAATTTTCATCACCTATCTTTACCTGAAACATCAAAGATCATGGTTACACCAAATCACATTTCCTGTTCATAATCATGCTAATAATTTCATCTTTGCACTACGGCCAAAGATATTCGTCAACAGTTCATCTTTGCACTACTGGCCAAAGATATTCAACAACAGGTCATCTTTGCACTACGGGCCAAACATATTCATCAACAATTCATCTTTGCACTACTGGCCAAAGATATTTAACAACAGGTCATCTTTGCACTACGGGCCAAAGATATTTATCAACAATTCATCTTTGCACTACAGACCAAAGATATTTCTCAACAGTTCATATTTGCACTACAGGCCAAATATATTCATATCTCAAAGAAATATATAATCATTTTAGAACTTATATAAACAATAATTACAACCATCTTGATCAATTCACCTTTGCACTTAAGCTAAAGATATTCAATTATAAATTCAATGGTCATGATCATACCAGTCACAATTCAACTTTTCCACTACTGGCCAAAGAGAACCCTAGTCATGATCATACCAATAATCTACCCATCTTTACATACAAGTGAAAGAGAATAACATCATTAGGGTTATAAAAATGTTATATATGATAATAAAATCAATATAATCAACATATAGATTTAATCTCAAGAGTAATATTCATAAATCAACTATAATTTGGTTAGAAAAAGAAACCAATTTTGTCATGAATAGTAACTCGTGAATAGTAACTCATGAATAGTAACTCGTGAATAGTACTCCGTATTCGTACATAGTACCATATACGTAAATAATGTCATATACGTAAATAGTGCCATATACATGAATAGTGTCGTATACGTGAATAGTGCCGTATACATGAATAGTAACTCCGACTCAAAAAGGTAGAAATTTCACAATAAAATCTATACCAATATTTCAGTATAATGATATTGAAAGAATAACATCATTATGAAGAATATAACATCCCTTAATATCCCTTACTATCCCTTACTATCCCTTACCTCAAAAGAGCAGCACTTCTGACCAGATATCGGATATAACGTTGAAGGAAAATTATAAGAAAAATTGAATACTTTTATTTCATAAAATTCGGGGTCTTACACCTGACCTTTTGCCTTCGGCAACGGACCCAGTATATCTA
The DNA here is from genome assembly GCA_016801055.1 of Panax notoginseng. Taxonomy (NCBI): domain Eukaryota; kingdom Viridiplantae; phylum Streptophyta; class Magnoliopsida; order Apiales; family Araliaceae; genus Panax; species Panax notoginseng. Next base: position 294,912,504 of record CM029012.1, on the reverse strand, counting down.
CCCCCCAGACAGCAAAGGGTATAGGAGATAATATCGAGTATAGCTCTTCTGGTGGCTGATGTGGGATCGGACTGCTGAGCTGACACTTCTCACACTTTTTCACATACTCCGTAGCTTCCTTGAAGATCGTAGGCCAGTAGTACCCCTACCGAAGTACTTTGTAAGCTAATGACTTAGCAGCTATATGGTCGCCGCAAATACCTTCGTGGACCTCCCGAAGAGCATACTGAGCCTCAGACGGAACCAGACATTTCAACAATGGTGATGAAAATGCCCTTCGATAAAGATCCCCATCAATAAGAACAAAGTTGGCACTCTTGTACACTACAAGAAAAAGGTTTATCAGCGACTGTCTATCAGTGACCGCATACAGTCGCAAATAAACATCAGCGACCGCATGCGGTCGCTGAAAGGTGTCGCATAAAATCTGGTCGCTGAGATGCACATCAGCGATCACTATTAGCGACCGACATATCGGTGACCGCTATGAGCGACCGGAATGACAAATAAGGTCGCTAAGCTGAGTCAGCATGGTCCAGGGCCAAAGCTGACGTGTTCCACTTGTCAGCGATCGGTATCAGCGACCGCATCCGGTTGCTGTAGCCCACAAATAGTTATCCATCGCTATTGCCTATCAGCGACCGCATGCGGTCGCTGATATGGAAAAATAAAAAAACAGAATCTTGCTGTTTTGCAGAAATCCCAAAAACCTGTACCTGTTTTATCCCAACACACATACCCAACAACAACATACATAACAATATAAACATTCATCGTCCACCAACACATACACCAAGCTAGTATATAAACCATTCAAAACCAATATGATTTTGAATAAATATAATAACATTTCAAAACTTGTTTAAGTAACATAAAAACATCCTAAGAATGAATATACAAGTACAAACTTATACTATAACTATAAAACTAATCTAAAGCAGGTACGTCAAGCATCACCGCCTCCTTGATCACCCTGTGATTAACAAAATAATAAAACAAGTTACAAATATATACTAATTATGTTAATATTGGTATATTACGACAATATACAACAAATTGATTTTATACCTCGTCGCCATCCCCGTGTTGTGATGCTGCTACTGCCGCTACTGCTTCAGCTAACTTCTCAGCACTCAGAGCCCCCAGATGTCCACCCAGTATCTTCAGAAGATCCCGATCTTGACATATAGCTCTCACACAGTCAACTATAGTATGAACAACTGGATGGCTCGATGACTGTGTAGACTGGGTAGAAGAGCAGCTTGAGCCACTGAAGGATGGGCGTCGTCGTTGTCCTTGACCTTTAATGTAGTTCTTCTTCACAACAGACGCCCTCTCTCACAACTCTTGATCGATAGACGGACGTGGAGTGCCTTCAGGATAGCGCTCATTCAATAAACGCTTATAAGTACCCTGTCATCATGTTAACAATTAAATAGTTAAAAATAAATTAATTCTGTAAGCATTAATTAAAGATCAAGTTGTTAAAATTTATTACCGCTATCTGGATAGCCTTAGGTAGACCATCACGGGTGGCCACGTACACATCCAGCCAATGGATACCTTGAGACTGAGACTCCTATACAAAAATAACACAATATTACTAAGTAAAAATGGGATATATTTTCTACAATTCATGATTGAAAACATATTAAAATTTGTAAATACGTACCCTGGCAGTGATATGCTGCAACTGTGAAATACTGCCGCCTTTGTATGTTCCTTTAGCCTTTTTGCCATCGGATACACCCGAGGCTTTGTTGGTGGCAGCAGTCTTTCGTCTTTTCACCCAGCTCTCAGCTCTCCATTGGGCACACATCTCAGTCCATATGAACTGGGTGCACCACCAGGGGCTATGCTCGTGCATATAATCCTCTCCCTGGCCTGGATGGTCGATCTCGGCAATGTGAATGGCTTTTTGTCGTTCTTTATTCAAGTTGTCCTTGGTGCGGACCGCGCACTTCTACCAGAATAATGTCTGAATCACCGAAGCATGCGCGTCCTCCCATCTATACCTTTTCTGCAAATAAAACAACAATAATAACATTACTAAATAATTATCCTTTGAATATTATATTAATATTATCTGTCATAATTAAAAAAAGCATACCTGAAATTCTACCCAAACAGCATCCTTGTGGGCGATAGGTGTGCTCGTCCACGTAATCACAACTGTAGGCCAATTCTGTAAACACAGCTGTGATATGCACTTGACGATTTTATTATCTGAAAAATCACTATAATATACAACATCAATTAGCATATATTAAAGCAATTTACATCTAAGTTATAATACTTATGAACATTTTTTAAACTTATACTTATATAATACTTAAAAAAAATTTGCCAGAGTCTTCCCTACAATATGGACTAGCCACATGCACGACGACATGCATATATAGACATTTCTAGGCACCCAAGACACAAACCAATATAATATCAATCAAAACATCACCAATATACAATAAATGGAATCTTAAATGCTTATATAAAATTGATATATGCGGGACGTATGTGCTATTTGGAGGAGGGCGAATCTGAATAAAAATCCAATCATCCAAATTAGTAGGGGCCTTGGGCACATGATTAGGCCCCCTACCCAAGCCGCGCTTTTTCTGCGCTGCTTCAGAAGCCATCTGTATATTACAAATTTCAAGATATTTTGCAGAGTCATATTTGATTACATGTGTATATGACAATAAACATGACAGTGATATAAATATGTATATATATGAATATAAAATGATAATAAACAAAAATTGCATTTAAATAGTTTAGTACATAAATATGACAGTGATTTAAACATGTATATATATATATATATATATATATGAATATAAAATGACAGTCCATTAAAAAATCTCATATGAAGTGAACTGCACCCAACTCCAAACAAATATACATTCACTTTTTAAACAAAACTAATATAAGAATAACAAGGTAGAACCTCTTCTACAAAAGTACATCAGAAGAACAATAACAATGGTAATGTATCATAAATTGATGACGTGCTTTAATTACTACAATATTTGCTTTAATTTATTCCCTCATTTGTTTCAAGTGTCAATGTCTAATTCAGAATCATCTTGTATACGTGTTGCAGATTCATAACCATCATCTGCTTCAGATTCAGTGTCAGATTCAGTCAATAACTCTTCCTCCTCAGTATCAATATCATCTGACACAAGTATTAACTCAGGATATAATTCATGTGGTTCATCTCCACCATCTAACTGGATTACTTCATTGTCGTCCTCCACATTTATTATAGTTTGACTATGAAGCATCTGCTCTTGGTAAATCTCCCCATCAACTAATTCTACACGACTACGCGCGGGAGTATGAATTACAACTTGCCAATCTGTAGGCGGTCTATCCCTTTTCCTAACAGGATTAGGAGTGTAGTATACTTGTACTATTTGAGTTGGTAAAACAAACGGTTCGTTGGAGTACGCAGACCTATGGAGGTCAATATCGACGATTCCATGTCTGTCAACACGTATCCCTTTTTCTGAATCAAACCAATGACACTTTGTCCTTTAGCCAAAGTGCAAAGTTTTTATCCCGATTGATTTGAATATCTTTATCAGTTATGCCGGGATGCTTCACTTTTAACTCGTCATCGTACAATCTATACCATGTTATAAACATTAACATAATGGAATAAATTTTCAACTTAAAAGATAAATTATCAAGTTTACATGTGTACCTCACAAATTCGTCAATCTCCTCGCAATTGAGAAGAATGTAAGTATGTGCAGCATGTAATTCTTGCTCAGAGAGAAATATGCGTTTCCCTTTTCCATAAGCGCGACCCGATAGACCAAATACAGAGAGCCGACCATTTAGTTCAACATTTCCCCCATCATCATGTCTCGATACTCGATTGGCCTTTGTCAAGACTTCGTCCGAAAAATAGTCTAAGACAAATGTAGATATCTCATCGAAACTGTATGCCTCGCATATCGACCCCTCGACATAAGCTCAATTCTTCACCTTCCTCTTAAGGTTTCCCATCACCCTCTCGAAAGGGTACATCCATCTATATTGAACTGGACCCCCAACACGAGCTTCATAGGGAAGATGGATTTGCAAATGCTCCATAGAGTCAAAAAATTTAGGTGGGAATATTTTTTCCAGTTTACACGTGATCTCTATGATGTTCTTCTCAAGTACAAACATGTCCTTCTCATTCAATGATTTTGAACACAAGTCTTTGAAGAAACGACTAAGATTTGTCAAAGCATCCCATATTGGTTTATCAAGCAGATCCCGAAATGCTATAGGCATAAGTCTCTCCATGAAGACATGACAGTCATGACTCTTCATCTCTTGCAATTTTCCACCCGTAACACACCTTGCAATGTTTGACGCATATCCATCTGGTAGTTTCAGAGACTTAACCCATGTGCACACATCTTCAACTTGCTTTTTGGACAATGTGTACCTTGCATGCGGTTTGACAATCTTACCATTAGGAGATTCATAAAGTTCTAATCCAGGCAAATATCTTTCATGTCCAAACGTGCCTTATCATTATCTTTTGTCTTCCCCGTAACATTCATCACAGTGTTAAACACATTCTTCTCAATATGCATCACATCTAGATTATGACGAATCAAATTTGTAGACCAATAAGGCAGTTCCCAAAAGATACTACTCCGAACCCAGTTATGAGATTCACCAAACCCATTGACTATGTTTGTGGCATCAACCTTACCAAATGGGATAACCGACAATCTCATCACACGATCTCGCATTATCTACTTTCCCTTTCCTGAAGTGTTCTCTATTTCTTCGAAACGGGTGATCTACTGGTAAGAACCGACGATGACAGTCAAATCAACAAGGCTTTCGACCTTTTGATAGATTAAACGACTTTGTATGCTCCATACAATACGGACAAGCCAACTTCCTGTGTGTACTCCATCCAGCTAACATACCATAAGCTGGGAAGTCACTTATAGTCCACATAACCGCTGCCCTAAGGTTGAAATTTGTTTTCGTTGCAACATCCCAAGTCTGTACTCCATTATCCCACAATACCTTCAACTCGTCTATAAGAGGTCTTAAGTAAACATCTAAGTTCTTTCCAGGACTCTTAGGACCAGGAACCACGAGTGAAAAAAACAAGTATGGCTGTTTCATACACATCCAAGGAGGCAAGTTGTACGGAGTAACAATTACAGGCCAACATGAGTATGGAACAGCTGAGTAGCCAAACGGATTGAAACCATCGGTGGACAATCCAAGCCTCACATTTCTAGGTTCCAATGCAAATCCAGGATGTGCTAAGTTGAAATCTTTTCAAGCCTTCCCATCCGCGGGATAATTTAGTTCTCCGTCTTTAGCTGGAGATTTCGCATGCCAACTCATATGTTCAGCTGTTCTTGAAGATATGTACAATCTTTTTAGCCGATGTGTTATTGGAAAATACCTTAGAATCTTAAACGGTATACTTGATTTTTTTGTAGTCACACCCTCTTTATTAGGCCTAAACCAATCATGACTGCAAAACGTGCACCTTGTCATCTGTTCATTTTCCTTATAAAACAACATGCAATCGTTGGGACAGGCATCGATCTTTTGGTATCCAAGACCCAACTTCTTCACTATTTTCTTACAAAAGTAATAGTTACCAAGTAATTTCTCACTGTCAGGCAACATACTCTTAATGGCCTTTAAGAGCAACTCAAAACACTCATGGCTCATGTTGTGATCAGCCTTGATATTAAGTAATGTCGCCACTGCAGACAATGTAGTGTGTTTGGTGCAACCATGCCACAATGGCTCGCTACCTTCGTCTAACAACTTAAAGAAGTCTTTGGCATCAGAATTCATAGGTTGCTCTCTGCCTTGCTCCCAATCAAAATCTGGTCTTGCAATATCATGAACCATTTCATTCATACGATGAGTACTACTGCCCGAATTGTGTACTTGTGTGATGCCACCATCTCTTCTCTGCCCATGTGCCCACCAGCATTCTTCGTAATTTCTCATGAACCCAGAAACAAGTAAATGATAGTTTACCATGTCTCTGTCCATATAATTTACATTCTTACACTTCAAACATGGACATCGTATCTGCGACTTACCATTCATACATTCCGGGTGACTATACGCATACTCCAAAACTACTTGGCAACCAGCTCTAAATTCAGCTGTAGCACCTATCTGGACACTTGACTTTCGTCGTGCCATGCAACTACGGTCTGAATAGAGGTCCATGATTCCATGGTACCTACTACAGACAACATTAAAAATGTTAATTAAGATATGACTTGAGCATACTTGTAACCATATGACTTGAGCATACTTGTAAGCATGCATATGATTAACATTTCAGCATACTTGTAAGCATATGACTTGAGAGCATACTTGTAATCATATGACTTGAGAGCATACTTATAATCATATGACTTGAGACTTGTAACCATATGATTAATATTTAAGCATACTTGATGTTAACGAATGAATGCAAATTAAAGCAGTATGAGAAACTTTAAATGTTATACAACTTTTGAGTATCTTGGAGATTCATTCATATCAACTAGTGTGTTAAGGCGCCTAACATATTTTAAGATTATGCCCGTCACGGTCCCTTTCTATAATTTTCTATGTTTTGGGATAGTCACAACTTGGTTGAGCAATTTATAGCTTTTATAACATTTTGTAGCTTTATTCTTATATACATAAGTGTTAAATACCCTTGTTAAAAAGATAAACAGTCTCTTTATTGACCATGTGTGTCTAGTTACCTTCTCTGTTGCACTAACAGTTCCCTAGCACTGCCTATTTTGGCTTAACAGCCCCCCAATAGCTTACCATGCTAACAACCAAGCTTGGCTTGGCCCCGTGAGGCTTGGCTAAGCTTGGCGTGACCTCGTAGCCCCAAGCCCAACCCATCAACTCCAATAGCCCCTTAATAGGCTCTAATGGATCAACAATAGGCTCGTTAATAGTATAAATGTTCGCAACTATCCGACCAATAAAAAAAATTCGCCAGAGTCTCCCCTATAATATGGACTAGCCACATGCACGACAACATGTATATAAATTCATTTTTAGGCACTCAAGACACAAACTAAGAGAAATATACAAATTCCCAATATAATAAGACCAAAACAATAACGATAAATCAGTATCAAGACTAGATAAACCAAATTACAGCTCTAAAAAATACACTAATAAACCAAATTACAGCTCTAGATCCAATCTAGGTTTGTGTCTATCAATGGGTAAAACAGTATCAAGACTAGATAAACCAAAGCAGTTTACGGGGTTTTAGGAATGGAATTTATAGGAAGATTAGCGGGGGAGCCGCCAGCAATCAGTACACTGAAATAAAATCAAAAAATAATCCTATAAAATTTGCTATTGCAAAACAGAATAGGGAAACTAAAAGTTTAGGGATATACGTGTCAGGGCATGAAACTTAATTTCTACGAAATAGTCGTCAGAGATAAATGTTACTATTTCGTATATATATCAAATATACACACTATACCTAAACATGCATAAACAAACCAAAAATTGATACGTTCTTTTCTGTTCATACATTACATATCAAACTCAAATTTATACCAATTAAAACTTAATTGTAGAATATGTATTTGCACAAATCAAACACTAATTGCAGTATACAATACAGTAAATATCAAATCCAAATTTTCAACATATCAAACCCAACTTGAATTCAGCCTCAATTAATATATAACAAATTAAACCATAGATTAAATTTCAAAACTCAAATTGAACACTAATTCATTCGAGGATTCATCATTTTGATAACAAAATATATTAAAACCCTAAATTAAACACAAATTCTAGCATACTAAACAAATAAATTAAACCCAAAATTAGTTTACCGGTGTGGTGAAGTGGTGGTGCGGCGGTGGTGAATCGGGTAGTGCAACGGTGGTGCGGCAGTGCAGGTCCTCTCTTCCCCCTACTCCCTCTTCTCCCTCGTGTATCTCCCTCTCTTTTTTTCTTCTACTGATATCGCAAACCTGAGTCTGAATAAGTTTTAGTTGATCAGCGACCGCGTCCAGCGACCGTTTGCGGTCGCTAATTTTTTATGACGTGGCCGCTTTAGTAATTGCAATGCGGTCGCTGATATATATTGGTCGCAACAAATAAACGCGCCACCTTTTTGCACCAATTTTTGGGAGGGAAACTAATGTCAGTGACCGATCAGCGACCGCATGCGATCGCTGATAGTAAATAGCGACCAGATTCAATTACAGTCGCTGATGTTGGTTGCTATAAGTATTATCTGCGACCGGATATGCGGTCGCTGATATCCTTGGTCGTTGATAGGCCTTTTTGTTGTAGTGGTACTTGATCTTCTTTGCCAGCATCTGATCCGAAAGAAGGACGCCATCTGCCAGATATTCAATATAGGGAGTCATCCAACAGTTAGACCGCTCAATGCACATCACTGGTTCTTGTTGGATACTCGGCTATTGCAGAACCTCCAAATAAATTGACCCATTGAAAACAACAGCATCCGCAGTGGCCATCTTTGACAATGCATCGGCAATGGAATTGTTGTTACGTTCTATGCCCTGAAACCCGTAAGAAACAAAATACTGAAGCTGGTCTTTCAACTCTGCCAAATATTTGACCATTCTCGCCCCCCGAGCTTCATAATCTCCTGATAGCTGCTTGACAACTAGCTGAGAGTCACTGTAGATGATCAACTTCTGAACTTCTAGACTTTTTGCCAGTCGAACTCCTGCCAGCACTGCTTCATATTTGGCCTCGTTGTTCGTTGCTCTGAACTCAAATCTGATGGCCTGCTGCACCTTGAATCCCTCCGAAATTGTCAAAATAATCCCTGCTCCACTGACATCCGCGGTAGAAGATCCATCTGCATAGAGCGTCCATGAATTATGACCGTGCTGAAGAACTGCAACTGTTCGATCGGATGTATCAGCTTCTGGCAGCTCAGCATCTGCTTTAGAGAATGAACATTTCACCATGAAATCGGCCAAGGCTTGACCTTTGATAGCAGTTCGGGGATGATATTCAATAAAAAATTGGGATAATTCCATAGTCCACGCTGCTAATCTCCTCGAGACTTCTGGGTTGCTTATCACCTTTCTTTAATGGTTGATCCGTGTAGATGACCAGGAGCTGACCTTGAAAGTATTGTCGAAGTTTTCGACTAGCAATTATCAAAGCAAAGGCAAAATTTTCAATATTTGGGTACCTGGTTTCAGCGTCTCTTAGAACATGACTGACAAAATAAACCGGATGCTGCTTCCCGCCTACTTCCCGAACCAGAACAGCTCCCACTGCCAACGAGCTAGCTGTTAGATATAAGTATAAAGTCTCGGCAGGAGCAGGTTTCGCCAATAGAGGAGCCGAAGACAGATATGTCTTTATGCCCTGGAAGGCGTCTTCACACTTTGAAGTCCACTGGAACGTCTTCGCGTTCTTCGGTCCCTTCAATGTATCAAACAATGGCAAACATCTTTCTGGCTGCAATCCTACCAGTCAGACGCTGAACGTCTTTGAATGATTGAGAAGTCTTCATGTTTAGAATAGCCTGGATCTTCTCCGGATTGGCCTCAATGCCCCTTTGACTGACCAGATAACCCAGGAACTTCCCCGCACCGAGTCCGAAGGTACATTTTGTGGGATTGAGCCTATATTCGTGATGACGAACTGTCTGAAAGAATTCCTCTAGATCATCCAGATGCTTCTGAACAATCATGCTCTTGACGATCATGTCATCCACATACACCTCCATGTTCCTTCCCAACTGCTTCCGAAAGATAAAGTTCATCATTCTCTAGTAAGTGGCTCCAGCGTTTATCAGGCCGAAGGTCATCTTCTTATATACGTACACCGAACGGTGTGTGATGAATGCTGTCTTCGAAATATCCTCTTTGCACATAGATATTTGATGATAACCTGAAATAGCATCCATAAAGCTTAGTAGTGCATACCCTGAAGTCGCATCAATAAGTTGATCAATGTGGGGCAGAGGATAGAAGTCCTTCGGGCATGCTTTATTCAGATCGGTGTAGTCGATGCAAACTCGCCATTTTCCATTTTGCTTCTGCACCAGCACTATATTCGCCATCCACTCCGGATAATCGATCTCGAAGATGAAATCAACAGCTATCAGCTTCGCGATATCCTCATCAATGATCTTTTGACGCTCAGGTGCAAAGATCCGCCTTTTCTGTCGAACTGGCTTCTTTGAGGGATCTACATCTAGTCGATGCTCGGCAATCTTTTGGCTGATTCTAGGCATATCTTGTGGCTCCCATGCAAAGATGTCCGCATAGCAGCGAAAAAGTTCCACAAGGTTTGTCCGGAGAGGTTTCGACAAACCCGAACCTATCTTCACTGTTTTATCTTTCTTCCCTAGTACTAGTTCGATCTCCTCCGTCTCTCCTGCAGGGATAACTAATGGCTCCGAACTGCTTTTAGTGAAGGGCTCGATCTCAATTGTCATGATTTGCTTCTGTTTACTGACCCCTACTCCCGAGGAAATAACAACATTTCGATAACAGCATCGGGTCAGATCCAAGTCCCATGCCACCTCTCCAACTCCGTGTGCCATTGGGAATTTGTTCTTAAAGTGACGGATGGAAGTCACTGCTTAGAGAGCAGTCAAGGTAGGTCGACCCAGTATGGCGTTGTAGGCCGAATCTATATGCACAACATAAATTTTACATGTTATTTCTACCTTTTGTGGAGCAGTACCAAAGATGACCGGTAGCTCAATAGTTCCTGCCACTTTGACCGGATCGTGGTTGAAGCCATATAGGAGAGCCTCCTGCCCAACCTCCATCTTTCGCCCATCAAGATGTATCCTCTGATAAGCATGGGCATATAGAATATCCACAGAAGACCCGTTGTCTATCATCATGCGCTTCACATCCACCGAGCCTACTTGCGCAGTGATCACCAGCGTTCCCTCATGAGGCTCGACAGGCTCCGTATGATAATCTGCATCGGTGAAGGATATAACAGTCCCTGGAAATGGTCTGTCGATCTTCGGGGGAGTACCCACCACGGACATGACCGAGTCCAGATATCCTCTCCTCTTCTTCCCTACCAATTTCCCATCTGTCCCATCGGTTACTACATCAACGACGTGCCTTGGTGGCTGAGTTGGAGTAGACTGTACGGGGGGAATCGTTTGGATCGTCTGAGCGGTACGGTTAACATTCAGCTGCTCTTGTTGGTCATTCCTGGCTACATATTGAACCAGCAAACCGCTTTGAACCTTCCTCTCCACAAAATCTTTCAAATTGCAACACTCATTAGTGTCGTGACCTGCAGCTTGATGATAGCCACAATATTTTCGAGCATTGCCCTGTCTTGGCTTGAAGTTATCACGAGGTGGTTCAAAGAACGGCTGGCCCCTGATCTGATCCAGAATCACTGACTTATGTGTATTCAGTTTGGTGTAAACCTTATTCACCTTTTGGGCGGGAGCAGGTGGACGATTACTTCCTTGTTGCCACGTATTATTGTACTTCTTCGAGCTGCCCTCTGGTCGATCGTTATACCCCTCAGCCTTCTTCTGGTCTCCTTCAGCTTTGGGAGTATCTACCTCCTTTATTCGATCCGAAGAAGGACGTTTCAAGCTATTCATGGCCTCCTCCATCACAACATAGCCTTTTGCCTTATCAAAGGCTTTTGCCAAGCTCTTCAGATGATGAAACATCAACTTCTTCACCAATTTTTTAGACTTTACCAGATCTAGCCCATTCTGAAACAACCCCACAGCTTAAAGATCATTAAGGTCGGACACCTGGCCAACTGCCTCCCTAAACCTCTTCACATACTTACCCAAAGACTCATTAGTGAACTGTCTGACCTATGCTAAAGAACTCGTGTGCTTCCCTCTTCTTCGGTTGCTCCCGAAACGAGCATGGAATTTGTCGCATAGTTCGGACCACGATGAGACCGAGTTTGCAGGTAGAGTCCCCATCCACTGCCTCACAACTTTCCTTAATATTGTAACAAATGTGTGACATTTAGCAGCATCGGTGAAATTATAATAATCCATCAATCGGTCGAACGCCTGGCTATGGTCATAAGGATCTCCCGACCCATCGTAACTCTCCATGTGAGGCAACTTCTTGGTTGTATCTGCCTTCTCCTTAAGAATATCCGTGGAAAATGGGGATGCCTTCTTTCCCGGAGTATCCTTCACCTGTTGAAACTCAGCTAATTGCTTTCGGAGCTCCTTCAATTCCCTCGCCAAGAAATCCACCCCTTCTGTCTGCGAGGAGACTTCTTTCTCCGGCGATTCCTTCCTCTTTGGAATGGACCGACCCTCTCTAACTAAAACCACCGCCCTTGATGGGCTTCTAGACTTACTTCGGCAGATGGCCCTGCTATCACGGTGAAAGTGCTCATGACGTTGCTCTTTCCTTCTACTTTCTGGCACGATCTCCCTCGACCTACTCCTCCATCGGCCACCATCTCGGCCTTGAAAACCTATGACAATAAGTGCTCCCTTTGATGCCTCAGGAGTTTTGCTCCTCGATCTCCTTCGATCATGAGAACGATCCCGAGACACATATATAGAATGTTCCGGCTCTTTCCTCTCTCACCGTTGTACATCCTTATGCCTACTACGTCTCTCGGTCTAGACAAAAGTGGGCGCCTCGTCCTCTAGATCGGCCATCCAAAGCATCTGCACAGCTATATCTTCCCTTTGGTTTAGAAGAACCTCCATAGCTTTATCCGTCTCTTCTGTCATCTTTGCCAACTTGGTAGCTTTATCATCTCGACCACTTCAGTGATGGATCCTAGACGGAGAACCCTCCACTTGCCTTCGGTCTTGGTCTAGGCCATTATCATCAGCAAAAACCAACCTCCATTTGGCACCACCATGAGCTCTCAAACGAGAACCCTTGGAATCATGCTTGGAAGCAGTGCTCTCCCTCTCATGAACACTCTTCGAAGGACCCAGACAATCCTTGACGGAAATGTGTGGGACAGATGAGCTTACAGCACTCGGTTGTCCTTCCGGTGTATCTGCTCTACTCCTCACCATCTTATCCGACGTAGAACAAATGAAAGTTGTGATTGAAAATTACAAGAACACTAGAACACCCCCTTCTTCTAGCGCCAATGTTAACGCCAAGATCTTCTGACACGTCCCAATCACGTAAGACGTCCTGATCCTGCACAATAAACACGATTAACACCACAAGCTTGACGGCTTCGACCGTCGGGGGATAGCTCAGGCGTGAGAGTCAATACAGGCGATCCCAAGGTTTAACAATAGAGGATAAAATATCTAGTGTCTCTAGAGAGATAGAATCAGTTGTAGGTGTGTACCTTTTTCTTGAAGACTTCCTTGCTAGGTTATACTCTCTTACCCGGTTTACCGTGCCACCCACTACCGTCTGACACAGCCCCCCACTCCTCAGTGATTTCTGCCGACTGTATACAGGTTGTCACCTTTTCTTTTCCACTGTGTATACCGCCGGCCGGCTATAATCCCATCCACATTAATGATCTGCAGACTTTTGGTCAACAACTTTCCTTTTTCATCATTACAAGTCAAAGATAGAGATATTAAAATATCTAATGGGTCATCCCACTGACCCAACCCGATCTCGTAAGAATTTAACAGGAATAAGATGGTGACTAGGCCCAATATCTTTAAGACCCAATAGAGAAAACCCAATGGACTAATCAAATAAGTAAGCCCAATCCACTCGGCCCAATATGTGAAATATCATGACCCCACAGCAAGGAAGGGAGGAAAAACTACCTAAGCAAACCAAGCTTCTATTCATCTTCCCTTCACTCTTGTTCACCTATTACCATCTAAAAGTTCTAAATAACCAAGATAGGAAGAAATGTTGGAGATTTGAAGCTTGAGTGAAGGATTAGGAAGAACTAAGGAAGAAGAGAAGAGGATTCTAGCATCCAAAAAGAAAAGAGCCAAAGAAGTAAGTCATAAAAACCCTGAACTTTCATTCATCTCTTAAGTTTTGAATTTTGTTAAATGTTGTTGTTGTTATGGGTTTTATTGGTTGAGGAGAATCACGAGAATGATCTTTATATGTTAAACTTATCATTAAAAGAATGAAAGTGGAACCAAAATGAACAAATCCCAAATCTATGCGTAATGGAGGGAACATGGCTAATAGACTGTTAATGGATTGTTTTGGAGACCTTTTGTGGTTATGTTCTATGTTTAAAATTTAGTTCTGTAACGGTGGGTTGTGCTCTTACGAGTTACGAAAATAACCTAATTGAAACGAAGCAAAAAGAAGCTAAAATGAATTTATGGTGAACGTTTTAGTAAAGAAGGTTAAAAATCCAAAAAACTAGTAGGTTGTTGGGCTTTAGGCAATTTTGGGACTGGTTAAATGTTCCAGAAAATTCTAGTTTTCTGGGGGAGTATAGTAATCTGATTAAGGAATCCATAGCCTCTGGAACGGACTCATTTCGAGTTTGGACGATAGAGTTATGACATTCCAAAGTAAGAGCATCAAATCTGTCAACACTGAAAATCAGCGTGGGAGGGGACTTTTGAGCAACTTTTTTGACTAGTTAGAGTTTGCAAAAAATTATGATTTTCTAGGTTTTGTAGATTACAATCCCAGATATCCATATCCCCAGAAAGGACTCATTCCGAGTTCGAACGACCGAGTTATGACTTGCCAAAGTAAGTGCGTCAAAATTGTCCAATCTGGAAAAACAGATTCAGACATGTCTTTTGTACGAATTTTCTGGACTTGTGTGTTACGAATTCAAAAATGGTCAAAACATAAAAGTTTTAGCCCCAGAAGTTAGCTATGCGTGGGCGCAAGAATCACTCAAAAATGTTTTGAAATGAATTAGTTATGATTTTTCTAGCGAGAGAGGGAAAACTGGCCAGATTTTGTAACAATCTGATCTTGGTTGTATGAAGTAAAAATCTGTTTTTATTGAAGGACCTTGAACCAAGGCCTAGATGAGATTAAAGTAGACTTTATAAAATTTAATTTGACATAAGAATGAACAAAAACGGATGAGTAACGAAATATATATGATAAAAACAAAAATAATGTTTCGCTGAAGTAAAAGTGTGAAACGAGTTTTATAACTCGGATTGAGATAAAATTTTGGGTAAGGTAAATTTTGACGTATTTAACGTAATTGTCCAAGATTTTAAGAATTTTTGGACGTAATTTCGAATATTGGAGATTATTGAGAAAGTAAACAGGAATACTAAAAATATAATTATGGGAAGTAATTGATGAAAGTAAAATATCATAAGGGGACGTTAAATGGATCATGTCTTTTCTGAACACCGCGACGCTGAGAGACATTATTGAAGTACAGTCGTTTTATTTAAATTATAAAATGTGAGCAACATTAAATGAGAAATAAAGTAATGTAAACCAATATATGAAGTCTTTTCGTGGCTAATTGATATATTCCCGTTAATTAAATTGTATAGGATATTTGAAGTACGAGTTATCATAACGTTGCAAGGAACACTAAGGTAACCAAACCATGTATATATGTCGATATACATGGTTTGGTTGCTCAATATTTATGTGTTAATTTTCACTGTTATGTGAATTACATGTGAGGATGATTAAAATGTGCACGTTGTACAACTATGTGATTACACTATATATGCTATGAGGAGTTTAAATTTCTGTAAATATACAGTATGAAATATTTGATGCATACTATGAGATGTATAAAGCATATATTGATGCATTGCATAAGATTTATAATGCATTACTAAAATGGATATTATATATGAAACGTGAAGCACGTAATGTGAAAACTATTAGACTTGTTCAGGCGTAGTGCTCAACCTTGCAAATAATTTAAAGATACAATTCTCTCACTATCATAGTGATAAAGACTAGAGGCGCCTATAAAAGGAAAGTTTTTAATTGTTTTCTTTAATTGAATTTATATTAAGTCGTGATGATGGCTTACGATGTATGTAAGCTAAATTATGTAAACCTTTTGTTATGAATAAAGGGTATTCATTTGGAAATTGAAATGTAACTATATTTTTTCTTTGAAAAGTCAAAGTATGTAATGGATGTAATATACACAAGCTAATATAGGTTGTGGATATAACCTACTATTGAGATTCCATTTTGCTATATAAAACATATAAATGACAGATGATGATATCAAAGATTTAGAAGAAAAATTTTACATCAAAAGTTGAACTTTACGTTCACATATGATATTTTGAAATGGATCTTTATATACATAACATAAGTTTTGTCTTTTAATTTATTTGGAAGAAAGGAATTTTTATAGTTATATAGGTTAATCCTTGCAAAATATTAATAGCTAGGCATGTGGTGTTCGGGTGATTATGTGACCAAGATTTCAAATCAAAGGTTTTGAGTTCGAATCTTGCAACTAGTCATATTTTTGAGAAAAAATTAAAACACGGCCACGTCAGCTCGTACACGTGGAAAATGTCTACGTCAGATCTGCCACGCGCGACACGCCAGCAGGTCAACGCTCATGTGACGCCTGGGGGCTAAAAATCTAAATTTTTGAATAGAAAGTGACTCAGTTTGCGTTGACCGGAAGAAAAGGACTCAATACCCAAAAATTACTAAAATTCAGTGGTCGACTTTGCATTCAATCCCCTAAAAATATCACGCTCAATTATATTATTAATGGTGATATTTTATGTTTTTCGGTTTTCTTTTGTAATTTTTATAAAAATATACTTTTTTCGTTTCAAAATTAGAAATACAATATAACATTTGAGGTTAAAAGACGACATATTAAACTTCAAATTGATATGAATTTATTTAATTTTAGTTAATATAATTATTATAATTTTATAGTATATTACAAAAATTATTAATCACAAAATTTATTTCATTTTATACTTTTATGAGTGATACTAATTTTAAAGTTTAATATATCTTAATAGGTAGTACGCTTTCATTAACGTCATGTACGTACGTAGCCAAATTCGTAGGTATAATAAGGTTGTTAGGACGACACCTTAAAATATCACTCAACTATATATTATTAATGGTGATATTTTATGTTTTTTCAGTTTTCTTTTGAGATTTTTATAAAAATGTACTACTCCATTCTAAAATTAGAGATATAATATGATTTTTGAGGTTAAATGATGACATATTAAACTTCAAATTGATATGAATTTATTTAATTTTAGTTGATATAATTATTATAATTGTATAGTATATATATTACAAAAACTATTTATTAATCACAAAATTTATTTCATTCTAAATTTTTATGAGTGATACCAATTTTAAAGTTTAATATGTCGTCATTTGATTTTTAAAGTCAAATTATATATCTAATTTTGAAACTGAAAGAGTATTAAATCGTTTCATCTTTTTATTTATTAAAAAGTAAAATCAAACTCTCAACCCCCTAATCCACAAAGTGATTAACTTGGTGTGATATCTTGTTTTAATTGCTTATCTTCACTAACACGATATATAAAAACACCCCTAAACAATGTTTGGAACTTAAAAAATGCAAAGAAAAAAAATAGATCTTAAAAAAGAAATGTTGTTAAAAACGAAAAGTTTAATTATGATTATCTGAAAATCCTAATATCATGAACAAAGTTACGGTATTATCTTCATTTCTTTTATTTTGCATTCACTAGTGTCACAATTTTTAAATGAATGGGGAGTTGGAAAGATTTGAGTTTATATACTTGACATAACATACTATAATGTTGTTGTATTAATCATATAAAGGGATCTGGTTATTATGAAGTTAACTTTATGGTAAGTTGGTCAATTGACCAATATCGTACCGACATGAAAAGAGAGATCACCTCCCGTTTGCATGTCAACACTTCATGCTAATCATTTCCCATATGGTAAATTATTATGTTTTGCTACTTCAAAATTAAACAACTTTATCATACACGACGGTTGTTGCACTTGTGAAATATGTTGAAGTTTTGTTGCTGATTTTAGGAGTATATATGTAACATTATTTTATTTATATATGTATTAATTTATTTACAAAAGTATAGTATGCAATATCGTGAACCTATCCAAATTAAAAAAAAAATGTAATAACTCGGTCCCAAAATGAGAATTTCGGTGTGTATTATGAACCGCCATATTTAGGCAATTTCTTTAAAATAAAGTTTATAAAAAATAATAAAATGTAATTATACAATTCAAAAATATAAGAAAATCATTCTTTATATATAAAAACATGTCCAAAGACGACGTCACTTGATGTAAGCAATTTTCAATTAATTGAAAAACTCGCTGAGTCGGTCCTTGATTAATTAGGAGTTAACTCGATGAACAATCGTTCTTTTCTTCCTCCAACTCTCGTCTTCGTCTTATTACATCGGCCCTTCCCCTTCCCCTTCCCCGCTCTTCCATTTTCTCAATTAACCCTTTCCGTTCTTTTTTCTATTTCTTCAGCAGGCTAACAATCACTCATACAAAAATCCAATATGTCTCTTCCCGTCCTCTATTTTTATAAAGACCATTTGAAAACCCTCGATCTCTCAATATCTATATACATCTTTTTCCTCTAATCTATTAGCCCAGTACGGCTAGATTCTTGAGAGAAAACTGAAAAGTAAAGGCAAGAAGCATATATGGAGGGTGGATCATTTATGTCGAAACCATCACCAGCACCTGTTCCGATAGTGGGAGTCGCGGTGTTCCTGTTGAAGGGGAAGATGGTGCTCTTAGGGCGGCGCCTTTCCTCCGTTGGTCACAACACATTTGCCCTTCCCGGCGGCCATCTCGAGTTCGGTTGGTCCTCAACCCCTCTTTTTTTTCTTTCTCTATGTCCATCACACAACAGAGATACATATATATTAGTATCAGATGCATAAGGAATAAAGGCTGACATGAATTTTAAATAAAATGAACTTTATGAAGTTAAAGTTTGATATAAAGCTTGAACTAATTTTACTAAAACTAATATTAACTCCACTGTCTCATGTCCTTTTTTAAATTCTTCTCTATTTGTGTGTGTGTGTATATATATATATATATATATATATATATATATATATATATATATATATACACACACACACACACACACACAGATCCTCTCCGAGATTTTCTTTTTTCTTCATGAATTTATTAAAAAAAATGAATTGGGTATGTCATGTCTGATCTATTAGCCCAGTACGGCTGGATTCCTGAGAGAAAACTGAAAAGTAAAGGCAGGAATTAGTATATGGTGGGTGGATCGTTTATGCCGAAACTATGACCGACACCTGTTCCGGTAATGGGAGTCGCGGTGTTCTTGTTGAAGGGGAAGATGGTGCTCTTAGGGCGGCGCCTTTCCTCCGTTGGTCACAACACATTTGCCCTTCCTTGCGGCCATCTCAAGTTCGGTTGGTCCTCAACCCCTCTCTTTTTTTCTCTCTCTATGTCCATCACACAGCAGAGATGCATATATATTAATATCAGATGCATAAGGAATAAAGGCTGCATGAATTTTAAATAAAATGAACTTTATGAAGTTAAAGTTTGATATAAAGCTTGAACTAAATTTAGTAAAACTAATATATTAACTCCACTGTCTCATGTTCTTTTTTTAATGCTTCTCTATCTGTCTGTGTGTATATATATACACACAAATCCTCTCAAAGATTTTCTTTTTTCTTCATGAATTTATTAAAAAAATGAATTAGGTATGGCATCTCTGATCTATTAGCCCAGTACGGTTGGATTCTTGAGAGAAACTGAAAAGTAAAGGCAGGAAGTAGTATATGGAGGGTGGATCATTTATGCTGAAACCATCATCGGCACCTGTTCCGGTAGTGGGAGTCGCGGTGTTCCTGTTGTAAGGGGAAGATGATGCTCTTAGGACAGCGCCTTTCCTCCGTTGGTCACAACACCGTACCTTTGCCCTTCCCGGCGGCCATCTCGAGTTCGATTGGTCCTCAACCCCTCTCTTTAACGTGTCCGTAGTTTAGTTCTACGGATGTGGCCTAACTACAAAAGAGTTATATTTAAACATATTCATTCTTCCATTTCTCTTGCATATTCTTTCCATTTCTCTTGAATATTCTTGTTACATACTCTTATCTTGTTTTTATATATATATATATATATATATATATATATATATATATATATATATTCCATTTCTTTAGCCATGATCATGTTTCTCATTATCTCATATAAAATGAATCAGGCATCAAAAAAAATATGCAAGAAGAAATAGAAAATTTGAAAGTCTTGAATCGAAATCTTGTAGTTTAAGATCACCGGTGTGAAGATGAGAAAAAAATTTAAAAAGATATATGCAGTAGTTTAGTTCTACGAATGGGTGCATGATATGACAAAAAAAAGTTCGATTTAAAGCTATTAATCTTCTATGCAGACATTTAGTCATGCGTGTTTCTCATTATCTTAGATTACATGAATATATCAGTAAGAACAAAATTATACAAAAAGAAATGAAAATTTTGATAACTTTAAATTGAACTCTTCTAGTTCAAGATCGCCATTGCCAAAATAAGATGAGATCCAAAAGTTATACTATGAAGAACACAAATATACAAAATTACTTCATCGTTTTATAAAGGACTCGTCATTTGCAGTTTAGCTTTGCGGACAAGTGATATTAGCAAAACGTCGTCGTGTTAATGATATTAACACACCTGACATATATATGGACCACATTTTAATTATGCGGATGAAGGAGGGGTATTTTGGGCAATATTTTTGTCTGCAGAACTAAACTGTGGACTCTCTCATATTAAACTGTGGATGGGGTTTCTTTCTTACTGTTCGATGGACGGTTGCAATCTGTTGTAACGATAACCTTACTCTTACAACGTTAACTATTAATCAGTCCCTCGTGTATATATATATATATATACACACACACACACATGGTCGGTCCAATAGTTAAGCCATTGAAGCAATGGCTTGAGGCCCCAAAATTGAGAAGACCCCCAAATTTTAATAATTCATATATGTTAGAGCCATTAAAAAAGTCCAATTTTTTCCCTCAAGAAATGAGAGTAAAAATACATTATTGTGCGATCCACTGTTATATATTAATAGTGGATGGCACAATAATACTAATACAAAAAATAACGGTCCACTATTATATATTATTAGCGACAATTACTGGTAATAATAGCGGACTGTTAGTAATAGTAACGAATAAGATGTTCTTTAATTTAATACGAGTGTTCTAGATTTCTATAAACGGTTATAGATCTATTTATCCAAAAATAGGTCATGATAATCAAGGAAAATGATATATACGTAGACAAATCTCATGAAGAGTTAATTTAGATTCTGATTGTTTTTGCTCACCATAGTTGGTTTGGGATACCTTTTAGGTGGGATCAACTTAAACATCATATTCAGTTGATCACTCGTATGGATTACATGACTTTGCGCATCATAAAACTTTGCTTGGCTACTATGGTCTACAAGATATGAAACGAGCGAAACTGCAGATCCCATGGAGATAAACCCTCTGCTGCCTCTTCTACTGCTCAAGATTGTATTAACATTATCAAATGTAAATTATTCCCTGTACAGAAATTTAGTAAATTTGTAGAAAAGCTTCCTTTTTTTAGGGTTTGACAGTTATAATCTTTTGACTATAACATATGCATCATTGGTCTGTTTCTGATCTTTTGACTATAAGATATGCATCATTGGTCTGTTTCTCCGTTCCTAAAAGATTATCGTTTTAAAAGAAAAAATTTATTTCAAAAAGTTTGTCGTTTACAACTTTCGAGGAGAATAAATTATTTATTTTCTTATATTATCTCTACCTTCTCTCATTGTCCTAAGAAATTCTCTCCCTTGTATTAATAGTTTTCAACTTCCCATAAAGGGATAGTGATGGAATTTCAAATAAATTTTACTTGGTAAATGATACTTTCTTAATCCATGTACCAAAATTTTAAACGACAATCTTTTAGGAACGGACGGAGTATTATATTTATCCCCATAAATGCATATTTTTTTATTCATATAAATTTATAGTCATGACTAACAATAAATGGGTCATTTCGTCTACCTGAGATCTGTATAATAATGAAGTTGGTAATAGGTAGTATAGTTGGAAGCTGGAAAACGCTTTCATTAACATCATGCACGTGGCCAAATTCGTAGGTATAAGATTGTTAGGTCGACACCTAAAAATATCACGCTCAACTATATAATTATTGGTGATATTTTATGTTTTTCGGTTTTCTTTTGTAATTTTTATAAAAATATATTTTTTTCGTTCCAAAATTAGAAATGTAATATAACTTTTGAGGTTAAACGAGGACATATTAAATTTTAAATTGATATTAATTTATTTAATTTTAATTAATATAATTATTATAATTGTATAGTATATTATAAAAACTATTAATTAGTGTATATAGAAAGAAAAGTGAAACTCTTAATTTTATGCTGCGGTAATTCAGCTAATTTATATGAATTGTATACATCAAATTTTTTTGACATAAATATAAAATAAATTATTAAATTTATTATTCAAATTAGTATGTGCATTGCACGGGCTACCCACTAGTTATTGATAATTTTATCATCTTTTATTTTACATAGAAGTGCATGCCTTGATCCCAAACCCTAAAACCTTAATATGCATTAACAAATTAAGTTAAACTCATTTTTGAGAGTGAAGCTATTTATAGATATACCAATATTTATAGATATATCATATGAATTTGCTATTTATCGATCTAAGCATTCCATTTCAAGAACATAAGACAAATAGTATTTAATTTGCTGACAGAAAAGTTCTGTTGGGGGCTTGGGGCGAATAAATACTAGTATCAGAATGTGACATGACAATATTAAAGAGAAAAATTTAATAGTTTTGGTCCAGATAAATAGATTGGTAACTGTCCCTGCAAACTTTGGTTAAATGTCCAAGATAATTATGGGAATTTGTCAGCATGAAATTTATTTTTAAATAAGTTATTCAATTGATTAATAGAGTAGTGATACGTAGATAATACTCTATTAGAGTGTATTTTATACATAATTATTTTATTTTACAGCTGGATAAAACGTGGAGTGTATTTTACACATAATTATTATTTAATATAATATTAAAAAAACAAAATTAATAGATAAAATGAGAATTTAATATTAAATCGAGATTTTTTTAGAGACTAAAAAAAGAATACAAGAATAATAGTTAATAATTGTTAACATATATCATCACCTATGCAAGCTTGAAAATTAATTTAATTTTGTACTTTAATATTAGATTGGATGAAATTAATTATGAAAGTTTTACTTTGAATTATGCTATTGGTAAGAAGGAATAAAAGGGAAAAAAAACTCAAAACAACTCAAAAATTCATGTTGGTATTTAGTAGTTTTTCTCTTTAATGTCATGTCATTAACTCTCACACCTATAGGCTGCAAATTAAGGATAACATTGCTCACATACAAAATAGTATAGGGACAGTTATAAAAAAAAATTGCACAATGCCTAAAATATAACTAAAATAAGACTACAAGGACTAATAAACAGGATGTTTTGCCGTTAATTTTTTGTAAGTTAATTGTGACATTAAAATTGACATATAGGTTAAAATGACAAAATAATTTTTCAGTCTTTCTAATGCTTTATTTTCATCTAATTAATGACTAGGTATCGTTATTCTACCCATAAGTTCGAGGAACAGGAACTAAACCAATAGCCATTAATCTTTGTACTTTGTTATTTGACTGCAATATAGGAGTATGCTTAAATATATTTTATTATCTTAAATTATTATTATTTTTTTAATTCGATAATTTATCTTTTAATGTTATCAATTAAATGAGTAAACTATTATTTTTTTTTATTTTTGTCTAAATTCACTTTACGCATCAAGAAATTGATGACGTGTCCCCCTGAGTAGGACCATGTTCAGCTAATGTGCATTTAAAAATAATAATATTTTCACCATTTTATTAACTTAGATTGTTTAGTCAAGGGTAAATTTGGCAAACCATGTTTCATTTTACATTAAAGAAAAGTCAAACATTTCTCAAACATTTCTTAGGCAATCGATTCGACCGAGCGATAACAACGAAGGACTGTGATCGTTCATTATTTGTTGAATCGGTGTTGATACTGTGCATTTGTCCTCAGTTTCGAAGCTTCCACGAAGTAAGTGTATCTACCACACATCTAATTATTAATTATCATGCATTTCTTCCTCTGTACTTGAAATTGAATGAAATAATTTTTCAGCAAACAAATCAATGACAAGATAAAGAGAATATCACAAGGATATATGACTCGAGGTTTTTACATAATTGATATTAATTTGTCATTTTAGGAATTTTATTGATAAAAAATGAATTTTAGAAACGACTTTGGCATTAAATAACAATTTTTAGGAACAAAAGTGACAACATTCACTCATATATATATTTCTAGCGTAATGGTTACTTTTTATTTTTATGCATGATATACACATTAATTATACATTTTAATTTTCTCATACTTATTATTTTATATGTTTATTTTATTTAACTAATACATTTTATTTGGTTTTGTATGATTATATTTATCTTAGTGAATAAGTAAAGTATAATTGTTCAAGCTTTTAAAGATGAAAAATGAATTTTGGAAGATTACCATGTAGAGATTTAAGTCAAGAAGAAAAGAAGATGATAAAAAGGAACAAAATAGATCAAGTTCAATGAATCTAATTAATTAGGGCACATATTTATTTTCCCTATAAATAGGTCTCTTGTTTTAGAGAAAATGGATACCACTTTTTATTTTCTTTTTCTTAGTTTTTCGTCGGTACAGAAGGGAGCTAGATATTTAGCAATTGAGAGTTTTTGTCTTTCCTCTTATTTCAATCATGTGTGGTACTAGTGTAAGTGAGTATTTATAACTTTCTTTTATTGATCTAATAGAATATTAATTATATGAATCAATATTTTTAAAGGGAAGGAAAATTAATTTGATAAATAAGAATATATTTATTATGTTAATATTTAGTGGATTCAGATTCCTAGGTAGCTTTTCTCATTACTAGTTTCTATCATTTATTTTTTAGTTTGCATTATTTATTTAGTTAATCATATCTACTATATTTATTTTTAATTTGTCTGAAATATTAATTAAGGATATATTAAAGAATTGATCTAGTCTCTGTGATTTGACCTATACTTACAAAATTTACAATAGACGTTGTGCACTTGTAATACATAATTTTTATTACATCAAATTTTTGACGTCGTTGTAGGGGACTATATTAAAGAGAAAAATTTAATAGTTTTGGTCCTGATAAATAGATTGGTAACTGTCCCTGCAAACTTTGGTTAAATGTCTAATGTTAAAATAATTATGCAAGTTTGGGTGTACCAAGAAGCTTGCTGGGATTGAACGGGTAATTATGAGGTTGCATTTGAAATATAGGTGAGAAATGCATTGTACTTAATTTTTACCATTTGTTTCACCATGATGTTAAAAAATGGTAAATTTTATTTTACAGCTGGATAAAACGTGGAGTGTATTTTACACATAATTATTATTTAATATAATATTAAAAAAACAAAATTAATAGATAAAATGAGAATTTAATATTAAATCGAAATTATTTTTAGAGACTGTTGGGCCATAATACTTTTCATACTGGGCCAGGCCCAATGGGCTTGTCATTTGGTCTATGTCACTTTGGTCATGTTGGGTCAAATGAATTGGGTCCCGCTACTTGACTACACTATTGGGCTTAGTCATTGGGTCAGCCCATTTCATAAGATGTTACTTATCCTATCTTTGACCGGTAATCATCACAAAAAGGCAGCAGTTGACTGTTATGTCTGCCACCTTTCTGCATGGCATTAATAAGGATGAGACTCCGATTGCCGGCGGGAGGTAACAGTGGTAGCAGGTAGGAAAATAAGCTGTACACTTTCGACTGAGATGACCGGGGTGGAGAGGAGGTGTCAGGAAATAGTGGGTGGCACAGTAAACCGGGTCTGGGGAACGTATGGGGCAAGGATCACAAAAGGAAAAGAGGTAACAAAACACTACACACAACATTATCTTGATACACATTCACTCAGACACTGTTCATTATTTTCCTCCATTGTTAACCTTGTGATCGCCTGTACTGACTCTCACGCCGGAGCTATCCCCCGACGGTCAGGCCGTCAAGCTTTGGGTGTTGACTTGTTGAACTGTGCAGGATCATAGCGTCTTACGTGATTGGGACGTGGGAGAAGATCTTGGCGTTAACATTGGCGCTAGAAGGAGGGCTGAGTTCTAGTGTCCTGAGTATTTTTTAATCACCAACCTTATTCGTTTTACGTCGGTGTTCATGGGAAAGAGTAGGACACCTACACCTGAGGGACAGCCGATGGCTGCCAGTGAATCATTACCAAGGGTATCTGTCAAGGACCGTTTAGGACCGACACTAAGTGTTCATGCCAGCACGGCCTCCAAACGATCACATGGAGATTCTCATCCGAGAGCTGTGAGCAAAGCCAAGCGACAGCTAATTTTTACAGCAGAGAAAGGGTCCGGTCATGGTCGGAAACGAGTAGAAGGCACCTCGCCTAGAACTCGATACCGGGACGACCAAGACGAAAAGGCTGCCCGCTTGGCTAAGATGGCAGATGAAGCTGATAGGGCCATGGAGGCGCTTGTAAAACAACGACGGGATATAGCTGAACAGATTTCTCGAATGGCCGAGTTGAGGAACGAAGCTTCCAGCTATGTCCAGTCTGAAGAACGGGGGCATCAGAGCGGGAAGGAGCCTGCTCATTCCGAGCGTGAGTATCAGGATCGACATTGGGAAATAAGAAGGTCCAGAAGCCCTACTCCTCAAAGATCGAAGAGGGCACATCACCCTGTTGGTTATAAGGAGCTGGGTCGAAGTGAACGGAGAGGTCGATCCGGAGAACGTACTCCGGAGAATACTAAGGGGGCGCTCATTGTTGCGCATTCCCACCACGGCAGCCGGGTACTGAGACGAAGCAGATCTAGAGGCCGTACACCCGAAAGTCCACCGAGGGCGCTTCACTTTGTGGACCATCATCATCAGAAAAGCCCCTCGAAAGTTGGGGGTTCTATTGTAAGGCACCGATCCACCCAGAAGATGGAAGGGACACCGGAAAAAGAAGCATCGTCCCAACCCCAGGGCGTGGAATATCTGGTGAAGGAGGTGAAGGAGCTTCGGAGGCAGCTTGCCGAAGTACAGAAAGTGAAGGAGACTTCGGGAAAGAAGGCATACCCTTTTTCCGCGGAGATTCTGAGAGAAAAGGCTGACCCCACCAAGAGGTTGCCTCACATTGAAAGTTATGACGGATCGGGTGACCCCTACGACCACAGTCAGGCGTAGGAGTGATCATTCAGTTATAACCGAACCGAATAAGCTATTCGGTTATAACCGAAAACCGAATTATAGGTATTTCTGCTATCCGAACTACTAACCGAAAATTGTAAATAATCGAATTACCGAATACCGAATTATCGAATAGTAATTTCGGATATTCGGGTAAAAACCGAACTAGCATCCAACATAAATTAACTGTTAACTCATAACTGTTCAACAAAGTAACTATCCAGCAGCAAAATAACTTAAAACAAGCCAACAAAATAACTCTCCTTAAAACCTTAACAAAGTTTATGACTTGAACAAAGCAGCTAGTAGCCTACATCTACAAGAATTTATTCTACTAGCAGGCAACAGCTACTCAGCACTCAGCAGTATGCTTGTGCAACAGCCAAGACTCAAGAGTCAACAGCCAACAACCAACAGTACAGCAACATGCAACAAGAAATCAGCAACAGCAACAGCAACAGCCAACAGCAATCAGCATTCAGCACAAGGAGCAAAAGGCATCTGAAATTACAACAGCAACAACCGAATTGCAATCAGCACAAGTATATGTATAATAAGATCCAACAAGGTAACAACCCAATTGCAAGTAACTATCATGTCATACATTGCCAGAAATCCAACCAAAGAATACGAGTATATGACAAATTCTAGTTGACCAACAACATCTCATCAGACCCAGATTAGGAAATGCAACATTCTATGTAAATTTTCGTACCAGATGACACAAATTCAACTAATACAACTTAATAGGACTAGTCTAAAGCAAAGACCTTTTGAGTCCCATAAAAGAAAACAATTATCAACAAACCCATAAAAAGCAGCTAGCATAAACAGTTTGAGAGAGAAACATTACCCAGTATCAGTGCTTGATGGGAAGCTCAAAGAAGTTGTTATAAACCTTAATTTTGATTTTGCTGATCATTCATCCGAAGCTCTTTGTGGAATTTTGAGTAATGTATGACATGATATTAATTATCAACATGAACACTAATTTGATAATATAAAATCCAACAGTAAACAGTCCCCCAAAATTTTTAATATAAAATCTATCAGTAAAATCAAAAAACTTAATTCTCAAAACACTTCATTGTACCATAGGATTTCTAACAGACATTTCATTGTACAATTGTATAAAATATTTATCTGATACCAATTTATACCACAATTTAGAAGCACACTTAGATCTGAACAGGGATTTCATAGGCAATCTAGCAAGAATTTGAAGAATAACTTCATCTGGGAAAAACCCATACTTTAAATAGGGTAGATTCATCGTACGATTACTAGAAAGAACCAAAAAGTGCTACATAATCAAAAGAATGATCGAGAATCGCTTACGCAGTTCCATCTTCAGCTGTGAAAACCCGTGAAACTTCTGATCTTCAGCCAAAAGGTGAGACGGCGCGAAGCAGAGATTGAGTCGGAGAGAGGCGGAGGCCGGAGATGATGGACGGAGAGAGGCAGAGGCCGGAGATGATGTCACAGACTCACAGTCGAGACTCGAGAAGCAAGAAGAGGTTGAGGAATTGAAGTGAGATCTGGGATTGGGATTTGCCGATTTGGGAGCGACGGCTGCTAGGGTAAGAAATAAGAATAAGTGAATACTGAATAGATAGTAATTAGTATTAAATAATATTATAAAATTATTATTTTTTAAATGCTATTATTCGGTTAATCGGGTACCCGAATTATCTGTTTTTTAAAACCGAAACCGAAACCGAATAATGAGAAATAAATCGGATATAACCGAAATAAGAAAAAAAACCGAAAAACCGAAATAATTCGGTTAAAAAAGTTCGGTTCGGTAATTCGGTTTTATCCGTTTTTTGCTCACTCCTAGTCAGGCGTTCGACCGACTGATGGATTATTATGACTTTAGCGATACTGCTAAGTATCATACTTTTGTCACGACACTCCGAAAGGATGTCAGGCAGTGGATGGGGACTTTGCCTTCAGATTCGATTTCATCCTGGGCGGATATGTGCAGTCAGTTCCACGCCCGCTTCGGGAGCAACAGAAGAAGAGGGAAACCAACTGGCTCATTGGCTCAGGTTCGGCAGTTCTCGAATGAGTCTTTGGGCCAATATGTGAAGCGATTCCGTGAAGCAGTCGGCCAAGTGATAGACCTGAACGATCTACAAGCCGTGGGACTGTTTCAGAACGGATTAGATCTGGTCAAATCAGATAATTTGGTGAAGAAGTTGATGTTTCACCACCCGAAGAGTCTCGCAGAAGCCTTCGACAAAGCAGAAGGCTATATTGTGGTAGAAGAGGCCATGAATAGCCTCAAGCGGCCCCCTTCAGAGCGACTTAAAGAGACAGATCGGGACAGAGCAGAGGGTGACCAGGGTAGAAACGAAGGAGATAGAGGCCGTCGCGACGGCAAATCCAAGAAATACAGTAATAATTGGAGGCAGGGTGGAGAACGCTTGTCCGCTCCCACTCAGAGGGTAAACAGGACGTATACGGCGCTCAACACCGACAGGGCTGTTATCTTAGAGCAGATCAAGAATCAACCTATTTTCGAGCCACCTCGAGATAACTTTAAGCCCGGGAAAGGGAATTCTCGCAAGTATTGTGACTACCATCAAGCCTCGGGTCACGATACGAACGACTGTGCTAGCCTGAAAGATTTTATCGAGAGAAAGGTGCAGGACGGGGCGTTAGTACATTATGTGGCTGCCCGGACGAACCAGCAGCAGAATAGAGGACCTGTTCAGGCAGCCTAACCAATTCAGCAAGTGTTCCCTGCTCCCGAACAGCCCGTAAGGCAAGTAATAGATGTCATCACTGGGGGCACTTCGGGTAAGCTTGTTGAGAGAAAGCGCCAAAGTCATCTGGATTCGGTCATGTCAGTGGCGGGTACTCTCCCGAAGACCGACAGACCCTTCCCGGGTACTGTAATTTCTTTTACCGATGAGGATTACCCTTCGAAAACCATCGAACCACATGAGGGATCATTGGTCGTAACAGCACAAGTGGGTTCGGTGGACATGAAGCGCATGATGATCGACAATGGGTCTTCTGTGGATATCCTATTTGCTCATGCTTATCAGAGGATGCATCTTGATGGGCAGAAGATGGAGATCGGACAGGAGGCCCCTTTATACGGCTTCAGCAACGATCCTGCCAAAGTGGCTGGAACCATTGAACTGCCGGTTATCTTCGGAACGGCCCCCCAACAGGTAGAAATCATTTGCAAATTTTACGTTGTGAATGTAGATTCTGCTTATAATGCTATTTTGGGGAGACCCACTTTGATTGCTTTACAAGCTGTAACCTCTATCCCTCATTTCAAAATCAAATTCCCTACGGCTCATGGGGTTGGGGAGGTAAAAAGAGATCTGGATCTGGCCAGAAGATGTTATAGAAATGCCGTGATCACTTCGGGAGTAGGGGTGTCGAAGCAAAAACAGACCATGGCAATAGAGATCGAACCCTTCACGGAAAGCAGCTCAGAACCATTGGTCATGCCAGCCGAAGAAACATAAGAGATAGAGCTCATCCCGGGCAAAGCGGACAAGACAATGAAGATAGGTTCGGGCCTGTCGGAACCTCTCAGGAAGAACCTCATTGAACTCCTGCAGTGCTATGTTGACATCTTCGCCTAGGAGCCTCAGGATATGCCGGGAGTGAGTAGGGATATTGTTGAGCATCGGCTAGAAGTGGACCCGTCGAAGATGCCAGTTCGGCAAAAGAGGAGGATCTTCGCGCCCGAGCGCCAGAGAATCATCGATGAAGAGATTACGAAGCTGCTAGCTGCTGACTTCATCTTCGAGATCGACTACCCGTAATGGATGGCAAACATGGTACTGGTCCAGAAACAGAATGGGAAATGGCGGGTCTGCATTGACTACACAGACCTGAATAAAGCTTGTCCGAAGGACTTCTATCCATTACCCCATATTGACCAGCTCATTGATGCAACTTCGGGGTATGCCTTGTTAAGCTTTATGGATGCATTCTCTGGCTATCATCAAATCTCCATGTGTGAAGAGGATATACCGAAGACGGCGTTCATTACGCATCGGTCGGTATATGTCTACAAGAAAATGACCTTCGGCCTCATCAACGCCGGAGCCACTTATCAGAGGATGATGAACTATGTCTTCAGGCGTCAGTTGGGCAAGAATATGGAAGTATATGTGGATGACATGATTGTTAAGAGCATGCTAGTGCACAAACATTTGGATTATCTGGAGGAATGCTTTCAAACAGTCCGTCACCACAAATTGAGACTGAATCCTACCAAGTGCACCTTCGGATTAGGGGCTGGTAAATTTCTGGGTTACCTGGTCAGTCAGAGGGGAATTGAAGCCAATCCAGAGAAGATTAAAGCGATCCTGGACATGAAGACTCCTCAGTCGTTTAAAGACGTTCAGCGTCTGACTGGAAGGATTGCAGCTTTGAAGAGGTTTATGTCCAAATCGGCAGAAAGATGTTTGCCGTTTTTTGACACGTTGAAAGGGCCGAAGAATGCCAAGACGTTCCAATGGACTTCGAAATGTGAAGACGCCTTCCAGAGCATCAAGTCCTACATATCTTCGGTGCCTTTGTTGGTGAAGCCCGCTCCTGCTGAGCCCTTATATTTGTACTTAGCAGCTAGTTCGTTGGCAGTAGGAGCAGTCTTGGTGCGAGAGGTTGGGGGTAAGCAGCACCCGGTTTATTATGTAAGCCACGTCCTTCGGGATGCCGAAACAAGGTACCCAAATATTGAAAAGTTTGCTTTTGCTTTAATAACTGCTAGTAGAAAGTTTAGGCAGTACTTCCAGGGTAAGTTGGTAATAGTATACACAGATCAGCCTTTGAAGAAAATTATGGGCAAACTTGAGGTATCGGGGAGATTAGCTGCATGGACGATGGAGTTGTCTCAGTTCTTCGTTGAATATCATCCCCGAACTGCCATCAAGGGGCAGGCCTTGGCTGATTTTGTGGTCGAGTGTTCGTTTTCTGAAGCTGATGAGGCTGTAGCAGAAGCAGGAGGATCTGACATCAGGATCTGACATCATAGTTGTGGCTCTTCAGCAGAAGCAGAGTTCGTGGACGCTGTATGCAGATGGGTCTTCTACCGCAGACGTCAGCGGAGCAGGGATTATTCTGACTAGTCCGGAGGGATTCAAGGTGCAACAGGCCATCAGGTTTCAGTTTAAAGCGACGAACAATGAGGCAGAGTACGAGGCAGTGTTGGCAGGATTGCGACTAGCTAAGAGTCTCGAAGTGCAAAGAATAGTTATCTTCAGCGACTCTCAGTTAGTCGTTAAACAAGTCTCCGGGGAATACGAAGCCCGAGGTCATCGAATGGTCAAGTATTTGGCGGAATTGAAAGAACGGCTTCAGTATTTCCAGTTCTACGAATTCCAGGGGGTCGAACGTGATGGCAATTCCATTGCAGCACTCTCCAAATTAGCCACTACGGATGTTAACGTTTTTGATGGATCAGTATACTTGGAAATTCTACAACATCCTAGTGTTCATCATGAATCGGTAATGTGCGTTGATCGAACCAACTGTTGGTTGACCCCATACCTGGAATATCTGGCAGATGGCATTCTACCTTCGGATCAGATGTTGGCCAAGAAAATCAAGTACAAGAGTGCTAATTTCGTTCTGATAGATGGGGATCTATTCCGAAGAGCCTTCTCGTCTCCACTGCTAAAGTGTTTGACTCTGTCCGAAGCCGATTATGCTCTTCGGGAGGTTCACGAGGGCATCTGTGGCGACCATATGGCTGCTAAGTCGCTGGCATACAAAGTTCTTCGGCAGGAATACTACTGGCCAACGATCTTCAAGGAAGCAACTGAATACGTCAAGAAGTGCGAGAAATGCCAGCTCAACAGTCCGATCCCACATCAGCCACCGGAAGAGCTATACTTGATTCTATCTCCTATACCCTTCGCTGTCTGGGGGATTGATATACTGGGTCCGTTACCGAAAGCTAAAGGGCAGGTCAGTTTCGTCATCGTCGCTATTGATTATATGACCAAATGGGTCGAGGCGAAACCACTCCGGCTGATAACGGAATAAGAGTGTCTGAAATTTATGAAAGAATCCGTAGTGTTTCGCTTCGGGATCCCTCAAGTGGTGATATCAAACAACGGATGCCAGTTTGTGGGATCAAAATTTGAAGGATTTCTGAAGGAACTGGGAGTCCAGCACAGGAAGACTTCAGTGGCTCATCCACAGTCAAATGGGCAGGTCGAGGTGACTAACAGAACACTTCTAAACGGGATCAAGCGCAGATTGGATGAAGCCAAAGGAAGATGGCCGGAAGAGCTGCTCAGCGTATTATGGGCTTATCGGACGACTCCAAGGACTACAACGGGGGATTCACCTTTCAGACTAGCCTACGGTACTGATGCCTTGGTCCCAGTTGAAATTGGATCTCCAAGTCTTCGAGTTAGTCAGTTCAGAGAAATATACAACGATGAAGGACTGAAAGCCAACCTTGATTTACTTGAAGAAGTCAGGAAAACAGCCTTGGTCAAACTTGCAGCCTATCAGCGAAGAGTGGCTAAGCATTATAACAAAGGGGTAAAGTTTCGCAGGTTCGAAGTAGGAGATTTCGTTCTCAGGGAAGCCGAAGCATCTACGCCTCAGAATGTGGGGAAGCTGATGCCGAATTGGGAAGGGCCATATGAAGTCATAGAAGTACCGAAGCCGGGGACTTATCGGTTGAAGACTCTAGACGGATCAGAAATCAAAAATACCAAGGCATGCAGGTAGGCTTCGAAAATATTTTCAGTAGCTACATTGCCAGTACACCGGAAGTCTGTAAATGGTTTCAAGTCATCATCAATAAAAATTCCTTTCTTTTCAAGCAAATCTTGTCTTCATTGTTGTTAGTATCATCGGTGTAAGGAGGTTCGGGCGGACTCGCTGGCCATTCGATGGTAGCCTCATTGGCAGGTGGTCCTTATGGCTTCGTCAGGCCCTTCGTGGTAGGCGAACGTCATCGGTGTAAGGAGATTCGGGCAGACTCGCTGGCCATTCGATGGTAGCCTCATTGGCAGGTGGTCCTTATGGCTTCGTCAGGCCCTTCGTGGTAGGCGAACGTCATCGGTGTAAGGAGGTTCGGGCGGACTCGCTGGCCATTCGATGGTAACCTCATTGGCAGGTGGTCCTTATGGCTTCGTCAGGCCCTTCGTGGTAGGCGAACGTCATCGGTGTAAGGAGGTTCGGGCGGACTCGCTGGCCATTCGATGGTAGCCTCATTGGAAGGTGGTCCTTATGGCTTCGTCAGGCCCTTCGTGGTAGGCGAACGTCATCGGTGTAAGGAGGTTCGGGCGGACTCGCTGACCATACGATGGTAGCCACATCGGTAGGTGTTCCTTAGGACCTTGTCAGGCCTTTTGGGGTAGGCAAGTGTCGTCATTCACACTTCGTCAGGCCCCTCACGGCATCTACCTCACACTTTGATAACGAATAAGTATCCCTTTACTTTGTTATTATTGCCTAAATTTTTCTAAGTGTTGAGTTCGGAATGCTACGTTCTTTAACTTCATCTTATCTGTTATACGACTTGCCTAGTTGTTAATTAACAGTTTAAGTTAAGTCCGCGAAAGAGCTTGCACATTCTTTTAAGATTGGATCGATATTGAAGTGTTGATAAACAGTAAATACACCGAAGTTATAAGGAATAATGTTGATATTTTATTTACATAATGCTGTTTACAAAATGATAGAAGCTTTACAAGAATCCTAACAGCTAAGGGAAAAGAGAATCATCTTCAGGGATCAGCTTCGTCTTCCGAAGAATCCAGGATGGACGGGTCAACCTTGGCAGTAACAAGTCTTGCCTTGTCTTTGCTTCGGCATTCGTCGTATCCATCCGAGAACATCTGGATGATCTCCTCGTTCAACTCGGCAGATTTCTGGTATTCTTGTTGAACTTCCCTCCGAAGATCTCCGGTTAGAGGAGGACCCAAATCTCTCAAAGCCCGAAGTTCACGGAGCTCCTCTTCGAGTTTTGTCCGCTCCTTCAGATGTCTCAAATCCCTGGCTTCAAGATCATGTACTTATATCGCCAGACTCTTATTGGTCTTCACCATCGTCTCGTTCTTCCCAACAAGGACCTCGTTTCGATGAACCAGGTCTATGTTCGTAGTAACGGTCAGTTGGTGGGTGGCCTCGGCTGTCTCCAGTTTCTCTCTTAAATTATTTACATCCTTCTGGAGGCCTTCATTATTGAGGAGAGTGGCACCATGGGCCCTTCTCTCCCTTTCCAGAGCCAAAGCCAGAACGGGTTTCTCTCGCCTAGCTGTATCTTCTTCGGCTTCGGACTCTCTGTATCGGGGAAGAAGTCTCCCAAAGACAGCATTTGCCTACAGACAGTTAAAGAAAGTCGGTGAATTAGTAGAAGGAACAGATAAAACAAATGATTTCCAAATATTTCAAATTGAACAAACTAACCTTAGTCTGATAGCTCATGCCTTCTTCGATCAAATCCCTAATCGAGCTGTTTTCGAACCGATGATCATCGGTTTCCCGAACAAAAGAGTCGAACAGCTGAAAGGGGAAGTTGGCGTTGAACTCCGGCCACACAGTGGGAGAAGATGCAGCTTCTCGTCTGAAGGCGGAGGGGGAAGATCCTGTCGGAGAAGGCATTGCTGGTTCGGGGGGCGGTGGTGGTTGATCCTTGGAAGGCTGCTTCCTTTTACGAGACAGAAGAGGGGACTCGGTCGGGTTTTCGAGCTCGTCTTCTGAAACGTGAATCTCCACAGGAATAATGACAGGAGGATTAGCTGCAGCGGGAGGAACCCGAAGCTCATCGGCGGACAGAGGAGTCACTTTGGTCTTCTTCTTTTTGATCCGAAGAGCTTGCATTCGCTCGTTAGCAGGCAGGTCAATCAAACTTGCTGCAGAAGCTGATTGAGATCCTTGGGGATTTATCCGGATTTTTCGAACAGCCCTCTTCTTCTGTCGAGGTTGGCTAGGCTCCTCCACAGTTTCTGATCCGTGGAAGATTTCAGCGTCGGTGGCTTCCGAAGCCGGGTGTTCTTCCTGGGAGATGTCGGTGGGGGATGATGATGATTTACCCGAAAGGAATTTATCCAATTCCCTTCGGTCGATCGATGTTGGTTTTATCAAAGATAGTTTATGGTCATATAACCATGCTTGTTTGCTCAAGAGCCCGAAGCTCCACTCCTTCAGGGGAATCCTCTCGAGAATGCTCGCCATTTCTTTCAAGCGCTCCTCTGGAATGTCCCCGAAGTCTGCAGAAATCCGCTCGGAAGTGGTCCATTCCGGGATAGACGGGATTTTAGGCCCCTTCACGAAAAACCATTCTCTGTGCCACCCCTTGTTGCTCGAAGGGGTATCCATCAAAGATCGCTTCTCGAACTTGGCGTTGGGTTTGGGGGACTGTTTGCTCAGCACCTTGAAGCCCCGTTCCCGAGATTTCCCGGCCGAGAAGAGAGTGAAGAAGGAATCGACTGTTGGGGGTATCCCCAGCTCATAACAGAATGCTATGAAAGCCAAGATGTGGATGTACGAATTCGGGACCAGTTGGGCGAATCCCACTCCGATAAACCCCAGAAGGGTAACGAGGAAGGAGTGAAGAGGGAATCTAACTCCCTTCTCTAAGATGGTTACTGGCACGGCAGTCCACCCATCCGGTCGTTGGTACATCCGTTCGTGTGGTTCCGGAGCTCTCACCGGATGGGTGTCCGGAATTTGGTACCGACTCCGGATGGCACGCAGTTCGATTTCGGTAATGATGGAGGGGATGTTGGCATGAGGATATTGTTCTTCACTCTCAAAGAACTCGGAGGGGTTGGGTAGGAGGTTTGAAGAGGTCCCGGCAGGGTTAGCCATGATTTGGGGGTTAGGATTTGGAACTGACTCAGTAAGGTTGTGTGTAGGAGGAGTAATGGAAATCGGAACAGCAAGAATAGGGGTGGAGTTGTCAGAATCTTGGGCCGCCATTGTTACTGAGATCTTGTAGGAGAGAAAGAGATAGGAGATAAGGAGAAAACACTGTATATCAAATTCAAATTAAGCTGGTAAAGTCATCAGAATTGGGGAAAAAGGGCTTTTATAGCGGTCTTTTTAAATTTTGCACAAGAACCGAGGGCGGCTCATTAATTGGAGGTAATGATGTGGAAGAGGAAGGGGTAACGTCCGATTTTGGTTTTAGTGGGTTATCCAAGGTGGGCCGACGCTTATTGGATCCCTTCTCCCTATGAACCCACACTATTTACAGTCTTCCATTAAACGTCCTGTTTAATAAAAGACTGGGGGGCAATGTTGGGCCATAATACTTTTCATACTGGGCCAGGCCCAATGGGCTTGTCCTTTGGTCTATGTCACTTTGGTCATGTTGGGTCAAATGAATTGGATCCCGCTACTTGACTACACTATTGGGCTTAGCCATTGGGTCAGCCCATTTCATGAGATGTTACTTATCCTATCTTTGACCGGTAATCATCACAAAAAGGCAGCAGTTGACTGTTATGTCTGTCACCTTTCTGCATGGCATTAATGAGGATGGGACTCCGATTGCCAGCGGGAGGTAACAGTGGTAGCAGGTAGGAAAATAAGCTGTACACTTTCGGCTGAGATGACCGGGGTGGAGAGGAGGTGTCAGGAGATAGTGGGTGGCACAGTAAACCGGGTCTGGGGAACGTATGGGGCAAGGATCACAAAAGGAAAAGAGGTAAAAAAATACTACACACAACATTATCTTGATACACATTCACTCAGACACTGTTCATTATTTTCCTCCATTGTTAACCTTGTGATCGCCTGTACTGACTCTCACGCCGGAGCTATCCCCCGACGGTCAGGCCGTCAAGCTTTGGGTGTTGACTTGTTGAACTGTGCAGGATCATAGCATTTGACGTGATTGGGACGTGGGAGAAGATCTTGGCGTTAACAGAGACTAAAAAAAGAATACAAGAATAATAGTTAATAATTGTTAACATATATCATCACCTATGCAAGCTTAAAAATTAATTTAATTTTGTACTTTAATATTAAATTGGATGAAATTAATTATGAAAGTTTAACTTTGAATTATGCTATTGGTAAGAAGGAATAAAAGGAAAAAAAAACTAAAAACAACTCAAAAATTCATGTTGGTATTTAGTTTTCCTCTTTAATGTCATGTCATTAACTCTCACACCTATAAGCTGCAAATTAAGGATAACATTACTCACATACAAAATAGTATAGGGACATTTATTGTTAGAAATTACACCTTATTTTATATTTTGGAGATTTAATTATTGTCAAGTTTGGTCTTGAATAAAACACATTAGTAGACATAATTGAAGTAAATATAAAGGTGTAATTCATTTTCCTAATTAAGGAGAATAAGAGATAACTTCATTTGATTTGTGTAGAAATTATTTGATTTGTGTCTATAGTGAGACATTTAATAAGGTGTAAAGTTGTTTGATAAAACTATTTTTCTTAGTCTCATTTAATAGAAAGGACTACTAGTACAAATGTTGTAGTCTAATCTTATTTTGGAACAAAAGGAAAATAATGAGACTATTCAAATTCTATTTAACTCCTAATTATTACTAATATGTAACTTACATATTTAGTATTAATAAGTATGGTTAAATATAGAATTAAATAGTATTTTATGTAACTTACATATATGTATATATATGTATGTATATATGTTGATATATACATAAGATAAGATATATGCATATAAAAACATATAAGTTACAAGCAAGTTTGTGCACATGTTTTTTCGCTCTTTTTGATCTTCTCCGATTCTTCTTACAAACAAATAACTACTACAAAGTAGTGTTCAATTGAAATTTTCTGTGAATTGCTATCACGGATTATTTACTAAGGCTTAACATATATCCTGGAGGTATATCGTCTGCAACCCATAACAAACCGATTGTGGTGAGGGCGATAAAGACCTTAAGGACAGGGATCACCTGTGTCACGTCTTCTACGATAATTCTGGACTCTACGAAGCTACAGTTATAACAATCTTAAGGTCTTTATTTATTTGTTAGAGTCATGATTTTGGTGAGATGGAAGACAACACGATTTTCAAAGATAAGTGCCATTTTTCTTGTATCTATTTTATCAATGAAATTTTTATGATAATTAGTAATATATTGAGATAAATTAAGCTAATTATTTTTATTGATAATTCCTATTAGAAGATGGATTGGGGAGAAAAATAAAAGTGAAAAAGATTTGCAATTTACAAGTTTGTAAATTGATGTGGGGGAGACAAAGAGTCATCATGGAAAACACCAAATATTGATGTCTGAAAAATTTTCTAAAGAGATTGTGGTGTTTTTCGGATTTAATTCCAAAAGGTGTGTTTTTTAACGATTGCCTTTATTTTTATAAATGATAATTGTGTATCATTTTGTATGTGTATATACTTGAAAGTATATGCTTTATTTATTATATTATATGTTTGAGTATTATTTTACCTACATTTTGTTGTAATAAATTAATTAATTAGTTTTGTGGGATAAGAAAATAATTAAATTTTTGTTCATGATGGAATAAATTTAATTTTGTGCATATGTATTTTGTTTATAATATTTTATGAGTAGATAAAATATTATGATGTGTATATGTATGTATGAAATTTGAGACAATTATTTTTTCTTATACACTAATTGAGATTAATTTATTATGAGAAAATTGTAGTAAAATTTGAGAAGTTTACTTGTCTCTATGTATAACAAATTAGTTGTAAATTAATTTATTTTGAGAATATGGTAAATTTATGTTCTTCTTGAACAAAATTATGCATATAAAGTTAGAGGTAATATTTAGTGTGTAATATTACTTGGTATTTGTATGCATAAATTTTAAGATAAATTAATTTGTTTGTGGATAATAAATTATATATCAACTAATAGTTAGACATGCAAGATATTTTAGAAGTAGATTTGGTTGAGTAAATCTTGTATACAATATGATTTTGAAGTTGAAAAAACACTTAGAAATGATTTTCTTAGTGTTTTGGGGATAATCATAATTGATATATATTGATTTATTTTTATGTGTAATTCTTGTCCAAGAAGTAGTAAATTTTAATGTGATCATATGAATTTTGTATATTCTAATTGAGATAAACATTTTATTTTTTGAAATTTTATAAATATAGTGAAGTTCAAGTATTTCATATTATTATGAAGATTGTCTTGAATTTTATATTGTAAATGTCAAAAGATATATTGTTTATGCTATCCAAGTTGGGACAAGAAAATACTTGAGGATATACTAATTCATGTGTGTGAATTTTATTTGCTTTCTACATAAATTAATTTTGTTTGTGATATGATAAATTAATTTCTTAGAAAGTAAATATAAATTTTTATATTTTATGATTTACATGCAAATAAATTTGTGCAATATGATGAGTTGTGCTATAATTTGTATATAATAAATTTTATACTATTTACATAGAGTTAAGTGTTACGTGTTGGTATACTTGAAATAATTGTACATGTATAATTTTAAGTGCTTATATTAAATAATTTTTTGAATTTGATATTTTATGTAATTCAGAAAATAAGAGCTTGTTTTCTTATGTGGGGATGTTCTAAAAGATTCTTAAGTTGAAGCAATCTTTATATAAATAACTAATACATAAAATGTACAAGAACTTATTTTTTATTTTGAGAAGTGTTCTTTAATATTCTCACGTAAAAGTAATATTTATAGGAACATTGTCACATAAAATGTCAATTAATCCAATTTTTTTAAGTAGTGAGCATAATATTATGAAGTGAAATTGTTCAATGAGATATCAATTTTTTAAAAATGTGGGGGTAATTCTTTTAAAATTTTATTTTGGTCTTTGAACTATTTGGAGCATAATTTTATTTATGTAAGAAATAGTAAGGCTTATGGATTTCTTGTTGCGAAATTCAATTTAATTGTGTAGTTCTGTGAAATGAAAGTCTTTGAAACACAAATTTTTGAATAATATTGAAGTGTGAACTTATTTCACTTAATTAATTATCTAAGGTTCAACAAAGTTATATACTGAACCTAGAAAGAACAATATTGATTTGGTGAAGGAAATCAATATAATAATTTGGTAGATAAAATACCTATTTTATTAGCCTAAATATGATCCAAAATATTTATTGTGATTTATTTCAATAGTGAGATTGAAACTAAGTTATAAATATTAAAGTGGATACATATTAGGTGATAATATGTGCATATTTATCTTGAAATTCTATCGGATATAGAATTATTTATATGTTTACACTAACAATATAATTGTATAGACTATAATGTGATAGTTTTTGTGTATATTAATTATATGTTTGATCATTTTAAATTGTATTGTTAACGTAAATGAGTTTAAGAAATATCTATTTTTGTCTTTATGTTGAAAGACTTGTAAAATAGATGATATCTTATTATCATGAGAAAATATAGTGAGGATTTCAACTAAACCAATTTAATTGTATTGAGAGGCTATACTAAACTAAGTTTGATAAACCTTGAGATTGAAGAATTTAATAATTCTTTAATAGTAGTGGTACACTGAAAGTTAATTCTGATATAGTTATTGTAAATCTGAAGTACACATGCGCTAGTGGGAGCCATGTGTTTGATATGCAATGCACGAGATTAGATATTACATACAGTTTTAAACTTAGTATAC
Organism: Panax notoginseng; assembly: GCA_016801055.1. Classification (NCBI taxonomy): domain Eukaryota; kingdom Viridiplantae; phylum Streptophyta; class Magnoliopsida; order Apiales; family Araliaceae; genus Panax; species Panax notoginseng. Next base: position 294,870,586 of record CM029012.1, on the reverse strand, counting down.
TAATTATTTACATTGATTTTTGTTAGATTTGTCAATGTTTTAATAGATCACATAAATGTCACTTATATTTTAGTGAGGGAATTTATAAATTTACAAGTAGGTGAATTTTCACCCAATCTTGGATATTTTTTAGATGAGAAAGAAACAAATGAGTGTAACGACCCCAAAATAAATCCATTCCATCCAACCTATTCTGAGTCGCCAAATAAATGGTACAGAAAACAACTATAACTTTATTACAACAATTGTCGTGCAAAATACAACAACACATATGCTGTGAGTTTGGATACAAATATATACCAAATGTGACTCATGTTCCAACCGTGGACATCACCTCACAATGACACCTTACATAAAGGTATAGTCAAAAACTGTTTTAGAAATTAGAATCTTTGGGAAGTGCTCAAGGAAACCTTCGTACATGGGAGGCCATGCGTCTAGGTTATGATAGATATCATATGGCCACATAATTATTCTTGGTTGACCCAATAGACCCCAAAGAAAAATGAGAAGATTACTATCATATTCTTCCCAATGGTGAGTCTTCACTTGACATATCATTATCTCTACTGTCTCTAATTGAGAATTATACTTCAAACAAACACCAAGATTATATAGGTAGTGCTCGTATATATACTCAGCAAGTGGATGAGCACATCCCTGTCTTATGATGACACGAGGTTGTATGTCGTTAGACATCTTGTATGATAGTGGCAAACCACCCTTCCAACGTTGGGTACACCTTACCCTATTGGATTCACCAAATATAACTACTAAATGAACTTTTTTATACTACTTTGGGAGAACATCCACAGCTAGAGACCACCGTTCTATTTCCCCGTTACCCTCGCTCGACCCAGCTACACTCTTATTACCTGAAAGGAATTGTGAAGCAAAAGGGTGAGCACAACTAGCTCAGTAAAGAATATCATGACTAAAGATAATTAAATTATCAATAGCCTTCATCAATAATAAATCAGAGATTTAGAACATATGGTAAATGATAAAAATTTCAACCATAGTTGCAGCGGAACGATCAATCCATTAGAAGAGTCAAATAGACTATAAAGTCTATTATCTTCTCCATGTTAAAAATCCACCAATAATATTTTATCCATGTAACATCACTCAACAGTTCCTTTCCACAATCATATGAATAACTCATAATCATAATTGTGACTATAAATTTTTCTTCGCACCCAGGACGAAGAATATTTTCATCACCTGTCTTTACCTGAAACATCAAAGATCATGGTTATACCAAATCACAGTTCTTGTTTATAATCATACTAACAAATCCATCTTTGCACTACGGGCCAAAGATATTCATCAACAAACCATCTTTGCACTACGGGCCAAAGATATTCAACAACAGTTCATCTTTGCACTACAGGCCAAAGATATTCATCAACAGGCCATCTTTGCACTACATGCCAAAGATATTCATCAACAATTCATATTTGCACTACAGGCCAAATATATTCATATCTCAAAGAAATATATAATCATTTCAGAATTTATATAAACAATAATTATAACCATGTTGATCAATTCACCTTTGCACTTAAGCTTAAGATATTCAATTATAAATTCAATGGTCATGATCATACCAGTCACAATTCAACTTTGCACTACAGGCCAAAGAGAACCCTAGTCATGATCATACCAATAATCTACCCATCTTTACACTCTAGTGAAAGAGAATTTCAACATCAGGGTTATAAAAATGTTATATATGATGATAAAAATAATATGATCAACATATAGTTTTAATCTCAAGAGTAATATTCGTAACTCATGAATAGTAAATCGTGAATAGTAACTCATGAATAGTAACCCCGACACAAAAGATAAAAATTCCATAATAAAATTCATACCAATATTTCGGTATAATGATATTGAAAGAATAACATTACTTAAATTTATAAACAATTTATTTTAATTGTTTACACTTTACTAATTAATGCATTTAATCATCATAAAATGCCAACTCTTACAATTTCATCATCAATAACCAAAACCCTCATCAAAAATCTGCATATAGCTCATATAGGATTCTCAAGCCATAAAATCCTATTTTCCAATTTTCTTTCTTCACAAAATATATTTAATTCATTTACTCATAACTAGACCATTTTCATGAAAAATACCAAATCAGTTCCAAAAATATTTCTTTTCTGGGATTTAGCATAATATAGTCACATAGTGAACATATATTTTTCTCAGAATTTTTAAAAGTCATTTACTATTTTTCATATGGCCAAAATAGCCGAATATTTAGACATTTATCAAAAATTGTACTTTTGTCTAAAAATTCTGAAATTTACAGAGTATACTTCTATCATATACATGTACTCCCAATAAAAATTTCATCAATTTTGGAGTTAACCACAAGGAATTATAAGCTGTTACTTTTAAAATAGTCTTTTCTCATAAAATTCATAACTCTCAATCTATACATCCAAAAATCACCATTTTTGGACACAATCAAGAAAACTCATCAAAATATCATTTTAAATTTTTCCAGAATTTTTGAAGATCAGAAAAATTACGAAACTGAAAATCATAACAACCCTTAAAATTCCTTACTATCCCTTACAATCCCTTACCTCAAAAGAGCAGTACTTCTGATCGGTATAAGGCTGAAGGAAACTTGCACTGATGAATAGCAACTCACCAAGTATCTAAATACTCACAAAATACACTCAATAATCTAGAGAGAGAAAGAGAGAAAGCTTATGTTTCTGGTGTGATTTTCAATTCTAACTTAGCCCTCTATTTATAGGAAAATTTTGGTAGGTTTGACCTGCAACCTGATGGCTTTACCTGCTACTATTCTCACCCACCACATTTGAAATATAATTCAGCACATTTCTTCACCAACCACAAGTGGGGCCCACCAATTCTAGAATTTTCCACCAAAAATGATTAACTCCGAAAATTCAACAATTTCTGAACCAGTCATCTCGTAAAATTCATAATAAATCATACGTTCATTTTTAACGGTTCAAAATTTGTGGACATATACTCAACTTATATATGTATAACATATCCAAAAATTACCACGATCCAACGGTCGGATTAAAAATTATAACCCCCGCAAAATATCTCAAAAACCCTAATTTTTAATACCTCCATTCCGACAAAAATACGGATAAAAATCTCAACATTAACTCCTTCATTTTTTAACCACAAAAATATATCCCTCATTTATATCCACATAAAATAAATATTTTCTTATCATATGAATCAATAATTAATTATTCACAAATAATATTACAGAATCACATTTATGACAACCAGGCCGTTCCCAGGAAAGAGGGGGCTTTCCAATAAGGATTTCTCCTTACTGGCGCGCAATTAGATGACCAAACCTCTCCTTAGACAGAACTTTCTAGACATTGCCAATAATGTTATCTAATAATATTATTCAAATAATATGAATTATTGATCTGATAATAGAAAATACTGTGCAACAACAATTATTGAAACAACAATAATATAAAATATCAACGCAGCAATTATTGAATCAATAAAATAAAATATTGAACAGTAATTACTGTAACAATTATTGAGTAGTGCCTTCTTACGTAAGAATCAATAATTTCAAAAATACTATGCAATACCGTGTGCTACTGTGCAATAACGCGTATTACTGTATTTTAACCACCGGGTATTCCAACAGTGTTAACGGTAACAACTACGCCGTTATTTGTAAAAACTCAAATTTGTCGTTTTCTTCACCCGACAGTTATTCGTTATGGGGCCCACAAATAGCTGCACCGTCGTACGAATATTCCCCGACAGAAAGAATATTCCACGACCAAACGAATATTCCCCGACAACAATGATTATTTTATAACCACTTGCTAAAAAAAAAAAATTCACATTTCACCCATAACTTTAAACTTTTATCAATTTAACCATTTACTGAATAGTAATTATAAAAAAAATTGAATACTTTTATTTCATAAAATTCGGGGTCTTACAATCTCCCCTCCTTATGAAATTTCGTCCCCGAAATTTACGTACCTGGTATTTCGAAGAGTTGAGAATACCTTGCTTCCATTTCAGATTCTATCTCTCAGATCATCATGATTTCTCCATTGCTCATCTACCATGATAACTTCATTTGGGTTCCTCATTTGTTGGGAAGTCATGACAACCGCCATCCCTCGAACTACTCGGCTTTGACTTGTCTGGAGCAGCATTTGGCGTCATCATTACCGTTGGAATATACCTTTCTATAGGACAAATTCCTCCCTCAACTGCCTCTTCGTACTCCTCATTCATGATCTGAATCATCAATCTTCGATCCATATCGGATTCAGGTTGACCGCTATGTACAGGGTAATTCAAAACTCGATGTTGGGTTCTCCCAATTGCTTTCCAAAAAGAGAAATTCATATCATCTATTTTAGCCTTCTTAGATCGAACATCTCTTTCCACAATATCAACGTGTCGTGCGGCTTTTGCCTATGCATCACTTATTCTCACTCGTTCAATTTTTTCTTCTTTCAGCTCAGATTCCATTTTTATCATCTCATACTCTGCCAAAGAATGCTTCTGTTCAAGCATCACATATCGGGTAACACAAGCTTGAATTGTTGCATCCTTTTGTTCCACGACCGCCTGTCGTTCTTCTGCCTGCTCTTCTAACTCATGAATACGATTTTGAAATTCTACATTTTGATCATATAATACCTCTAATAAACTCTCCTCTGGTACTTCTTCTTCCTCTTCTTCCTCAGTCTCAGCTGTTACCTCTGCGACTATCTCGGATGCAACTATCAATTCTTCACTCACCACATAGATATCTCTAATTCTTTCTTCGTCTGATATCACATTATCATGGTTAGTGATTAGAGGTATCCCCACTGTAAGACCCCAAATTATTAATAAATGAAATTTAAATTCCCTCTATTTATTATTTTGAAATAGTAAGTGTTAAATTGATTAATGAGGTTAGTTATGGGTAAAATGCGTAAATATTTTAAATAAGCAAGTGGTTATAAAATATTCATTGTTGTCGGGGAATATTCGTTTGGTCGTGGAATATTCTTCCTGTCGGGGAATATTCGTACGACGGCGCAGTCTTTTGTGGGCCCCATAACGGAAAGCGATTGGATGAAGAAAACGACAAGTATATGTTTTTATTAATAACGGCGTAGTTGTTACCGTTAATACTGTTGGAATACCCGGTGGTTAAAACACAGTAATACGCGTTGTTACACAGTAGCACACTGTATTGCACCAATTATTGATTCTTACGTAAGAAGGCACTACTCAATAATGGTTACAGTAATTACTGTTCAGTATTTTATTTTATTGATTCAATAATTGCTGCGTTGATATTTTATATTACTGTTGTTTCAATAATTGTCACTACACAGTATTTCCCATTATCAGATCAATAATTCATATTATTTGAATAATATTATTAGATAACATTATTGGCAATGTCTAGAAAGTTCTGTCTAAGGAGAGGTTTGGTCATCTAATTGCGCGCCAGTAAGGAGAAATCCTTATTGGAAAGCCCCCTCTTTCCTGGGAACGGCCTGGTTGTCATAAATGTGATTCTGTAATATTATTTATAAATAATTAATTATTGATTCATATGATAAGGAAATATTTATTTTTGTGGATATAAATGAGGGATATATTTTTGTGGTTAAAAATGAAGGAGTTAATGTTGAGGTTTTTATCAGTATTTTTATCGGAATGGAGGTATTAAAAATCAGGGTTTTTGAGATATTTTGCGGGAGTTATAATTTTTAATCCGACCGTTGGATCGTGGTAATTTTTGGATATGTTATACATATATAAGTTGAGTATATGTCCACAAATTTTGAACCGTTAAAAATGAACGTATGATTTATTATGAATTTTGAGAGATGACTGGTTCAGAAATTGTTGAATTTTCGGAGTTAATCATTTTGGTAGAAAATTCTAGAATTGGTGGGCCCCACTCTTGGTTGGTGAAGAAATGTGCTGAGATTTTTATTCAAATGTGGTGGGTGGGAATAGTAGCAGGTAAAGCCATCAGGTTGCAGGTTAAGTCTGCTTCGGCGTGCTAACATTTTCCTATAAATAGAGGGCTAAGTTAGAATTGAAAATCACACCAGAAACAAGTTTTCTCTCTTTCTCTCTCTAGATTATTGAGTGTATTTTGTGAGTATTTAGATACTTTGAGAGTTTCTATTCATCAGAGCAAGTGTCTTTCAGCCTTATACCGGTATTCCGACCAGAAGTACTGTCTGTACGAGGTAAGGGATGTTATTTTATTCAAAAATGATATTATTTCTTCAATATCATTATGCCGAAATATTGGTTGGAAATTTTTATCAAATTTGGAACTTTTCACGTCGGGGTTACTATTCATGAGTTACTATTCACGAGTTACTATTCACGAGTTACTATTCACCGAAAAATAAAATTTTCTTCTTTTCGTCCAAAATATCTATTCTGGGTACTAGCTTTGATTGTATCCATGTTTTGATCATTCTTGAATTCTACTTCACTATGAATAATTATAAGGTATTTTTGGACATGAATAAATCGAAATACGAATCCTTAATATTTGTTATTTTGTTTCACTGGATTCGTTTTCTTTAATATATTTTTCATCATCCTCAGTCCTAAACGATGATATTACTGAATATCTTTGGCCGTAGTGTAAAGATGAATGATTAACTGATGAATATCTTTGGCCCGTAGTGCAAAGATGAACAGGTGTTGAGATGAACATGACCGACTGGTGTTACAAATGAATATCTTTGGCCTGTAGTGCAAAGATGAATATTTGATTAAAGATGGTTATTGATTGTTGTTACAGGGATAAAATATTGATGATGGACTTTTAAATCTTAGAAGATAGTAGAACTCATTCTCTACTTGACTCTTCTAATGGTTTGCTGTTTCCGCTGCAGTTATTGATTTAAAACTTGTTGTCTATTGTATTCTATTAGATTTTTCCCTGTTGAAGACTAACGATAATTTGTTCTGTATTATCTTAGTCATAATGTTCTTTACTGGGCTAGTTGAGCTCACCCTTTTCCTTTTTGTTCCATTTTTCTCAGGAGGCGAGAATGTAGCGAGTACTAGTCGGGGTATGGAATGATGGTTCTAGAAGTTACTTTAGTAGTCCTCACTATTTTTGTGAAATAATGTATCAATAATTGTAATGAGGGCTTATTTGAGTGTGGATATTGTCTAAATGACAATATTTGTATTTAAACTCACAGTTCTTGTGTTGTAATAATAAAGATGTAGTTGTTTCTGTACCATGTATTTTGGCGACTCAGAATGGGTGTTGTATACCTATTTTGGGGGCGTCACACCCACAGTCTCATTCACTCCATTGTTAGCATTCTCAGCTGCCATTCTCAAATACTGCCATAAAATAAGGGTTAATTAAACAAATTAACATATCACATAATATCCCAATATTATGACTAACCAACAAATAAGCTTAGGTAGGACACACTAGCGAAGGATTTACTCATCTCTCCCCTCCTAGTTGTATTCCCCGATCTCCCCCAGAGACCATATCCCTAAGCTCTGATACCAAATGTAACTCTGGACACCAACCTGTGTCAGCACCTTACATTGATACCTATCAGTTTGCCACCGCAGAACGGCGTCCCCTACGGAGAGTCTGGCTTCGGTGCATCCCCCATCAACAGGAAGTCACCAGCGAGAGGCTCGGGGCTCTTTACTTATAGCTCTGATACCAAATGTAACGACCCCAAAATAAATCCATTCCATCCAACCTATTCTGAGTCGCCAAATACATGGTACAGAAAACAACTATAACTTTATTACAACAATTGTCGTGCAAAATACAACAACACATATGCTGTGAGTTTGGATACAAATATATACCAAATGTGACTCATGTTCCAACCGTGGACATCACCTCACAATGACACCTTACATAAAGGTATAGTCAAAAACTGTTTTAGAAATTAGAATCTTTGGGAAGTGCTCAAGGAAACCTTCGTACATGGGAGGCCATGCGTCTAGGTTATGATAGATATCATATGGCCACATAATTATTCTTGGTTGACCCAATAGACCCCAAAGAAAAATGAGAAGATTACTATCATATTCTTCCCAATGGTGAGTCTTCTCTTGACATATCATTATCTCTACTGTCTCTAATTGAGAATTATACTTCAAACAAACACCAAGATTATATAGGTAGTGCTCGTATATATACTCAGCAAGTGGATGAGCACATCCCTGTCTTATGATGACACGAGGTTGTATGTCGTTAGACATCTTGTATGATAGTGGCAAACCACCCTTCCAACGTTGGGTACACCTTACCCTATTGGATTCACCAAATATAACTACTAAATGAACTTTTTTATACTACTTTGGGAGAACATCCACAGCTAGAGACCACCGTTCTATTTCCCCGTTACCCTCGCTCGACCCAGCTACACTCTTATTACCTGAAAGGAATTGTGAAGCAAAAGGGTGAGCACAACTAGCTCAGTAAAGAATATCATGACTAAAGATAATTAAATTATCAATAGCCTTCATCAATAATAAATCAGAGATTTAGAACATATGGTAAATGATAAAAATTTCAACCATAGTTGCAGCGGAACGATCAATCCATTAGAAGAGTCAAATAGACTATTGTGACGCCCCCAGAATAGGTATACAACACCCATTCTGAGTCGCCAAATACATGGTACAGAAAGCAAACTACAACTTCAATAATACAATTGTCGTGCAAAATACGACAACACATACTGTGAGTTTAAATACAAATATTGTCTTCTAGACAATATCCACACTCAAATAAATCCTCATTACAATTATTCAAACACTATTTTACAGAAATAGTGAGGACTGCTAATACATCTTTCTAGAACCATTACTCCATACCCCGACTAGATCCTGCTATGTTCTCACCTCCTGAGAAGAAAAATGGAACAAAAAGGAAAAGGGTGAGCTCAACTAGCCCAGTAAAGAATATTATGACTAAGATAATATACAACAAATTATCGTTAGTCTTCAACAGGGAAAAATCTGATAAAATATAATCGACAACAAGTTTTAGATCAACAACTGCAGCGGAAACAACAAACCATTAGAAGAGTCAAGTAGAGAAAGAATTCTACTATCTTCTAAGATTTAAAAGTCCATCATCAATATTTTATCCCTGTAACATCAATTAATAATCATCTTTAACCAAATATTCATCTTTGCACTACAGGCCAAAGATATTCATTTGTATCATCAGTCGGTCATGTTCATCTCAACACCTGTTCATCTTTGCACTACAGGCCAAAGATATTCATCAAGTAATTATACATCTTTGCACTACAGGCCAAAGATATTCATCAAGTAATTATACATCTTTGCACTACAAGCCAAAGATATTCATTTGTATCATCATTTAGGACTGAGGATGATGAAAAATATCTTAAAGAGAACGAATCCAATGAGACAGAAGGACAAATAGTAGGGATTCGTATAACAGTTTATCCAAGATCAATAATACTTCATAATAATCAATTGTGAAGCAGAATTCAAAAATAAAGATCAAAACATGGATACAATCAAAGATAGTAACCATAATAGACATCTTGGACAAAAAGGGAAAATTTTATTTTTCGGTGAATAGTGCCGTATTCGTGAATAGTGCCGTATACGTGAATAGTGCCGTATACGTGAATAGTAACCCCCGACACAAAAAGTTCCAAATTTGATAAAAACTCATATCAATATTTCAGCATAATGATATTGAAGAAAATAATATCATTAAGAAGAAAATAATATCCCTTACCTCAAAATATCAGTACTTCTGGTCGGAATACCGGTATAAGGCTGAAAGAAACTTGCTCTGATGAATAGAAACTCTCAAAGTATCTAAATACTCACAAAATACACTCAATAATCTAGAGAGAGAAAGAGAGAAAACTTGTTTCTGGTGTGATTTTCAATTCTAACTTAGCCCTCTATTTATAGGAAAATTTTGGTAGGTTTGACCTGCAACCTGATGGCTTTACCTGCTACTATTCCCACCCACCACATTTGAAATATAATTCAGCACATTTCTTCACCAACCACAAGTGGGGCCCACCAATTCTAGAATTTTCCACCAAAATGATAAACTCCGAAAATTCAACAATTTCTGAACCAGTCATCTTGTAAAATTCATAATAAATCATACGTTCATTTTTAACGGTTCAAAATTTGTGGACATATACTCAACTTATATATGTATAACATATCCAAAAATTACCACGATCCAACGGTCGGATTAAAAATTATAACACCCGCAATATTTCTCAAAAACCCTGATTTGATTTTTTAATACCTCCATTCCGATAAAAATACTGATAAAACACCTCAACATTAACTCCTTCATTTTTAACCACAAAAATATATCCCTCATTTATATCCACATAAAATAAATATTTCCTTATCATATGAATCAATTATTCACAAATAATATTACAGAATCACATTTATGACAACCAGGCCGTTCCCAGGAAAGAGGGGGCTTTCCAATAAGGATTTCTCCTTACTGGCGCGCAATTAGATGACCAAACCTCTCCTTAGACAGAACTTTCTAGACATTGCCAATAATGTTATCTAATAATATTATTCAAATAATATGAATTATTGATCTGATAAATGAAAATACTGTGCAGCAACAATTATTGAAACAACAATAATATAAAATATCAACGCAGCAATTATTGAATCAATAAAATAAAATATTGAATAATAACTACTGTAACAATTATTGAGTAGTGCCTTCTTACGTAAGAATCAATAATTGGTGCAATACCGTGTGCTACTGTATTTTAACCACCGGGTATTCCAACAGTATTAACGGTAACAACTACGCCGTTATTTATAAACAACTTATACTTGTCGTTTTCTTCATCCAATCGCTTTCCGTTATGGGGCCCACACAAGGCTGCGTCGTCGTACGAATATTCCCCGACAGCAAGAATATTCCACGACCAACCGAATATTCACCGACCAAAATAAAAATTTTATAACCACTTGCTTATTTTGCAAAATTTGCACATTTCACCCATAACCAAAGTATTATATCAAATTAACCCCTTATTATTCACAATAATATTTAGAGAAAATTTGATTTTATTCATTAATAAGTTGGGGTCTTACAACCTCCCCTCCTTATGAAATTTCGTCCTCGAAATTGACGTACGTACCTGATGTTTCAAAAAGGTGAGGATACCTCGCTTTCATTTCTGATTCCAACTCCCAGGTCATTTCTTCAATAGCATGGTTTCTCCACAAAACCTTAACTTGTGGTATAACCTTCGTGCGTAGGACATGCTCTTTCCTATCCAAGATCTTAACAGGTACCTCCTCGTACGTTAAATCTTCAGCTATCTCGTCTGGTTCTAACTCAATAATGTGGTTCGGGTCTTTAACATATTTACGAAGCATAGATATGTGAAAAACATTATGAACACGAGACATGCTTGGAGGTAATGCGAGTCTATATGCCACATTTCCTATTCGCTCAAGAATCTCAAATGGACCAACAAATCTTGGATTGAGCTTTCCTCTCTTCCCAAATCTTGTAACTCCCTTCCATGGTGCAACACGTAACAATACATGATCCCCAATATTAAATTCCACGTCCTTCCGATGAAGATCCGCATAACTCTTTTGTCGATCCTGTGCCGTTTGTATACGTTGTCGAATCGTTTGGATCTTCTCTGTAGTAATGCGTACCAACTCTGGTCCCAACAATGTTGCTTCACCCACCTCGTCCCAGCATACTGGAGAACGACATTTTCTTCCATACAACGCCTCAAATGGAGCCATACCTATGCTCGCCTGATAACTGTTGTTGTAGGAGAATTCCACCAATGGTAGGTACTTATCCCAACTCCCTTTGAGATCTAAGACACAAAGTCTTAATAGATCTTCAAGAGTTTGAATAGTCCTCTCTGATTGTCCGTCCGTTTGAGGATGGTATGCTGAACTGAATCGTAAATCCGTGCCCATAGCTTTCTGCAAGCTAACCCAAAATCGTGAAGTGAATCTTGGGTCACGATCCGAAACTATGGATACTGGCATGCCATGCAATCTCACAATCTCGTTCACGTACATACTAGCAAGACGTTCAAGGGAATAAGTCTCACGTATCGGCAAGAAATGAGCGGACTTGGTTAATCTATCAACAATAACCCAAATCGCATCTATGCCTTGAGAAACCTTGGGAAGACCCGTAACAAAATCCATAGTAATGTGTTCCCACTTCCATTTCGGAATCTCAAGTGGTTGCAATGGACCCTTTGGTACTTGATGCTCCGCTTTTACACGTTGACAAGTTAAACATCTCGAGATAAACTCCGCGATCTCTCTTTTCATATTGCTCCACCAAAATGTATGTCGAAGATCGTGATACATTTTGGTACTCCCAGGATGGATTGCAAACGGTGTGTTGTGTGCCTCCATCATTATTCTATGCTTCAAGTCAAAATCGTTAGGAACACAAAGTCTGGAGTTGACTCGAAGTATTCCTTCTTCATCGATTCTTGCTTCTGGAATAGCACCTTCTTGCACTTTCTTCTTCATACGCATCAGCTCTATATCCGTAGCTTGAGCAGCTTTAACTTTATCGATTAAAGTCGGTTCTACTCGTATATTTGATATCATCATGTGGGTACTTGGAGCCTTCATCTCTATCTCCATCCTTTGCAAGTCATACAAAATGGGCCTTTGTGTTAAAAACATTGCACTCGTACCCGCATATGATCTTCTACTCAATGCGTCAGCTACTACGTTTGCTTTTCCAGGATGGTATTGGATGGTATGATCGTAATCTTTCAACAGCTCAAGCCAACGTCGTTGCCGCATGTTGAGTTCCTTTTGGGTGAAGAAATATTTGAGGCTTTTATGATCTGTATAGATCTCCACTTTCTCCCCATAAAGGTAGTGTCTCCAGATCTTCAACGCAAAAACGACTGCTGCCAACTCCAAATCATGAGTAGGATAATTCCTCTCATATTCTTTGAGTTGTCGTGAGGCATAGGCTATGACTTTCCCATGTTGCATGAGAACACATCCTAACCCTTTGCCTGAAGCATCGCTGTAGATAACAAATCCATCCGAACCAGATGGTATTGTCAAAACAGGTGCCGAAATGAGTCTCCTCTTGAGTTCTTGGAAACTCTTCTCGCATTCCTCACTCCATACGAATTTTGTATCTTTTCGAGTCAGCTGAGTTAACGGAGTAGCGATTCGAGAAAATCCTTCCACAAATCTCCGATAATAACCAGCTAAGCCCAGAAAGCTACGTACTTCGGTTACCGACTTCGGTTGCTCCCAACTTTGTATGGCTTCAATCTTCGCCGGGTCGACAGATACTCCATGTTTTGACACCACGTGCCCAAGGAATGCTACTTCCTCAAGCCAGAACTCGCATTTCTTCAGTTTGGCATATAGCTTGTTTTCACGAAGCCTTTGCAGTACCAGCTTCAAATGGCGCTCATGATCTTCACGGCTTTTGGAATAGATGAGGATGTCATCAATAAAGACAACAACGAACTGATCCAAATATTCTTTGAATACACGGTTCATCATATCCATGAAGGCAGCAGGAGCATTAGTCAATCCAAAAGACATTACTAAGAATTCATAATGCCCGTACCGAGTTCTGAAGGCAGTCTTTGGAATATCCTCAGTTTTAATCTTCAGCTGATGATATCCAGAACGAAGATCGATCTTTGAAAAGAATTGTGCTCCTTGCAACTGGTCAAACAGGTCATCAATGCGAGGTAGCGGATACCTATTCTTGATGGTGACATGGTTCAATTCTCGATAGTCAATACAAAGTCGCATACTCCCGTCTTTCTTCTTTACGAATAAAACAGGAGCACCCCAAGGAGACGTACTAGGACGAATAAAACCGATGTCCAACAACTCCTGTAGTTGGACTTTTAACTCCTGAAGTTCAATAGGAGCCATTCGATATGGGGTTTTAGAAATGGGCTTTGTACCGGGTTCAAGGTCAATAAAGAATTCAATTTCTCGTTCCGGGGGTAGACCGGGAAGTTCTTCAGGAAATACATCGGAAAATTCTCTAACAATAGAAATATTATTCAAATCTGACTTGTCTTTGTTCAAATCCATAACATGGGCTAAGAAAGCTTGACATCCGTTTTTCAATAAACGAATAGCTTTGTGGCTTGATATGACAGTGACTGATTTTAGTGGTTTAGTAGTTTGAATTCGTATGACAGGTTGGTTAGGAATATGAAAACTAACAACCTTACGAAAACAATCAATTTTAGCATGATGAGTGGTTAACCAATCAATTCCTAAAATCACATCAAAAGCAAGTATCTTTAAAGAGATAAGATCAACAGGTAATGTGATAGTGCCAACTTGGATCATGCAAGATTTATAAACTGTAGATGTAACGAAGGTTTTACCCAACGGAGTTTCAACAGATAAGTTAAAGTCCAATTTCTCCGGAGTCAAGTTTAAACGTTGAGCACAAGCAGGAGAGATAAAAGAATGGGTAGAACCGGTATCTAGTAAAGTATAAACTTCGCAAGAATTCAAGATTAGCTTACCCGTGATCACCTCGTTCGGGTTTCTCGCGTTTTGGCCAGTAACGACAAACGCTCTTCCAGGAACCGCTGATTTCGCCTTATCCGGGACAGCCCTTGGAATCACCACTCCCGCTGAACTTGGTTTCGCTATAGTACAATCTCGAGCGATGTGGCCTTCCTTCCACAGTTGTAACACACCTTGGATTGTTGTGGACAGTTTGGGCTGATATGTCCCTCTTTCCCGCATTTGTAACATCTAACTGGCGGTCGTTCTCCTCCCCTAAAATTTGTTGTTGGTGCTGGTGCTGGTGCTGATGTCTTCCCGTCATTGTTGAATCTCCTCTTTCTGAAATTTCCACTTGACTCACCTCTCCTATTATCATGGCCACGATGACCACCCGAGTGGTTACCGCCTTTGTTCGTATTTTTCCCTCCTCGTTGGTTATCATCGCTCTGATGATTGCTGTCACCGGTATGACCCTGGTTGTGGTCCCTCGGTTGAGTATACTCATTATCTCTCTCTAATAATTGGGCCCTGTTGACAACGTCTGAATACAGAGAAAATTTATGAGAGATAAGGTATTGACGAATCTCAGGTTTTAAACCTCTCAGAAACATCCGCGTCATTCGTTCCTCATTTTCGACCAAATGAGGTGCAAACCTGGATAACTCTGCAAACTTCGCCTCGTACTGGGACACCGTCATGTTGTTTTGTTCCAGTCTAATAAACTCAACCTCCTTCATATGACGAATACTTTCGGGAAAGTACTTGTCATTGAACAGTTTTTGAAATGTTTCCCAGGACATGTTGAGTGCGTCAGGCTGGGTACGCTTCACAGACTCCCACCAGTAGTCTGCCTCACCGCGGAACATAAATGTGGCGAATGGAACCTTCTGTTCCTCCGTGCATCCCAAGACATCAAATATCTTGGTAATTTGCTTGACCCACGTTTCCGCCATGATCGGATCCGGCTTTCCCTTAAATTCTGGTGGTCCCAATTCTTTGAACTGCTTAGCTGTGACAAACCGCGCGTTGTTATCATTTCCACCCGTATTCTGCACACGAGTCTCCCTCGTCTGATTTTGCATGAACTGCAAAAAGCTCCTAAACATTCCATCATTCATCGTTTGCTCGGTAACGTTGTTTACAGGAGGAATATTGCCTTCCTGTTGCACGTTCCCCTGGTTTGTGACAAAGGTGTTCCACAGTCTGATTTACTCCATTATTAACGTTCTCAGCTGCCATTCTTAAATACTGCCATAAAACAAGGGTTAATAGTCATGTCATATATTATCCCTATACTCTGACCGACCAAATAAACACCAAATAAACTTAGTCAGGTCATACTAGCGAAGGAATTCCCCGTCTCTCCCCTCCTAGTTCTTGTCTCACATCTCAGCCAGGGATCATATCCCTAAGCTCTGATACCAACTGTGACGCCCCCAGAATAGGTATACAACACCCATTCTGAGTCGCCAAATACATGGTACAGAAAGCAAACTACAACTTCAATAATACAATTGTCGTGCAAAATACGACAACACATACTGTGAGTTTAAATACAAATATTGTCTTCTAGACAATATCCACACTCAAATAAATCCTCATTACAATTATTCAAACACTATTTTACAGAAATAGTGAGGACTGCTAATACATCTTTCTAGAACCATTACTCCATACCCCGACTAGATCCTGCTATGTTCTCACCTCCTGAGAAGAAAAATGGAACAAAAAGGAAAAGGGTGAGCTCAACTAGCCCAGTAAAGAATATTATGACTAAGATAATATACAACAAATTATCGTTAGTCTTCAACAGGGAAAAATCTGATAAAATATAATCGACAACAAGTTTTAGATCAACAACTGCAGCGGAAACAACAAACCATTAGAAGAGTCAAGTAGAGAAAGAATTCTACTATCTTCTAAGATTTAAAAGTCCATCATCAATATTTTATCCCTGTAACATCAATTAATAATCATCTTTAACCAAATATTCATCTTTGCACTACAGGCCAAAGATATTCATTTGTATCATCAGTCGGTCATGTTCATCTCAACACCTGTTCATCTTTGCACTACAGGCCAAAGATATTCATCAAGTAATTATACATCTTTGCACTACAGGCCAAAGATATTCATCAAGTAATTATACATCTTTGCACTACAAGCCAAAGATATTCATTTGTATCATCATTTAGGACTGAGGATGATGAAAAATATCTTAAAGAGAACGAATCCAATGAGACAGAAGGACAAATAGTAGGGATTCGTATAACAGTTTATCCAAGATCAATAATACTTCATAATAATCAATTGTGAAGCAGAATTCAAAAATAAAGATCAAAACATGGATACAATCAAAGATAGTAACCATAATAGACATCTTGGACAAAAAGGGAAAATTTTATTTTTCGGTGAATAGTGCCGTATTCGTGAATAGTGCCGTATACGTGAATAGTGCCGTATACGTGAATAGTAACCCCCGACACAAAAAGTTCCAAATTTGATAAAAACTCATATCAATATTTCAGCATAATGATATTGAAGAAAATAATATCATTAAGAAGAAAATAATATCCCTTACCTCAAAATATCAGTACTTCTGGTCGGAATACCGGTATAAGGCTGAAAGAAACTTGCTCTGATGAATAGAAACTCTCAAAGTATCTAAATACTCACAAAATACACTCAATAATCTAGAGAGAGAAAGAGAGAAAACTTGTTTCTGGTGTGATTTTCAATTCTAACTTAGCCCTCTATTTATAGGAAAATTTTGGTAGGTTTGACCTGCAACCTGATGGCTTTACCTGCTACTATTCCCACCCACCACATTTGAAATATAATTCAGCACATTTCTTCACCAACCACAAGTGGGGCCCACCAATTCTAGAATTTTCCACCAAAATGATAAACTCCGAAAATTCAACAATTTCTGAACCAGTCATCTTGTAAAATTCATAATAAATCATACGTTCATTTTTAACGGTTCAAAATTTGTGGACATATACTCAACTTATATATGTATAACATATCCAAAAATTACCACGATCCAACGGTCGGATTAAAAATTATAACCCCCGCAATATTTCTCAAAAACCCTGATTTGATTTTTTAATACCTCCATTCCGATAAAAATACTGATAAAACACCTCAACATTAACTCCTTCATTTTTAACCACAAAAATATATCCCTCATTTATATCCACATAAAATAAATATTTCCTTATCATATGAATCAATTATTCACAAATAATATTACAGAATCACATTTATGACAACCAGGCCGTTCCCAGGAAAGAGGGGGCTTTCCAATAAGGATTTCTCCTTACTGGCGCGCAATTAGATGACCAAACCTCTCCTTAGACAGAACTTTCTAGACATTGCCAATAATGTTATCTAATAATATTATTCAAATAATATGAATTATTGATCTGATAAATGAAAATACTGTGCAGCAACAATTATTGAAACAACAATAATATAAAATATCAACGCAGCAATTATTGAATCAATAAAATAAAATATTGAATAATAACTACTGTAACAATTATTGAGTAGTGCCTTCTTACGTAAGAATCAATAATTGGTGCAATACCGTGTGCTACTGTATTTTAACCACCGGGTATTCCAACAGTATTAACGGTAACAACTACGCCGTTATTTATAAACAACTTATACTTGTCGTTTTCTTCATCCAATCGCTTTCCGTTATGGGGCCCATACAAGGCTGCGTCGTCGTACGAATATTCCCCGACAGCAAGAATATTCCACGACCAACCGAATATTCACCGACCAAAAATAAATATTTTATAACCACTTGCTTATTTTGCAAAATTTGCACATTTCACCCATAACCAAAGTATTATATCAAATTAACCCCTTATTATTCACAATAATATTTAGAGAAAATTTGATTTTATTCATTAATAAGTTGGGGTCTTACAACTATAAAGTCTATTATCTTCTCCATGTTAAAAATCCACCAATAATATTTTATCCATGTAACATCACTCAACAGTTCCTTTCCACAATCATATGAATAACTCATAATCATAATTGTGACTATAAATTTTTCTTCGCACCCAGGACGAAGAATATTTTCATCACCTGTCTTTACCTGAAACATCAAAGATCATGGTTATACCAAATCACAGTTCTTGTTTATAATCATACTAACAAATCCATCTTTGCACTACGGGCCAAAGATATTCATCAACAAACCATCTTTGCACTACGGACCAAAGATATTCAACAACAGTTCATCTTTGCACTACAGGCCAAAGATATTCATCAACAGGCCATCTTTGCACTACATGCCAAAGATATTCATCAACAATTCATATTTGCACTACAGGCCAAATATATTCATATCTCAAAGAAATATATAATCATTTCAGAATTTATATAAACAATAATTATAACCATGTTGATCAATTCACCTTTGCACTTAAGCTTAAGATATTCAATTATAAATTCAATGGTCATGATCATACCAGTCACAATTCAACTTTGCACTACAGGCCAAAGAGAACCCTAGTCATGATCATACCAATAATCTACCCATCTTTACACTCTAGTGAAAGAGAATTTCAACATCAGGGTTATAAAAATGTTATATATGATGATAAAAATAATATGATCAACATATAGTTTTAATCTCAAGAGTAATATTCGTAACTCATGAATAGTAAATCGTGAATAGTAACTCATGAATAGTAACCCCGACACAAAAGATAAAAATTCCATAATAAAATTCATACCAATATTTCGGTATAATGATATTGAAAGAATAACATTACTTAAATTTATAAACAATTTATTTTAATTGTTTACACTTTACTAATTAATGCATTTAATCATCATAAAATGCCAACTCTTACAATTTCATCATCAATAACCAAAACCCTCATCAAAAATCTGCATATACCTCATATAGGATTCTCAAGCCATAAAATCCTATTTTCCAATTTTCTTTCTTCACAAAACATATTTAATTCATTTACTCATAACTAGACCATTTTCATGAAAAATACCAAATCAGTTCTAAAAATATTTCTTTTCTGGGATTTAGCATAATATAGTCACATAGTGAACATATATTTTTCTCAGAATTTTTAAAAGTCATTTACTATTTTTCATATGGCCAAAATAGCCGAATATTTAGACATTTATCAAAAATTGTACTTTTGTCTAAAAATTCTGAAATTTACAGAGTATACTTCTATCATATACATGTACTCCCAATAAAAATTTCATCAATTTTGGAGTTAACCACAAGGAATTATAAGCTGTTACTTTTAAAATAGTCTTTTCTCATAAAATTCATAACTCTCAATCTATACATCCAAAAATCACCATTTTTGGACACAATCAAGAAAACTCATCAAAATATCATTTTAAATTTTTCCAGAATTTTTGAAGATCAGAAAAATTACGAAACTGAAAATCATAACAACCCTTAAAATCCCTTAAAATCCCTTACTATCCCTTACAATCCCTTACCTCAAAAGAGCAGTACTTCTGATCGGTATAGGCTGAAAGAAACTTGCACTGATGAATAGCAACTCACCAAGTATCTAAATACTCACAAAATACACTCAATAATCTAGAGAGAGAAAGAGAGAAAGCTTATGTTTCTGGTGTGATTTTCAATTCTAACTTAGCCCTCTATTTATAGGAAAAATTTGGTAGGTTTGACCTGCAACCTGATGGCTTTACCTGCTACTATTCTCACCCACCACATTTGAAATATAATTCAGCACATTTCTTCACCAACCACAAGTGGGGCCCACCAATTCTAGAATTTTCCACCAAAATGATAAACTCCGAAAATTCAACAATTTCTGAACCAGTCATCTTGTAAAATTCATAATAAATCATACGTTCATTTTTAACGGTTCAAAATTTGTGGACATATACTCAACTTATATATGTATAACATATCCAAAATTACCACGATCCAACGGTCGGATTAAAAATTATAACCCCCGCAAAATATCTCAAAAACCCTAATTTTTAATACCTCCATTCCGACAAAAATACGGATAAAAATCTCAACATTAACTCCTTCATTTTTTAACCACAAAAATATATCCCTCATTTATATCCACATAAAATAAATATTTTCTTATCATATGAATCAATAATTAATTATTCACAAATAATATTACAGAATCACATTTATGATAACCAGGCCGTTCCCAGGAAAGAGGGGGCTTTCCAATAAGGATTTCTCCTTACTGGCGCGCAATTAGATGACCAAACCTCTCCTTAGACAGAACTTTCTAGACATTGCCAATAATGTTATCTAATAATATTATTTAAATAATATGAATTATTGATCTGATAATAGAAAATACTGTGCAACAACAATTATTGAAACAACAATAATATAAAATATCAACGCAGCAATTATTGAATCAATAAAATAAAATATTGAACAGTAATTACTGTAACAATTATTGAGTAGTGCCTTCTTACGTAAGAATCAATAATTTCAAAAATACTATGCAATACCGTGTGCTACTGTGCAATAACGCGTATTACTGTATTTTAACCACCGGGTATTCCAACAGTGTTAACGGTAACAACTACGCCGTTATTTGTAAAAACTCAAATTTGTCGTTTTCTTCACCCGACAGTTATTCGTTATGGGGCCCACAAATAGCTGCACCGTCGTACGAATATTCCCCGACAGAAAGAATATTCCACGACCAAACGAATATTCCCCGACAACAATGATTATTTTATAACCACTTGCTAAAAAAAAAAATTCACATTTCACCCATAACTTTAAACTTTTATCAATTTAACCATTTACTGAATAGTAATTATAAAAAAAATTGAATACTTTTATTTCATAAAATTCGGGGTCTTACAATGAGTATTTTTCATTTTACAATATGGATCTAATGTTATTAACCTTTCATAGTTGGTTGTGATTTTGATTAATTAAGTAAGAAAATATTCACAAGTAGGTGAATATATTCTTATATTTCCACAAGTAGGTGGATATATTATTACTCTTTGTGAAGGGTATAATTTACTTCAAGTAATACTATTGATTTATATGATGTAGAAAGCAATTGGAATCGAAATTTTTTGTTAAACATCAAATTGTGGCCACTTCCAAAGTTGTTTTGTTCATTATATTGTGATAATGAAATTGTTTTTGTATAGAGCATATGAGATTACCTTTAAAGGTAAGTCTTGACATGTTGGTCATAAACATATTTTTGTTAGACAATTGATACAAGAAGGTATCATAATTTTTGTCTATGAGGAAGCCAAGTGACGACTTGATATATATTTTTATTAAGACTTTGACAAAAGCTTAGTAAGTTTAACTATTTGTGATATGGAACTTAAACCACTTTGAGTCAGGGGTGATGGGAACCCAACCTATTCCTAGGTTACCCCTGGTTTATAGGTTCAATGGAAAAAATAAGTCACAGTTGCTGACTGTATTACTATCGATGTGGTTCCATATGTAGTTTAAGATAGTAACGTATGTTGCACGACCGAGGCTGAGTTATACTCTTAACAAAGTTATTGTGTTCTTAGCAATAGAAACACTTGTGAAACACTTTACTTATATGAACTAGAAGTGGAGCCGCTTCTTATAGAGGGTTATGGTTTACTCTCTTAGAGGTTCATGAAACAGGGTATTGTGCATGACCATATTAGCGCAAAGCAATTGAGAATACTCATTGTGGTAGGAGGATTTTGTGACGCCCCCAAAATAGGTATACATCACCAATCTTGAGTTGCCAAATACATTGTACTGAATACAAATACAAACTTAATTATATAACACGAGCTAAGAGTTTTTACACGAATATTATCTCATAGACAATATCCAAACTCAAATTCAATCCTCATTACATTTATTATCACACTAAATAGTGAGGACTACTAAAACAACCGTCTTGGATCGTCACTCCATTCCCTGACTAGTCCCGGCTATGTTCTCATTTCCTGAAGAGAAAAATAAAATCAAAAGGGTGAGCTCAACTAGCCAAGTAAGAAATATTATGACTAAGATTGTGATATCCCAAATTTTATGAAATGAAAGTATTCAATTTTCTTATAATTATTATTTTATTTTGTAAATGGTTAAATTGATAAAAGGTTAAAGTTAAGGGTGATATTTAAAATTTTTTTTTGCAAAGTAAGCAAGTTATTATAAAATATTCGTTTGGTCGGGGAATATTCTTTTTGTCGGAAAATATTCGTACGACAGTACAATCATTGGCGGACTCCGCAACGGAATTATTGTCGGATTGAGAAAACGACAAAAATATTTTATGAAAATAACGGCAGAAGTTTTACCGTTAATACTGTTGAACTACTCGATAGTAAAAGTACAGTAATACGCGTGATTACATAGTAGCACACGGAATTAATTATTGATGCTTAAGTGATAAGTCACTCAGTTTTATTTTATTGATATTATTAATGTAATAAACAGAAGAACTTTTTATATAAAACAGAATACTTTTATAAAGTTATTCTATAAATAGAATATATTATATTGTATTATGCATAGTATTTTACATAATAAAATTTTTTTATATAAAACATAATACTTTTATAAAATTATTCTATAAATAAAATATATTATATTTTATTATGTACATTATTGCATAGTGTCTGCATAGTATTTTGCATAGTAAAATCTTTTTATATAAAATATAATACTTTTATAAAGTTATTCGTTTTATTAGATTATAAATAGAATATATTATATTTTATTTAAATGATTTTGCTTTAAATATGGATCGTCTGATTAAAAGTAAATTAATCTGGACCGTTCATGAATTAGTTACTATGCAGTCCATTCTTTTATAAATAGAAGCTCATTCTTTCATTATTTCTTACGAATTCACTGAAACTCTAGAGAGAGAAACTATAGAGAGAAAGAAGAAAAGTGTTCTGCTACTTCACTACTCCTATATCCGGTACTCTTCTTTCTAAGGTAAGAGATATTATTTGTTGTACTCGTAAGAGATATTATTTGTTGTACTCGTAAGGGATATTATTTGTTGTACTTGTAAGAGATATTATTTATTGTACTCGTAAGGGGTATTATTTATTTTGTATTCATGAAGAGAACTTCTGTTATTCTATTATTTATTATTCTGTTAGGAATAACCTGTATACGCGGACTACCGTATACATGGTGACATTCTTCTGTTATTCCATTAGTTATTATTCTGTTGGAATAACCTGTCTGTGCGGTCTATCGCATGCCTGGTGAATTATGTTGATATTTCATTCTTTATTACTCTGTTGGAATATTCTGTCAATGCGGATTACGCATGACCTGGTTCCATTCTTTATTATTCTATTGGAATATCCTGTCTGTGCGTATTACGCCTGACCTGGTTCCATTAATTATTATTCTGTTAGAATAACCTGTCTGTGCAGTCTATCGCATGCATGGTGATTTCTGTTGTTATTCCATTCTTTAATATTCTGTTGGTGTGAGACCCCAGATTTTATGAATAAAGATTTAAATTTTTTCGAAATATTTTTTTTTAATATTATGGTATGAATTTGAGATAATGTTATAGTTGTGGGTAGTATTTATAAATTTTGCAAAGTATGTAAGTTGTTGTATTATATTCGATTGGTCGGGGAATATTATTTTTGTCGGGGAATATTCGTGCGACGGCACAATTATTGGTGGACCCCACAACGAAATTATTGTCGGATTGAGAAAACGACAAAAAATATTTTATTAAAAATAACGGCGGAAGTTTTACCGTTGATACTGTTGAACTACTCGGTAGTAAAAGTACAGTAATACGTGTGGTCGCATAGTAGCACACGGTATTGATTATTAATGTTTATGTGAGAAGTCACTCAGTTTGATTCAATTATTGTCAATTAATAATATGAATTATTTAGTGATAATGAAGTTTTGTTTTATTCGTATTATTAACGTAATAAAACAGAAACATCTTTTTATATAAAACAGAATACTTTATTAAAGTTATTCTATAAATAGAATATATTATATTTTATTTAAAATGTAAGACTCCGAATTTTATGAAATAAAAGTATTCAATTTTTCTTATAATTACTATTCAGTAAATGGTTAAATTGATAAATATTAAAGTTAAGGGTGATATATGAATTTTTTTTTAAAATACACAAGTGGTTATAAAATATTCATTGTTGTCGGGGAATATTCGTTTGGTCGTGAAATATTCTTTCTGCCGGGGAATATTCGTACGAAGGCGCAACTATTTGTGGGCCCCATAACAGAATAACTGTCGGATGAAGAAAACGACAAATTTGAGTTTTTACAAATAACGGCGTAGTTGTTACCGTTAACACTGTTGGAATACCCGGTGGTTAAAATATAGTATTATGCGTTATTGCACAGTAGCACACGGTATTACACAGTATTTTTGAAATTATTGATTCTTACGTAAGAAGGCACTACTCAATAATTGTTACAGTAATTACTGATTTTATTGATTCAATAATTGCTACGTTAAAATTTTATATTATTGTATTTCAATAATTGTCACTGCACAGTATTTTCCATTATCAGATCAATAATTCATATTATTTGAATAATATTATTAGATAGCATTATTGACAATGTCTAGAAAGTTATGTCTAAGGAGATGTTTGGTCATCTAATTGCGCGCTAGTAAGGAGAAATCCTTATTGGAAAGTCCCCTCTTTCCTAGGAACGACCTGGTTGTCATAAATATGATTCTGTAATATTATTTGTGAATAATTAATTATTGATTCATATGATAAGGAAATATTTATTTGATGTGGATATAAATGATGGATTTATTTATGTGGTTATAAATGAAGGAATTAATGTTGAGGTATTTTATCTGTATTTTTGTCAGAACGGAGGTATTGAAAATCAAATTAGGGTTTTTGAGATATTTTGCGAGGGTTATAATTTTTAATCCGACCGTTGGATCCTTGCACATTTTGGATATGTTATACATATATAAGTTGAGTATATGTCTACAAATTTAAATAGTTAAAAATGAACGTATGATTTGTTATGAATTTTACGAGATGACTGGTTTAGAAATTGTTGAATTTTCGTAGTTTAACATTTTGGTGAAAAATTCTAGAATTGGTGGGCCCTACTCTTGGTTAGTGAAGAAATGTGCTGAGATTTTTATTCAAATGTGGTGGGTGGGAATAGTAGCTGGTAAAGCCATCAGGTTGCAGGTTAAGTCTGCTCGGCGTGCTAACATTTTCCTATAAATAGAGGGCTAAGTTAGAATTGAAAATTACACCAGAATTCATAAGTTTTCTCTCTTTCTCTCTCTAGATTATTGAGTGTATTTTGTGAGTATTTAGATACTTTGTGAGTTTCTATTTATCAGTGCAAGTTTTCTTCAGCCTTATACCGATCAGAAGTACTGCTCTTTTGAGGTAAGGGATAGTAAGGGATATTAAGGAATGTTATATTCTTCATAATGATGTTATTCATAATGATGTTATTCTTTCAATATCATTATACTGAAATATTGGTATGGGTTTTATTGTGGAATTTCTACCCTTTTGAGTCGGGATTACTATTTACGTATACGGCACTATTCACGTATACGGCACTATTCATGTATATGGCACTATTTACGTATATGACATTATTTACGTATACGGTACTATGTACGAATACGGAATACTATTCATAAGTTACTATTCATGAATTACTATTCATGAGTTACTATTCACGAGTTACTATTCATGAGTTACTATTCACGAAAAAATTGGTTTCTTTTCCTAACCAAATTATAGTTGATTTACGAATATTACTCTGGAGATTAAAACTATATGTTGATCATATTATTTTTATTATTATATATAATATTTTTATAACCCTAATGATGATATTTCTCTTTGACTTGAGTGTAAAGATGGGTAGATTTTTGGTATGATCATGACTATAGGTTCTCTTTGGCCAGTAGTGGAAAAGTTGAATTGTGACTGGTATGATCATGACCATTAAATTTATAATTGAATATCTTTAGCTTAAGTGCAAATGTGAATTGATCAACATGGTTATAATTATTATTTTTATAAGTTCTAAAATGATTATATATTTCTTTGAGATATGAATATATTTGGCCTGTAGTGCAAATATGAACTGTTGAGGAATATCTTTGGCCTGTAGTGCAAAGATGAATTGTTGTTGAATATCTTTGGCATGTAGTGCAAAGATGGTCTGTTGATGAATATCTTTGGCCTATAGTACAAAGATAAATTGTTGTTGAATATCTTTGGCCTATAGTGCAAAGATGGTCTGTTGATGAATATCTTTGGCCTGTAGTGCAAAGATGAACTGTTGTTGAATATCTTTGGTCGTAGTACAAAGATGGATTTATTAGTATGATTATGAACAGGAACTGTGATTGGTATAACCATGATCTTTGATGTTTCAGGTAAAGACAGGTGATGAAAAATATTCTTCGTCCTAGGTGCGAAGAAAAATTTAGAATCACAATTATGATTATGAGTTATTCATATGATTGTGAAAAGAAACTGTTGAGTGATGTTACAGGGATAAAACAATGTTGGTGAATTTTAACATGGAGAAGATATAGACTTTATGGTCTATTTGACTCTTCTAATGGATTGCTCGTTCCGCTGCAACTATGGTTAAAATTTTTTATCATCTACCATATGTTCTAAATCTCTAATTTATTACTGATGAAGACTATTGATAATTTATTTATCTTTAGTCATAATATTCTTTACTGGGCTAGTTGTGCTCACCCTTCTGTTTCACAATTCCTTTCAGGTAATAAGAGTGTAGCTGGGTCGAGCGAGGGGTAACGGGGAAATAGAACGGTGGTCTCTAGCTGTGGATGTTCTCCCGAAGCAAATAGAAAAGTTCATTTAGTAGTTTTATTTGGTGAATCAATAGGGTAAGGTGTACCCAACGTTGGAAGGGTGTTTTGCAACTATCATACAAGATGTCTAACGACATACAACCTCGTGTCATCATAAGACAGGGATGTGCTCATCCACTTGCTGAGTATATTTACGAGCACTACCTATATAATCTTGGTGTTTGTTTGAAGTATAATTTTCAATTAGAGACAGTGGAGATAATGATATGTCAACAGAAGACTCACCATTGGGAAGAATATGATAGTAATCTTCTCATTTTTCTTTGGGGTCTATTGGGTCAATCAAGGATAATTCTGTGGTCATATGATATCTATCATAACCTAGACGCATGACCTCCCATGTACAAAGGTTTCCTTGAGCACTTCCCAAAGATTCTAATTTCTAAAACAGTTTTTTACTATACCTTTATGTAAGGTGTCATTGTGAGGTGTGTCCACGGTTGGGATATGAGTCACATTTGGTATATATTTGTATCAAACTCACAACATATGTGTTGTTGTATTTTGCACGACAATTATTGTAATAAAGTTGTAGTTATTTTCTGTACCATGTATTTGGCGACTCAGAATAGGTTGGATGGAATGGACCTATTTTGGGGTCGTCACATAAAATATTTTTCTTTAAATATGGACCGTCAGATTAAAGTAAATCAATCTAGACCGTTCATGGATTAGTTACTATGCATTTCATTTTCCTATAAATAGAAGCTCATTCCTTCATTATTTTCTTATGAATTCACCGAACTCTAGAGAGAGAAACTATAGAGAGAAACTATAGAGAGAAAGAAGAAAAGTGTTCTGCTACTTCACTACTTCTATATCCAGTACACTTCTTTCTAAGGTAAGAGATATTATTTTGTTGTACCCGTAAGGGGTATTATTTCTTTTGTATTCATGAAGAGAACTTCTGTTATTCTATTATTTATTATTCTGTTAGAATAACCTGTATACGCGGTCTACCCTATACTTGGTGACATTCTTCTATTATTCTGTTGGAACATCCTGTCTATGTGTTTTACACCGGACCTGGTTCCGTCTTTATTATTATTCTGTTGGAACATCTTGTCTGTGTATTTTACACCGGACCTTGTTCCTTCTTTATTATTATTATGTTGGAATATCCTGTCTGTGTGTTTTATGCCGGACCTGGTTCTATTATTTATTATTCTGTTGGAATAACCTGTCTGTGCGGTCTATCGCATGCATAATGATTTCTTTTGTTATTCCACTCTTTATTATACTCAGTTGGTTAAAACTTTGACTTCTATACTCCATGAAAATTAGTGGAATATCCTTGATATTTGCGCTTCATCCAGTATCTTTTTATGGAAATATTCTCCTCAGCATTCTTGAATTGTACTCTACAAAGCAGTATCATGTTGACAATTTGGACGTTATCAGTTCCTAGATAAATTAATTCTTGAACTTGTTTTATTGAATTCTTATATCATTGTCATCATCCTCATGTTTATATTTTGTTGAAAGTCATCTATGGCCTGTAGTGTATAGATGGACTTGATATGATTATGACCAGGGATTAATCGGTGTAATCATGACCGTAATATTACAAATGATGTAGAAAAAGTCCTCATTGGCCCGTAGTTCATTGATGGATAGTTTTTGGTATGATTATGGCTATGGATTCTCTTTGGCCGTAGTGCAGAGATGAATTGTTTTATGGCATGATCAGAACCGTTGATGAAAACATGATTATCTTTAGCCGTAGTGCATGGATTATTCGTGGTCGTGATACTAAATAATATCCTTGGCCGTAGTGCAGGGGTGATTCGATGATGTGGATTATTTATTAAGCTGAGTCCCAGCGATAAAAGTCATGAAAAACCTTTAAATCATAAAAAGATAGTAGATTTTATTCTCTACTTGACTCTTTTAATGGATTGCTTGATTGCTGCAGTTTAAACTTGATGTCTATTGTATTTTATCAGTTTAACATTGTTGAAGACTAATGATAATTTATTTTGTATTATCTTAGTCATAATATTTCTTACTGGGCTAGTTGAGGCTCACCCTTTCTTTCACGGTTCTCTGCAAGAAATGAGATATAGCTGGGACGAGTCGGAAAAATGGAGTGATGGACAGATGATAGCATTAGTTAGTCCTCACTATTCTATGTAATAGTGTGATAATAATTGTAATGAGGACTCCTTTGAGTATGGATACTCTCTAGAAGACAATATTTGTATTCAAACTCACAGTTTATGTTTTATCGTATTGTACACGACAGTTGTATTAGTAAGTTATATTTGAATTCTGTACCATGTATCTGGCGACCCAAGATGGGTGATGTATACCTAATTTTGGGGGCGTCACAGTTGGAATATCCTGTCGGTGCGAATTTTGCCTGACCTGGTTTCGTTCTTTATTATTTTGTCGGAATATCCTGTCTGTGCATTTTACGCTGGACCTGGTTCCGTCTTTATTATTCTGTTGGAATATCCTTGATATTTGCTCTTCATCCAGTATCTTTTCATGAAAATATTCTTCTGAACATTCTTGAATTTTACTCTACAAAGTAGTATCATGCTGATAATTTGGACGTTATTGGTTATTGAATAAATTAATTCTTGAACTTGTTTTATTGAATTCTTATATCATTGTCATCATCCTCATGTTTATATTATGTTAAAAGTCATCTGTGGCCTGTAGTGCATGGATGGACTTGGTATGATTATGACAGGGATTATTCGGTGTAATCATGAACGTAATGTTACAATTGATGTGGTAAAAAGTCCTCATTGGCCCGTAGTGCATTGATGGACAGTTTTTGGTATGATTATGGCTGTGAATTCTCTTCAGCCAAGGGTGCAAAGATGAATTATTTTATGGCATGATCAGGACCGTTGATGAAAACACGATTATCGTTGGCCCATAGTGCATGAATAATTCGTGGTCGTGATACTAAATAATCCTTGACCTGTAGTGCAGGGATGATTCGATGATCTGGATTAATTATTGAGCTGAGTCTCAGCAATGAAATATTAATTCATGAATGTGATAATAATGAATATCTTTGGCCGTAGTGCAAAGTGATTTAATTAGAATGATTATGAGCAGAAATTGTGATTTGGTATAACCATGATTTTTGATGTTTCAGGTGAAGATAGGTGAAAAAAATTATCTTCGTCCTGGGTGCGAAAAGGAATTTAGAATCACAATTATGATTATGAGTTATGGACAGGAATTGTTGATTGATGTTACAGGGATAAACATTATTGGTGGACTTTTAACATGGAGAAGATAATAGACCTGATGGTCTATTTGACCTTTTAATGGATTGCTCGTTCCGTTGCAACTATGGTTGAAAAGTTTTATCATCTACCATATGTTCTAAATCTCTGAGTTATTATTGATAAAAACTATTGATAATGTAATTATCTTTAGTCATGATATTCTTTACTGGACTAGTTATGCTCACCCTTTTGCTTCACAATTCCTTTCAGGTAATAAAAGTGTAGCTGGGTCGAGCGGGGTATTAAGAGGATTAGAACGATGGTCTCTAGCTGTGGAGGTTCTCCCTAAGCAGTATAGAAAAGTTCATTTAGTAGCTATATTTGGTGAATCCAATAGGGTGAGATGAACCCAACTTTGAAAAGGTGTTTTGCCACTATCATACAAGATGTCTAATGACATACAACTTCGTGTTATCATAAGACAGGATTGTGCACATCCACTTGCTGAGTATATCTACGAGCACTACCTATATGATCTTGGAGTTTATTTGAAATATAATTTTCACTTGGAGAAAACGGAGATAATTATATGTCAAGAGAAGATCACCATTGGAAAGAAGATAATAGTAATCTTCTCATTTTTCTTTGGGGTCTATTGGGTCAACCAAGGATAATTCTGTGGACATATGATAT
The DNA here is from genome assembly GCA_016801055.1 of Panax notoginseng. NCBI lineage: Eukaryota > Viridiplantae > Streptophyta > Magnoliopsida > Apiales > Araliaceae > Panax > Panax notoginseng. The sequence goes on along the minus strand of CM029012.1, from coordinate 294,839,223 downwards.
CTATCATAATCTAGTGCATGGCCTCCATGTACGAAGGTTCCTTGAGCATTCCCAAAGATTTTAATTTCTAAAATAATTATTGACTGTACCTTTGTGTAAGGTAACATTGTAAGGTCTTGTGGTCAAGGCACCATGAGAGTATTATATATATTTGTATTAAAACTCACAGCTTATCTGTTGTCGTGCTCTGCACGATAGTTCAACAGTTGTATAAATAAAGTTTGTATTTTAAGATGGGTCGTGTGGACCTATTTTGGGGGCCTCACAAAGATAATGCAGAATAAATTATCATTAGCCTTCAACAGTGTTAAACTGATAAAATACAATAAACATCAAGTTTAACTGCAGCGGAACAAGAAATCCATTAGAAGAGTCAAGTAGAGTATGATATCTACTATATTCTATAATTTAAAAAGTTTATCATCAATTTTATCGTTGAGACTCAGCTTAATAAATAATCCACATCATCGAATCGTCCCTGCACTACGGGCCAATGATATTTATTAGTATCACGTCCACAAATTATCTATACACTACGGGCCAATGATATTCGTGTAATCATCAATGGTCATGATCATGCCAACTAACTGTCATCAAATGCATACGGGCCAATAAAGACTTTTACCCATCATTTGTAACATTACAGGTCATGATTATACCGAATGATCCCTGGTCATAATCATACCGATCAACAATCCATCTATGCACTACGGGCCAATGAAGACTTTCATCACAATATAAGCATGATGATGATGACAATAATATAAGAATTCAATTAAACGAAAGCAAAGTATAAATTTTAAATATTTATAATTTAATTTATCCAGAATTCAATAATGTCCAAATTGTCAACATGATACTGCTTTGTAGAGTAAAATTCAAGAATAATATTGTATCAAAAATGATTTGGATCGAAAAAAAATTATTTTTTGTCATGAATAGTGTTAGGTTTATAATATTCATGAACGCAATCTTATTGCACAAATAAAGCGAAAACGTGAAAAATCAGAGTTTTAAAATTTTATAAACCATATACCCGGATCATCCTTTATGCACAATCATTAATTAAACAAAAAGTTAAAGATTGAGAATCATACTCTTGAAGATTCGAGCTTCCTCAGGTACAAGTTCAACTCCAAATTCTTTTCGTATTCAACTTGAATCCACCGGGTTGGGTTCCTTCCTTTGATCAACGTTAGCCACCCAAGTGTTTGGCCTCTAGAGGTGATGTAAGACCC